>CM066326.1:62096372-62711372 GCA_033807775.1 Saussurea involucrata
TTACTCAGGAGAAAGAGACCCAGTAAAGGCTATGAGGTGGCTAAAAGAGATAGAAGCTATCTTCAAAACCAGTAAATGTGCTGAGGAAGATAGAGTGCTATATGGAACCGCGATGCTGAAAGCCGATGCTCTATATTGGTGGGAAGCTCTTATTACCTCTAGAGGACCTGATGTGTATTCTACTTTTTCTTGGGAAGAATTCACTATAGCTTTCAAAAGACAGTTTTGTCCTCAAGCAGTAGTTAGACAACTGGAAGAAGAGTTCATGAACCTGCAACAGGGAAGTTTATCGGTTCGGGATTATACTGCACGTTTTCTGGAGAAGTCTCGTTTCGCAGAGTACTATGTGGCCACGAAGGCACTTAAAATGGAAAGGTTTATCTTTGGGTTAAATTCAGAAATCAGAAGTCTAGTGATTGCAAAGGGACCAGATACCTTCTCAGCCGCGGTGGATGCTGTAGAAAATGTTGAAAGAGATAAAGGAAGAAATGTTAATGAGAAAAGTTTTGGGAAAAGAAAATTGGAGGAAACAACGTACGATCCGGAGGAGTACAGATCTTCGAGGCTTGATAGTCATCCACCTTTCAGATCAATTGAAAGACCATGTCCTAAATGTAACCGCATTCATCAAGGAAACTGCTATGTTGATTCCCGAAATTGCTACAAGTGTGGAAAGTCGGGTCATATCGCTAAGGACTGTTGGGTGACTCGATTTTGTTTTCATTGCAATTCCCCTGATCACATTCGGGCTGATTGTCCATAGTGGAAAGCACAACAGGGTAGTATGCCAGTGAGACCAACGGATGTTGTGCCGGGAGGGGTACAGAAACCTGAGATACCGAAAGCAAGAGGTCGTGCCTTCCAAATGACAGCACAAGAAGCAGAAGAAACCGCTGCTACAGTTACTGGTACATTTCTAATGAACTCTACACGTGCTAAAGTGCTAATTGATTTCGATGCAATCGATTAATTGTGGCTCCTTATTTGCCGTTTATTTGCTTTATAAAGGTATCTGATAATTGTGTTATAGATATAGATAGGTGTGGAGTGCCTAATAAGTTATTTTTGACAGCCTTGTTGAAGTTCGATGTAATAGTGAGAACTAAGTACCCATACCTTTTCGCCTAACCGAATTCTGGGACGAAATTCTTTTAAGGGGGAGATGTTGTAATAACCGGGTACGTTAGTAGTTTATTTAATTTTTATTAATTTTAGTTTAAGGTAGGCTTGGGTTAGTTTTATAAATTATGAGTTAAGGGGTAAACTTTATTTTTAGTTAAGAAGTTGGAGGGTTATTCTTGCCAAGTATTGATAGTTGAGGGGCTGATTGGTTAAGGTGATTAAACTAAATCACACCACCGCCCCATTCTCATTTAGGAGGATGAGGTGTCTCATCTTAAACAAAAAAAAATCTTAAGTGTAAATGTGTGTGTGTGTTTACTTTCGGTAGAGAGAAGAGAGAAAAGAGAGAGAGAGAGATAGAACTGAGAAAAGAAGAAAGAAGACAGATTCAACAGAAAGCTAAGAACTTCCAAACTGGTATAATCAAGGGTGCTGTTGATTTAAAGTGGATTGTGCAAGAGAAGTGGGTTTTATCTCCATAAGGTGAGTTCCTTCTATTTTCTTATGAAAACTGTTTTAAGCATAAAATTGATGTTTGGAATAGGTTAGAAAACTCATTTGTAAAACACTGGTATGTTTGGTTTCGAAGAATTGGGTTTCAATCGATTTCTGGGTAGGAATTTTAGGAATCAGATTGTAGTTTCCGGACAGAATTGAATGTGTCCGGTAATTTCTCCTTGCTAGTGTCCGGAAGATGATGTATCCGGAAACCCTGTGCTAAAGGTATCCGGACAGGCAGTTATCCGGTAAGTTTCTTCTTTTGTAGTTTCTGAATGAAATAGATACCGGATGGTATCCGGATTACTTGGTTTCCGGATGTCATCTGGATTGAGTAAGTTGTCCGGAAAGATTCACACATCCGGTAAAATGTGTATATCTGGAAAGTATGTTGTCTGGGTAGTTCATAGTGTCCGGAAACTTTGGTTGTCCGGTCACTTTTGATATTCCATATACTTTTGAGCATCCGATAACTTTGTATTCTGTCGACTCTTGGATAGAGTATGAATGAGGACTGGAAATACTGTGTACTCGACTTAAGTTCGGGTTTAGGGGAACATTTGAGGATAAGGGTTAGATAGAATTATCTAGAGTTCTCAGCCTACTAATAAGTCTTACGTGTTCGATTAGTAAAGAGATATTTGTATTTAAATTGTTTCAGATTCTAAGAATTGTGGGTAAAAGATCAGATAGCTTGGAGAAAAGCTTGGAAGGGTTGTTGATAAGCAATCAGGTGAGTTTTACTTTAAAATTGTTTTCAAACTGGAATACATATATGTGGATTGAGAATGTGATAAGTAATGTAATAATGTGCATATGTATGAAGTATGATATTGAGGTGTATATTATATTTATACGAGTATTACACTACACGAGTGCACATTGGCCGGGCTTAGGACCGGCGGAGTATTGGCTGTACGGAGGGACAGCGGAGTTGGTTGTATGTAAGTGCATCGGAGTAAATTGATTAGTTGGCTCGCAACCAACTAATATGGCCAGGGGAATGAGGAGTTGTACACAGTGCACGAGTCTTACTTGGTATTTAAATACTTGTTGTATAATTGTGTTTTACAAAAGGATTACTAAACTGACAGGGATTATCTCACTAGACCGTTTGGTCTAACCCTCATTTTGTTTTCAAAAATATGTATTCCAGGTCAAGGAAGGTATAAAGGCAAGGATAAAGTATGACGTGCTTTTGAAGGCTATTTGGGATTTAGAAGTTTTCCTTAAACGTTTTGTACGTATAGTATTGTAAAATATGTTAGCGAAAAGTTTGGACCACATTATGTAATGTACATCTTTAAGACTTTCGGACCTTATGTGAATAATATGTATATTTTATTATAAATGTTTGACATGTAATGTATGTTATATGATGTATATTGGAACGGGTTGTTACATTCTTCCTCATCGGGTTAATCTTCAAAAACGTGGAATTAATACCTCGTGCCTTTGCGCACTTTGTGGTGTTAACCCGGAAAACAATTGGCACCTCTTCATTGATTGGCCGGTTACTACCAAGGTTTGGAAAGAGGTGAATCTTTGGGATCTCGTTAAATCAAGGGCGGATCATTCCGAAGACTTTGCAACATTTTTGTTTTCCTTTCTTGATGACGCCCCCTTTTCCAACTGTGATGTTTTTTTAATGGTTCTTTGGAGCATTTGGAACATGCGGAATGACGCGTGGCAAACTGTTGCGGTCAATTTGCCTTCTAACGTGTCAAGATGAGCTTCTATTATGCTCTTGGAATGGCTTACTACCAATCTTCATCGATCACGGCTCGGGTCCTCCGTCACGACAAATGCTTGCGATCGGTGGCATGCTCCACCGGCGGGGTTTCTAAATGCAATTTAGATGCCGCCATTTTTTGCGATACCAACCAATCGGGTTCCGGAGCTATCCTTCGCGACGAACATGGGTCCTTTGTTGCGGCCCAAACCACTCTCGTTACCGATACTCCTCCCGTTAAAGACTGCGAAGCTATGGCTCTTATGAGGGCGATTAAGTGGGTCTTGGGCTTCAACGGGTTGTGTTCGAATCTGACGCCAAGCTTGTGGTCGATGCTATTCACTCTGGTCAGGATGACCTTTCGGAACTTGGAGACATCATTGATAAATGTAGATCCCTCCTCTCGCGAAATGTCTCGTGATCGATTCAGTTCACAAGGAGACATTCTAACAGGGCTGCTCACATCCTTGCTAGGAGTGCTAGGAACATTCCCAGTAATACTACTTTTTTTAGCATGCCTAGCTTTATGTATGACCATGTAAACCCAATTTGTAATCTTTCTCATTAATGCATTGGTTCCTTTATTAAAAAAAACGAGTATGATAGACGAGGTATCAAATCCCTTATAAGGCAACAACTTTCTTTCCCCTCTCTAACCAATGTGGAATCTTACAAATCCACCCCCTTGGGAGTCCAACGTTGAGCGTTCTCGCTGGCACACTAGTCTGGTTCCCAGCTATGATACCATATGTAACATACAAGACAAACCGTACTAGATCTACTTTGTCCACACACTTGGACTCATGATTTTAAAACGCATCTTGTGAGAAGGTATCAAGTTCCTTATAAGGCAACCATGGTTCCCTCCTCAACCAATGTGGGATTTTATAACGTTGTTGGCATTCTAGTTTTGATTTTTAGTGCATTTCAATCTATTACACACTTCCTCCTCTATTATACCCATGTTTTTTAGAAGCAAGGTGTTTTAAAGTTTTGCCTTTCATGTTTGGATCTAGTATACACGTTCGACTTTGTTATATACACACACAAATTTACTCTTTATACAATTTTAAAAATCTAAGCATTTATAAAAGTTATTACGACAACGACAACAATAATGCAAAATGTAAAGGCTAACCCAAGCAACTTATTGTTCTTAAGTATTTATATCATGGGGTAAGTTACAATAGGTCATATGGTAAATGTGTTTGTTGTTCGAGGATCTTGAACCTAACCTCAAATGCAGTTAGACAAAAAAGGTGAACTAAAAGTTAATCCCAATGTCCCATATTTTGGTTAACCTAATGTCAATTAACCTCAATATGTGGTTAACTTCAAATCTTGGTTAACCTTTGACTTCAACTCGATTAACGGTTAACATACTTCTATATTGATTCTACGACTCATTTATAAAAATCATAAATTTTAATTATTTATCTCATTTATGTAAAAGTATTGATATTATGTATGGAAAAAAATGTAGAGAAATATCGGTAAAGATTATGTTGGGTTTGCCTGATTTAGTTTGTTAGGAATTAGTTGAATTAAACTTTTGAGTAAAATACGACTTTTACTTGCAAGTTTTTTTGTGCTTTTGAAATTAAGATTTTCGTTCATGTGGATTGTGGTTTGCAATTCCTTGTTTTTTTTTTCTGAAGCTAATTCGGTTATGTTTAGCTTTAAAATTTTATATAACCATAAGCGATACCCTTAGGGTTTAGATTTAAGAGGAGTGAACAATAAACTTTCTCTTTGCTACAAAACATATAAAATAATCTACACAGTTAAATTTTTATCAATGATTATTATGGAAAGTATGAAAATTGGGGGATTTTGAAATTTAAATGAGGAAAAATCAAGGAAAGTGTAGTATTAGGATGAGTTTTAATATTTTGAATTTTAATTTTAATCATTAATTAATTACATGATTATCTATATCATAGTTATATCATTCTCTCTCCCTCCTTCCCGTCGTCGAACAACTCCACTGTTCAAAAACCGAGCAATACCATTAACTACCGTTTAAAATTGTTCACTCTCAATCGCTCCTTCAACGAATGACATAGGCAATCAGATCCCAACAGCCCTCGGCATCTCGTCCCTATTTGCATATATGAAACCGCCTATTTAGAGACGCAACCAATTGTTTCACATATAAAACCTCTGTATTCAGCGGTGCAATGCATCACTCTCAATCGATAACTAAATGTTTCATATATAAAACTTCTTTATTTAGAGGTGCAACCAAATGTTTCACATATGATACCTCTACATTTAGATCTTAAGAGGTGCAACCAATATTTCATTTATGAACCCAGTCATATATTGGTTCCTTACATATGAGATTTTTAAGGGATATTATTAAATCGAATATGCTAACCGAATTAAATATTTAAGGAGTATAGTCAAGATGACAAATATACCCTTATTTGTAAATTTTGTAGCAATATTGTGGATTGTACATGAAATCCTTCTAAATCTTGAAGTGTCAACACAGAAGCACCCTATTTTGATAAACCTTCTTCTCAATTAGGGTTTGGTGGCCCAATTAGGTAAGAACTTGGGTTCCAAATGGGCCGAAATGAGTAAGAAAATGGCCTAATTTTGAGTTTTCTATATGATACGTAAAAGTGTGAGTTTTATAAAAAATACGAAATAAACATGAAACGCATCTTACATACTCATACCATATGGATAACACTAGTACCCAAATGATTTGGCTCTCCTATAATCGAAATCCATTATGAGTCAACACGTACCATAAGCAAAGCGACCTCTTACCTTGCGACCTTTCTCGTCTATGTGACCTCGATAGTAGGTCGTGTTCATGCTCGTGTATGTCATGTAAAGCCTTCTGGTGCACCAGATACACACAACTTCCATTTTCCTCATTCTACATCATTTCTATTTTTTCCAAATATAAAACCCCTGGCATGTTTCAACTTGAATCATTAATCATTCATCATTTCGACTTTTCGAGATTCTACATAGGACCCTTTAACATATAGACTCAAGTTCTCATTTAGCCTGCACACTTATAGGTACAATTCATTTAAATCCCTAAACTCGGTACTTAGTTTTATCATATTCGGTTCCTATACATTCAAAATTTTCACTTAATTACAACAATTGAGGTGTTGCAGTTACAAATTAAATAATATAACATATCAAAAAGAAATAATTGCAATGAAGGGAGGTAAAAAGGGCTAGATAGTCATGAAAACATTGCACAATGATAAATAAACTAAGAACATGGTTTGACCTTGTAACATCTTCGTTATTTATTTGTATAATGTAATAAGTTTACTGTTATGATTAGTAATGATGAGCCAATATGTGATGTCTAGATAGGTTGAAAACCTTGTCGAGTGTATTGGACACGTCTGATAACTCTCATTTTTTAGAGTTATTTATTACTCTTTTTCTATGATTTTAGATCATTTTTATACACACTTTGCTTCTATCCTACTAATTGTGTCTATAATGTGAAAAGGAGATTATGATGTAGCAAAAGTCTATTTTTTTAGAAAATGCTGCAACTTTTGGACAGTGGGCATGAAGACATTTCACATTGGGCACGGGCAGACCATTTCTAGGCATTGACGAACATTGCAATTTTCTGGGCAAAAGGAGCAGTAAAGTAAAGATATTTTAGAAGCTGAAAGATATGAAGAATCCCTGAAAATCATGGCAAGCATGGGTGATGTAACACCCGGAATTTTACTAAGATAAATAATTTTTTTACATAACTCTTGAAAGGTTTTGATGAAGGTTTATACGACGGAAAATGTTTTACGAAAGAAGCTTAGCAGATCGGGAGCATTTCGGGTTAATCATATCAAAACGGGCTTCGGGACAATTTGGGCGATAGTGCCCCGCGATAGTGACATGGTCACTATCGTCGTGTCACAATCGCGAGGGGAGGATCGCCCTCGGTACGCATGCCGCGACAATGCCCGCGACATTGCCAAGAGGGCATAGTCGCTGGGCAAAGTCGTCGACCCTTGGCTGGCTTTGGTACACTCGACGCGACAATGACACACACGACTATGCCAAGGGATGGAATCCGATTAAAACCCTTTTTCACCCCAAATCACTTCTCACTTCTCCTATTTCACCCCTTTCTCTCCCAAACCAAAACCCTAAGTCTCCAAAGCCGATTTTTAGCTTTTGAACCCCAAGAGTCGATGTTCAAGTGATTTTCTTCATCTTTCATGGCTATGGGAAGCTAAAGCTAGAACCCTCCCCACTTCATCTTCTTCACCAAGTTTCCTAGGGTTTCATCCAACCCTTTTCCTCCATTTTGAAGATTTGTAGTTGTGGTTCATTTTGGTAACTCTAGAGGCGTTTTGGTTGGTGGATCCAAGTTGTGGTAAAGGTAATCTCCTCTTTTCTTCATCTATGGAAATTACGGTTTTGGTATAAGTTGAGATATTGGTGTAAAATGTTTGGGGAAAAATTTTATATGGTTGAATATGGTTTTTGATGGTTGGAAACTTATAGATCTAGGTTTTTGGAAGATTTGGCCTAAGGATTCAAGTTTCTTCAAAGGAACTCAAATTGGAAAAAATCTAGATTTAGCCTAAATCTAGCAATGTGAGTTCAAGTATTTGTGCGTTTTACATAAAATTATCAATCGTTGAGTTATTTGGTGAATTTTGACCTTTTGAAGTGTTTAACTTTATAAACCTTGTAAAACACCCATATTTGGGATTTTCGAATATTTTGATAAGTATAAATCATAAATATGTCCTTAAATAATTTATTGCTCAAATGGAGTTTATTCAATGGTTTAAGCATGTTGGTGTAATTGATTTTATAACCCATTTGGGAAAATGCACATTTCCGTGTTATCATACATTTTGGAATTATAAGGGTATGAGTCCATTTGGGAAAACCATTTGTCCTAATCCATGATGAATTTTGGGTTAATCATGCTTTTGCGTTATACGTTTACATAAGTGTCGTTTAAATGCATTTTACATTATGGAGACCGATGAAACATGAAAGGTGTTTGGAGCAGTAACCTTTGGTTGTATGGGAACCCGATTTCGAGGACAAAATCTCTTCAAGGTTGGGAGGATTGTAACACCCCGATATTTGAAAGGTATCGATATTGTAAAATAAATATGAAAAATAGGATTTTGGATTAAATCCTAGATTTTATAGTCTTGTTGGATGAAGAATTCAAATACGAGTCCAACGGTTCTTTCCGGAGCAAAATCGGAGCTAAAACGAAGAAGTTATGGCCAATACAACTTTTGGTACAACCTCAGCTAAAGGACCGGCGAAAGTGACACTTGTCACAATCGCATGTCACTCTCGCCGGTTTTGTACCGAGAGTCATGGGACCACGGTGAGAGTGCCCAGCGAAAGTTACAACTGTCACTCTCGCACGTCACTTTAGCCGTTGGGCACCTGGAGCATAAAAACGCAATTTTCACCATCTCAACCCCATTTTTCATTTCCCACTTCTTCCCCTCATCCATTTCTCTCCCAAACCGAAACCCTAAGACCCTAAAGTCGATTTTGAGCCATTTACCCACAAGATTCGAGATTGGCAAGTGATTTCTTCATCTACCATGGTTTTGGGAAACAAATCTTGAAACCCTTTCACTTCATCTTCTTTACCCAAAGCTTTCTAGGGTTTCATCTAACCTTTTTGTCCATTTTAAAGAGTTGGAGCTTGTGGTGTTTGTTGGTGATCTAGAGGTGTTTTGTTGGTGGATGCTTGTTGTGGTTGAGGTAATCTTCTTTTTCACTTCATCTTCTTTACCCAAAGCTTTCTAGGGTTTCATCTAACCTTTTTGTCCATTTTAAAGAGTTGGAGCTTGTGGTGTTTGTTGGTGATCTAGAGGTGTTTTGTTGGTGGATGCTTGTTGTGGTTGAGGTAATCTTCTTTTTCTCCATCTATGGAAATTAGGGTTTGGTATAAGTTGAGATATTGATATTAAATGTTTGGGGACCAATTCCAAATGGTTGAATATGAATATTTATGGTTGGAAACTTATGGATCTAGGTTTTCTGGAAAATTTGGCTTGAGGATTCAAATTTATTCAAAGGAGCAAGTTGGGGGAAAATCTAGATTTAGCCTAAATCTAGCAAGGTAAGTTCAAGTTGATTTGTGAAAACGTTGAACATGCCAAAAATGTTATTTTTCAAGTATTTGTGCATAGGGCTGTAAACGAACCAAAAGAACACGAACGGAGGCCTGTTCGTGTTCGTTCGTTTAAGTTAACCGAACAAACGAACGAACACGAATGGTAAATGAACAAAAAAATTTGTGTTCGTGTTCGTTCTTTTAAAAATCAGGTGTGTTCATGTTCATTCATGTTCGTTCGTTAAGATGTTAAACGAACATAAACGAACATAAACGAACATGCTAAACAAACATAAATGAACATCCCTAAACGAACATAAACAAACAACCCTAAACGAACATAAACGAGCATAAATGAACATCAACTAACACCACTAGTTGTCATTCCATTAACTATTATCCATAGTTTAAACATACATAAAACAATCACCATTCATCAACCATCATCATTTGAACAAAATAAACAATCACTATTCATCATCCATCATCATTTGAACAAAAAAAAACAATTCACCATCATCATTACATGAGGAAAACGTAACAAAAACGCCATCTATTTTCAATCCTCATGGAAGATCAACATATATCATATCATCAATTTCCTACAACAAACAAACAAAATAATTATTAGTTATTGACTTATTGTAAGAAAACAAGAATTAGAATCGATAATATTAAGAAATTACCTTGGTTTTCTTCTTGCGTAGTCCATAATGATGACGATACAATCAATTCCACAAATGAGCATATCTACCATCTTCGTTCCTAAAGAGGTGCGATGGGCATCTATAACTCTCCCACCAGCACTAAAAGCTGATTCTGAAGCAACAGTAGTGATTGGAATTGCAAAAACATCAGCAACCATTTTAGACAAAATTCTAAACTTTAGATTATTCTCCTTCCACCACTCCAATGCATCAAAATATACATCCGGATCACCAAGGTACACTTCTTCTTCCAAATAAATGTCTAACTCTGACTTCACACTGCAAAAGTATCAACACTTCTGATATGTTGATCATACTTTTCGGTGCCACTTTTGATACCCATACCAACTTTAGAACTTAACTTGCTATGACCACTCTTAACTTCACTTTCACTCTTGTCAGATACACTAGCTGAAACAACATTGGTTGCTTTATGTTTCTCAACATACTCTTCAAACATTTTAGTAAGAGTATCTTGAACAATTTTCAATTGTTTGGGAGCCGCATCAGGTGAATAAATGACATTAAAAGAGAACTCAACCAACTTCATCGTGTATCTAGGATCCAAAACAACACCAATGGAAATCAACAGATTACAAGTACCCCAATATTTATCAAATTTCATTTTCATCTTAATAGCCATATCTCTCATGTACTTACTCTCATCCAAAGACAAATCATCTAGTGCTTTTTTATCCCATATAATTCACTAAGAAATAAATTAGATGTACGATACTCGAAGCCTATAAGATAAAAAAATGTAAATAAACAGTGTATGAGAATTAGGTGATTAGATTAGTAAAAATGACTTGTAATAAAATCCATTAAAAAAACCAATAATACCTGAAATTATTTTTATAACCTCACTGAAAAGCCCCAAGAAGGAACAAACAACTTCAACTTTGTCCCAATCTTCCGTGGTTGGCAAAGTCTTGTATGTTGATTCTCGATCTGCATAATTCACAAAGACTTCTTTGAACTCCAAGGCCATAGACAGCATAGCATATGTTGCATTCCATCGGGTACTAACATCTAAGATCAAATGCTTCTTTGATAAGGTCATTTGCTTGGAAAGTTCACTAAATATATGCAATCGACCGGGAGAGGCATTCACATGTTTCACACTCTCACGAACATTGTGAATAATGTCTTTTATTTCTGACAAACCATCTTGAACCAACAAGTTAAGAATATGTGCACAACACCGCACATGAAATATCTTTCCCCCAACAACAAGCTTTTTCTAAAGATGTAAAATTTCCTTCAACTTTGTAGCCACCACATCATTAGTTTTAGCATTGTCAACCGTCAATGTAGCAACCTTTGTCTCAATATTCCACTCTTTTAAACACTTAAGAGGGAATCATAGATACATAGCCCGGAATAAGGTGGTGGCACATCAACAAAACTCAAGATGCATTTGTTAAGCTTGAAATGTGAATCTACAAAATGGCAAGTAACCACCATATAATGAATATTCTGCATCGACGTCCACATATCAGTTGTTATACTCACACGATCAACAACACTTAACATCTTGATTCTTTTCTTACCAATATCATAACTAGAAACACAATCTTGCTTAGCCGATGCACGTGAGATCTTGTTAAACCCGGGGTTAGATTCCATCATAAGCACATTAAACAGATCATACTCAACAAAATTAAATGGCAACTCGTGAACCATAATCATGTGAGAAATAATCTCTCTAATCCTACTATTGTCAAATTTCCAGTTTTGGACCATAGAAGAATATAATTTCCCAGGCATAACCTTTAACTTTAACTGACCTGGATGAACGGTGTTGACTGCTCTTAACTTTGGGCAATAACCAATATGCCTATGCAATGGTGTCATGGTTCCATCTTTAAGCTTCTTTATCTTCTCACCGCAATGGATGCACTCACACACTTCAGTTCCATCAGCCAACTTTACCAAACGAAAATGTTCCCAAACTCCCGAAGTCTTCTTTCTTTTCCTTTTAGCATACGGAGTAGTTTCTTCATTATTGACTGCATTGGCCTTTTCTGCACCAGCAACAGCTGTTGCAACATCTTCTCCTTCAAGAACAACCACGTCATAAGTATTTTCCATTCTTGATGTGTTCGTACTTGATTCAACTTCGATCGATTCAATTTCTTGAGGTGTTAGGTGATCTAAATAATAATCTTCATGAAAGAAATATGGTCCGCTACAAGAGCCATCAGACATCTAAAATGCAAAATAATTGCTAAAAGATTAGTAACATATTAACAGGAAATAATATAATTTTATAGAACATGTGCAGTTAGTAAGGTTTTTAAGCAATAACCATGTGAAAAGTGCACAAAACAAGTTGTTATTAAGCAATTCAGTAAAGCTTCCAGATATTATATAGTAAGGTTTCAGAAAGAAAGTTATGATTTAACAATCATACACTAACATAATAGCATAATAAAGAAACATGAAACATCTATGAAAATGACTTTTCATGGTAAATGCTAATGAAGAATTGAGGATGCAGCCTAGATATACGAGATCATGAACACCCAATAACCATCTTTTACAAATAATTACCACACACATTTGTCATCATGCTGCATATTAATGGTGGAACACCCAATGCTAATGTTGCACATTTGACTTTGAGGTCACACATTCCTCCTTGCATGACCCCAGTTTATGCTCTTTTCTATACCCTAACCCTAACGAAGAGCTACCAAATAACGACACAAACTGGTAAGTGGTAAGCAATCATGTTTCCCAAACTTGTTTTAATAAATCCTCTACCAAATAATGACACAAACGACACAAATTGATGGTAATTGCCAAGGGATTTTAGAAACTTCAGAAGGTACGATAAAGTAATAAAGAACAACAAACCCAGAAAATAGATGGAGAATGTAAAAGATCAAAGTTATTAAACGTGTTGGTGAAGGACGATGAAAATAGGGTTTTTTGTTTCTTCACGCATCACGCTGACATTCTTTACTGTTTTACAATGATGGGGAATGGGGAATTGGGGATGACTCGGTAAAACTAGGTGTTTATGCCAAAAATTACCCAAAAGGATAACTTGAGGTTGATGTGGACTTTAACAACTAAAGAAATGGATCTCAAGACCAATCAACACAATCGCAAGGAAAAAAAGTAAATACGACAAGAAATTTGGTGACGCGGAAAACCCCAAAACGAGGGAAAAAACCGCGGTCGACTTGTGGAAGTCGACAATGCACTATGATCGCCAATCGGGGGCGATAATCCTTTGATAACAAGCGTTTTGTGTACAACAGATCACAATAGTAGTAAAAACAAACTTAATCGTGTGAAAAAGTTGTGTGTCGTATATAAATCGTGTGAAATAAACGGCTGTCGTGCGGTCCGAACTGTTGTCGTGCGAAGGTTGCTTTAGCGATATTCGTCCGAATGCTCTCTAGGTTGTTGTTGAATTTTTGATGTGAAATAACTTGGAACAGATAACAGATCCTTTTTTTGGTTGTAGAGCAGGTCTTTATATAGCTTCCGCTGGTCATTAAATGTGTCTTGATGACTTGTTTCGTAACCGCTGTCGGGCCTTTAATAGCTCGTCCGTTATTGGCCGTTTGTACCATGAATGCTTGTGGACCTGCATTAATGAACAAAAAGAAACGGGTGTTGACTGTTAACGGTTAGTGTAATCGTACGACCGTCTTAAGTCTCGGACGTCGGTCGTACGGAACGTACGACCATCAGAAAAATGCACGACCGTATACTCGTCTGTAAATAACCTGTAAGACCTTATCTAAATACAAGAATGGTCTTATGAAAATGTTCTTTGAGTTTTCTATCGTCGGTCGTGAGATGTGATTTTTTACCCAAACAGTTTGCCCCCAAAATTTAAATTTTGGGCGTGAAATTCCAATTTCAAATCTGACGAAATGGTTTGACACGTGTCGCGTTGGGAGAGAATCTGGTCGAATTCCAACAGTCTTGGTTCGATTTGGATTGGAGGAAATGGAAAGGTCGTGACGTCACGACGGCGTGTCAGAGGCGTAGAGCTTTTTTAGGACAGGTGTCGCCCATCGGCATGATGCATGCGAAAAGGCGCTGGACAGGTGTCGACCATCTAGAGGGTCGACCTGACACGATGTTACTATAAACATCGCGATCGTTGATATTACTTCTTTTTACACTTGCAATACATTTTCGAGAGAGTTTTTCGAGAGAAAGAGTCAAAGGAATTTTACTGTTGCTTGATCGTTCGAGATTTTTAGACATCTAAGGTACGATCTTTTACCCTGTTTCATCATGCGAAAAAATTCGATAGCCAAGAACGCTTCTGCGTATAAGGACCTTATGGACCTATACGTAGCACAGGTTTCTGTGCCTGACTTTTCTGTCTCCTCCGAGCCGGTGAGCTCTTTTCAAGAGAAGGAGGAGGTGGAAGCCTTTAGATTATCGGCGGGTATTCGTGCCGAGATCCGGTTATACACCTCTGACCAACTTAGACCGGCGGAGTGTCTAAGCGGATTCTTTGTTCTGTACGAGTATCCTTTTAGAATAGGATTTAGATGGCCGTTTACTCCAATGGTCAGGGAGTTTTTAGGTGTTTTCGACTTATCTCCCGGTCAGATCCTGCCCGAATTTTGGCAGATCTTTCAGGAGATCAATCGGATCACCGCTGATTGGGATGTTCCTTTCACGGTGCGTGATCTGTTGACGGCTTTTGACGTAAAGTCGGACGACTATCACCGTTATAGCCTATCCGCTAAGTTAAGAGGTAGACATACATTGGTTCCTGACACCCTGGTCCGCGATCGTGGGTGGAAGACCAAATATGTTATCGGTCGGGTGCGGACGCTCGGTCGTATAGATGAGGATACTTCCTGGGTCGCATCTGGATGGAACACCAGGGGTATATAAACTTTACTTCGTCATGTCGCATGATTTTAATATTGATTTTCTTTTGTTAACTTCTGTCATTTTGTTTTCAGATATCGATTTTGCTAGGATCGGTCCTGCTGCTGATTCTCAAGAAAAGGTTGCGAGACTTTTCTCTTGTGGAGTCGGAGAGTTAGTCGACTCTCCTAGTCGTACGTCTGCTAAGGATTCAGAAGCCAAAGAAAGGAGTCAACAGGAGGCCTCGATGAGTAAGTGTTTTGTTAATCGTACCTTTTCTGTTTGAGTCATACGACAGTGTCTGACACTTGTATTCTTTTGCAGGTGATTCTGAAATGCAATCCACCTCGGGTAAGTCGAGGAGAGAAGATCAACTGGCTTTGGCCAAGAAGGCCAAAGAGCTGAAGAGGAAGGATCCTCCGACTTCAGGGTCGGAGGTTTTGAAAAAGACGAAGTCGGTTCCCTGAGGGAACCGTCATCGACGGGTGGAGGGCCTACGATGGTCTCTACTCCGCAGAAGGCGAAGACGTCTTCAGACGTGCCAAGGGCGACGCCGACTGGATCGTCTGCTGCAAAAGATAAGGGGAAAGGTCCTCAGACTGAGGGATCCCCTGAAGTTACGATGGTAAACTTTCCGTTACCGTCGGGCTTCTTACTGGGCGGCGTCCTGGACAGGGCAAAGATTTTCCCTAATTTGGGAAAATTCCTCCCGTCGGCCTTTAAGGATCGTTACCGTGGCGCTACCGTGGACGAGACAGGGTCTCACGTCATGGGCATGGCCTTTCTGGTGAGTGATTTTGTCGTATGTTTTTTCCTCTTTTAGTAAGTTAGACTTACCTTATGTTTTATCGTGCGACTACAGGCGTTTCAGGCGTCTTTATGCCTTTTCGGCCAACTGGAGGAACTCCAGAAGGTCGATCCTTTCGTCGCTGAGAAACTTCAGCGAGTACAGGAGGATGAGCGTAGAGCTCAAGAGGATGAGCGGGCGGCGAAGGCCAATGCGGAGGCTCTCTCTGTTCAAGTGGATGACCTCAAGAGTCTTCTGGAGACGTCGTCACTGGAGAAGGAGGAGCTCCAAAATCGCCTCAAGGAGACGTTGGAAAGGGCCTCTGCTTATGAAGCAGAGGTGACAACGGTTAAAGCATCCCTCACCGTGCGCGAAAAATAGGTGGGGGAGTTCAAGTCGTCGGTTAAGGCCGCTGAGGCCAAGACGGGGGCCTTAGAGGAAAAGCTCCTCTCGTTTGAGGCGTTGACCCGTCTGAAGGTCAGGGCGGCAATGATGCGCCGTCATCTACAGGGGAAAAATCCCTTGGCTGGCGCAGAGGTCGAGGTCGCGTCCTACCTCGAACACGTCGGGACCGAGGAGGATCTCGACCTAGAGGATAGGGTCGACGACACTGACTCAGCGGAGACTAAGACGGGTGGTGCAGAAGACGAGGGTGGAGTCGACCAGGGCCTTTAGTAGGCCTTTGAGCTTTTGTAATTTATATTTCGTTATAGGACGACCTTTGGTGGTCGTGCCTTTGTCTTGTATTACCTTTTAATACAAATATGTCTTTTTCTATACTGTCGTGTGTTTTACTTTGTTGTAAATAAACAAAATAAACGAGAGATAACAAGAACCAATGTAGAAAGTAGTAAGACGGACGTAGACCTGTACGAAATAGGTACGTATAACTTTAGAAGTAACCGAACGATTGGGCCGAAAAATATTCAGAGTATGGAATTCAAGTCATAAGACTTTTGACTCCGAAACTCATATTTAAAAAAGCACATGTTATGATCGTAAGATCCATGAGAAGGATCATAAGATTCTGCTTGTGACGTGCGAGTCATGACTTATCGATCGTGACATATTAATCGTGACCTTGTAGCCTTAGAGACTTTGTTTCTCGCTATATGAATCGTAAGACTGGTGCTCGTGCGATCCTGCAATGTAAGATTCAGGGGTGGTCGTTGGTTTGACCAACGACCCTCCGATGCTTAAGTCAGTAATCGTTTGTCGAAATAAATCGAAAATAAAAAATTCAAAAGAAGTACTTTTTAGATGTACTGCGTTACAACTTCGTGGGATGTCTTGGTCGTCGAGGGTTTGAAGCGTGTAAGCACCCTTTCCGACGACGTTAGATATTCGATAAGGTCCTTCCCACTTTGTGGACAACTTACCGTTCTGGAATATCCGTCGTAAGACGTAGTCACCTTCCTGAAAGATTTTGGCCTTAACATTTTTATGAAAATGTCGCTCAACGACTTGTCATTGAGATGCCATCCTGACTAAGGCAGATTCTCTTAACTCTTCAAGGGCGTCGAGGTCGTAGCTTAGGTCCACCAAATTATGATCGACGGACGTATGTCTCGACGTCGGGAGCTGCACTTCAATGGGTAATACGGCTTCACAACCATAGACTAATGAAAACGGAGTCTGTCATGTCGATGTTCGGGGCGTCGTACGATTGGCCCATAGGACTGATGGGAGTTCTCCGACCCACTTCCCTTTTGCGGCCTTAAGTCTTTTCTTGATTGAATTGATGATGACTTTATTGCTCGATTCTGCAAGACCGTTAGACTGGGGATAACGTGGAGTTGAGGTCGTAAGTCTGATGCTACGGTCCTCACAAAATTGTTGTGTACGATCACTTATGAACTGTGACCCGTTGTCACATACGATTTCGGAAGGGATTCCGAACCTGCATAGAATGTTAGTCTGGATAAAAGAGATGACATCTTTGTCCCAAATCTGGGAGTAAGCGGTTGCTTCTATCCATTTAGAAAAATAATCTGTAAGGACTAGCAGAAAGACCTTCTGCCCTGGGGCAGGAGGTAGTTTACCAACGATGTCCATTCCCCACCTCATGAAAGGCCACGAAATCAAGGACGTATGTAAAGGTTCAGAGGGTTGGTGGATCATACCTGAATGTCGTTGACATGCATCACAGCTTTGGACGTACCTGGTGGCGTCTTGCCTTAACGTCGGTCAGTAATAGCCCTGTCGTGAGATATGATTTGCAAGACTGCGACCACCTGAGTGGTTGCCACACTCGCCATCGTGCATCTTCTTTAAGATATTTTGTACCTGTTCGGGATTGTCGATGCATCTTAGATTTAGACCCGTCGACGAGCGTCGATAGAGTCTATCGCCAATGATTATGTATTTCGATGCTTTGAATCGAATCTTGCGAGCTTCCATTCGATCTTCGGGTAGTTGGTCGTGCATAAGGTAATTTTTGATGTCGGACGACCAACTGTCTTCCGTGCTAAGAACACAAATTTCTTTAGAGTCTTCAATAGACGAGGTCGCTAGATGGATCATAGGAATAACGTCGAACGACGACTTATTAAGTGCTGATCCAAGGTTAGCTAACGCATCGGCCTGAGTGTTTTGATCTCTGGGGATTTGCTCGATTGAGAATGGATCAAACATCTTGGATTTATCTTTGGCTATCCTGAGATAGGCCATCATCTTGGAATCTTTGGCTGCGAATTCCCCGCTCATTTGGTTTACGATCAGTAGAGAATCGCTTCTGACGTGAAGTCCGATTGCCCCTAAGTCGTGAGCCATATTCATGCCCACGATCAGAGCTTCGTATTCTACCTCGTTGTTAGTAGCTTTGAAACTGCATCGTATGGAGTACACCATCTTGCCCCCTTTGTGGGGACTTTACGACGACACCAAGACCTGCTCCTCTAGAGTTTGAGGAACCGTCGACATGGAGTACCCAGGTCGTGTCGCTTATAGTCGCCACATTACAAATCTCGGTCTGTGCTTCTGATTCCGGTTTGGGACTGAAGTCGACGATGAAATCAGCCAAGACCTGCGACTTTATTGCGGTGCGAGGTTTGAAGTTAATATCGTAGCTACTGAGGTAGATACTCCATTTCGCTAGTCGTCCTGATAGCTCAGGTTTTCTCAGGACCAACTTAAGAGGAAAGCTTGTTACGACGGTAATGGGATGGGATTCAAAGTAATGTCTTAACTTCTTTGCTGTTGTGACTAGCGACATAAGTAATTTCTCCATGGACGTATATCGGGTTTCCGCGTCCAAGAGGAACTTACTGACGTAGTAAATCAGCAGCTGCTGCCTGTCGTCCTCTCTAGTTAAGACGACACTTACTGAGTGAGGACTTACGGCGAGGTACAGTTGTAGGATCTCGTGCTCTTCTGGTTTCGAAAGTAATGGAGGGACGACCGTATATTCTTGCAATCGTTGTAACGCTTGCTTGTGTTCGTCCGTCCAGTCGAAACCCTTGTTTTTTTCGTAAGACGTTATAGAATAGACGACATTTATCCGACGATTGTGAGATGAAGCGATTGGCGGCCACACGACCTGTGAGTCGTTGGACCTCCTTGAAATTTCTGGGCAACTTGATGTTTATCAAGGCCTTGATTTGATCCGGGTTTGCCTCTTTGCCTCACCGTATGACCATATAGCCTAGGAATTTCCCGGCGCTGACTCCGAAAGAGCATTTCGCAGGATTCAATTTCATCTGATATTTTCGTAGGATGTCAAAGGATTTCTTCAGATGACCGATATGGTTGGTCGCCTGCTTGGATTTGACAAGCATGTCGTCAATGTAGACCTCCATGGTGTCGCCAAGATGTTCTTTGAACATCTTGTTAACCAGTCGTTGATAGGTCGAACCTGCATTCTTCAGACCAAAAGGCATGACTGTGTAACAATAGATGCCTTTGTCCATCATGAAAGCAGTCTTCTCTTGATCTTCATTGTGCATCGATATCTGGTTGTACCCAGAATAAGCGTCCATGAACGTCAGAAGTTCATGACCTGCGGTCGCGTCGACCATAGCGTCGATGTGGGGTAGTGGGAACAAATCCTTAGGACAAGCCTTATTAAGGTCTGTGAAGTCGATACAGACGCGCCACTTTCCATTCTTCTTTTGTACGACCATGACATTGGCTAACTAATCGGGGTATTTTACTTCCTTGATCTTCCTAGTCTTAAGAAAGTTGTCGACCTCATCGTTGATCACTTTGTTCCGCTCAGGGGCGAACTTTCGACGTTTTTGTTTTACTGGTTTAAAAGATGGGTCGACGTTCAGCTTGTGAGATATGACATAGGGGTCTATACCCACCATATCCTCGTGCGTCCAAGCGAAACAGTCAGCATATTTCTGCAAAAAGGAAATTAGTTGGCCCTTTATGACAGGGTCTAATGATGCCCCCATGAAGACAATCTGATTTGGCTTATTCTGGTCCAGGATGACCTCTTCCAGACGATAGTCATTTGAAGATTCAGGGGGTATCCTGGATCTAAAACTGTCGCGCCGCAGGATCTGTTTGGGCTGCCAATATCCTGGTAGCAACAAAAACTTTTCGAGATCGTCAGAGCGATGTATGTGATGGATTGAGATTTTCTCTAGATGGGGTCCTACGGATGGCGCCAAATTGTTTATGCCAAAAATCACCCAAAAGGATAACTTGAGGTTGATGTGGACTTTAACAACTAAAGAAATGGATCTCAAGACCAATCAACACAATCGCAAGGAAAAAAAGTAAATACGACAAGAAATTTGGTGACGCGGAAAACCCCAAAACAAGGGAAAAAACCGTGGTCGACTTGTGGAAGTCGACAGTGCACTATGATCGCCAATCAGGGTTGATAATCCTTTGATAACAAGCGTTTTGTGTATAACAGATCACAATAGTAGTAAAAACAAACTTAATCGTGTGAAAAAGTCGTGTGTCGTATATAAATCGTGTGAAATAAACGGCTGTCGTGCGGTCCGAACTGTTGTCATGCGAAGGTTGCTTTAGCGATATTCGTCTGAATTCTCTCTAGGTTGTTGTTGAGTTTTTGATGTGAAATAACTTGGAACAGATAGCAGATCCCTTTTTCGGTTGTACAACAGGTCTTTATATAGCTTCCGCTGGTCATTAAATGTGTCTTGATGACTTGTTTCGTAACCGCTGTCGGGCCTTTAATGCCTTTAATAGCTCGTCCGTTATTGGCCGTTTGTAGCATGAATGCTTGTGGACCTGCATTAATGAACAAAAAGAAACGGGTGTTGACTGTTAACGGTTAGTGTAATCGTACGACCGTCTTAAGTCTCGGACGTCGGTCGTACGGAACGTACGACCATCAGAAAAATGCATGACCGTATACTCGTCTGTAAATAACCTGTAAGACCTTATCTAAATACAAGAGTGGTCTTATGAAAATGTTATTTGAGTTTTCTATCGTCGGTCGTGAGATGTGATTTTTTACCCAAACACTAGGGCTGTAAAAGACTAACTTACATTGGATTAGTTTTATTAATATGATATAATGGACTAGTTTTTTGGTGCGGCAAATCACATTGGATTAAAGGAAAAAAGGCCCACGTTATATATTATAGGAATAAAGGCCCACAAATTTATAATGGACTAGTTATATATATATATATAAAATATTAATGTAAAACTATAAAATAAACGAACATAAATGAACGAACATAAATGAACGAACGTTCACGAACGTAAATGAACGAACAAGGCCTTTGTTCATGTTCGTTCGTTTAACTAAACGAACAAAAATTTTTGTTCATGTTCGTTCGTTTATTAAATGAACGAACCTAAACGAACTTCCCGCCGAACGGTTCGGTGAACGTTCGGTTCGTTTACACCCCTATTTGTGCGTTTTACATAAATTTATCAATTGTTGAGTTATTTGGTGAATTTTGACCTTTTGAAGTGTTTAACTTTATAAACCTTGTAAAACACCCATATTTGGGATTTTCGGATATTTTGATAAGTATAATTCGAAAATATGCCCTTAAATGATTTATTGCTCAAATGGAGTTTATTCAATGGTTTAAGCATGTTGGTGTAATTGATTTTATAACCCATTTGGGAAAATGCACATTTCCGTGTTATGAGACATTTTGGAATTATAAGGGTATGAGTCCATTTGGGAAAACCATTTGTCCTAATCCATGATGAATTTTGGGTTAATCATGCTTTTGAGTTATACGTTTACATAAGTGTCGTTTAAATGCATTTTACATTATGAAGACCGTTATTTATGGGTCTAATGGGCTTTGAGCATTTAGCTCGGTTTTGACTTTAAAGGAGTCTTGGGGACATCTTGTCCGATTTTGATGACTCAATGTAGAGTCCTATTTATGGTTTGCATTTACTGCAACTTATTGCATCTTATTGCATATTATTAATAATTTCATGCTCGAGTGCATAGTCATTCCTGTGTAGTCATGTAATCTTAGATTGTGTTGCATTTGATCCATAGGCACGTAAGTCAATCTTTATTTGATGGTCTGCTGGGTGTTGCGGGATTTGACCCGGGACCTATGTTTTATGACATTTACCTTGCAAAGGTACACTAGGAGGGCTGAGTCCGGTTGTGCTATCATGATTGATGGGCGTTTGTGACCTCCACCATGTCGGGGCAATGCCATGGTTATAACCCCGCATGGGCCGGGCCTTTGGCGGTATTCATGGTAATATTTGCTAAGGCCAATTGTCTCTTTGGGTGTAACTTGAAAGGAGTCGTAGGGACACTTGGGCTTTCAGGTCGTGAAGTGTCACACGATTAACGTTGTATGAGTGACATACTTCTGTGTTCCTCCACTCTCAATGGATACGGGTCTCCCCCGTTGTCGGCCAACATTATTTTGGATATTAATGTCCTTACTTTATTATCGTGGGTCTTGTGCGTTTGGCTGCGAAATGATAACTCTAATATTGGATTTCCCTCCACGTATATTAAGGTTTGAATGAAGCATGTCATTTCCATGTTTTGGTATTTGGAGTTCGTTCCCTTTTATGCTCGCGTGAGTATAAGGTTTTATCCGTATTTTTGGTAACGTTTTATATTCCTTTAGATTGTTGTCTATGTTACATGGGTCGATCATTATGCCTCATCTTTGATCGAATGAATCGATATTTAAATGTTTATTCACGTTTTGAGTGAGTTTGGATCGGAATCCATTTTTGGAAACGCTATATACATTTTGGAACTTTCGTCTTGGAATTTGTGTGCGTTGGAAAAGAAGTTGTTTGCATTCTTATTATAAACCCCTTTTGGAAACCATGATTTAAATAAGTACTATTTCATTTAATAATTCATTTTAATCATGATGTAAACTCTTGAACTCACTAGGCGTTAGCCTAACCTTTTTATTTGTCGGCATCTGCAACAGGTTCCGGTTGGGTAATATTTCTAGTGACACTGTGAAGAGTTGAGAGCTAGATGTGAGTTCAAGAAGTAAGTGGCTTGGTGAAGTCTTTCGCGTTTTGGGAATAACAACTTTGTATTGAGTTGAGTAACACCCGACCTTTTATATTTTGATGTAAGACTTAGGATATTGAATTGTTGAAGTTGTTACGTTTTTATTATTGAGGTATTTCTAAGGGTGGTTTATATAAAGAATTTTGTCCTTATTTGTTTATTAAATCAAAGTTTTGTCTAGTTGCTCTTTCCAATTTTGAGGGTGTTACAATCTTAACCTAGAGTTGTGTGACATTATTTATGTTTATGGAGCATGTTTCACATAAACGTGGGCTATTTACGTTTTATTTCATTTTGTGACTTTTAACAAGAGATCTTTTGATTTGCCGAGTTTGTGTCTGAGAAAATCGATTATGTTGGGTTTTGGGGACAATTGTCCAGTTTTGGATAGCTCAACGTAGAGCTTTGGATATGATTTATATTTATTTGAGAATTACATGTTTTGAATGTGCTAGTTCATTCATTTGGAGTCATGTAATGTTTTAGACTTTATTGCTATGGATCTATAGGCACTTGAGTTTTTATGTACAATGTTGGGACGCTAGTTTTCCACATTGTAGCACGGAATAGGCATCGGGTTTCATGATAAGTAAGATGTGGGCCTATATGATCGGGCATTGTCTCATGAACAGTAAGGCGTAATTCCAATGTGCTTTCTTGGATTTGGATAACTCAATGTATAGACCTAGAGGGGTTGAAGTTGATACTCCACAAGTGTACGCTTTAAGTAGCCGAGCTTGATATGTCTTATGAATATAATCCAAGTGTTTGGTTTCATTACCATGGATGTGTGTCCTACTCTTCCGTTTATACGACGGAAAATGTTTTACGAAAGAAGCTCAGCAGATCGGGAGCATTTCGGGTTAATCATATCAAAACGGGCTTCGGAACAATTTGGGCGATAGTGCCCCGCGATAGTGACATGGTCACTATCGTCGTGTCACAATCGCGAGGGGAGGATCGCCCTCGGTACGCATGCCGCGACAATGCCCGCGACATTGCCAAGAGGGCATAGTCGCTGGGCAAAGTCGTCGACCCTTGGCTGGCTTTGGTACACTCGACGCGACAGTGACACACACGACTATGCCAAGGGATGGAATCCGATTAAAACCCTTTTTCACCCCAAATCACTTCTCACTTCTCCTATTTCACCCCTTTCTCTCCCAAACCAAAACCCTAAGTCTCCAAAGCCGATTTTTAGCTTTTGAACCCCAAGAGTCGATGTTCAAGTGATTTTCTTCATCTTTCATGGCTATGGGAAGCTAAAGCTAGAACCCTCCCCACTTCATCTTCTTCACCAAGTTTCCTAGGGTTTCATCCAACCCTTTTCCTCCATTTTGAAGATTTGTAGTTGTGGTTCATTTTGGTAACTCTAGAGGCGTTTTGGTTGGTGGATCCAAGTTGTGGTAAAGGTAATCTCCTCTTTTCTTCATCTATGGAAATTACGGTTTTGGTATAAGTTGAGATATTGGTGTAAAATGTTTGGGGAAAAATTTTATATGGTTGAATATGGTTTTTGATGGTTGGAAACTTATAGATCTAGGTTTTTGGAAGATTTGGCCTAAGGATTCAAGTTTCTTCAAATGAACTCAAATTGGAAAAAATCTAGATTTAGCCTAAATCTAGCAATGTGAGTTCAAGTATTTGTGCGTTTTACATAAAATTATCAATCGTTGAGTTATTTGGTGAATTTTGACCTTTTGAAGTGTTTAACTTTATAAACCTTGTAAAACACCCATATTTGGGATTTTCGAATATTTTGATAAGTAT
The DNA here is from genome assembly GCA_033807775.1 of Saussurea involucrata. Classification (NCBI taxonomy): domain Eukaryota; kingdom Viridiplantae; phylum Streptophyta; class Magnoliopsida; order Asterales; family Asteraceae; genus Saussurea; species Saussurea involucrata. The sequence goes on from CM066326.1 coordinate 62,121,402, forward strand.
AAATCATAAATATGTCCTTAAATGATTTATTGCTCAAATGGAGTTTATTCAATGGTTTAAGCATGTTGGTGTAATTGATTTTATAACCCATTTGGGAAAATGCACATTTCCGTGTTATCATACATTTTGGAATTATAAGGGTATGAGTCCATTTGGGAAAACCATTTGTCCTAATCCATGATGAATTTTGGGTTAATCATGCTTTTGCGTTATACGTTTACATAAGTGTCGTTTAAATGCATTTTACATTATGGAGACCGATGAAACATGAAAGGTGTTTGGAGCAGTAACCTTTGGTTGTATGGGAACCCGATTTCGAGGACAAAATCTCTTCAAGGTTGGGAGGATTGTAACACCCCGATATTTGAAAGGTATCGATATTGTAAAATAAATATGAAAAATAGGATTTTGGATTAAATCCTAGATTTTATAGTCTTGTTGGATGAAGAATTCAAATACGAGTCCAACGGTTCTTTCCGGAGCAAAATCGGAGCTAAAACGAAGAAGTTATGGCCAATACAACTTTTGGTACAACCTCAGCTAAAGGACCGGCGAAAGTGACACTTGTCACAATCGCATGTCACTCTCGCCGGTTTTGTACCGAGAGTCATGGGACCACGGTGAGAGTGCCCAGCGAAAGTTACAACTGTCACTCTCGCACGTCACTTTAGCCGTTGGGCACCTGGAGCATAAAAACGCAATTTTCACCATCTCAACCCCATTTTTCATTTCCCACTTCTTCCCCTCATCCATTTCTCTCCCAAACCGAAACCCTAAGACCCTAAAGTCTATTTTGAGCCATTTACCCACAAGATTCGAGATTGGCAAGTGATTTCTTCATCTACCATGGTTTTGGGAAACAAATCTTGAAACCCTTTCACTTCATCTTCTTTACCCAAAGCTTTCTAGGGTTTCATCTAACCTTTTTGTCCATTTTAAAGAGTTGGAGCTTGTGGTGTTTGTTGGTGATCTAGAGGTGTTTTGTTGGTGGATGCTTGTTGTGGTTGAGGTAATCTTCTTTTTCACTTCATCTTCTTTACCCAAAGCTTTCTAGGGTTTCATCTAACCTTTTTGTCCATTTTAAAGAGTTGGAGCTTGTGGTGTTTGTTGGTGATCTAGAGGTGTTTTGTTGGTGGATGCTTGTTGTGGTTGAGGTAATCTTCTTTTTCTCCATCTATGGAAATTAGGGTTTGGTATAAGTTGAGATATTGATATTAAATGTTTGGGGACCAATTCCAAATGGTTGAATATGAATATTTATGGTTGGAAACTTATGGATCTAGGTTTTCTGGAAGATTTGGCTTGAGGATTCAAATTTATTCAAAGGAGCAAGTTGGGGGAAAATCTAGATTTAGCCTAAATCTAGCAAGGTAAGTTCAAGTTGATTTGTGAAAACGTTGAACATGCCAAAAATGTTATTTTTCAAGTATTTGTGCATAGGGTTGTAAACGAACCAAACGAACACGAACGGAGGCCTGTTCGTGTTCGTTCGTTTAAGTTAACCGAACAAACGAACGAACACGAATGGTAAATGAACAAAAAAAATTGTGTTCGTGTTCGTTCGTTTAAAAATCAGGTGTGTTCATGTTTATTCATGTTCGTTCGTTAAGATGTTAAACGAACATAAACGAACATGCTAAACAAACATAAATGAACATCCCTAAACGAACATAAACAAACAACCCTAAACGAACATAAACGAGCATAAATGAACATCAACTAACACCACTAGTTGTCATTCCATTAACTATTATCCATAGTTTAAACATACATAAAACAATCACCATTCATCAACCATCATCATTTGAACAAAATAAACAATCACCATTCATCATCCATCATCATTTGAACAAAAAAAAAAAACAATTCACCATCATCATTACATGAGGAAAACGTAACAAAAACGCCATCTATTTTCAATCCTCATGGAAGATCAACATATATCATATCATCAATTTCCTACAACAAACAAACAAAATAATTATTAGTTATTGACTTATTGTAAGAAAACAAGAATTAGAATCGATAATATTAAGAAATTACCTTGGTTTTCTTCTTGCGTAGTCCATAATGATGACGATACAATCAATTCCACAAATGAGCATATCTACCATCTTCGTTCCTAAAGAGGTGCGATGGGCATCTATAACTCTCCCACCAGCACTAAAAGCTGATTCTGAAGCAACAGTAGTGATTGGAATTGCAAAAACATCAGCAACCATTTTAGACAAAATTCTAAACTTTAGATTATTCTCCTTCCACCACTCCAATGCATCATAATATACATCCGGATCACCAAGGTACACTTCTTCTTCCAAATAAATGTCTAACTCTGACTTCACACTGCAAAAGTATCAACACTTCTGATATGTTGATCATACTTTTCGGTGCCACTTTTGATACCCATACCAACTTTAGAACTTAACTTGCTATGACCACTCTTAACTTCACTTTCACTCTTGTCAGATACACTAGCTGAAACAACATTGGTTGCTTTATGTTTCTCAACATACTCTTCAAACATTTTAGTAAGAGTATCTTGAACAATTTTCAATTGTTTGGGAGCCGCATCAGGTGAATAAATGACATTAAAAGAGAACTCAACCAACTTCATCGTGTATCTAGGATCCAAAACAACACCAATGGAAATCAACAGATTACAAGTACCCCAATATTTATCAAATTTCATTTTCATCTTAATAGCCATATCTCTCATGTACTTACTCTCATCCAAAGACAAATCATCTAGTGCTTTTTTATCCCATATAATTCACTAAGAAATAAATTAGATGTACGATACTCGAAGCCTATAAGATAAAAAAATGTAAATAAACAGTGTATGAGAATTAGGTGATTAGATTAGTAAAAATGACTTGTAATAAAATCCATTAAAAAAACCAATAATACCTGAAATTATTTTTATAACCTCACTGAAAAGCCCCAAGAAGGAACAAACAACTTCAACTTTGTCCCAATCTTCCGTGGTTGGCAAAGTCTTGTATGTTGATTCTCGATCTGCATAATTCACAAAGACTTCTTTGAACTCCAAGGCCATAGACAGCATAGCATATGTTGCATTCCATCGGGTACTAACATCTAAGATCAAATGCTTCTTTGATAAGGTCATTTGCTTGGAAAGTTCACTAAATATATGCAATCGACCGGGAGAGGCATTCACATGTTTCACACTCTCACGAACATTGTGAATAATGTCTTTTATTTCTGACAAACCATCTTGAGCCAACAATTTAAGAATATGTGCACAACACCGCACATGAAATATCTTTCCCCCAACAACAAGCTTTTTCTAAAGATGTAAAATTTCCTTCAACTTTGTAGCCACCACATCATTCATTTGGAGTCATGTAATGTTTTAGACTTTATTGCTGTGGATCTATAGGCACTTGAGTTTTTATGTACAATGTTGGGACGCTAGTTTTCCACATTGTAGCACGGAATAGGCATCGGGTTTCATGATAAGTAAGATGTGGGCCTATATGATCGGGCATTGTCTCATGAACAGTAAGGCGTAATTCCAATGTGCTTTCTTGGATTTGGATAACTCAATGTATAGACCTAGAGGGGTTGAAGTTGATACTCCACAAGTGTACGCTTTAAGTAGCCGAGCTTGATATGTCTTATGAATATAATCTAAGTGTTTGGTTTCATTACCATGGATGTGTGTCCTACTCTTCCGTTTCATCACGTTCAATAGAATCGGGTCTCCCCCATCCCCGAAAGGTGTTGTTTTGAGTATGTATTCTCGTTCATGTTTTCGGTGACATTTTATATCTATATGGATTGTTTTCTATGATTTGTAGGTAATGGATTATACCTCATCCTTGCTTGGATGTTTTGAATAATGGAGTTTTATTCACGTTTATATTATTTGGGAATCTAACTTTTATCCATATTTTGAGTGAGTTTTGGGATTTGAGTATATATTTGGGAAACGCTTTATATGAAAGTTGTCGTCACAGAAGTTGCGTGCGTTGGGAAAATGGGTTGTATGCATGATTATTACAAATCCTTTTGGAAAATATGCCTTCAAACCACATCCTTTTTGTTTAACGAAACATTCTATCAAGATGAAATCTCTTGAACTCACTAGGCGTTAGCCTAACCTTTTTTATTTTGTTGGCATGTGCAACAGGTTCCAGTTGGGGAATAGTTCTAATGACACTATGAAGAGTGGAGTGCTAAATGTATGTTCGAAAGGTAAGTGGCTTGGTGAAGTCTTCCACGGTTTCGGGATTAGCAACTTTGTTTTGGGTTGAGTAACACCCGACCTTTGTAGTCTTGGTGTATTGCTTAGGTTACGAATGATGTTGAAGTTATTACGTTTTAAATTTTGAGGTGAATTCAAGGATGGTTCGTTGTAACGACCCGGTATCCCATAACATACATAATATACATCATTTAACATGTCATACATAACGTCGTTACTTTCATAACAAAATACATAATAATTCACATTCGGTCCCGATGTCTCGAAACTATACAATACAAAAACGTAAACATATCCTAGTCTTCGTCAGCTATCAACCGCCTCCTATGCTTTATTCTTCCATTTGCTAACAAAAGATCCTTGACCTGGAATACATATTTTTGAAAGGAAAATGAGGGTTAGACCAAAAGGTCTAGTGAGATAGTCCCTGTCAGTTAAGAAATCCTTTTTCTTTTATAAAACACCCGTATACAACAAAGATTAAATACCAAGCAAGACTCGTGCATCGTGTTCCTCTCCTCATTCCCATGGCCAAATTAGTTGGTAGCAAGCCAACTAATCAATTAACTTCACTGTACAACAATTACAGCCAACAACACTGTACGAATATTACAGCCAACACACCGGTCCTAAGCCCGGCCAGTCGTATTCTTATATAGTATAATTCTTAGGTAAATACAATATCTCAATATATTATATTTCAACATAAACACACATAATCACACCATTTATCACATTCTCAAACCACACATATATGCATTCCAGTTGAAAACGTTTTAAAGTAAAACTCACTTCGATCGCTTATCCAAAAACACTTCCAAGCCTTTCTCCAAAAGATTCAGTCTTTCAATCCAAATCCACAGAATCTGAAACAGATTAAATACAAATATCCCCTTACCAATTGAACACATTAAACATACCAACAGGCTTATGAACTCTAGGTAAATCTACCTAACTCTCGCCATCAAAACGACCTAACATCTATAGTTCCCGGACAGCCCAAAACAACCCGGACAGCAAAGTAATCCGGACAACCTGAACTATCCGGACAACACATTTAATCCGGATAACAGACATTCCGGACAACAAAGCAATCCGGATACCATCCGGTATCCCATTCCATCCGGAAACGTATAACAAAAGGAACTTACCCGGATACTTGACTTGTCTGGACACCATCAACAAAGCTACCCGGACACTACCAACAAAAGTATCCGGACACATTCATTCTATCCGGAAACCACTGTCTGTTTATGCATTTTCTACCTAGAATTCGGCTGAATCAACCCAAATCATGAAATCTATAATTCTACTCCGATAGGAACTATCTAATAGCAATTACCAACATAAAATGTAAAGGAAACATACCTTGAATCACTTCTAAGTACACCAATTGAAGCCTTAACCTAGCTTTTCTTCTTTTTCTTCTTTTCTTCCCAAAACACACACACACACACACCTTCAGCTGATATTTTCTGAATTACTGAGTTATGAAAATATCTGAAGTTCTAAAGGGTATATCAAACCTAGTTTTTCATTTTAGACCTTGAACTTCTCAACTATGCCCCAAACACCCCCTTAACTTATAATTTACCCAAACTTACCCTAATATTCAACTTTAAAGTTAACTAAACTTAACAAAAAGGGATTTTAACTAACGAACTTACCCGGGGTATTACATTATCTCCCCCTTAAAAGAATTCCGTCCCGGAATTCGGTTAGGCAAAAAGGTACGGTAACTTAGTTCTCACTACCACCTTGAACTCAAACCAAGTCATAGGAACTAACTGGATAGACACCCCACACCTATCTATATCTCTAACACAGATAAACAACAAAAGAACGGAAATACTAACGATCATGTTGCACCGAAGTCAGATAACACTTTAGCACGTATAAAGTTTGTTAGAATTGTACCTGTAACCTCATCCGGAATTTCCTCTACTTCTTGTGCTGTCATTTGGAAGGCTCGACCCTTTGCTTTCGGTACATCAGACCCTTGTACCTCTCCCGACCTAACACCCATTGGTCTCACCGTCATACTACCCTGTTGTATTTTCCATTGTGGACAGTCTGACTGAATATGGTCAGGGGAATTGCAAACGAAACAGAATCGAGTTACGTGACAGTCTTTAGCAATGTGACCAGTCTTCCCGCACTTGTAACATCTTCGGGACTCCACATAACAGTTTCCTTGGTGAACACGATTGCATTTTGGGCATGGTCTTTCAACTGGTCTGAAAGGTAGATAACTATCAAGTCTCGGAGATTCGTATTCCTCCAAATCGTACGTCATTTCCTCCAATTTCCTTTTTCCAAAACTTCTATCACTAGCGTCTCTCCTATTATCCTGTTCCACATTTTCCGCTGCATCTACTGCGGCTGAGAAGGTATCGGGTCCTTTTGCAATCACTAGCTTTCTAATTTCTGAATTTAACCCGAAAATAAACATTTCCATCTTCAGCGCCTCTGTGGCAACATAGTATTCCGCAAAGAGAGACTTCTCCAGAAAGCGAGCAGTGTAATCCCTAACTGATAAACTTCTCTGATGTAGGTTCATGAATTCCTCTTCTAGCTGTCTAACTGCTGCTTGAGGATAAAAATGTTCCTTGAAAGCTGTTGTGAATTCGTCCCAAGTAAAAGTTGAGTACACATCAGATCCTCTAGAGGTAATATGAGCCTCCCACCAAAATAGAGCATCTGCCTTCAACATCGCGGTTCCGTATAGCACTTTATCTTCTTCTGCACACTTGCTAGTCCTGAAGACAGCTTCTATCTCTTTCAGCCACCTCATGGCCTTCACTGGATCTCTTTCTCCTGAATATGTCGGGGGTTTGCAATTTAAAAACATTTTATAGTCACACTTCCTTGGCACCGGTATGACAGTATGTGTAATGGGCATTTCTTCTTCCAGACTAGGATCTGGTATTCCAGTTTCAGTGTGACGAGTTCTATCGAACATAGCTTGTATATTGGCTTGAAGTCTTCCCATTTCCGCCGTCAAATCATTTCGTGTAACAAACTCCGTACCTCACCCCTGAACTCTGCCTCCAGTTCTGCCCCTACCTCTTTCTCCCCCTCGTCCCCTTGTCCCAACTGTTGGATTTGTTCTATTAGGATTTCCTCCTCCCCGATTCGTTTGTCTAGTACCGCTTGCCATTCTGTAGATTCAAACAAGGTTAACATACACATAAGCACATACCCCATATAACAAGGTATTCCAGTTCAAACATGCACCTGTAAGATCACAATTACACTGGCCAGGTGTAATCTGAAATTACCTTACATGATGTTCCTTCTACCTTTTTATACTTAACACCCCAAGGTTCTAAAATAATAGGGACATCCTACTTCACATGTAGTTTAAGTCTAGGTACAGATACAAATACCTAAATCTCTTAAACTAGGGCTCTGATACCATCTGTAACGACCCGGTATCCCATAACATACATAATATACATCATTTAACATGTCATACATAACGTCGTTACTTTCATAACAAAATACATAATAATTCACATTTGGTCCCGATGTCTCGAAACTATACAATACAAAAACGTAAACATATCCTAGTCTTCGTCAGCTATCAACCGCCTCCTATGCTTTATTCTTCCCTTTGCTAACTAAAGATCCTTGACCTGGAATACATATTTTTGAAAGGAAAATGAGGGTTAGACCAAAAGGTCTAGTGAGATAGTCCCTGTCAGTTTAGAAATCCTTTTTCTTTTATAAAACACACGTATACCACAAAGATTAAATACCAAGAAAGACTCGTGCATCGTGTTCCTCTCCTCATTCCCATGGCCAAATTAGTTGGTAGCAATCCAACTAATCAATTAACTTCACTGTACAACAATTACATCCAACAACACTGTACGAATATTACAGCCAACACACCGGTCCTAAGCCCGGCCAGTCGTATTCTTATATAGTATAATTCTTAGGTAAATACAATATCTCAATATATTATATTTCAACATAAATACACATAATCACACCATTTATCACATTCTCAAACCACACATATATGCATTCCAGTTGAAAACGTTTTAAAGTAAAACTCACTTCGATCGCTTATCCAAAAACACTTCCAAGCCTTTCTCCAAAAGATTCAGTCTTTCAATCCAAATCCACAGAATCTGAAACAGATTAAATACAAATATCCCCTTACCAATTGAACACATTAAACATACCAGCAGGCTTATGAACTCTAGATAAATCTACCTAACTCTCGCCATCAAAACGACCTAACAGCTATAGTTCCCGGACAGCCCAAAACAACCCGGACAGCAAAGTAATCCGGACAACCTGAACTATCTGGACAACCTGAACTATCCGGACAACACATTTAATCCGGATAACAGACATTCCGGACAACAAAGCAATCCGGATACCATCCGATATCCCATTTCATCCGGAAACGTATAAGAAAAGGAACTTACCCGGATACTTGACTCGTCCGGACACCATCAACAAAGCTACCCGGACACTACCAACAAAAGTATCCGGACACATTCATTATATCCGGAAACCACTGTCTGTTTATGCATTTTCTACCCAGAATTCGGCTGAATCAACCCAAATCATGAAATCTATAATTCTACTCCGATAGGAACTATCTAATAGCAATTACCAACATAAAATGTAAAGGAAACATACCTTGAATCACTTCTAAGTACACCAATTGAAGCCTTAACCTAGCTTTTCTTCTTTTTCTTCTTTTCTTCCCAAAACACACACACACACCTTCAGCTGATATTTTCTGAATTACTGAGTTATGAAAATATCTGAAGTTCTAAAGGGTATACCAAACCTAGTTTTTCATTTTAGACCTTGAACTTCTCAACAATGCCCCAAACACCCCCTTAACTTATAATTTACCCAAACTTACCCTAATATTCAACTTTAAAGTTAACTAAACTTAACGAAAAGGGATTTTAACTAACGAACTTACCCCGGGTATTACATTCGTAGTAAGATTTTTATATTCATTTGTGTATTTAATCGAAGTTTTAATTTAGTTGCTCTTCCAATTTTGAGGTTGTTACAGGTTGGTATCAGAGCTTAAGTTTGAGAGAATTAGGTATTGATTTTGGATACCTAGACTCAAACTAGTGTTCAATTTAGTGAATGAGAGTGAAATTGCACCACTAGACACCTTAAGATAAGATGTTTTGAGGTTGATGGAGTCACTAGAAACGAGAAATTACATCTAGAGTAACAAGGATGATCATGTACGGTACGTTCATAATTGCACCTAGCCTGTGTTATGGTGAACCTACAAGTTACACGTGCATGTTTGGGCTGCTTTGATGTGATGACCGTTGGGGTAGTAAAAGGGTTTCTAAGCGAGTTGCCGTTAGAAGAAATTGACGATTTTAGCATTGTCGCTTGGAGTGACAGTAAGTATGATGATTACATTAAGTGGACCGCCTCGGTCGAAACTGTTGGTTGGATTAGAACCATACGCTTATTGAATCGACCTTAATTCGAGGCGAAATTGTAAGGTTAATCGGTGTAACTTCAGGTTATTCCGTTATTGCCTTAAGATGGTTGAGCATCCGGATGATGATAGTGTGACCGGAGGGATTGGAGGAGTGTGGTTTTGAGACGTTGAGTGCCAACTAGCGGGCACTGCTTTAATTTATGCAAGTAGTTTTTATGTATTTCTCTTATCTCTTTATGTCTTTCTTTTCAATTATGAGTTAAGAACCTCATTGGGTGTGAGTGTGAGTAAACTTGAGACTAGTAGACAACATTTGGGTGTGGCTATCGTTACTAACTCTCGAGTTTGGTCACTTGAGTCGGGACTTAAACTCAACGCGGATAAGTCGATCACTTTGAAGTGTTAATGTTAGATCTTGACCTCGAGAGGGGCGGATTCGAAATACGACTTAAGTGATGCAGAAAGATTTGAGAGGGTCTTTGATAACAACGTCGAGAGGCGGGTCTTGTATGATTTAATAAGGTTCAAACGTCGGCCGAGATTTATATCACAAAGAGATTTGGATATAAATCTCTATATTGGTAGAACTTGACGTTAGAGTCAAACTTAATTAAATCGGCAATATCGAGAGTCGGTAACAATGGACACTTTATGGAAACTTTGTAGGACTGGTTTATAAAAATCATCATTTCGAGAGATCGGGTCTTTTATAGACACTTCGTGTTACAAAGTAACTAACCATTTTGTTACTACGTTCATCTCAAGGAAACTTACACCCATACCCATTTTTAATATTCAAGAGTTACATTTATTTTTAAGTTATTCCTCCAACAAAATGATAAGTTTTCCTCCAAACGAAACGTGTGCAAGAAGTTCATGAAACTCTCTGATTCTCAGTAGTCCAGTCCCTATGGAAACGATCTTTGGCAATACTTACCACTTTATTACTTATAGCGATCATAGTTGAGGTGTATACTTGCGCCCCCACCATGGGAACATTGTGGCCACTGTGTGGAACTATACGGTTTTCCGCTATCAACGTCCTTAATTTTATTTGAGTTGAAGTAAACGAAGTTGTGGTGTGAGCCCAATTGAAAAGAAGGCCCATCTTTGAGAAACCTTAGCCCAAGGTGCTTAGTTACTAATTAGGCTATCGACAACGGGCCACATTATACACATAAAAATCATAAACAATGGTAAAACATAAATGACATAAAAGAAGTGAACGAAAATGATTAGAACGTGTTGTCTAATCTGCTTCTTGTTAAGAACGTGTATCGACATTGCTTGTATCAAATATTCAACATCGTGTTTTGAAAACAATGAACTTACTATATTAGACACTAGCTTATGCACGTGTATGGACTATGGACGTATATCTCAAGCCATCATAACCTTGTTTTATTGGATTAGACAGTGACACATTATAACACCTCGAAATTTCACAAGTGATGTAAGTTTGTTGTGAAAATGTTGAATGGATGGAATTGTTCAGTTTTGATCTTTGTTAAGGATAAAACTGATTTGTATTTTGACTAAATATTGGTATTAAGGGATTTAAATTGTTATTAGTCAAATTTAGGAATAATGGGGGGTGATTTGGTTTTATTGGGAAAGTATTGGGTTAAAAAGGAATTGAGGAAAATTTTGAGATTTTTATGAGAAGGAAATATGTTTGAGCTTATCAGATTTTGTTTGAAGTCGGTCCAAGAGGCAGAGAGAAATTGAGTTCTGAACTCTCGAACGGTAAGAAATTCGATGATCTTTTCCAATTCCATTTGATTAAGATTGATAGTTATATAAGTAAATTTTGGCTTTTGATTAGGTTATTGAATCAGTGAGAATTAGGTTTGAATTTGGAGTACTGGGTTGAATTGGTTTGCAGGCTTTGTGTTCGAATCCTGATTTCAGGTGAGTTCATCTAACTGCTTTGTTTTAATAAAATTGATTTGTTGAATTGGTATCTCTATGAAATGATCACTAAAAGAGTTATTGGGAATTTTGGAATAAAAAGATCGTATGAATTAAATTGGGTATCATCGAATCCGGAAGATGAATACACCGGATAGTTCCATATTCCGGATGGTTTTTCGGATTGATGTATCGGATACCGGATAATTCCATATTCTGCATGGTTTTTCGGATTGATTTACCGGATACCGGATAATTTCGGATTCCGGATGGTGTTCCAGATTAATTTTACCGGATGTGGTTTTCGGATGGTTCCGAACTTGGAGTCTGGATACTTTTTCCGGATGTTACCGGATTTCTTTGGAATTCGGATTGCTTGTTGGACTCGGTTCCGGATTAGTTTACCGGACAAGTTTCCTGTATATTTTTGTGTAAGGTTGTACTGTTCAAATGTTTTATGAATACGAAACATATTTTGATTTTAACACTATGAACATAATTATAACTCGACTGCGAGTTTGATAAGAGTTGATATGTGTTTTGAATTGATACACACATATGCTAGGAAGTGTAATGGATCCATAGGCACTATTATTATTTGATAAACATGGAATAGGCGTGGCGCTTAATCGTAATTCCTGTTGACTTGGAAATGTGGAATAGGTCGGGCGCAAATGGTAATTCCCATTTCGTATTGTGATGAGATATCGTGGAATAGGCAGGGCTCTTAATTGTAATTCTCGTTTTCTATGGGAAGATAAGGGATATGCATGGCTCTTAATTGTAATCCCTACTTCCACTCCAAGAAATAGGCATGGTGCTAATTGTAATTTCTTGGACATGAGTAATAATCTAGAATCCGTGGTGATTCGTAGTGGCGCTCTTGAACATGATAATATGACTTACTTAGTGTTTGTCATACTCATGGAATCAGGTATGATCCCCGTCATTGAAAGAAGTTATATGTACTGTAAAAAGTTTGTGACCAGGTTAATTTATATGCTTTGTTTACAAATTTGGTTTTCAAAGCTTATAAAGATTTTGATTTGAAAAATTGGATGTTCTCACTAGGCGTAAGCCTAATCTTTTCAAATTAATTTTTCTTACCAGATACTAGCTCGTGAAGGGATAAGTGACGAGGGATATCAGAGTTATATTTTTGGAAGCGTGATGGAGAAGTTAGTGTAAACGAAGATGTTTTGGGAGATTGCCTAGACAACTCGTATAATCTGATCTTAATGTTAAGGATTAGATTAGTAGGTTGTTTTTGTTAGTCCAGTTGTATATATGAATCTTCGTAACTAATTCTCCATTTATATATAAAAAGTTTGGAAGATATTGTAGAATACTTTGATAAATTCAAGGTTTAAATTTACTGTGATTTTAGGGTGTTTCAGTTTGGTATCAGAGTTGTAGTTTAAGTGAACTAGGTATGATCATGAGATACCTGGACTTAAGCTGAGATGATTAAGTTATGATTTGTGAGATTTGGTAGAAAAACTAAGACGGGAATAGTTAGAGTCGACGGAAATACGTAAATTAAGAACTGTGATGATGGTAACGATGATTCTTATGTGTAGTATGTTCATAACTTCAATTAGCTACTATTATTATGAATATATTGTTACGTAAGCATACTTGTTTTAAATTGTTATGGTGATTAATGAACGTTAAAGTACGTTTCTTGTGTTGGGATTGTGCATAACCATTTCTTATGGTTATTTTATTCTTTATGTGTTACACAGAATACGATGGTTAATACACCAAACAGATCTTCTACTTCTTCATAAGATAGGGTGGCAAATGAATTTGCGGAGAATTAACCTGAAAGGGGTGGAGCTAATGAAAGTCCACCAAGGCCACCTATCTTGGGAGGAGGAGGGAGTCAAACGCATCGAGCGAATGTCGGTACTTCCAACCCGGTGACGATGGAATACACTATGGAATCCCGTATAATGGAGAACATGATGCGAGTCATGAATAATGCACTGACTCAACAACAGGAGATGTTCATGAAAATGCTGAATGACCGAAGCATTGAGTCACAAAGACCGGAGTTGGGTACTGGTACCGTAAATCCACCTGTTAATCCGGTGCAGAATGTAAATAGGAGGGTGGAGAAAGTTTGTTCCTATAAGACATTTTTAAGTTGCAAGCCGCCTGAAGTTGCTGGTTCTGATAATCCAATTGAGTGCATGAATTGGATCAGAGAGATGGAACAAACATTTAGAGCTTGTGAGTGTGATGAAGAATCAAATGTCAGATTCGGATCCCAAATGTTACGAGGAAATGCTCTGACCTGGTGGAACATCATGACATCAACGGTGACAGCTCCAGTTTTGGCAGCCATGACATGGGAGTCGTTTAAAAAGAAGATTTTGGAAGAATACTGCAACGAGAATGAAATGGATCGCATAGAAGAAGAGTTTCGAACACTTAAGAAGGGTACTTCTTTAGTAAGGGAGTACACTCGTGTATTCCTGGAGAAATTGAATTTAGTGGGGCATGTGGCCCCAACTGAAAAAGAAAATATAAAGTCGTATCTTAAAGGATTACCAGCAGATATGATGTCAAGAGTCAGAAACAAAGCCTTGACTCTGAGAGAGACGATTGAGGAAGCAAAGATTATAGAAGAGGTATACGCAAGCGATAAAGCTGAGAAGGCTCATAGGAGAGAAGAGAAAGTGGGAAGGTCGATCGGAACCTTCACAAAGACCGAAACGTTTTACAAAAAACACTCGTTTTGAACCTCGTCGGGAACCGAATTGGTGTCAGAAGTGTAAAAGCAAATATTTTGGTCCATGTCGAGTGGCTCCACTAGAATGTTACAAGTGTGGTAAGAATGGTCACACTATGGGGAACTGTCCTGTCCAAGGGCCGACATGTTTTGAATATAAGCGGCCCGATCATTACCGACGAGACTGCCCAAAGCTAAAGCAAAGCGAAAATCAAGAGAGGAAGCCTAATACTCCAAAGCCAACGCGCAGAGCATTTCATATGACGACGGAAGAAGCAAAAGAATCGAAGGATGTAGTTTCCGGTACATTCCTTATTAACTCAATACTTGCACGTGTATTATTTGATTGTGGTGCCAACCTGTCTTTTATATCGCGAGTTTTTTTTATACCAAAAGTTAGCTATGCCAGCCACTACCTTGGAAGATGCCTTAGTAGTTGAAATAGCTAATGGGGGTCAAGTCTTAGTTCGTGAGAAACTTGAAGGTTGCACCCTTATGGTAGAAGGAAAGAAATTTCCGATTGATTTGATTCTGATGGAAATAGGCGGGTTTGATATAGTGGTTGGTATGGATTGGTTGGTGAGCAATCGTGCAGAAATTCTTTGTGCTAAGAAATTAACTCGGATCCCTATGCCCGAAAATGATGCTGTACTCATCTATGGGGAAAATTGAAAAGGGGATGTTCCATTGATTTCGATAGCCAAAGCGCATAAGTGTCTAATAAAAGGATGTTCATCCTATTTAGCATATGTTTTGGATGCTAAAGTAGAAAACAAGCGAGCAGAGGATATAAAGGTAGTACGTGAATTTCCAGATGTGTTCCCCGATGATCTTCCAGGCTTACCACCAGAACGACAAGTAGAATTCAGAATTGATCTTGTTCCCGGAGCGGCACCGATAGCACGTGCACCGTACCGCTTAGCACCGGTCGAAATGAAAGAGATGATGTCTCAACTGCAAGAATTACTTGAAAAGGGTTTTCTTAGGCCAAGTTCATCACCCTGGGGGAGCTCCAGTGTTATTTGTTAAGAAGAAGGATGGCACTATGAGAATGTGCATCGACTACATGGAGTTGAATAAGGTGACCATTAAGAATAAGTATCCACTCCCAAGGATTGATGACTTGTTTGATCAACTTCAAGGCGTGGGATGCTTCTCAAAGATTGATCTACGGTCGGGCTATCGTCAAGTAAGGGTAAGAGATGAAGATATACCAAAGACGACGTTTAGAACAAGGTATGGGCATTATGAATTCCTCGTGATGCCTTTTGGGTTGACAAACGCTCCTGCTGTGTTCATAGATTTAATGAACAGGGTGTGTCGACCATTTTTAGACAAGTCAGTCATCGTATTCATTGATGATATACTTGTTTATTCAAAGAATGAAGCCGATCACGAATGTCACCTTCGTGAAGTCTTAGATGTTTTGAGAAAAGAGGAATTGTACGCCAAATTCTCAAAATGTGAATTTTGGTTAAAGGAGGTACAATTTCTCCGTCATGTGATTACTTCTGAAATAGTCAAAGTAGATCCGGCGAAGATAGAAGCGATGATGAATTGGGAAACACCATAGAACGCATCAGAGATTCGAAGCTTTTCAGGCCTAGCAGGCTATTATCATAGATTTATAAAGGATTTCTCTAAGATCGCTTCTGCCCTGACAATTTTGACACGGAAGAATGTAAAGTTTGTATGGACTGAAAAGCAAGAATCAACTTTTAGGACTTTACAAAAGAAGTTATGTGAAGCTCATGTTCTTGCACTACCAAAAGGAACAAAAGATTTGGTGGTATATAATGATGCGTCAAAAATGGGTTTGGGATGTGTATTGATGCAACGTGGCAAAGTGATTGCTTATGCATCAAAGCAACTAAAGGAGCATGAAAAGAATTATCCTACTCATGACTTAGAACTGGCAGCAGTAGTGTTTGCTCTAAAGTTATGGTGGCACTACTTGTATGGAACGAAGTACACACTGTTCACTGATCATAAGAGCTTGAAACATGTCTTTGATCAGAAAGAGTTGAATATGAGGAAACGACGTTGGTTAGAACTGCTTAAGGATTATGATTGTGAATTGCATTACCATCCTGGTAAGGCAAATGTAGTAGCTGATGCCTTGAGTAGGAAAGAATACAATGGATGTTTGAAAGCGACCAATATCAGAATTGATGTGACGTCGAGTATGATTGAAAGAATCAAAGTGGCACAAACAGAAGCGTTATTAGAAGAAAATCTGAAAGAGGAAGTCATGGTTAAGCAACATCTTCAATTGACTGAAGATAGTAGCGGAGTCAAATTATTTCAAGGTCGTATTTGGGTGCCAAAGATTGGAGGAAACCGAGAGTTAATCCTTGAAGACGCCCACAAGTCTAAATATTCTATACATCCTGGAAGTACTAAGATGTATATAGATTTGAAACTATTGGTGGCCATCTATGAAGCTAGATGTGGCACAATGTGTAGAAAAATGTGTGACGTGTTCATTGGTAAAGGTCGAACATCAACGAACTTATGGGAGTCTACAATCTTTAGAGATTCCTGAATGGAAGTGGGATAAGATTACCATGGATTTTGTGACCAAGTTGCCAAGGACGTTAAAAGGTAACGATACTATTTGGTAATCTTGGATCGCTTAACTAAAAGTGCTCACTTCTTACCAATGAAAGAAGCTTCACCAATAGATAAACTAGCCAAGTTGTACATTGATGAAGTGGTGTCAAGACATGGTATACCTGTGTGAAATCCCAAATCTAGCAAGAAATCAAGAATGATGTAGAGAGAGAATCTAGAGAGAACTTGTCATCCATATATTGATCTCTAAAGTGTAAATGACAAATGATCAAGAAGTTCCTGAAGGGATCTAGATTCCTTACTAACTAAGAACTAGACATACCTATTTATACCCATAACATACAAGGTATAAAGGCAAAGCTAACTAATACAGTACATTGACTTTACAGTAAATCTTGAATACAACAATGCTCTAACAATCTCCCCCTTTGGATTCAAGATTTAAAAAATATGACAGCAGTCTTCAGCTCTTTATAAAGTCAATCTTCTCAAACAGACACTCTATCAAACCATCTTCAAATAGCTTTATCTCCACTAGTTCACGGCGAACTATATGCTTTGACACTCTTTAAGAACTCAACTTTGAAGAATCTTCAGACAAACATGAAAAGTCATTGTCTTTTTCTTTGAAAAATCAACCTTCTTCAATACAATCTTCAACAGATTGTCTTCAAGTCTTGAACATGGAACAAGATGAATCAGAAATGATTAGAGTTTTGATCAGAAAGATGTGAAACCATCCACATTGTTGAACTTTTAGGTGTAAGCGCATTCCGAGAACCACTCAGAACTAAGATAACCAAATTCAGTGTAAGCGCATTCCGAGAACCACTCAGAACTAAGATAACCAAATTCAGCAACATTTGGACTTCACATGATCCTTCTTCCCCTGATCTTCAGTCTTTGTTCACGAATCTTTGACTTGAAAGTTCTTTGACATGAAATATCTTTGACTTGAAAGCTCTTTGACATGAAATTGAATTAAACATTTCTCCCCCTTTTTCGATGAAAGTGAGCATCATTATCATTGAAAACCTTCTTCAATTTCAGTCGTGTCTCTTAGTATTACTAACAATCTCCTCCTTAGAGAATAACCTTGCTCCCCCTCAAAGTAAGAATTCTGGAGCAATTTGTTTTCTCCCCCTGAAAATATTCATATATTTCAATAACGTACAATATTTGAAATTGTAGCACAAATTTTAAAACAAATTTACACAAGGAAAATAAAATTCATTGAACTTCATTTTATAACTACTAACATTTGATCATTTGAAAGCTTTACAAAAGAAATTCAACTTAATAAAATTTAACAATATTTCAATCAAATGAAATCAGATGCATGTGTTTGGATTCAAAAACAAGACATCATTGCATATCAAGTTACAAACGTTCAGTTTCAACCCCTTTATTAAATCTATTTGGTGTGCTAGCATGAAAAATATGATTAGCATCAAGCGTATGCAATTCTAAAATATATAAGAATACTTTGCTCTACTCACACTATTTGTCCAAAATCAGAATTTCATAAATTTACAGGTTTATCACGACTTTGTATTTTCCCCAAGTTTCAAGAGATGTGTGCTCTTTGGCATCTTTTGATTTTGTGCACATTGGAATCTTTTGATTTTGTGCTCATTGGCATCTTTTGATTTTGTGCTCATTGGCATCCTTTGATTTTGTGCTCATTGGCATCTTTTGATCAAAAAGTTTAGTAAGAATAAGATACACCGTTAAACATGACTTTCTATCTGGTTCTATAGCAGGATTTGGGTTAGCAGATCCCAGACCAGTTGGCCTTAAGTGCTAGGTGACGAGCACCCCTTAGAACTTAATTTCCCAAACCAGAAAGGTCACATCGATATATCTTAAACCCATTTGTACCAGTAGAACATGGCTTTCTATCTGGTTCTATTGCAGGATTTGGGTCAGCCGATCTCATACCAGTTGATCTTAGGGACTAGGTGTCGAGCACCCCTTAGGACTTACTCTCCCAAACCAGAAAGGCCACAGGCACAAACTGTCAAACTAAATGATAGTGCAACAATTTTATCTCAATCACTTGGTTCTAAAACATAGTGCTTTTCCCATATTTTCATTTCCATCCATCATTTTGACATTTAGGCTTTTTGAGCATTATATTCTATATAAGTCCAGATTCACATAACTTTGAGCATTCAACATAATTTCATTCATGTTTTGCTGACCTTTCGATTTATTTCAGAGGTGAGAGTTGAAACAAATCTAACTCAGATAATACAAAAATACTTGTAAAATCATCTTTTAGCACACATTTAATTTATTGAATGAAAATTGAAAATTTTATCTCATTGAATTAAATTTGTAAAGATTCAAGTTTTCAAAGTGGTAGAAACAAAATATAATACAATGTTACCTTTTACCACGTTCCTTGAAACAGAAAGATGTAACAGTTAAAGATATCACCTGAGAAGTATGAGTTCTAAACTGATTTGTTTAGAAGTCTTAGTCTTTGAAGTACGGGTCCTGAACTGAATTGTTCAGAAGCCATAAACATTGAAGCACGGGTCCTGAATTGATGTATTCAGAAACCATAATCTCTTTTAAGTGCGGGTCCTAAACTGATATGTTTAGAAACCATAGGTCTTTGTCTCCCCCTTAATGGTACAAATATTCTTCAAAAAATACGCCGCTTCTCTTCTGTTTTTAGTCATGTGTGTGGTATGGATCTACAAATCAGTACAACACATGAAGAACCTACAAAACAGATTAAGCAGATTTTGGTACCCAATAGCATTTGGGTCCTAGTGGGTTAGATGTAGATTTCTTAGAAGGAATACTATAAGTACCGTACCAATAAGAAGTATGATTTTTATGCACAAAATCATTTGAACCACAGTAGGAACAACAAATTTTCTTATGTGCCAACCTAATTAGATGATTTACAGAATGAATATGATTAGGTTGAACAAAAGATTTACCTTTCGGCGCATTGTTCTTTTTGGCATTTGTTGTGGAGACAAATGATTTTGGCACATCTTTCTTTGGAACTGTTGTGCCTTTGACTCTCCATTCCATCTTCACCTTTTTGAAGACTGGAACTTCTTCAGGTTTGGAAGTATTAACTTTAGGCACATTTGTTTTGTTATCTGATTTATCAAACAGAGGATTATAGAAGAGATTTGTTGAACGAATCTGATCTTTTGAGAAACCAGTTGATCTATTAATATGTTTAGAAGGAATGTTTTTAAAACTCGAACTTGAAGCAGTTTTAAAAGAGCATTCAGAATCATTTGAATTAACAAATGGAGTCCGAAAGATACTTTCAAGACTTACCTGCTTTGAGACATCAAATTTAAAAATGATGTCTTCAAGTTCCTTAACTTTGTTTATCAAAACATTTTTCTCTTTAGAAATTATATCAATTTTCTTTTGGAGATCAGATTTTATCAATTGATCTTTCATAATATCCGCTGATAAACCAGATAATCTTTTGGTAAGATTAAGAATCACATCTTCAAAATATATGCGTTCCGATTCAAAATCTTTTTCCAAAAACTTTCTTTTATCAGTAATCTCTTTGAAAATTTTCATATTTTTCTTTTAAGGGTTTTACTTTCCTTTTCAAAGAGATTTTTCTTTTCCGTGAAATCTTTTCTTTCCTTTTCCAAAAGATTTTCTAATTCAGAGATTTTCACGAAAAGATCAGAACTTTTAATCTCAAAAGATTTGCGTTATGTTTCAAATTCATTTCTTTCTTTCTCTTGCTTCTCTTTTTCAAGATATAAAACTTTCTCAAAATCGGAGATTTGTTTCAAAAGTTTTATATATTTTAGTTCAATTATTTCCTTTTCTTTAAGAACTTTCTTTGAAGAAGGTGACACTCCTTCACGTTCAGAAAGCTTCTTCTTCAATTCAACGTTTTCACTTTCCAACGTTGTTGTCTTTTCTTGAACTCTTTTTATTTGATTTCATAAATATGAGTTCCCCTTTTCACTCTTGTCTTTCTCACTCTTCATATCAGCATTTTCTCTTTGAAGAGTTGTTACTTTCTCTTGAAGTTTCTCGATTTGATTGTGCAGACTTGAGTTGTCTTTCTTTGTTTCAAGATCTGCAATATAAACTTCAAGATCAGTAATTCTTTTAGTAAGTTCAGCATTTTGTTCTTTCAAAATAGATTTTTCATTTGAAGAATAAATGTCAAAAATGTGTCTCTTCAAATCAGCATTTTCTTCTTCTAATGCTTTTATACTCCCTTGAAGCTCCTTTATGTTATCTTGATGAGTTGTGATCTCAAGTGTCTTATTTTTCTCTTGAGTGACTTCAAGCACTACAATCTTGTCATTCAAAACTTTCAGTTCGGACTCAAGAGAAGAGACTTTGTCTTCTAATAAAGCTTTCTCAGACATGAGCTTTGTATTTTTTCTTGCATCTTCATTAGAATGTCTTATGTATCTAGAAAGAAAACCTTCAAGACGCTTGATCTCATCTTTAGCTTCAGGAAGAGTCCATTTTCTCTCTTTTCCTAACTGATACCATATTCTCCCACTTAAATCATGTATGTCAGACATCTTTTCAAATAGCTAGAATAATTGATCGTTCAGAAGATCAAGCAGAAAGTGTATGAAAATACACTATACAAAAAAAATTATATAAATTTTTTTCTTGAAAAGCTCTTACAGTGTATGAAATACACTATAGAAAAAATTTCGGGATAATTTTTTTTTTCAAAAAACTCTTTTTTTTTAATTCACAAGAATTCGGATGAATAAGGATTCGAAATCAATGAATTCGAATGAATAAGGGTTCGAATTCAATGAATTCAGATGCTGAAGGGTTCGAATTCAATGAATTCGGATGCTGAAGGGTTCGAATTGAATGAATTCGGATGCTGAAGGATTCGAATTCAATGAATTCGGATGAAGAAGGATTCGAATTCACCCAATTCGGACTTAACTGGGTTCGAATTCACTCAATTCGGACTTAACTTGGTTCGAATTCTTTACTTGGAAAATTAAACCAACTCAGATGAATCCACAACTTCTCAATTCGAATCTAACAGGGTTCGAATTCAACTCAATTCGAATCCATAAGGGTTCGAATTCAACTCAATTCGAATCCATAAGGGTTCGAATTCAACTCAATTCGAATGCTTCTTGAGTCGAATTCTATACTTGTGATGCCAAGAACACTCCGAATTCCCTTTGAATGATCTGAATTGTGTATGAATGATCCGAATTCACCAAGAATGATCCGAATTCTGCACTTCGAACTTTAAAATCACTTAATCTGCCATAACTCTTTGAATTCTTGATCAAATGAGATGAAACTTGTATCGATTTGTTCGAAATTGAAATCCGCACACTTTTCTTGTTGATCACAACTCGTAATTTGATCGATTTAAACAACTTTTGATCCAAAACAGTGAATTTTGGGTTTTCGAACAAAAACCAAAAAATCGATCAAATCAGATGATTCTGTGCAGTTTTTGATGTTGATCCAAGAATTAAAGATGATCAGTAATCAATTTCGAGTTCAGTGATGCAAAAAATTGATCCAAAAAAATCAAAATTTAGAAAAAAACTATGTCTTAATGATAAGTGTTCAGATGAACAGTAATGAACACCCAATCCGAATTCTTCAGGCTTAGTGTAAAAAATCTTCAATTTGGTCTTCGATCTGCTTGAATCTTCTGTTTAGCTCTGATACCAAATGTGAAATCCCAAATCTAGCAAGAAATCAAGAATGATGTAGAGAGAGAATCTAGAGAGAACTTGTCATCCATATATTGATCTCTAAAGTGTAAATGACAAATGATCAAGAAGTTCCTGAAGGGATCTAGATTCCTTACTAACTAAGAACTAGACATACCTATTTATACCCATAACATACAAGGTATAAAGGCAAAGCTAACTAATATAGTACATTGACTTTACAGTAAATCTTGAATACAACAATGCTCTAACAACCTGTGTTTATAGTTTCTGACCGTGATAGTCGATTTACTTCAAGATTTTGGCAATCACTACAAGAAGAGTTGGGTACAAGAGTGAATCTGAGTACTGCATATCATTCACAAATGGAAGGGCAAAGTGAAAGAACCATTCAGACTTTGGAAGATATGCTCAGATCTTGTGTAATCAATTTTGGAGGTAACTGGGATACGCATTTACCCTTAGTGGAGTTTGCGTACAATAATAGTTATCATTCCAGTATTGGAAGGGCACCTTTCAAAGTCTTATATGGACGGAAATGTAGACTTCAGTATGTTTGCTGGAAGCTGGAGAAAAGCAATTTGTTGGTCCTGAAATTGTGCAACAAACGGCCGATAAAGAGAAAGAGATTCGGAAACATATGAAGGCGGCTCAAGATCGACAAAAGAGTTACGCCGATCCAAAAAGGAGGCCGAAAGAATTCCAAGTTGGGGAGCGGGTGATGCTAAAGGTATCTCCGTGGAAAGGCATAATAAGATTTGGAAAGCGTGGAAAACTAAGTCCTCGTTTTCTTGGACCTTTCACTATAACCAAACGAGTAGGGCTTCAAGTATATCTGTTGGATCTTCCACCCGAATTGGAAGGAATCCATAACACTTTCCATGTTTGATATCATCGGAAATGCCTAGCCGAGGAAGAAAATGTTATACCACTTTCAGAAATAAAAGTGGATGAGAAAAGTCGTAGAGAACCTGGAGCAATTTTGGAAAGAACGACTGATATGCATTGATTATTCAATGCATAAAGTGTTTTTTCACTCTATTTTTAGATAGAATATTTTGCTTTATCCCAACCTTTGAGTCATTTTATTCTCTTATTTTCATCTTTCTTAATCATGGTGCTAAGTAAATGATTTACTTGTTTTTACAAAATAGAATGGCTAACTTGTTCTTAGTGCAGGATGTTGCTATCTCATTGCTACAGTATTGGTTATCATGAAGAATGGAGGAAGATTTATGACATAAAGCTTATCTTTTGGGGAGCAAGTGAAGAAAGTCAAGCAAGTCCAAATCCAACTAACTTAGTTACATTTAAAACTGATGCCTTTTGTTTGTAATGAGAATAGTACAAGCTTAGTTCCTTAAAGATAACATTTTAGTACATGTAATGTACTTGTATGGTACATTTTAGATTTATTTTGATATTTTCATTTGTGCCATCCCTCTCTTGTATAAATATGGATGTGTTGTGGTGTTTTAGAAAACCTTCCATCAGTTCACAACTGATGTGAAAACCTTTCTAGCTTAATTTATGCAAGTTACTTTTTATGTTCTTCATCTTGTTCATCTTCTTGTTCTTACTTATGAGTTGCTGCAGCACTGCTGACAACATTGCTGCACTACTTTCTTGTCTTTAATTATTGCACCTTACATTCTTGTCATTTACTTTTATGTCATTTAAATTATGCATTTAATTTCTGTCATTTATATTTATTGTAATTTATTTTCAAGCATGAGTAGCTAATTTCTCTAGCTTGGGTGTGAGATTAAAGGGAGGGTTTTAAACATAAAGAAAGGTGGACATCGTTTCTCAATAATGATTATCACCATTTCATGTTAAGTTTTATAAAAGATCAAGTTTACTCCATGACTTTGATCACTTTGAAAGTGTTAAAGTGCCATGGCATCAGGAATGAGCCATTGATATGCACGTCAATCCGAATGACAAAGGAAGCAAGACTTGGAAAAGCTACTGACAAAGGAATTTGTCATCTCTGTCTTTTCTGGGTTGATTTTGCCCGATAAGTTGGTCATCTCTAATGGTGGTAAAAGTGTTGAGTGCGTATCACGAATGGACCACTCAGAACACATCAACTTAACTGATATGGGATCAACTTGGAAGAGTAATTTTTAACAAAGTAATTTGTTTATCCATATACTTGGAAGGCATCATTTTGCTATTGATAGTCCTGATACGACACCAGGAATGGGTTGATTGAAAGCTAAATCAGTAGTACAATGTTGAAGATCCGGAAAGGCATCCTGAAAAGTAGATGGTGAATTTAATTGTTGAGAGACCAATGTTGTAGCATTGCCACAGCATTAGTCAGCTGGAATTTATGTTTAGACTTCACCCCGATATCTTACACCCTTGCTTTCTTTTATTATTTGTTTAATCAATCTCTGATAAATCCAACCAAAATGATATCTTCGAATTGATCCTTGGAAATCATTTCTTTTCTTAGACTTTTATTGCACTTTTACTCCAATCTCTGTGGGACGATACATGGATCTTACCACTTTATTACTTGAAAGACGACATTAGATCTCATTGTATACTTGCTCTGAGGTTTAATTAGCACACGTCTATCGGTGTATTCAAAGCACTGTCAAGTTTTTGGCGCCGTTATGTTGCTTAAAAACATAACTACAGGTCAAGGAGCACAACCGACTGCCACTACACCCACTCCAGCTATCCTCTCAGTACAATCTGTTTGTTGTAGTGGAGACCACTCTTATGAACAATGTCCTCATAACTCTGAATCAGTTAACTATGTTCATAACAGAAATGGTACTCCAATAACTACAATGCCAGTTGGAAACAACATCCAAAATTTTCATGGAATAGCCCAAGTTTAAATCCACCTGAGCATAAGCAACAAGGAAATTCCAATTTTCAAACTCAACACCATGTTGGCAGTTCTCAAAATTACCAACATCATCAAAACCAGAATTTTCAAAACAACAAACCACCTTTTCAAAACAACTCTCCTTCACAAGCAAACCGTTCCTTGGAAGCAATGTTGAAAAGTTTTATTGCTCAAACTAACACTTCAATAAGAAATCTTGAAACACAAGTCAGTCAACTTGCTCTTAACCAAAGTAACAGACCTTGTGGAACCTTACCAAGTAACACAGAAATCCCAAGGTCCCCAGGAAAAGAACATGTGAAAGTTGTGACACTTAGGAGTGGGAAAGACTTAGACAAAACCATAGACAAAGAACTTGGACCAAAAACCCAAGCTGAAATAAAAAAAGCCCAATGTCTAAGTCCAATGCTACAACACCACCCACAATCCTAGAAGAACCATCTCCTAAGGACTTAGAGCCAAAAACCCCAAACCCTAAGGAAAACATAGTGGAAAGTAAAGTCAACAAACCAAAATGCCCTATCAAAGAAGGTGTAACAAATGGCAGCAAAGATCCAAATTTGAGGGTGGAGGAAGTCCACCCAACCAGCTCAACACAAACAAAGAAAGCCATAATTGAACCATTTCCTCCATATGTTCCTTATCCCCAAAGGTTAAAGAATAATAAGGAAGAATTGCAATTCAAGAAATTTTTGGATGTGTTTAAACAATTGCATATCAACATACCCCTTGTTGAAGCAATTGAGCAGATGCCTAGTTATGCCAAATTTCTTAAAGACAATTTAAGCAAGAAAAAGAAGTTGACTAAATATGAAACTGTGGCCATGACTGAAGGTTGTAGTGCTCTCTTAACCAACAAAATTCCACCTAAACTCAAAGACCCAGGGAGTTTTACCATTCCTTGTTCCATAGGAGGGAAAGAAGTTGGAAAGGCCTTATGTGATTTGGGAGCCGGTGTCAACCTTATGCCTTTGTCTATTTTTAATAGCTTAGGTATAGGAGAAGCCAGACCTACCACTGTCACACTCATTTTAGCTGATAAAACCATTGCCTATCCTAACGGTAAAATTGTAGATGTCTTAGTTCAGGCTGACAAATTCATCTTTCCTGCAGACTTTATCATCCTAGATTTTGAGGCTGACCAAGATATTCCTATTCTCTTAGGAAGACCATTCTTAGTCACCGGAAGAACTTTGATAGATGTCCAAAAGGGAGAATTGACCATGAAACTACAAGACCAAAAAGTCACATTCAATGTCTTCAATTCAATGAAATACCCTGATGATATGGAAGAATGTTCTAGCCTAAGTGTGATTGAAACCCTGTGTAATGAAGAAGGAGTTAGGGAAATTCGTAGGTTGGAGGAAGAGGATGATGAGGAATATGATGATGATGAGAAGATAGATGAGAATGTTGCTAAGTTTGAATCTTTGGAACCTAGTGAGCAAAAGACTTTCACACCATCAATCATCTCACCACCTGACCTGGAGTTGAAACAACTCCCATCCCATTTAAAATATGCTTTCCTAAAAGATGAAAACAAACTGCATGTCATCATTTCATCCACTTTAGAATTGCATCAAGAAAAAAAGTTAGTGGATTTGTAGAAGTTGCACACTGTAACACCCATAAAATTAGAATAGCAGAAAATTTAAAACTTCCAACAACCCCTTAATACAACTCGGAATACAACAATCTAAGGTGTACAAGGGTAGAAATATTACAACAAAATCAGAGTACTATAGAGAACTAGACTAATCCCACATACGAGAGCAAGATCGACGGGTGTTACTAGAACCACCAAATCTGCTATCTTCTCAAAACTCGGACGACATCTCTAAGTCATCCACCCAGAACTTCTACCAAGCTCCACTCGCCACTCAGATCCATCTAAGCCCTGATATACATGTTGAAAAGAAGAAGTGTTAGGCTTAACGCCTTGTGAGTTAAAGCAGGTTAATACATATAATCTTTAACAGTTTGAAACCAAGAGTTTACCATAAACATATTTAATCGTAAATCGTAAACTTTATAAAACCTTGAAAATAAAGGATGCGTTACAACTTCATATAAGAATTGAGAAATGAGTAAACCTTTCATATTCGCCCAAGGTGTGTCCACGACACAAAATCCACATCCTCAACGATGCTCAACAATATTGAACGGCCAATACCTATTTCCCAACATACTCACACAAGATATTTTACTCAAAATATTTATTTGGAAACAATAGTCGTACAATTTAACACCGAAAGTAAGGGTAAGGGAATACCCACAAATAACACCTTTCGGTGATGAGGGAGACCTGTTTCCATCGAATGTGGCGGACACACAAAGTTAAGCCACTTATCAACGTTCTCGAGATTCACATAGGGTCACGGATCCCTGTATCTAGCACATCATGGCCCCACCACAAGATACCCAAATGACCCTAGCGTCTACTCGACCTCTAGATGAGTGTCACTATAAAAGTCACAAGTCTCCGTATACGGTCCCACATGGAACAACCACCGCAAGACTTAGCTCCGTATTTGGATACCATGAGCACCACCACAAGCTTACATAAAAACAACCATGACTTGGGACCACTCACTAGATATAGACATGGACATAAACACTCCATGATAAACAGCCGACTCCTATGTCTATGGATCCATTGCATTACATTCTAACATCACATGACTCCGATTAAATGAACTAACACATTTAAATCATGTAAAGAAAGCAACATTTATGCCATAATTGTACTTCCCATAAAATGCTCCACATTGAGCCACTTAAGATCGGACAACGTTCCAAAACCCATTAGAGTATAAATCAAGCCATAAGGCATCATACATCGTTTGGCAACTAGAGTAAAGCCTACATGGCTACATAGCACGATGTACTACTTTCCCGAAATTTAGTATTTTTCCCAAGTATAAATGGCCAAAGGCCCGAACCGTAAGGTTCTCTTTTCCCAAAAATACTCAATGATTAAAGAATGATCATTTCAAATCGTCAACACTTTAAAAACGAGGAACATAAAGTCCCAATATACATAAAAGTGCATAAGTGAGTAGACCCCAATTAAGACATATAGCAATAATCAACCATAAAATACTTCCTTTCATTTTTTTTGAAGTATATAATATTTATATACGGCAAATGCAACAAATAAACTCACACACCCTCCTTACCTTTGGTGAGGTTTGAACCCCTGACCTCCTAAAAGGTGAGGGGCTCCAATACCGCTAGGCCAAAGGCCCTTTGGTTCCTTTCATTTGTTAGTCCGTCTAAAACCATTTGTACTCCAATTCCCACTTTTGACACCAAAAGGTGTATTACCCAAATTTTCCAAATGTCAACGACCCTACTTGGGGAATTAAGATTTCCATTTTTGATGACTCAAACGCTTCATAAAATGACACATTTGTTTTCAAAAGTTTATAGACCAACAATGTACTCCTTTTTGCAAATATTCACAAAGTTCATCAAAGTAGAATAACTCATGGATGTATTTCCAAAACTCTAAAATAAGTGCATTTTGACATGTATATAGTTATCAAAGCAACTAAAACTCACCTCACTAGATTTAGACTAAATCTAGGTTTTACCCACAAACTTGAGTTCATTGGATGAGAGCTTGAACCTTCCTCTTAGCTCCAAGTTTTCCACAATGATCCTTAACCACAATATTTCTAAGTTATACCAAGTTCTAACCAAGAAAATAAAGAGAGAAAGAAGAATCACAAAACCCTAGTTTCTCAAAAGATGAAGATGACATTTTACCTTAACCCACAACTCTTGAATCCATCCAATAATGCCTCTAGGGTTCCAAGAGGAGTCTTGAACTCCAAAATATGAAAGGGTTTATAAGAGAGTTGGATAAAACCCTAAAAACAAGAAATCTTCAAGATTAGATGAGATGGGATGAAAGGTTCCACTCCAAGGATCTTCAATCTTCTCCTAGATGCAAAATATCCCAAGAATTCCCAAGGATTGAAGCTTCAAGAGTGTAGAAAACCCTACAATATCAAAGGGTTCGGTTTAGAGAGAAAAAGGAAGGGTTTGGTTGAAGTGTGTAATGAAAAAGAGCTGAACTCCACATTTTTATCGCCCTGGCCCCGCTCGCGACAGTGCCCCGCGATATTTCCCTTGGCATAATTGCGGGCACAATCATCGTGTTTGTACCGCGACTGAACTCCTCGACTCGCAACAATGCCACGCGATAGTGCCCTATGGCACAATCGCGGGCATAGTCGCCGATGGTGTACCGAATGGTTGTGACTCCCCGCGACATTGCCCTGGCGACAGTGACCATGTCACAATCGTCGGGCATAGTCACGCCATGCCTTCTTGAGCCCGAAAACTCCGTTTTTCGATCCCAAACTCCCTCGGTACTCCCTTCGGTCGTAAGTAGCTTCGTCCATCCCGGTTCCTCGTAAACTTGTAAGCCACGTGCTGCTCCTTGGCTCACTTTCCTTGTCGAAAGTTTACGGGTGTTACACACACAAAAGCCATAGAATGGACCATTGCTGACCTTAAGGGGATAAGTCCCTCTATTTGTCAACATAAGATCATCTTAGAAGACAAGAACTTCACATCCATTGAACCACAAAGAAGGCTAAATCCTGTCATGAAAGAGGTAGTGAAAAAGGAAGTGCTAAAATGGATAGATGCAGGAATCAATTTTCCTATAGCCAGTAGCTCTTGGGTTAGTCTTGTCCAATGTGTCCCAAAGAAGGGAGGGTTTACAGTAGTGGCCAATGAAAAGAATGAACTCATCCCAACTAGAGTAGTTTTAGGATGGAGAATTTGCATGGACTACCGTAAACTTAACACAACTACACAAAAGGACCATTTTCCACTGCCATTTGTTGACCAAATGTTAGACAGGTTAGCTGGAAAAGAGTACTATTGCTTCTTGGATGGATACTCTGGTTACAATCAAATAGCCATTTCACCTGAGGACCAAGAAAAGACCACCTTCATTTGTCCCTATGGTACTTTTGCCTTTAGGAGAATGCCCTTTGGTCTTTGTAATGCTCCTGCAACTATTTAAAGATGTATGATGTCTATATTCTCTGATATGCTTGAAGAGTCCATTGAAATATTTATGGATGATTTTTCTGTATATGGCTCATCTTTTGATAATTGTTTGGAAAATTTGAAAAAAGGCATTGAAAGGTGTGAAGAAACTGATTTAGTCATAAATTGGGAAAAGTTTCGTTTCATGGTCAAAGAAGGGATAGTTGTTGGACACCTAGTTTCAAAAAGAGGGGTTGAGGTAGACAAAGCTAAATTGGAAGTTATTGAAAAACTACCTGAACCAACCACTGTTAAAGGAATCATAAGCTTTCTTTGTCATGCTGGGTTTTAAAGAAGGTTTATCAAAGACTTTTCAAAAATTTCAAAACCTTTGTGTTTACTTTTGCAAAATGATCACAAATTTGATTTTAATGAAGAATTCAAAAATGCATTCATCACTTTGAAGAAAGCTTTGGTAACTACTCCAGTGGTTATGGCCTCGGATTGGGAAAACCCTTTTGAAATCATGTGTGATGCAAGTGACTGGGCTGTAGGAGCTGTCTTAGGTCAAAGAAAGGAAAAAGTGTTTCATTCAATTTATTATGCAAGTAAGACTTTGAATGAAGCACAAATCAACTACACAATAACTGGAAAAGAACTCTTGGCTGTAGTTTTTGCTAGGAGCAAAAGTCATTGTACATACAGATCATGCTGCCATTAAATACTTGATCTCTAAAAAGGATGCCAAACCTAGGTTGATTAGGTGGGTTTTGTTGTTGCAAGAGTTTGACCTAGAGATTGTGGATAGAAAAGGAGTAAACAACCAAGTAGCAGACCATTTATCTAGGTTAGAGAACCTAATGGAAAAGAAAGGGGAAGGAGATATCATTGAATCCTTCCCAGATGAGAAAATCTTGATGCTACAGCATTCATCTAGCATCCCTTGGTATGCTGATTTTGCTTATTACTTGGCATGTGGCATCAAACCTCCTGATTATATTGGCCATATAATTAAAAAGTTTCTCCATGATGCCAAATTTTATCTCTGGGATGATCCTTTTTTATTTAAACTTGGTGTATATCAAGTTTTGAGAAGATGTGTCCCAGAAAATGATGTAGCAGAAATCCTACACCATTGCCACACCTCAGCATATGGAGGTCATTTTGGGAGCCAAAGGACAACAGCCAAAGTTTTACAATCTGGTTTCTATTGGCCAACTCTCTTCCAAGATTCTTACAATTTTTCCAAAAGGTGTAATGAATGTCAAAGGACTGGTTCCATTTCTCAAAAAAATGAAATGCCTTTAAATGGAATATTGGAAGTGGAATTGTTTGATGTGTGGGGAATTGATTTCATGGGACCTTTTCCACCATCTAACAATTCCCAATACATTCTAGTGGCTGTTGACTATGTGTCAAAGTGGGTGGAAGCAATTGCATGTGCTTCCAATGATGCAAAAACTGTGGTTAAATTTCTTCAAAAATACATTTTTACAAGGTTTGGTACCCCCACGGCACTAATTAGTGATGAGGGTACCCATTTTGTGAATAAGGTGTTGCAAAAAACTCTTGAAAAATACAATGTTAACCACATAATAGCTACTGCATTCCACCCACAAACAAATGGACTGGCTGAGCTATCTAATAGGGAAATCAAAGGAATCCTAGAAAAAGTGGTGAAACCACACAGGAAAGGCTGGGCCTTTAAGTTAGATGATGCTTTATGGGCATACAGAACTGCTTTTAAATCACCAATTGGTATGTCACCATATAAGCTAGTCTTTGGAAAAGCCTTTCACCTCCCTTTAGAGCTTGAGTATAAGGCATACTGGGCCATCAAAGAGCTAAATATGTCCTTGGATGATGCTGGAAACAAAAGGAAATTACAACTGTGTGAAATGGAGGAACATAGGAACATGTCCTATGAAAATGCCAAACTCTATAAAGAGAAGATCAAAAAATGGCATGACAAGAGAATCCAACAGAGAGAATTAAAAGCAGGGCAACGGGTTCTTTTGTTCAATTCCAGACTGAAATTGTTTCTAGGAAAACTCAAAAGCAGATGGTCTGGTCCCTTTACCATTCACAAAGTCTACCCCTATGGGGCAGTAGACTTGATCAATCCTGAGAACAATAATGTGTTTAAAGTGAATGGCCAGAGAGTGAAACTCTACCATGATGCTATAGCAATCCCAGAGAAATGCTCTGTGTTTTTTGCTACAATTTGCTAAAAGCTTCATAAAAATCCATGGACTATTTCTAGTCCATAAGCGTTTGTAAATATTCATTTCTTAGTTTAATTGTAGTTTTAATCTTAACAAGATTTGTTAGTATTTTTGTTGTAACAGTTTGCATTCAAGGCAAGAAGACTCTTGATGCTACAACATTCCTCCAACATCCACCTCCTGGTCCTATTTCAAGTGGGGGAAAATGTGAGATTTTTAAGGTTGGTAAGTTTTAACATTGAATTAATGATAGTACAAATGAGGTAACCCATGGAAAAGTTCATCATAACCAAAGCCTCCATTTTGTACTACTTTTGTTGTTTTTCTAAGGAAGGTACAAGCACCCCTTTTCAAGGTACACTTAAAAGTGTCCTTTATGTACCTATCTTAGTAAATACCAATTGTGATTAAAATAAAATTAAAACAAAAGGGTAAAGTGGTTTGTCCTAATCCTAACTTTACCTTTTCAACTTCCCAAAAACCACCTAAAATCAAAAAAACCAATTTGCCTCTTCTCTCTCTTCCATCCGAAAACCACTCAAAACCACCATAACTTCCGGCGAACTCGATCAAGAAGCAAAAATCGATGGCTAGAGTGAAGCGGATAGCAGTGAGAGGTGGGATGATCATCCCACAAGAAGAAGTATACGACAGAGGGCAGTGGTTCGACCCACGTCGACCTCTGGTGACCTTGAAACCATTGATCTCGAAACCGATCATGGTCCATCTTCTACACCTCTCAACAACCCCAATGTTGAAACCACTCCCTTACATACCGAAAGACCCACTGTGGATGAAACCACCACCAAGCCCTTGGAAAACCCATATTTGAGAGGCTCCCTTACATACCGAAAAACCCATCTTCTCCCATCAAAGAGAACCCTTCTGTGGGTGATGCTTCAACATCAAATAAAAACCCCCAATCTGTGGTTACTCCCAATGATCAAATACCCACCGAATCCAATATTGATGAGACCACCATTAATCACCCATTGTGGTGGTGGAACCTGAAGCCATAGAAGCATCAAAAGATGCAGGGGAGAAAGAAAAATCACCTGAAGAAACCCCTGTTCAGAATACGGGTTCCACTTCCACACAAAGGGAGAAAGACAAAAACCCCCTCCCTGATCTTAACATGGACGCAGATGAGGTATTTTCAGAACTCTCAGTCTTAATAGAGGATTATCTTACCTCTGATGATGAGGTTGATATAAGTAATGCACATATATCACACATGTTATATTTGATTTGGCCATTTGTTGAACCAAGGACTCCCCCTAATATTCAACCAAACACAGTTTTGGATGAACCTGAGTTGGATAATTGAGATTATATGGATTTTGATGGTTTATTTGTAAACAAGATGGCACAGGATTCCCCATAGACCACTGATACTGAAGCATCCAAACAGCATCAGGCTTCTGAAGCAGAGAATGCTTCTGTGGAGGTTCCCAACAGTCCTGTTAATGAACCAAATGAGAATCCTAACAAGAGGAAGGCCTTAGATCATGTGGATACCACCTCTACTAATCCTACAGGGTCTGTACCCAAAACCAAGAAGCCAAGGCAGAAAACTCTTGTTGCCAAGCCACCTAGAACAAGAAAGTCACAGGCCTTTGCAAAAAAGTCCAATGTTGAAGCATCCACAAAGCAACCAGAGGCTGGACCATCTGGGTCCCACATCATATCAAGGCCCAGGAAGGTTTATGATGGTTTCAGCAGCCCTGCAGCACAGAAGGCATGTGACAAACTGAAGAAGAAGTGTGCCTTGATGGACAAAGGGTTTGATATCAAGAGCATTAGGGAATTTGAGTTCATCAACAAGGTAATTGTAGAGCAACAATGGGAGGAGTTCCATGAGATAAAACTTTCTTACAACCTCACTTTAGTTAAGGAATTTTATGTTGAGCTTTCTGAGTGCAACATCACCATCATCACTGTGAGAGGTGTAGGTCTCCCTTTCACTGCAGAATCCATCAGCAATTTTTTGAAAATCACCACACCTACCACCACTGCCTTTGACACACTCACCAGAACAACAACCCATAGACAGTTAGATGACATGGTTAAGGTCATTGGGAAACCTGGAGCAGAATGGGAAAACCATCCTAACTACATGCTTAGGACCTTTAAAGCCCACAACCTCCTTCCAGATGCAAATGCTTGGATGAGTTTCATCAGAAGTTCCCTTACCCCAACCACCCATGATAGTTCCATTAACTGTGAAAGAATGACCCTCATGTACTGCCTCATGACTGGGCAGAAAGTAAACACTGGGGACATCATATGTAAGTCTATTAATTACTCTGCAAAAAGGAGCCAAGGGAAGTTTTTCTTCCCTAGTTTGTTGTACAATTTCTTGACTGCAGGTGGAGTGCCCCGATACAAGGAGGATGACATTCAAGAGGAGACAGATGAGAAGTGGGTTATTGACACCAAGAGTGTCTCTTGGTTGAGGCATGAGAAGTCAAGCCATGATGATATGATGGGACTGCTGCAAACTGTTTGCTATCAAAACAGTGCCCTCATGGATAACCTGCTGAAACAAGGGCTGGAGTTTGACAACAAAATTGAGGGGCTGAAAAAGGAGCTAATGGTGCTCAAGAAAGATGTGAAGTTGGGTGTGGAGTCCAGAAAGGGACTGAGACTGAAGAAAGTGATGGGCAACATGAGGAAGCTGAAGGCTGAGAACTGGAAGCTGGCTGAGGAAAACAAGAGGCTGAAAGAGGCACGGGACAGCGTGGAGAAGGAGGAGCAGCGGGTTGAAGCTGCAACATTGAACACCACATCAACTGAAGAAACCAATACTGCTGCTGTAGCATCAGATGCAACTGTTGGAGCTGTACAAGAGGAGTCACAGTCCTACTCCTATGGAGTAGGACATGTCAAAATCAATTCCTTAGCTTCCATGTTTTTAATTTATTGTGTATGGGATAATTTTTCATTTTTAGGTTTATTTTATGCAAAATCACACATAGGTAGTCTCTTATTTTCTTGTGTTCATATCCATAATAAATCTGTGTTGCATGCCAATCATCCAGTTGTGTGTTCCTATTAGAACTAGTAGTTTCTTCTTGGGACACAAACTGACCAATATGACCTACATGCATTTAGGAGAATGATCTAGGCCATCTTTTCAATTTTCATAGCCACTTGTAACCTTGAAACACTCACACGCTTCATGGGGTAGAATGGGGACATTGTATATTCTAAATTTGAGGGTGGGAAGGTTACACCCTAAAAGGAGGGTTACACCTTAAAGAAAGAAAATCAATACAAAAGAGCAAAGCTCTAATCTGAATTCTTGTGATCATAAAAGTACCAAAAATGTCCCATAGGGGCAAGGTACACAAAGTCAATAAAAAAGAGCACAAAGTGCCAAATATTGAATTTTTTTGTGGAGTTTTGTTGAGAGAAAAGGCTATGTGAGAAAATAAATGCCAAAAAGAGTGACCCTACAAGCCCTTGTGATCCTAAAAGTGAGTTGTGTTGTGTCTAACAAAGAGAAGAATAGTGCTAGCCTATGATCCATACACACATCTTTGCATGATTAGGTGCTAAAAGATTTATGCAAGGCTATGGACTACATAGGATAGGTACTACATTATGTGGGCACTTAATGCCAAGATTTTGCAAGAAATATTCAAAAATTGAGTTAATTTCTTTTGGTCTTTTAGTTGTTTGGGGACAAACAACACTTTAAATTTGAGGGTGTGATATGCATTGATTATTCAATGCATAAAGTGTTTTTTCACTCTATTTTTAGATAGAATATTTTGCTTTATCCAAACCTTTGAGTCATTTTATTCTCTTATTTTCATCTTTCTTAATCATGGAGCTAAGTAAATGATTTTACTTGTTTTTACAAAATAGAATGGCTAACTTGTTCTTAGTGCAGGATGTTGCTATCTCATTGCTACAACATTGGTTATCATGAAGAATGTAGGAGGATTTATGACATAAAGCTTATCTTTTAGGGAGCAAATGAAGAAAGTCAAGCAAGTCCAAATCCAACTAGCTTAATTACACTTAAAACTGATGCCTTTTGTTTGTAATGAGAATAGTACAAGCTTAGTTCCTTAAAGATAACATTTTAGTACATGTAATGTACCTGTATGGTACATTTTAGATTTATTTTGATATTTTCATTTGTGTCATCCCTCTCTTGTATAAATAGGGATGTGTTTTGGTGTTTTAGAAAACCGTCCATCGGTTCACAACTGATGTGAAAACCTTTCTAGCTTAATTTATGCAAGTTACTTTTTATGTTCTTCATCTTGTTCATCTTCTTGTTCTTACTTATGAGTTGCTGCAGCACTGCTGACAACATTGCTGCACTACTTTCTTGTCTTTAATTATTGCACCTTACATTCTTGTCATTTACTTTTATGTCATTTAAATTATGCATTTAATTTCTGTCATTTATATTTATTGTAATTTATTTTCAAGCATGAGTAGCTAATTTCTCTAGCTTGGGTGTGAGATTAAAGGGTGGGGTTTTAAACATAAAGAAAGGTGGACATCGTTTCTCAATAATGATGTTCACCATTTCATGTTAAGTTTTATAAAAGATCAAGTTTACTCCATGAATTTGATCACTTTGAAAGTGTTAAAGTGCCATGGCATCACGAATGAGCCATTGATATGCACGTCAATCCGAATGACAAAGGAAGTAAGACTTGGAAAAGCTACTGACAAAGGAACTTGTCATCTCTGTCTTTTCTGGGTTGATTTTGCCCGATAAGTTGGTCATCTCTAATGGTGGTAAAAGTGTTGAGTGCGTATCACAAATGGACCACTCATAACACATCAACTTAACTGATATGGGATCAACTTGGAAGAGTGATTTTTAACAAAGTAAATTGTTTATCCATATACTTGGAAGGCATCATTTTTCTATTGATAGTCCTGATACGACACGAGGAATGGGTTGATTGAAAGCTAGATCAGTAGTACAATGTTGAAGATCTGGAAGGGCATCCTGAAAAGTAGATGGTGAATTTAATTGTTGAGAGACCAATGTTGTAGCATTGCCACAACATTAGTCCGCTGGAATTTATGTTTAGACTTCACCCCGGTATCTTACACCCTTGCTTTCTTTTATTATTTGTTTAATCAGTCTGTGATAAATCCAACCAAAATGATATCTTCGAATTGATCCTTGGAAATCATTTCTTTTCTTAGACTTTTATTGCAATTTTACTCCAATCTCCGTGGGGCGATACGTGGCTCTCACCACTTTATTACTTGAAAGATGACATTAAATCTCATTGTATACTTGCTATGATGTTTAGTTAGTACACGTCTATCGGTGTATTCAAAGCACTGTCAACGACTAAGAAGTTAAGACATAAAGAAGTAATCATAGTCAAGTACAATGGAAACATCATAGAAGTGCTAACGTGACGTGGGAAGCTAAAGAGGGTATGAAAAATAGGTATCCTCATTTATTTACCTAACTTTGATTTCGGGGACGAAATCATTTTCAAGTTGGGGAGATTTCTAACACCTCGAAATTTTACAAATGATGTAAGTTTGTTGTGAAAATGTTAAATGGATGGAATTGTTCAGTTTTGATCTTTGTTAAGGATAAAACTGAATTGTATTTTGACTAAATATTGGTATTAAGGGATTAAAATGTTATTAGTCAAATTTAGGAATACTGGGGGGTGATTTGGTTTTATTGGGAAAGTATTGGGTTAAAAAGGAATTGAGGAAAATTTTGAGATATTTATGGAAACGAAATTTGTTTGAGCTTATCAGATTTTGTTTGAAGTTGGTCCAAAGAGGCAGAGAGAAATTGAGTTCTGAACTCTCGAACGGTAAGAAATTCAATGATCTTTTCCAATTCCAATTGATTAAGATTGATAGTTATATAAGTAAATTTTGGCTTTTGATTAGGTTATTGAATCAGTGAGAATCAGGTTTGAATTTGGAGTACTGGGTTGAATTGGTTTGCAGACTTTGTGTTCGAATCCTGATTTCAGGTGAGCTCATCTACCTGCTTTGTTTTAATAAAATTGATTTGCTGAATTGATATCTCTATGAAATGATCACTAAAAGAGTTATTGGGAATTTTGGAATAAAAAGATTGTATGAATTAAACTGGGTATCATCGAATCCGGAATATGAATACACCGGATACCAGACAGTTCCAGATTCCGGATGGTTTTCCGAACTGATTTACCGGATACTAGATAATTCCGGATTCCGGATGGTGTTTTAGATTGATTTTACCGGATGAGGTTTCCGGATGGTTCCGGACTTGGAGTCCGGATACTTTTTTCGGATGTTACCGGATTTATTTGGAATCCAGATTGCTTGTTGGACTCGGTTCCGGATTAGTTTACCGGACAAGTTTTCTGTATATTTCTGTGTAAGGTTGTACTGTTCAAATGTTTTATGAATACGAAACATATTTTGATTTTAACAGTATGAACATAATTATAACTCGACTGCGAGTATGATACGAGTTGATATGTGTTTTGAATTGATACACACATATGCTAGGAAGTGTAATGGATCCATAGGCACTATTATTATTTGATAAATGTGGAATAGGCGTGGCGCTTAATCGTAATTCCCGTTGACTTGAAAATGTGGAATAGGCCGGGCGCTAATGAAAATTCTCATTTCGTATTGTGATGAGAAAACGTGGAATAGGCAACTTGTAACACCCTAAAATTTGGGTAAAATTTAAACCTGTAAAATTCCGGAAATATACTTCTAAAATTAACTAATCACCCAAGTAAATGGGGAAATAGAGTATGCGTACACAATATCCAAAATCAAGCAATTGATGATCCAACAACCTATTAATCTAAAGTAACATAACTTAGATTACAATTGGGTGTTGTCTAATTGCTACCAAAAATCAACGTTAGATTTCTATTTTGTACGCCTCCAAGTTCTTCCCAAAAATGCTATTCCCATTACATCTCATCGCTCAAGTCTGAGGGACCCCACCGCTTGAAGATCCTAGACATACACCCAAGAGAAGAAGTGTTAGTCTAACAACGTATAGATAAGAACCTATACTTACAACATTTAATAATAAACTCAAGATGCGATAAATTAATTTAAGAACCCATGTAATAAGCCATTGCACATCCCACTGCCTCACGTGTGGAAGAGATCTTGAAAGTCCAAACAATTGTATAAGATAAGATAACCATATGAGCGTTAGTAGTACTTAATCACTTTTGACAATCAAAACGGAAACAAGCGCAACCCCAATGGGTCTATAACTTGTGAGCCCTCAACTTCAACCACCCCAGGTCTATACGTTGGGACACTCTAAATCCATAAACAAGCACATTGGAATTACACCTTACTGCCCATGAGACGATGCCCGACCATATAGGCCCACATCTTACTTATTATGGATCCCGATGCCTATTCCGAGCTACGACTCTAGTGCCTATGGATCCATTACACTCAATAACCAACTAAGACTTCTATATAGTCCAATACAATCACCAATACAAGTTTAAGCATAATATTATCATTAAAACTTGCCTCCCATATAGAACCTTAA
The DNA here is from genome assembly GCA_033807775.1 of Saussurea involucrata. Taxonomy (NCBI): domain Eukaryota; kingdom Viridiplantae; phylum Streptophyta; class Magnoliopsida; order Asterales; family Asteraceae; genus Saussurea; species Saussurea involucrata. Next base: position 62,161,629 of record CM066326.1, read on the forward strand.
CACATGATTACCAACATGACCAAAAAGAATACCATAGACCTTCAAGTTAGATTTTGAAGTTCATTTAGTCCATAGAATCATATTTTCATGGAAGTTTCTTGGAATTCTCCATTATTCTCAACACCCTAATTTTGACCCAAGATGGTCAAAATTATGTTAGATAATAAGATTTGTAAAATATGAACAACAATACTTGGAAAATCAAGGGATACCATAAATCATCATTTTTACCATCATTTTGTTCCATCAAACCCACCTTTCTTTGAAACCCCTTTTTAGGTTAAAACATGTAATTTCCATATAATGAACAATAATGTGCAAAAAGGGTAAGAGATCTTGTATAAGTGAGTATTTAGTTTAATACTTGAAGGAAAACTCACCTCTGAAGGTTTTATAGAAAACCCTAACTTTGCAAATGAAAGATGAACTCTCTTAAGAAGACTTGGAGAGAAACCCCCACACCTAATAACCTAGAGATAGACATAAATGTACCCAAATGAGGTGGGTGAAGTCATAAATGAGAAAGGACGGGGAAAGAAAACGACTTACCACTTCTTGAATGCCCAAAATCGCCCAACACTAGAGAGCAAACCAGCTGGAAGATAAATGAGAAGAATCAGGTCACATTGCTCTTAAAACCCATCTGTCTACAGCAACCCCGACCCCGTGCACGACATTGACAGGGCGACTATGTCCTTGGCATTGTCGCCAAGGCATAGTCGCGATCGACATGCAGCTCTCTGTTTGATTTCTCGATTCGAACCCCCATCGCGACAATAACACATGCGACTATGCCCGGGGCATAGTCGCTGGTCATAGTCGCTATCCATGCTCCACCTGCTGTCCAACGATTCTTTTCCATCCTGAAACCGATTCTTGAACTCGTGAATAAAGTTGGCTAAACGATAGAGCTTGCATGCATGAAAACCTCACATTGACCCCTTGACAAATAATGAAAATTGGGGTGTTACAATCCTCCCCGACTTGAAAAAGATTTCGTCCTCGAAATCCTAAAGTATGCAAACAAGTGCGGGTATCGGCGTTTCATATCTTCTTCTGGTTCCCAAGTCACATTGGCACCCCGGTGGTGCCTCCATTGCACTTTGACCTTGACTACCTCCTTGTGTCGAAGTTTCGTAACCGCTCTATCCAAAATAGCTTCGGGTTCCTCGATGCAATGGTTGTCATCCACTTGAATCTCCGATAATGGTATCATGCTCTCTCCTTCCGCTAAACACTTTCGTAAGTAATACACATGGAAGGTTGGATGGATTCCATCCATTTCCGGGGGTAAATCCAATTTGTAGGCTTGCGAACCCACATGTTCTAGAATGGTGAATGGCCCAAGGAAACGGGGACTTAACTTCCCACGCTTTCCGAAACGGATTAATCCTTTCCAAGGGGATACTTTCAACATCACCCTTTCTCCTACTTGGAACTCTATCGGTTTCCGCCTCTTGTCAGCGTAGCTCTTTTGTCGATCTTGAGCCGCTTTCAACCGCTCTCTAATGACTTTGACTTTATCGGCCGTTTCTTGTACGATTTCTGGTCCGGCAAATTGTTTTTCCCCCGCCTCTAACCAACACACGGGAGTCCTACACTTTCTCCCATACAAAGCTTCAAACGGTGCTGCCTTCAAGCTCGAGTGATAACTATTGTTGTAAGCGAATTCCACTAACGGTAGGTGAGTATCCCAATTGCCCCCAAAGTCGATTACACACGCCCTTAACATATCCTCCAAGGTTTGAATGGTTCTTTCACTTTGACCATCCGTTTGTGGATAATACGTCGTGCTCAAGTTTACCCTTGTACCAAGTTCCTCTTGTAGTGCCTGCCAAAACCTAGATGTGAACCGGCTATCCCGATCGAAGACTATGGATACGGGTACACCGTGCCTCGAAACCACTTCGTTAATGTAGAGTCTTGCCAATTTGTCCATTGGCAAAGTTTCCCGCATAGCTAAGAAGTGTGCACTCTTCGTCAACCGATCCACTATCACCCAAATGGTGTCGTGACCTTTCAAAGTCTTCGGTAATTTAGTCACAAAATCCATCGTGATTTTCTCCCACTTCCACTCGGGGATTTCTAAAGGTCGCAAGCTACCATAGGGTAACTGATGTTGAGCCTTCACTTGTAAGCAAGTCGTACACTGTTCCACATAATGCGCCACATCCAACTTCATGACTGGCCACCAATAAGTTAGCCTTAAATCCCGATACATCTTGGTACTCCCAGGATGAATGAAGTACTTTGACTTGTGCACCTCATCCATGAGTAGCTCCCTATTCCCGCCGACCTTAGGCACCCACACGCGCCCGTTGAACAGTTTAACTCCACGGCCATCCTCCGTTAAAAGTTGCTTTTGTTTCACCATCATTTCATCTTTGAGGTTTTCTTCCTTCAAGGCTTCGGATTGAGCCTCTCTAATCCGTTTTATCAAGCTTGACACTATGTCGATCCTTGAGAGATTGGCGCGTAGACTTCCACTATACTCTTTTCGACTTAAGGCGTCGGCAACCACATTGGCTTTACCCGGATGGTAAAGCAATTCGCAGTCATAATCCTTGAGCAGCTCCAACCACCTCTGTTGCCTCATGTTTAACTCCTTTTGATCGAACACATACTTCAAGCTCTTGTGATCGGTGTACAAAGTACACTTTGTGTCGTAAAGGTAATGACGCCACAACTTCAGCGTGAATACCACCGCGGCCAATTCCAAATCGTGCGTAGGGTAGTTCTTTTCGTGCACTTTAAGTTGCCTCGAAGCATAGGCGATCACCTTTCCCCGTTGCATTAACACGCACCCCAAGCCCATCTTGGATGCATCACTATAGACCACAAAGTCTTCTGATCCCTCGGGTAGGGATAAAATTGGTGCTTCACACAATTTCTTTTGGAGAGTACGGAACGCCTTTGTTTGCGCTTTCAGTCCAAACAAACTTCACGTTTTTCCGTGTCAATGCCGTCAACGAAGAAGCAATCTTAGAAAAATCTTGAATAAACCTTCGGTAGTAACCCGCCAAACCTAAGAAGCTTCGAATCTCGCCCGGGCTTTTAGGAGGTTCCCAATTCATCATTGCTTCGATCTTGGAAGGGTCTACCTTCACCCCATCTCGGGTAACTACGTGGCCCAAGAATTGCACCTCTTCTAACCAAAAGTCGCACTTGGAGAATTTTGCATAAAGCTTCTCTTTTTTTAGGACCTCCAACACCTCCCGTAAATGAGACTCGTGATCCACTTCATCTTTGGAGTACACCAAAATATCATCTATGAATACAATCACCGACTTGTCGAGGAAAGGTCGACACACTCGGTTCATCAAATCCATGAACACCGCCAGTGCATTTGTTAACCCGAACGGCATCACTAGAAACTCGTAGTGACCATACCTCGTCCGGAAAGCCGTCTTTGGAACATCGTCTTCTCTAACCTTCACTTGATGATAACCCGAACGTAAGTCGATCTTTGAGAAACATCCCACTCCTTGAAGTTGGTCGAACAAGTCGTCGATTCTAGGGAGTGGATACTTGTTCTTCATGGTCACCTTGTTTAACTCCCGGTAGTCGATACACATCCGCATAGTGCCATCTTTCTTCTTCACGAATAAGACCGGTGCTCCCCAAGGAGATGAACTCGGCCTCACAAACCCCTTCTCCAAAAGCTCTTGAAGTTGTGCCATCATTTCTTGCATCTCGGACGGAGCCAAACGGTAGAGAGCCCTAGCTATCGGGGCCGCTCCCGGTACCAAATCTATCTTGAACTCTACCTGACGATCCGGTGGCAAACCCGACAAGTCTTCTGGGAATACGTCGGGAAACTCGCGCACCACCCTCACGTCCTCAAGCTTCTTCTTTTCCAACTTAGCATCAATCACATAAGCCAAGAAGGACGTACACCCCTTGACCAAACACTTACGTGCCTTCAACATGGAGATGATCGCTACCTCTCTATTTCTTCGCTCTCCATAAATGACCACACCGCTTCCCTCCGAAGAGGGTATGCGGATCAATTTCTTTGTGCACAAGATCTCGGCTTGATTTCCGGCTACCCAGTCCATTCCAACCACTACATCGAACCCCCCGATTACCATGGGCATTAAGTCTATCGAGAATTTCTTCCCTTCGATTTCTAGCATGCAACCCCGCAAAACATCCCGAACCACTACTTGTCCCCCATAAGCTATTTCTACCACTATGGCTTCTTCTAAACGACTAGTGGGCATAGCCAATTTTTGACAAAAGGAGGTCGACACAAACGAAAAACTTACACCCGAATCAAATAACACAAGCGTAGGTATGGAGTTTAGAAGAAACATACCCGACACTACGTCCTTTGAAGCCTTTGCCTCCTCGGTCGACATTTGGAAAGCTCTCCCCACTGCTCTCGGAGGTTCCACCTTCGGCCCTCCGCTTCCCCCCGACTTCAACTTCGGACGATCTCTTTTAATGTGACCCGGCTCTTTACACTCGAAACACATTGCCCCTCTAACGGGACAAGAGTTGATAGAATGGCCGGCCTTGCCACACTTATAGCATTTCCCCGGCACAAAGTTACATGGACCGAAATGTTTTCTCTGGCACTTGGAGCACCATCTAGCCTCCCTCTTCGGCTCGGCTCCCCAGTAGTTGTTGTCAAACGTTCTTGGTTTCTTGAAGGGCGTAGTTTGTCCTTCCCATCTCCTCTTTTCCGGCACTTTAGCGACTTCTTCCTTGCCTCCACCATAGGCTGTTGGTCCCGAAGGGTTATACAAGTTTGTAGAAGGGGGGGTTGAATACAAACACACAGATTTTACTTTTCTAAATTGTTTATTGATAAATCATTAACAATTTACAGCTTGTTGCGGAAACAAGATTAAGGATAAATCCTAAATCTAAACAAGTTGGAACACTAAGTTTATTGCACTAAGAAAGAGAAGGAAATTACTAATAATAACCTATCTCAAGATAAGAAGGATGAACTTGTCCAGAGTTAGCAAGTTACTTCAAAAATAAAGTGAGTTCTTCTTCTTATATACTGCATGCATTTAATGCATTGCAGTTTACACTTTACACGTGGCAGCAGCTGATTGGTTGCATGTCATTGACCTTTGTTGAAAACCTTAGTAGCCGCATGTTTGAACAGTGTAGTATCAGAGTGGTTGTACGATTTCAGACAATAAGGAGGTTCTATTCTGACATATCGTACGGAGTCGTGCAAGGGTGGATGAGACAAAAAGTACTTTGTACGGAAGACTTCATGATCAGCTTTTCGATGATTCAGCGATCTATCATTCTTCATCAGCGAATGATAGAGTTCAGCGATAGCTGAAGTCTTGTACTTGATACTTCACGTTGAGTGGACAAATCTGAGTCTTCGCTGATCCGCATCGGTTCATTAGGAGACTTGTCGCTGGTTCTTGAGCTTGATCTTCGACTTCAGCGTAGAACCTATGTTGACGTGAAACTTGTCTTCAGGGATCATATGTAAACAACTAACTTATCAGCGATCACCATAAGTACTGAACAGACTCAGAGTATTATGGTGAACAGTTCGCTGAATGTTTAATCTAAAGAGCGAGAGTTCCTATCAGCGGTACTGGAAGATCTTAGTACTTATCAGCGATAGTGAAACTCTGATACATATTGTTTACTTACAATTTTCACTAAGTATATAAGAGAGGGTCATTATCAAATCATTGAGGGTTTGGATCAACAATCTCCCCCTATTTGATTATGACATAGCAACAGAGAAAATTGCTATATAATGAAAACATAAGGATAAAAGGAACTCATAAAATATTTGTCCCTTTTACTGTTTTCTGGGATCTTTTCTGTATTGATGGAGTAAAGTACGTTCGCTGAAATTTTTATTTAAACTTTGTAAAGATTACAGAGGGAAGTGGAAAAATTACAAGTACAGCGAATAAAATTACAAGTACAAAAGATGTAGACAGATAAGGATAGAAAGAATTTCAAGGCGATCCTATCCGTCAAAAGGTTCTTCCTTAATGAGTTGTTCATCAAGGGTTATTGATGTGGCAATCATCCAATCAGGGACATCTACTCCTTGATTCTTTTTCTTCAGAGCTTCTTCAAAAATCAAGGCTTCAGGTGTCTAGCTTTGATGTCGCGTCTGACTTCACACCAGTATAAGAGATCTCTGAGTTGTTCGATGGGAGCGAGGTGGAGCTCAGAGATACGTTGAAAGTGATGATTTCCATCGTAGTCTAGAAAGAATATACCATATGGATCACTTACAACTGTGCCAGGAATGAAAGTTTCTCCAGGTGGTAGGGAGGTGTCAAGCGCTGAGAGATCAGCATCAGGGCCAAGAACTTCAGCACGAGAGAAACCAATACCTGTTTCATTCCGTATAGGAGGATCTGAATCAGAGACTTTCTTTTTCTTAGCAGAGACTTTTCTTTGTTGAGGAAGAGGAGGAATATCCACAGCAGAAGAAAGCAGGTCGATCTGTTTGTTTAAGATCTTCTCGACATGGCTTTTGTACTTTGAGCGCGATCCCTGAATGGCTAATTTTGTTTCTAACCATTCAGAGAGACCAAACTTTTCTAAGGTAGAAACATAGAAAGTATGCTTGGTTTTGTCATCTCTGTAGATATCCACTTCAACAACAGGAACGTCGGCGTACAGTTTTCCTCTGATGTTTGCTTTGAGGATTTTGGATGGTCTAGATCGATAGGTCAGCATTTGTTTAGCCCATTCCAAGGTCGTGTCAGAGACCTTAGTCTTTTCTCTAACGATCTTTTGAGCATCATCCCATAGCTGACGTTGAACATCAATGGGAACTCTTTTTAGCTTGGGGTCTTTTATTGATCGTTGAGTAAGCTTGATGGCGTATTCTCTATCTTTTTCTTCAGCTTCCTTTCTTTCAGCGATTAAGCGTTCAGCTCTGAGGTGTTCCTTGTATTCCTTTTGGGAAACTCTGAACTTTGGAGGAACGGAAGGAAGTTGATCACGCTTCAGAATGATTCGCTGATCTTCGAGTCTCTTGATCATTGCATCTCTCTTTTCTTGATCCTCTTCACTTAGCTTTTGAGGAGCCAAGGAAGGTCTGTTTTTGTGAGAGAGAGTCTGTTCTTCAGGTTCATCAGTCTCAGAGATCAAGTCCAAGACTTGGATTATTTCTTCAGCGTTGAGAGCTGGGATTGTTGTTGAAGTCGCAGCTGTAGGAACTTCAGCGATATCCTCAAACAGGGGAGAGGACTAGCTGAAACGCAGCAATCTTACAAGTAAGAACAGAGATGGAAAGAATGGGATTGTGTATAGAGGTTTGCGGAGGTAGAGAACTGATAAAGTGTATAGATGAGGGATGTTGTGTAAGATTAATGTACCTGACAAACCAGCTTGTTAAGCAAGATCATCAGATTTTCATCTTCAGCGACACCTTTTCCTTTGCCTTTGTCAGCTTCAGATGCTGATGGCTTTGTCTTTGCCCGCTCCCCTGAAGGTTTATTTATCAGAATCCCTTTAAGAGCTTTAGTTCTCTGAGCAGGCTTGACGATAAAAGAATCATCATCATCGTCATCTTCGTCATCATCATTCTTTCGAGAAGAGGATGGTTCAGCATCAGACAAATCGATGGCTTCTTCATCTTCAGCTTCAGACTCAGTTTCTTCAGCTTCTTCTTCGACTTGCTCCCCCTCAGATACAGAGGCGAGCTTCTCGGTTCCCTCAGGGTTTTCATCTCCCTGAGGTCCAGCGGCTGCTTCAGCTTCAATTGTCTTCTCACCCTCTTCAGTGAAGGTGAGGTCTTCAGTCTTCTCCCCCTGATAGATTCATCATGGGAAAGGTCTTCAGCGCTTTTGGAGAGGTCTTCAGCGCTCTTCTCCCCCTCTTTATCATGATGACTGGGGGAGGAATGAGAAGATTCAGCAGCTCGTGTGGTTTCCCTGTCTTCTTGGCCAGGGATCCCTATATACATTTCAATCGCTGATAATCTGTTTTCCATGTCAGAAATACCAGGATTGATCTTCACAAGTTCAGCACGATCCGCCGTAGTAAAAGATGGAGGTGCAGGGGCAGGTACAGGGGCGGTCGTGTTGGTCAGAATCTGCTTCAACAAGTTCTGAATTGAAGAGATGTCATTCTTCATCGTGTTGACATCAGTCTTCACAGAACTCATATCAGTTTTTACTGAACTGACATCAGTCTTTACAGCAGACATATCACCTTCGAGTGTGCCAACCGATGTCTTCAGCGTTGTGACTTCGCTGGACATGGTGTCTACAGATTTCTTGATGTCGAGGTAGTCTGTGTAGATGTCAGCGAGAACTTTGGCAAAGTTGCTCAGTGATTGATCAACCTTCTCCATATCAGCTTTGGAGGCATTCTTTCCGACTTCGGTTGTAAGTTTTAAGAGATTTTCTCCAGCGGTTGTTACAGCTGAAGAGTTGCCGGAAAGAGTAGACGTGAGACCAGTCAGCGTTGTCTCTACTGTATTCAGAGACGTGTTGATGTCTCTCAAATTAGGACCTGTAACATATAAAAACTTGTGAACAGAGGAAAGCTCAGAAGTTTGGGGTTTAGTAACAATGTATAGGGATTGGTGAATTCATCAAAATCACGGGTTCCTGAGTAAAGTTCCATATCGTCAGCCAGAGTACGTGGACGTATGGACAGCTCTGCAGGTCCTACTTCCGTCGTTCCTTTAGCTCCTAGAGGAATGACAGGTGCAGCTATGATAACTGAGTGGGGTCCAAATGAGTGGAGGGAGAAGCGAAGGGTAAAAAAGGAGGTTGGCTACCGAGTTCAGCGTTGGAATCGCTAAGAATCACTTCATCAGTCTTTTGAGAGACTGAGGGAGGTTGGGTAGTTTCCAAGTTTGTAACCTCAACGTTTGGAGATGCTGAGGTCGGGATTAAAGGGATGGCTTGTTCAGGTGTGGCAGAGCGTACCACTGAACTTTCCTTCAGCTCAACAGGAGGAGCTGAGGAGTTTTTAGCAGGAGATTGCTTGGGTTGCTCCTTGGTCTTCTTAGTTCTTTTGGAACCAAGGTGGGTGTCAGAATGTTTCCTTTTAAGAGGAATGGAGGTAGCAGCTGGGGTATCAGCGGTGGCTTTGTCCGCTGAAGGAGCTGCAAAAGTAGAAGAAGTAGTAGGGTTAAGAAGAGTCAAGAGTGTAGAAAGACGTACCTCATTCGCCACTGGTTTGAAGTCGAGTATTTTAGGGCCGACCTGAGAGAGTTTCAGGTCACCCTCTTCTGGGTAGCTGTTTTTCAGGCCTCTTTGGAAAATAGCGCTGATGAACCGAGGATATGGAACCCATGGAGGTCTGTCAGCGACGGTGTCCACTCTGAGAACCAGGTCATCATAGATAATCGATGCCCAGTCTATGTTGAGACCTTTCAGCAAAGCATATCCCATTGCTTGCTGAGGCTTAGCGGCTTGGTCAGAGGAGCCGCTCTTGGCAGTCATGCAGCTGATCAAATGGGCGAAGATGAAATTCATCTCGCTGGGCATTTTTGATTTCTTGATAATTGTCAGCTTCTTCTCGGACTTCATGTCTTTGCCGATTTCCCATACATAGCCCATTGCATCGAAAAATGCAATGATGGCTTCCGTGTCTGAGTTTTTCTTGGGGTCGGGGAGGGGAACAAAGGGTTTTTCCTTGGTGGCGATGGGAAGGCTGAGAGCTTTGCGAATTATGGCAGGGGTAATCTTCATGGTGCCATATTCGATATTGCAGAGGATGCAATCGATTGTTTTGGAGGGGTCTTTGGCTGAGGGTAGCTGAGAGTGTCTGGCTGAGTACCAGAATTGTGAGAGCAAAAGCTGATGTGCAGGAGGTGTTATGGTCAGGGCTGTGGAGATGCAGCAATTCTTTAGGAAGTTCACAGCATCAGCTAGATGTGTGACTTGCTTTCGAGGAGGAAACTCGAGAAGCGCATAGAGGTTGTTCACCTTAGTCCAATCCAGTTTGTCAAGGGCAAATTTGACTTGAGGAGCCTTGAAGATGTCCACTTCCTCAGCAGTGTCATCAGCAGAAGTGTTTTCAGCGTTGGTGTTCTTGGGAATGTCAGAAGATGCCATTTTCTGTATTATCAGTTCAACCAAAGGATTAACAAATAAGAATAATCTTAATGTGGAAAGATTTTCCAATAAGATGGTTCGAATTTTGTCCATTTCATTCAGACAAAATGTCTTAATGAAGATTAGGGTTTTTTTTTTTAAAAAACGAAATTTCAAACCCAATAAAAATCTTGTTTTCCAGTTTCCTTTGAAGATAGGGATTCTGGAAAAACGAATGTGTAAAGAACAAGTTTAAGATTTTTGCAATTAAACTTGAAGAACAACCATGAAATGGCTGTGTTCATAAAACCATGTAAGAAAATGATTTTATTTTTATGAAGTTCTTTTGTTTGATCTTGTTAAAACAATGAGAAGATCAGAAACAAGTTATTTGCATTTGGTAAATAATGAGAACATATTAACCTTTGATGTTTGAAGAAGATGAACAGTTGTTCTTGAAAAATCGAGAGCCAAATGCAACAGTGAATTCTTTCTTTGCTTGGAGGAGAAGTTCGCGTAAGAGAAATATAAACGAAGAAATTTGTTTATATAGAGAGATTTTAGAAAGATAAAATCTTGAGCAGGAAAAGATTTTCATCATGACACGGACACGTGTTTGCATTTGATTGGCAAGTAAACGAAACGTGCAAACGTGTGTCAGAAAGAAGAGCGTGTCTGGGTTTATCCGTTGTAATGACATCACAACTGTCCTTTCATATTCTTGGTTGTCTCTGAGGTTTTGAAAAACTCAGGGACACTTTTGAAAACATGAAGCACTGAATAGAAATATCAGTTGGTTTTAAGAAATTTCAATGTATCGCTGATAAGGAAGAGATATTCAGCGATGAGATTTGTTTTGAAATCTTGCATTTACATGCGATTTGTCAGAGAGAAAAACATACCTTGATATCAGCGAATCAGGATAGAGAGGAGGATAGAATGGGTTATACAAGTTGATTTTATCCTATCGCTGATCAAATGTGAACTGCTGAATATTTTATCCTTCAAAGTTCAGCATTCCAAGCTCGCTGATGAGAAAGTTGAATCTTGTCTCATCAAGAGGTTTGGTGAACAGATCAGCTAACTGATAATCAGTTGGGATAAAGTGAAGTTCTATATCACCATTCATCACACGATCTCTGATAAAGTGATACCTGATTTCGATGTGTTTTGTCTTTGAGTGTAGCACTGGATTATTAGCTATAGCGATGGCACTTGTGCTGTCGCAATAAATTGGAATATTTGAGAGTTGAAGGTCATAGTCCAGTAGTTGATTTCTCATCCACAAGACCTGAGAACAACAGCTTCCAGCGGCTACATACTCAGCTTCAGCTGTGGAAGTGGACACTGAGTTTTACTTTTTACTTGTCCAACTTACCAGCTTTCCACCCAGGAGCTGACATCCTCCTGTGGTGCTTTTCCTATCCATTCTGCAACCTGCAAAATCACTATCTGAATAGGCGATTAAATCGAATCCTGAGTCTTTGGGATACCAAAGACCTAGATTCGTTGTACCCTTAAGATATCGAAAAATTCGCTTTACAGCTTTCATATGAGATATCTTAGGTTCAGCTTGATATCGTGCACACAAGCAAGTTGCAAACATAATATCGGGTCGGCTAGCTGTAAGATACAATAGTGAGCCGATCATCCTGACAGGAACACCCTTAGTGTCCTTATCAAGTGTCAGCGGTGGTGCCATAGGGGTTTTCATAGCTGAACTTTCAGTTAAGTCGAATTTCTTCAGCATATCTTTAACATACTTTCCCTGATTAATGAAAGTTCCTTTTTCATTTTGTTTTTTCTGTAGACCAAGGAAATATGTTAGTTCACCCATCATGCTCATTTTATACTCTTCTTTCATTCTATCAGCGAAACGAGTACAGAGATCAGGGTTAGTCGAGCCAAATATAATATCATCAACATATATTTGAACAAGAATGATATGACCTTTTACTTTCCTGAAAAATAGAGTTTTGTCTATTTTGCCTCACTCAAATTTTTCAATATGGAGATAAGTAGAAAGAGTGTCATACCATGCACGTAGAGCTTGCTTTAAGCCATAAAGTGCCTTATCCAGTTTATAAACATAACCTGGATGCTTAGGATCTGAGAATCCTGGAGGTTGTTCCACATAGACTTCTTCATTCAGCTTTTCATATAGAAACGCTGACTTAACATCCATCTGATATACTTTGAAGTCTTTGTGTACAGCGTATGCTAAGAATAGACGAATAGATTCTAATCTTGCTACTGGAGCAAATGTTTCGTCATAATTTATGCCTTCCTCTTGTCTGTATCCCTGAGCAACAATACGAGCCTTGTTGCGGGTTATAGTTCCATGTTCGTCCAACTTGTTTCGATAGACCCATTTAGTGCCTATCACTGTTTTGTTAGTTGGTCTTCGAACAAGTTTCCAAACTTTGTTTCTTTTGAATTCTGTCAGCTCTTCTTGCATGGCGCAGACCCAGTTTGGATCTTTGAGGGCATCATCTACTTTCTTTGGTTCAGTTAGTGAAATAAAATTTACAAATAAACAAATATTACCTGCACTTCGTCGAGTCTGAATACCAGCGTTTGGATCACCAAGAATTTGATCAATTGGGTGATTTATAGTCCATCGCTGAGCCGGAGCGTGAGACGCTGACTCAACCTGAACTGGAGGAGCTGAAGATGAAGCTTCAGCGACGTCTGGAGTATCATCCAAGAGAGGAATGGATGCAGTTGTCATTATATTCACTGATTGCTGAGAAGTGGATGGAATATCTGAGATATTGGTTTCAGAAGCAGGTATAGTGTTTATAGGAACACCTGAGACCCATGATGTTTCAGCTTCACTATTCTGCATATTTGGAATGATAGTTGGACCATCATCTTCAACTGTGTGAGCACGAGGAGTGGGAACATCTTCTGAATCACCAAGATGAGAAAACATCCAATGATTCAGTTCTTTAGTATCAGCGAACGGTTTAGAGTTCGCTGAACGGGACTCGTCAAACGTGACGTGAATTGTTTCTTCAACAGTTTGTCTTTTTCGATTAAAGACTCTGAAGGCTTTGGAAACTGAGGAGTATCCAAGAAAGATTCCATCATCAGCCTTAGGATCAAACTTTCCAAGGGCATCTCTGTTGTTCAGTATGAAACACTGACATCCAAAGATGTGAAGAAAGTTGATTGAAGGCTTTCTCCCATGAAATAATTCATAGGCTGTTTTATTGAATCTTTTGACTATCAGTGACCTGTTTTGCGTAAAACAAGCAGTGTTCACAGCTTCTGCCCAAAACTGAGTAGGCAGGTGAGAATCGTTGAGCATTGAACGTGCAGCTTCAATAATTGTTCTATTTCTTCTTTCAGCGACTCCATTTTGTCGTGGTGTTCTCACTGAAGAAAAGTTGTGAGAAATACCCTTGCTCTCAAAGAAGGAATCAAGAGAACTGTTTTTGAATTCATTCCCATGATCACTCCTTATTGAGCGAACGGTCAAATTGTTCAGGGTTTCCATCTTCCGAACAAAGGTGATGAGTTCTTCAGGGGTGTCACTCTTTGAACGGAGAAACATAACCCATGTATAACGAGAGAATTCATCAACTATGACCAGTGTATATTTCTTTCCAACGATGGATTGTTTGTTAACAGGGCCAAACAAATCCATATGGAGTAGTTGTAGAGGAGATGACACTGAGGAGACTTGCTTTGATTTAAAGCTTGCTTTGGTCTGCTTCCCTTTCTCACATGCTGAACATAAAGACTCTTTGGCATATGAGTGTTGAGGTAGACCAGTAACTAACTCTTTTGAAGAAAGAGAGTTCAGTGTCTTGAAATTCAGATGAGAGAGCCTCTTATGCCATAGCCAGTTGACATCAGATGATGCTTTTGAGAAGAAACGGGAGTTCTCAGTGGTTGTTGAGTCCATGTTTATTACATAAACATTTTCCAAACGATAACCGCTGAGAGCTATCTTCTTCTTTTTGTCAGTGACAAAGCAGGATTCCTTGGTAAAGATTACTTTGTTATCCTTGTCGCAAAGCTGACTGATGCTTAACAGATTATGCTTCAGCCCTTCAACATATGCGACTTTTCTGAATGTGGTTGTACCATTAGAGAGTACACCAAACCCTCGGGTATGTCCTTTTCCATTTCCACCGAAAGTCACAGAGGGACCCTTCTCTTCCTTGTATTCAGCGAGCAGGCTTTTTGTAACACCCCGCTTACCACGACACAATATTGTCCGCTTTGCCCCACTGGCTCACGGCTTTGTTCTTGGCGACCTGGCAAGGACTTCGCAAGGACTTCCCAGGAGGTCACCCATCCTGGTACTACTCCCACCCAAGCACGCTTAACCACAGAGTTCCCAAGGAACCCGCATGCTTGTGGCCCCAAAACGCGTTGTGTCTGGTAAGCCCAAGGTTTACTAATATACCCAGCATCTCTCCTGTCCACGACCGATGTGGGATATGCCTAAGGTGTTACACACACCCCCCCTCAGGGACTCATCGTCCTCGATGAGGTTTGCCCCATGAATACCAAATGTTCAAACCAGAAGCAGTTCAGAATAGGATAGAAAGAAATTTTCAAGTCATTACCAACTGGATGCTTATGGAAAACTGTGGAGTGTATGTCATCTCTCTTGACAATACATACCATGAGTATTATTTAGTGGATGTGGTGTACAAACATAGCAAGAAAAGATTGAATGGAATGCTACATACTAAGTTGACTTGCAGCAAGGATTCTGAAATGGGAAGATACTTGGTGAGAAGAATTCTCAATCAAAGTTTGGGATTGAATCCTGATTTATGCGTTCATGATTAAGTTTTGGAAGCATCATCTGAAGAACTTGACTTCTCTTCCTGAAAAGTCAAGTTAGGGGGAGATTGTTGGGAACTGAAGATATTTGCTAAGTATGGATAATACTGCCAGAACAAAGTTAGTACTGCCAGGGCATAATTACTACTGCAAGTGGATATTACTACTGCCAGAACAACATTAGTGCTGCCAGACAAGGTTAGTACTGCTGGTGCATAACGAAAATCTGTTAGTACTGCTTATGCAATGGTTACTACTGCAAGACAAAGTTAGTACTGCTGGATCAAGTTAGTACTGCTAGTCAAGTTAGTACTGCTGGATCAAGTTAGTACTGCTAGTCAAGTTAGTACTGCTAATCAAGTTAATGCTGCTGGAACAAGTTAATGATGCTGGAATGAGTTAGTACTGCTAGAATAAATTAATGCTGCTGGAGAAGATTAGTACTGCTTATGCTGAATGAAGTTAATACTGCTAAAGTGATAAGTTTGGTATGCGACATGGTTGGAGATAAAGAAGGAATTGATCAAGATATGCTTAAAGAAGATTCAGAAGATCAATTTACTTTTGATAGTTATCTTGTAATTATTGTGTATAAATAGATTTCAATAGATAGCTATTAAAAAAATATACGTATTCGTGAGATACTGAAATTGATTTCAGAGAGAATTAACCTCAAGGGTTAGAACCCTATTTCTAGAGAAGTAGAAGTCGTCTTGATTGAGCCTGTTCATCAAGATTGAGGTTTGGTTGTAAGCTTGTGAGTCGATTTAGTGAATACAAACAACTGTGTGTTTTCTGATATATTATTCTTTGATTGTGGGAATTAAAGTTCTATTCCGCAGATTCTTTAATTCTGAATTCTAAGTATTGTTAATCTTGTTAAGAATCGATCCTGACAAGTGTGTTGTAGGGTGGAGGTGTGGCATTGTACCCTAGTCCTGTTTTCATCTTACTGTGGACTTGAGCATTTATTATTGTGTCCATAGCTTTAGAAGCTTTTGAAAACTTTTCAACATCAAGTTTAACTTTCTCAAGCTCTCCTTTTAGTTTCTCACACTCTTCCCTAGACTCTTTTAGTTGGAACTCCAGACCACCCTTTTCCCACTTCCAGTAATTTGTATCATATGAGTGTTGAAGTTCATTGGCTTGAAAAGCCTTAATTTGTTCTTCAAACCTCTCAACAATCAACACATGGTCTTTTCTATCCTTTTCTAGTCTCTTAAGGTCATCACACATTCCCTGATTGTGATCTCTATACCTTTTAATAGTGTCTATACAAGCTTGAGAACAGAGTTTAGATTGTACCTCAGTGGGAAGATCTGAAACTTCAGCCATAAGTGCTTGATTTTGGATGGCCTCTTCTGCTTGATCACTCCAATCAAATCCCATTCCTTGTTGAGAGACAAGAGCTTGAATAGAGTTTCTGTTTTGATTGGAACTTCCAGCCTGAGTTTGTTGATGGCTGTTGTGAGATGATCCACCTCTGCATTCCCTGGCAAAGTGTCTCATCTTGTGACACTTGTAGCATTCAACTTTAGACTTATCAAAGCCAGCACCATCTTCTCTTCTTTGGGAAAAGTTGTTTCTCCCAGTCCTTTTTATGAACTTCTTCACCCTCATAGACAGCATAGCCATCTGCCACTTGATATCCATCTCTTCAAGATCATCAGCATTAATCTGTTCTAAGTCATCATTAATTAAAGATGAGTTAACATGACTAGAAAAGAAAGCTTCAAGTACAGAGTCAGTGGCCTTTTCTTGATTGACTCCTCCAGCAGCACTAACTGATTCAGGGTTAGCAGTAGAATCAGGTGATGCTGAAAGGAGTGCAGCATTATGTACATATCCAGAGGGCTTCTTTTTGGCTTCAACCTCTGCTTCAAAGACTCTAAGATCATTGTAAAGATCATCAAGCTCTTTATCTTCCAGTTGGTCATTCTGTCTGAAGGACACAGTATACATTGTCCACTCTTCACCTAATGATCTTAAGAACTTTCTGTTAACATCATCAGCCTCCATCTTGACTCCTACTGTGGCCAATTCTCCAATTAGCTTATTAAATCTATCAAAAGTTTGAGTCATAGACTCATTCTTAGTAGAAGTAAAGTTTTCATATTGCTGTTTGAGAATTGCCTTCTGATTCCTCTTGGTGCTTTTGGTGCCAGTGAATCTCTTTTCCAATGCATTCCATAGAATCTGAGCATCAGTGCAGTGTTGAAATTGATGCTGATATTCATTGGGAATAGCCAAAAGCAGAGTGCTTAAGGCCTTCATCTCTATTTGTCTGACTTTTCTCTCTGCATCAGTCTTTGGAGGAGGTCTTTTGCCATCTGGTCCAGTTCTTCCTTCAGCACATGGACCATTCTCTATTATATCCCAGATGGAATAATCAGTAAGCAGAATGTACTGCTTGATTCTAATTTTCCACATGTCAAATTCATTGGGTCTGAGCATGGGAACCTTAGAAACAAGAGTACTGTTTGATTCAAAAGAATTTTCCATAATGATTGTAGAATTCTAAGAAACACAAGCTCTGATACCACCTGATAGGATTTATATAAACCCTAAACCGGATCTTTAAGCTCAAGAATGATTAGTTCTAGATCATGGAATAAACATATACAAATCACAACATGAACAGCGGAATTAAACGACAGATTTGTATAGCTAACAAGGTTCATTAATTTAAACATATTGATTACATACTCACGCCCCAATTTGTTGACCTAAGTTATCAACAAACGAATACTTCTTCTCAAGTATTAGGATTAAGAACCTTGGGGCTCATGCACACACATCTACACGTTTTTGTTTAAACGTGGGTTTCAAGAACGTCTAATTCTATATCTCTAGGTTTCTTTATATACTAGAAACCTAGATAAACTAGAAACTAGATAAATACCAATCCTAGATAAACTAGGAATCCTAGATAAACTAGAATTTACAAGGATAACTATAAAATAAACATATTACAATTCGAACCCTTGTAAGTTGAAGTTTTGACACATCAAATCTATATGAAATATTCCTAACACCCCACATCTCGAACGGCACAGGAGTGACTCTGATACCATTTGTAACACCCCGCTTACCACGACACAATATTGTCCGCTTTGCCCCACTGGCTCACGGCTTTGTTCTTGGCGACCTGGCAAGGACTTCGCAAGGACTTCCCAGGAGGTCACCCATCCTGGTACTACTCCCACCCAAGCACGCTTAACCACAGAGTTCCCAAGGAACCCGCATGCTTGTGGCCCCAAAACGCGTTGTGTCTGGTAAGGCCAAGGTTTACTAATATACCCAGCATCTCTCATGTCCACGACCGATGTGGGATATGCCTAAGGTGTTACACAAATACTGTGACACCCGTCAAACCAAAACCACTCAGGTTAGCAACTGAATAGCATAATACATGTCTTAACAAGTAGGAATAACTCATAAGGACTTAATATTGATGGCTAAGGGTTAGTTTCCTAAGAATTCCAACAGTACACTGAGAAAATCCTGTTACCACACGGAACTGCTTAAGCTGTCTTATAAAATGCCGATTGGAACAGTTAACATTTAATTATAACTATATTAATAATAAGAGGAGTAAATATATAGTTTATATATACCCAAAAGTAAATTTTAAAACTTTAAATAAATAAACCAAAAATTAAGTAGATAAATGAGATGTAAACTACTTTAAATCAACCTTTTTATATAAATTACATAAGAGGTATAATTATACAATATTAATTAGCATTTTAAGAAGAAAAAAAATAAATAAATAAATCAGTATTAGGCCCAAAAATTCGGCCTTAACACATGACCCATAACCCACAACAATTAAAACTCTCATATTCTCAAGAAACCCTCTCATTTTCCTACCCTCTTCTCTCTCTCTACATTCAAACAACCCTAATTTTCTCTCTTCCCCTCTCTTGGCCGAATTCAGCCTCCATCCACACAAGGAATTCGATTTTGAAGGCTTGGAAGGTAAACATCAACACTAGAAGAGGTAAAACTCATCCCTCTTGTGTTCTTCTTTATTTTTTTCTTCCTTTTCTTGTCATTTCTCCATCTTTTTCTCATCTTATTTTGTAACCCTTGAGTTTCTGGATAAAGGGGTCTTAATAGACCCTTTTCATGGTAGATTAATCACCAAAGACATGTTATGTCAAACAAATGGTGATAATCCTTAAGCCATACATCTAGAACTCAAAAACTTGATGTTTTGACTACATGCATGTGGGTTTTGTTACACTCTGAGATGTGTGAGTTCATGCATGAGTTTTTAAAGGACAAAAATATATTTTCTTATCTAAGAACATTGTCAAAGTAGTGGTAAATGAGTGTTCAATCAAAGAACCAACCATATGAGTGAAAATATGGATTTAAAACACTCATTTTTCATGAAATAGCATTTTAGTTTCTGGCAGATTACTTGCATGCATTTTATCCGACCATATCTTGAAAAATACTTAACCAAATTATATGAATCTTTTTTTGGAACTTTTTTTATTGTGTTATGTTTCAAACCCAAGTGGTTTCATGTAAAAACTCGAAGATTTGACCCTTCAACTACTCATATGAAATTAAGTGTGCAAAGAAAATCTGACAGAGAAAATTCTCTACTTTAATCAGTTATAAGTCTCTTTATATTCCACTAAAATTCTTGATTTTTCTTCTGGAAATTTCTTTAATGAGTTATGAATCGAACAAAATTGGTTTCACTCAAAAATATTAAGATTTGGGGTCTCAAACACTCAAACCAAGACTGGTGTGCAAGAAATCAGAATCTGGCAGAATGGAAGACCTAACTTAAAATCGTCATATCTCCCTAAATATGTAACTAAAATGATGAAATTTTTCTGGAAGATACTTTTATGAGTTAAGTTTAAAAATCAATTTGAATCACTAAAATATGTTGAGATTTGACCCTCCAAATGGCCTTGACAAAAAGATGGTGCAGACTGTTTTGGTAACTGTGACACTTAAACTTAAGTGTAATGATTAAAATAGCTAACCAACTCTAAAAATGATGATAATTATGTCAAAAGTTCCCTAGGACATTAAATTGATGCATATAAAAAGTTGGACTAATAAATATTTCCAGAAGATATTTAAAAATGACCATAAGTGGACTTAATATTCTGCCACCATATGTAATTAATGAAAGTGTTCGTCATGGAGAAAATATAAAACATGGTAAAATGGATTAAATACTATTTATAACCTATAAATTTTATTATGTAACAACAAAATCCTACAAACCGTTTAAAACCAATAAATTACTAGAAAGTGTCGACGAAAAATAATACTTAAACTAAATAACTAACACAAATGCATTTCATAAGACATGATGGGCTAAGCAACGCTTTAGCCATAAGAGTTAGCAGAAGCTGATAATGTGTTTCACTCCATAGGAAGGACCTAGAACCGGGCATTTGGGCAACCGTGCGGCAACACTTGAAAATCCGTGCTGAACATCGTGAGTTTTCGCAGCCCCTTTTTACTGTTTTCTACGTTTTGGGGTGAAAAGCATGTTACTATTATTTCAACGCTGTGAGTATTCACAGCCCCGTTTTACTTGTTTAAATGTTTGGGGTGAAAAGCATGTTATGATTTTAAAATGCTAAATGATTCATGATAGTAAAATTATGGATATTTGTGATTTAAGAAATGAGTACAAATGAATGTACAACTTTACATAAGTGACAAAGGTATGTTGAGTGATAATAAAAATGTTAAGTCCCCAATAGGTACACTACTTATTAACTCATAACGAGCCGGTGATATTTGTGGATAGCGCTATTTGGTTTGACAAACCCACCTTTAACTGACGAGTAGGGGTGCACTTTATCTGTTAATAATGTTCTACTCGTGTGGCCAACATACCACCTCTAAGGTAGTTCGCGGGGCGTAGATTGTCGGAGGCTTAGTAGTGGCTCAACACTTATATATCTTGCAAAAGTCATTCATTGTAAATTGTACTCATAAATTTTTAAACTTGAAGCTTGTCATGAACAAACGTTTCATGAGAGTAACCTTTGGAAAAAAAAAACTGTTGTGTATATGGAAAACCTGTGAACTCACCAACTCTTTGTAGTTGACCCTTTCTTTTATCATGCTTTTCAGGTGCTAATAAGTAAGTGAAGGCATGTAGGGTGCATATTGTGTGATGACATCGCCATCAAGAACATTAAAACTTCTACTGTTAATTTTTGTATCCGGCGTCTTCTTTTTGAAACAATTTGCTTAAGACGTTGTAATGTAATATTTTGAACTATTGTATTGAATGTTGTGGTTGGTGTTGTCTGTTACCTTTTGAATGAAACCCTACGCTGTTATACCTCGTGTTTCCGCTTTAGCGGGGTGTGACAGATTTGGTATCAGAGCCTAAGGTTATAGAGAATGCCGGTTTTCTTATGGAAACCACAAACTATAACCCAACTATAATGCAAACTATTTTCAAAACGGTTTTCGAAATGATTGTCAAAATCTGAGGCATATTGTTAATATAATTAAGTTGAGTGCCACATTATTATACCTCAATTAAACAAAGCCTGATCACCTATGTTTAATTCAGGTATGTATAATGGGAGACTCGAATTAGTTATACTGGAAGTATGCTTAAAATAATTTTTCTACTTAAACACGGAAGCATGATTTTTGTGTGTGCATGCATAAACATTGCATATCCTAGGCACTTACAATAGCACGCTTAGTAACTATGCATTAGGGATAGTTGTGAAGAAATGGTTCCAAGAAAGTGGCATTAGTGAAAGAACTTTTTGAATACTTTCGATGATTAAAGTTGGAAACTTATTTTGGTGACATGTAGCTGACTATAAGAACTCTAAGTACTAGGTATCTTTTAGAGAAAACATTTTGTTGTTTATTGAACCTATGTGATGGTTGAACCGTGTTTGTTTGAACCAAGTGTTTTGAAATCCATGATTATGAAGTTACTGTATGTTGCTATATTTATGTGCTCAAATGATTAGTTGTAGACACACCATATGATATTCATAACCTAGTTAAGTAGAGCTTGTATCAAAAGTATGACCAAATTCCTATCTGATTCTAGAGCGGATAGGAGCTTTGTATCACTAGAGTTTAGGGCAAAAATTAATTTGAAACCTCAAAAGTTGAAAGAGGTCTACGTTATTGAATTTGCTAATGGGCAGGAAGTTAAGGTCAGGGACGTAATTACGGACTGTACCTTAAACTTAGCTAATAAGAACTTTAGTATAGACCTTATTCCAATTGTGCTAGGAAGCTTTGACATAGTCGTGGGCATGGATTGGCTATCCAAAAACCGAGTTGATATATGATGTTCCGAAAAGATCATCCGAATTCCCCTGCCAGAGGGTGAAACACTCGTCGTGCATGGAGAGAAGTCCGAAAAGAATTTTAAGATAGTGACGTGTATGAAGATGTGGAAGTACTTGAAAAGGAATGCATCGCGTTTTTGTCTCATGTTATAGTTAAGGAAATCGAAGAGAAACGCATTCAGGATTTTCCTGTAGTTCGGAATTTTCCCGAGGTATTCCCGGATGAGCTACCAGGAGTACCCCCGTCAAGACAAGTCGAATTCCACATCGACTTAGTTCCTGGAGCTGCACCTGTGGCTAAGTCACCGTACCGTTTGGCCCCATCGGAAATGCAGGAATTATCAGGACAACTCCAGGAGCTGCTCGACAAAGGACTTATAAGACCTAGCTCTTCGCCATGGGGTGCACCAGTTCTTTTCGTTAAAAAGAAAGATGGATCCTTGCGGATGTGCATCGATTATAGAGAACTCAATAAGATGACTATCAAGAACCGATACCCTCTTCCCCGAATCGACGACCTGTTCGACCAACTCCAAGGTGCTACCTACTTTTCAAAAATTGATCTTCGATCTGGATATCATCAAATGAGGGTCCGTGAAGAGGATGTTCCCAAGATGGCGTTTAGGACTCGATACGGCCATTACGAATTCCTGGTTATGCCTTTCGGGCTAACCAATGCACCAGCTGTCTTCATGGACTTAATGAACAGGGTCTGTAGACCGTACCTGGACGAGTTCGTGATCATGTTCATAGATGATATACTAATTTACTCGTAAAGCAAGGAGGATCATGAGCGACATCTAAAGTTGATACTAGAATTGCTCAGAGACTAGAAATTGTATGCAAAGTTCTCCAAATGCGAATTTTGGATTCGAGAGGTACAATTTCTTGGCCACGTGATTAATGAGAAGGGAATTCATGTAGATCCGGTAAAAATTGAGGCCATCAAGAGATGGGAAGCCCCGAAGACCCCGACAGAAATCCGTCAATTTCTCGGTTTAGCAGGCTATCACCGGCGATTCATTGCGAATTTCTCAAAAATTGCGCAACCACTAACGGCCCTAACCCAAAAGGATAAGAAGTTCATTTGGGGAGAGAAACAAGAAGAAGCATTTCAAACACTCAAGCATAGGTTGTGTAATGCACCAATTCTGGCGTTGCCAGAAGGCGCGGAAAATTTCGTAGTCTACTGCGATGCATCACACCAAGGTTTGGGGTGTGTATTGATGCAGAAGGACAAAGTCATTGCATATGCTTCGAGGCAACTTAAAGTTCATGAGAAGAACTATACTACTCATGATCTAGAATTAGGAGCCGTAGTGTTTGCACTCAAGATTTGGAGACATTATCTTTACGGCACGAAATGCACCATCTACACCGATCATAAAAGCCTTCAACATATCCTTGACCAGAAAATGCTTAATATGAGACAAAGAAGATGGGTTGAACTGCTTAGTGACTATGACTGTGAAATAAAGTACCATCCAGGCAAGGCTAATGTGGTAGCCGACGCACTAAGCAGGAAGGAAAGGGTGAAACCGTCAAGGGTACGAGCAATGGGTGCGTTCGTTCAGACGAGCCTAAAGACACAAATTCTTGAAGCTCAGGAAGAAGCGTTGAAAGCAGAGAACTTGAAGGAAGAGGCCCTACATCAATGGGAACTTAAATTTAAAACAAGGTCAGATGGGGTACGTTACTTTGAAGACAAAGTTTGGATACCAAAGGTTAATAGCCTACGATCAACAATTATGGATGAAGCCCATAAATCAAGATATTCGATTCACCCAGGAGCTGATAAGATGTACAAAGATATAAAGGAATACTACTGGTGGCCGGGTATGAAGAGATACATTGCTTTGTACGTAAACAAGTGCTTAAATTGTGCAAAAGTTAAGACCGAACATCAGAAACCATCTGGTCTACTGCAACAACCCAAGATTCCCCAATGGAAATGGGAACAAATAGCTATGGATTTCGTAACTAAGCTACCCAGGACTAGGAAAGGGCACGTCGCAATATGGGTTATAGTGGACCGACTTACGAAATCTGCGCATTTTCTTCCTATTCGGGAAGATTATAAGATAGAAAGACTTGCACAAATTACGTCAATGAAATCGTTATGCGTCATGGAGTTCCTATTTCCATCATCTCGGAAAGAGATAGTCGTTTCACGTCACGGTTTTGGCGATCACTCCAGAAAGCTTTGGGTACGCGTTTGGATCTGAGCACTGCCTACCATCCTCAAACGGACGGCCAGTCAAAAAGAACTATACAAACGTTAGAGGATATGTTGCGTGCATGTGTGATAGATTTTGGTGGAAATTGGGATACTCACCTACCATTAGTGGAGTTCTCCTACAACAATAGTTATCATACCAGCATCCAGTGTGCACCGTATGAAGCCTTATATGGACGCAAGTGTAGATCCCCACTTAGTTGGTTGGAAATTGGCGACAGACAGTTGACTAGGCCTGAAATCGTTCAAGAGACTACTGACAAGATCGCAATTATTAAGGACAGAATCAAGGCCGCAAGAGATCGTCAGAAGAGTTACGCAGATAACCGCAGGAAGCCATTAGAATTCCAAGTGGGAGATAAAGTGCTTCTAAAAGTATCGCCTTGGAAAGGATTAGTACGCTTCGGAAAAAGAGGCAAGCTGAGTCCGAGGTATATTGGCCCCTTTGAAATAATTGAAAGGATTGGTCCAGTAGCATATAAACTCAATTTACCGCAAGAGTTAAGTGTCATCCACGATACGTTCCATGTGTCAAACCTTAAGAAATGCCTAAGTGACGAATCATTGGTTCTACCCCTAGAGGATATTCAGGTCAACGAGCGATTACACTTCATAGAAGAACCAATTGAAATCCTCGATCAAGAAGTCAAACGAACAAGACGTAGTAAGATCCCGATCTTAAAAGTTCGTTGGAATTCGAGGCATGGACCTGAGTATACATGGGAACGAGAAGATTACATGAAACGTAAGTACCCTCACCTATTTGCAAAGGATCAGACGGGAATTAGCAATCAACGAATTTCGGGACGAAATTCTTCTAACAAGGGGAGACTGTGACACCCGTCAAACCAAAACCACTCAGGTTAGCAACTGAATAGCATAATACATGTCTTAACAAGTAGGAATAACTCATAAGGACTTAATATTGATGGCTAAGGGTTAGTTTCCTAAGAATTCCAACAGTACACTGAGAAAATCCTGTTACCACACGGAACTGCTTAAGCTGTCTTATAAAATGCCGATTGGAACAGTTAACATTTAATTATAACTATATTAATAATAAGAGGAGTAAATATATAGTTTATATATACCCAAAAGTAAATTTTAAAACTTTAAATAAATAAACCAAAAATTAAGTAGATAAATGAGATGTAAACTACTTTAAATCAACCTTTTTATATAAATTACATAAGAGGTATAATTATACAATATTAATTAGCATTTTAAGAAGAAAAAAATAAAAAAATAAATCAGTATTAGGCCCAAAAATTCGGCCTTAACACATGACCCATAACCCACAACAATTAAAACTCTCATATTCTCAAGAAACCCTCTCATTTTCCTACCCTCTTCTCTCTCTCTACATTCAAACAACCCTAATTTTCTCTCTTCCCCTCTCTTGGCCGATATCAGCCTCCATCCACACAAGGAATTCGATTTTGAAGGCTTGGAAGGTAAACATCAACACTAGAAGGGGTAAAACTCATCCCTCTTGTGTTCTTCTTCATTTTTTTCTTCCTTTTCTTGTCATTTCTCCATCTTTTTCTCATCTTATTTTGTAACCCTTGAGTTTCTGGATAAAGGGGCCTTAATAGACCCTTTTCATGGTAGATTAATCACCAAAGACATGTTATGTCAAACAAATGGTGATAATCCTTAAGCCATACATCTAGAACTCAAGAACTTGATGTTTTGACTACATGCATGTAGGTTTTGTTACAATCTGAGATGTGTGAGTTCATGCATGAGTTTTTAAAGGACAAAAATAGATTTTCTTATCTAAGAACATTGTCAAAGTAGTGGTAAATGAGTGTTCAATCAAAGAACCAACCATATGAGTGAAAATATGGATTTAAAACACTCATTTTTCATGAAATAGCATTTTAGTTTCTGGCAGATTACTTGCATGCATTTTATCCGACCATATCTTGAAAGATACTTAACCAAATGATATGAATCTTTTTCTGGAACTTTGTTTATTGTGTTATGTTTCAAACCCAAGTGGTTTCATGTAAAAACTCGAAGATTTGACCCTTCAACTACTCATATGAAATTAAGTGTGCAAAGAAAATCTGACAGAGAAAATTCTCTACTTTAATCAGTTATAAGTCTCTTTATATTCCACTAAAATTCTTTATTTTTCTTCTGGAAATTTCTTTAATGAGTTATGAATCGAACAAAATTGGTTTCACTAAAAAATATTAAGATTTGGGGTCTCAAACACTCAAACCAAGACTGGTGTGCAAGAAATCAGAATCTGGCAGAATGGAAGACCTAACTTAAAATCGTCATATCTCCCTAAATATGTAACTAAAAATGATGAAATTTTTCTGGAAGATACTTTTATGAGTTAAGTTTAAAAATCAATTTGAATCACTAAAATATGTTGAGATTTGACCCTCCAAATGGCCTTGACAAAAAGATGGTGCAGACTGTTTTGGTAACTGTGACACTTAAACTTAAGTGTAATGATTAAAATAGCTAACCAACTCTAAAAATGATGATAATTATGTCAAAAGTTCCCTAGGACATTAAATTGATGCATATAAAAAGTTGGACTAATAAATATTTCCAGAAGATATTTAAAAATGACCATAAGTGGACTTAATATTCTGCCACCAGAAAAGTAAAACTCTAACTCAAAAGAAAAAGGGATTTGTAGAGTTATTAAAAGATAAAAAGCTTATAAATTGTAGAAATTGCCAAAACCATAAATAAAAACTATATATACATGTATATGAAGGTATAAATAATACCCTAACAAATAATAGATTTATAACAAGCCGAACATTTTAAATCACAAGGTAAATGAGAAATACAATTACATATGTAATTAATGAAAGTGTTCGTCATGGAGAAAATATAAAACATGGTAAAATGGATTAAATACTATTTATAACCTATAAATTTTATTATGTAACAACAAAATCCTACAAACCGTTTAAAACCAATAAATTACTAGAAAGTGTCGACGAAAAATAATACTTAAACTAAATAACTAACACAAATGCATTTCATAAGACATGATGGGCTAAGCAACGCTTTAGCCATAAGAGTTAGCAGAAGCTGATAATGTGTTTCACTCCATAGGAAGGACCTAGAACCGGGCATTTGGGCAACCGTGCGGCAACACTTGAAAATCCGTGCTGAACATCGTGAGTTTTCGCAGCCCCTTTTTACTGTTTTCTACGTTTTGGGGTGAAAAGCATGTTACTATTATTTCAACGCTGTGAGTATTCACAGCCCCGTTTTACTTGTTTAAATGTTTGGGGTGAAAAGCATGTTATGATTTTAAAATGCTAAATGATTCATGATAGTAAAATTATGGATATTTGTGATTTAAGAAATGAGTACAAATGAATGTACAACTTTACATAAGTGACAAAGGTATGTTGAGTGATAATAAAAATGTTAAGTCCCCAATAGGTACACTACTTATTAACTCATAACGAGCCGGTGATATTTGTGGATAGCGCTATTTGGTTTGACAAACCCACCTTTAACTGACGAGTAGGGGTGCACTTTATCTGTTAATAATGTTCTACTCATGTGGCCAACATACCACCTCTAAGGTAGTTCGCGGGGCGTAGATTGTCGGAGGCTTAGTAGTGGCTCAACACTTATATATCTTGCAAAAGTCATTCATTGTAAATTGTACTCATAAATTTTTAAACTTGAAGCTTGTCATGAACAAACGTTTCATGAGAGTAACCTTTGGAAAAAAAAAACTGTTGTGTATATGGAAAACCTGTGAACTCACCAACTCTTTGTAGTTGACCCTTTCTTTTATCATGCTTTTCAGGTGCTAATAAGTAAGTGAAGGCATGTAGGGTGCATATTGTGTGATGACATCGCCATCAAGAACATTAAAACTTCTACTGTTAATTTTTGTATCCGGCGTCTTCTTTTTGAAACAATTTGCTTAAGACGTTGTAATGTAATATTTTGAACTATTGTATTGAATGTTGTGGTTGGTGTTGTCTGTTACCTTTTGAATGAAACCCTACGCTGTTATACCTCGTGTTTCCGCTTTAGCGGGGTGTGACACTTTTCTTTCCAGTCATGTGTCTAGAGCATCCGCTATCGAGATACTAGATACCCTTCTGAACCTGCATCACAAAGGAAGATTAGTTTTTCTTGGGTACCCACTTAACCATGTGTACACGTTTGTCAGTGGAAGCAATTGGAATGGAAGGTTCAGCAATCTTCGCAGCATTTGAAGATTCAGCTTTGGCAGTCTTCACTTTGGTTAATTTCTTAACCTCAGTGGTCTTCTTTGCCTTGGGGGCAATCTTCACCTTAGCTATCTTATCAGCTTTGGTGGCTGTGGGGCATTTACTAGCAATATGATCAGTGAGTTCACAGTGATAACATTTCCTATAACTAAAAATAGTTCTAGGACTATTTGAATGCTGAGTTTTAGATTTTGAATTAGAAGGACCAGCACCAAATAAGCTTTTGGCTTTAGAAATGGGAGGAAAACTTGGTTCTTCAGATTTCTTACCAAGGACATCCACTCTGAGTCTAGGAGTAGATCGCGGAATAGACCCACGCTGAGTAGATCCAGAGATCTGATTTCTTGATCCAGAGGAATAAATCACTAAAGCTTTAGAAGCATTCAGCTTTGGTGCTAAAGTACCCTTCTGAGGATTTTGGTTCAACGCAATTCCTTTACCTTTATCTTTAAAGACAGAGGTAGGTTTTGGATAAACCATTTTCTCTTTACCTTTTGAAGAGGCAGAGATTTCCTCAGGGATAGGCGGTCTGGAGGACGAACACTGAGAGGATGAAGTGTCAGCGACTGAGGATACGAAAGTTCCAAATAAGAGCATGGAACGATCAGTGGTTGGTTCTTGAGTTTCATATTTGTAACCAAGACCACGTTTATCACTCAGGGGTATCTGAGACTTAATTATCTCAGTGATCTTTGTTGAAGAGTTACACCATCCTTCAACAGTAGCCTTTTCAGCTTTCAAAGCAGCGATAGCTTCTGCTCGTTCGATTTTGACTAGCTGATTTAAATGCACTTGATCTTTAAAATCTTCTTCAATTTTAGAAAGCTTTTCTATTTGAAGGTGACAGTTTTTAAGTTGTTCAGCGAGATCAAGGTTTTGGTTTTCAACTATAGTTTTGCCATTCATGGCTTCATATAAGCTTCTAGTCAAGAGATCGATTTTGCGGAGACTATCAGCTTCATCAATATTTGCAATATTTGTAAAGAAGGAAGGTGATACCTGAACAGCAGAGGTTGAAGTAGAGGGAATGTCTGAACTTTCTTCCTCATCCTCAATCTTTGCCATAAGACAGAGATTGGCTTCATCATCTTCAGAGTCAGATGATGATTCTTCTTCTTCTGAAGCAGCCCAATCATAAACCATCAGGCCTTTGCCTTTCTTCTTGAAGCTTTTCAGCTTTGCATATTTTTCTTTCAGCTTAGAATATTTGTCATCTTTATTCCTGGGAATAAAAGATTTCTTGGGAAACGTGGAGTTTCTCGATACTTTCTTAGACCTGCACTCGTTAGCGAAATGTCCAATCTTTTCGCAGTTAAAACAAGTAGCAGTAGCCTTATCAACAGTAGCTGATGATCTTGGCTTATCAGTTATAGAAAGAGGTTTGTTCTTTCTGAACATTTTCTTTTTGGCGAATCTCCTGAACTTTTTAGTTAGGAGAGCCAAAGATTCATCATCATCTGAAGAGTCAGAATCTGATGACCTTTCAGAGTTACTCTCTAACTCAGTGATAGTGACCGAGGGTCATTGAGTAGAAGGTTCCTCTGAGATTAAAGCAACATGGGTGCTTTTGGAATCTTTTACAAGATTCTTCTTAAGATGGCTTGATTGCTCATGATTCAGCATTGTGCCATATAAGGTAGCAAGAGTCATTGATCTTAGATCTTTTGACAGCTTGAGACACATAGAATAACTGTTCCAGCTTTCAGGTAAACATTCTAGAAACTTTGTCAGCACTTCAAAGTTAGAATATTCCTTACCAACAGTTTTCAGATCTATTATTAAGCAATTAAAACGTTGGTGAACTTCAGAGAGAGTCTCATTCTTACCACAAATGAAACTTTCATACTGTCTTACCAGGTTGATCTTTCGAGAGTCCTAGACTTCAGCAGTACCTTCATACTGAATACATATTGTGTCCCACATGGCTTTTGAGGATTTCAGGTTCATGACGGAATGGTAGACTTCGTCAGGAAGAGCCATGGATAGTATGGATCTGGCTTTTGTGTCGATAGACACTTTCTTCTTATCTTCGTCAGTCCACGTATGAACATCTTTGGGTACCATCCTTTCTGGAATAGCAGGTCTATTCTCAGCGGCAGGTACCGCGGCATCAATTCTTACAGGAACAAATGGGCCGTTTTCAAGATAATAAGGCATAGTAGGGTCTACACCTTCTAGGAAGAGAGTCATCCTATTTTTCCATAGATTAAAATTATCTCTGGAGAATCTAGGGGGTTTTGCAAGAGAACCATTGTCTATATAGTTTGTGTTTGTCTTGGTGGCCATTTTCAGAAATAGCAAGGAAGAGAAATCTTAGTATAGATTAGATCTTGTTTATGAGTTTAAACAAATCCGCTCTGATACCACTTGTTGGTCTCGAAGGGTTATACAAGTTTGTAGAAGGTGGGGTTGAATACAAACACACAAATTTTATTTTTCTAAATTGTTTATTGATAAATCATTAACAATTTACAGCTTGTTGCGGAAACAAGATTAAGGATAAATCCTAAATCTAAACAAGTTGGAACACTAAGTTTCTTGCACTAAGAAGGAGAAGGAAATTACTAATAATAACCTATCTCAAGATAAGAAGGATGAACTTGTCCAGAGTTAGCAAGTTACTTCAAAAATAAAGTGAGTTCTTCTTCTTATATACTGCATGCATTTAATGCATTGCAGTTTACACTTTACACGTGGCAGCAGCTGATTGGTTGCATGTCATTGACCTTTGTTGACAACCTTAGTAGCCGCATGTTTGAACAGTGTAGTATCAGAGTGGTTGTACGATTTCAGACAATAAGGAGGTTCTATTCTGACATATCGTACGGAGTCGTGCAAGTGTGGATGAGACAAAAAGTACTTTGTACGGAAGACTTCATGATCATCTTTTCGATGATTCAGTGATCTATCATTCTTCATCAGCGAATGATAGAGTTCAGCGATAGCTGAAGTCTTGTACTTGATACTTCACGTTGAGTGGACAAATCTGAGTCTTCGTTGATCCGCATCAGTTCATTAGGAGACTTGTCGCTGGTTCTTGAGCTTGATCTTCGACTTCAACGTAGAACCTATGTTGACGTGAAACTTGTCTTCAGGGATCATAAGTAAACAACTAACTTATCAGCGATCACCATAAGTACTGAACAGACTCAGAGTATTATGGTGAACAGTTTCGTTGAATGTTTAATCTAAAGAGCGAGAGTTCCTATCAGCGGTACTGGAAGATCTTAGTACTTATCAGCGATAGTGAAACTCTGATACATATTGTTTACTTACAATTTTCACTAAGTAAATAAGAGAGGGTCATTATCAAATCACTGAGGGTTTGGATCAACATAGGCATCCTCCACCAATTGGGCTTCTTCCACCGCATCACGAAGGATAGAAGCCTTAGAAACTCGAACCATAGTCATCATGTCTGACGGAAGGCCCTTGATGTATGCCTTAATCTTCTCCTTCTCTGTCGGCACCAAATGTCCCACCAACCCCAATTTATCCATGAACAACCGGTTGTAGTCTTTAACTGTCAAGTCGCCCTTTTTCAAATTCCGGAACTCCTCTTCGATCCGGTCCATAGACCTCTCATTGCAATATTCTTCCAACAACTTTTCTTTGAAGGTTGCCCAACTCGGTTTGGCCAAAACCGCGGCCTCTAGAGATGCGGAGTAAACATTCCACCAAGTAAGAGCCGCCCCTCTTAGCATTTGAGAACCAAACTTTGCCCTTTGACTCTCCCCGCATTCGCTAGTACGAAAAGCTTGCTCCATTTCTCTTATCCAGTTCATACAGATAACTAGATCATCTGCCCCCTTAAACTCGGGCGGTCTGCAGCTCAGAAAAGTTTTGAAGGAACAAGCCTTTCCCGCTTGTCCGGTTTCCAGCGTTCCCAATCCATCAGTGGGAATTTCATTTCACCCAGATCCAGCCACCAAAATGTTCTCGGCAACCGCCTCGTGCTTACGATTGCTCGCATCCCGATCCTCTATAAATTTCAAAAACTGCTCTTGTTGTTGATTCATGGCCCTGTTCATGGCCGCCATCATTCTGTCCATCATTCGCGTCTCAGCTGTTACCTCCTTCAGAATGGGATCCGATGTTTCCAGATTACGTCGAGGGATATGCTCAGTTCCCCCTCCCAACGCGGTATTAATCAGCGGGGGTACCGTTGTCGTCGTTATCCTTGGTTGATCAGCGGTAGATGTCGTGGCATCATGACCATCCACCCTGCTATGGGTGTTAACCATCGTAGTCTACCACACAATCGAGAAGGAGGTAAGAAATAGGCTATACGATTTAAACATAAGAAACGTACTAATACATGCATTAATCATCATAACAATAGCAATCTAAGTATACTCACGCAATGATACATTCATAATAGCAGTAGCTAATTGAAATTATGAACATACTTCACATAAGGATTCTCGTTACCAAGGTCACAACTTTCAACTTATGTACTTCCGTCGACTCTAAGACCACCCTATCTTAAGAGTTCTACCCAAGCTCACCGATTCAAACTTAATCCTTTTCAGCTTAAGTCTAGGCACTGAACAACATACCTAGTTCACTTAAACTATTGCTCTGATACCAACTTGTAACACCCTAAAATTTGGGTAAAATTTAAACCTGTAAAATTCCGGAAATATACTTCTAAAATTAACTAATCACCCAAGTAAATGGGGAAATAGAGTATGGCGTACACAATATCCAAAATCAAGCAATTGATGATCCAACAACCTATTAATCTAAAGTAACATAACTTAGATTACAATTGGGTGTTGTCTAATTGCTACCAAAAATAAACGTTAGATTTCTATTTTGTACGCCTCCAAGTTCTTCCCAAAAATGCTATTCCCATTACATCTCATCGCTCAAGTCCGAGGGACCCCACCGCTTGAAGATCCTAGACATACACCCAAGAGAAGAAGTGTTAGTCTAACAACGTATAGATAAAAACCTATACTTACAAC
Organism: Saussurea involucrata; assembly: GCA_033807775.1. Lineage (NCBI taxonomy): Eukaryota > Viridiplantae > Streptophyta > Magnoliopsida > Asterales > Asteraceae > Saussurea > Saussurea involucrata. The sequence continues at coordinate 62,195,205 of CM066326.1, forward strand.
ATTTAATAATAAATTCAAGATGCGATAAATTAATTTAAGAACCCATGGAATAGGCCATTTCACACCCCAATGCCTCACGTGTGGAAGAGATCTTGAAAGTCCAAACAATTGTATAAGATAAGATAACCATATGAGCGTTAGTAGTACTTAATCACTTTTGACAATCAAAACGGAAACAAGCGCAACCCCAATGGGTCTATAACTTGTGAGCCCCCAACTTCAACCACCCCAGGTCTATACGTTGGGACACTCTAAATCCATAAACAAACACATTGGAATTACACCTTACTGCCCATGAGATGATGCCCGACCATATAGGCCCACATCTTACTTATCATGGATCCTGATGCCTATTCCGAGCTACAACTCTAGTGCCTATGGATCCATTACACTCAATAACCAACTAAGACTTCTATATAGTCCAATACAATCACCAATACAAGTTTAAGCATAATATTATCATTTAAACTTGCCTCCCATATAGAACCTTAACACATGATTACCAACATGACCAAAAAGAATACCATAGACCTTCAAGTTAGATTTTGAAGTTCATTTAGTCCATAGAATCATATTTTCATGGAAGTTTCTTGGAATTCTCCATTATTCTCAAAACCCTAATTTTGACCCAAGATGGTCAAAATTATGTTAGATAATAAAATTTGTAAAATATGAACAACAATACTTGGAAAATCAAGGGATGCCATAAATCATCATTTTTACCATCATTTTGTTCCATCAAACCCACCTTTCTTTGAAACCCCTTTTTAGGTTAAAACATGTAATTTCCATATAATGAACAATAATGTGCAAAAAGGGTAACAGATCTTGTATAAGTGAGTATTTAGTTTAATACTTGAAGGAAAACTCACCTCTGAAGGTTTTATGGAAAACCCTAACTTTGCAAATGAAAGATGAACTCTCTTAAGAAGACTTGAAACCCCCACACCTAATAACCTAGAGATAGACATAAATGTACCCAAATGAGGTGGGTGAAGTCATAAATGAGAAAGGATGGGGAAAGAAAATGACTTACCACTTCTTGAATGCCCAAAATCGCCCGACACTTGAGAGCAAACCAGCTGGAAGATAAATGAGAAGAATCATGTCACATTGCTCTTAAAACCCGTCTGTCCATAGCAACCCCGACCCCGTGCGCGACATTGACAGGGCGACTATGCCATTGGCATTGTCGCCAAGGCATAGTCGCGATCGACATGCAGCTCTATGTTTGATTTCTCGATTCGAACCCCCATCGCGACAATGACACATGCGACTATGCCCGGGGCATAGTCGCTGGTCATAGTCGCTATCCATGCTCCACCTGCTGTCTAACGATCCTTTTCCATCCCGAAACCGATTCTTGAGCTCGTGAATAAAGTTGGCTAAACGATAGAGCTTGCATGCATGAAAACCTCACATTGACCCCTTGACAAATAATGAAAATTGGGATGTTACACCTAATCTTTTCAAATTAAATTTTCTTACCAGGTACTAGCTCGGGAAGGGATAAGTGGCGAGGGATATCAGAGTTATATTTTTGGAAGCGTGATGGAGAAGTTAGTGTAAACAAAGATGTTTTGGGGGATTGCCTAGACAACTCGTATAATCTGATCTTAATGTTAAGGATTAGATTAGTAAGTTGTTTTTGTTAGTCCGGTTGTATATATGAATCTTCGTAACTAATTCTCCATTTATATATGAAAAGTTTGGAAGATGTTGTAGAATACTTTGATAAATTCAAAGTTTAAATTTACTGTGATTTTAGGGTGTTTCACACATGTTCACTTTGTCTCTAATTTTGTCATCGGTTACTAAAATCATTCAATTTTTCAGAAATCAATGTAAAAATCATCGAACTTTCAGAAACCGTTAAAAAGACAACTCAACATTGCCAGCATGTTTCATTATTAGATTAAAATATCTCACATAAACGAAAGAAAAATCCGGGACTGGGACAAAGATTGGGGATCGGGGACATAGATGGGGATTGGGATCCCCTCCCCTATTCCCATTCTCGTTCCTTCCCTTTCAAGAACACAAACAAAAGTAGGGATGTACAAAAAAACGTCAAACCGCCCAACCCAACCGCTAACAACCTAATTAGACGCAGCCCGCTAAACCGCCAATTAAAAGGGTTGAAATTAGGTTAGCTTAGCTTAACCCAACCCAACCCAAACCCGCCAACCCACCGTATATCTATATATAATATACTAGTCTATTAGAATTAATGTGTAAAATATTATATAATGTTTGTTGAGTTTATGTTTGTATATGTTGGGTCATCAAGATTTGAAGATGACCTCATGATCTCCTTTTATACTTTGAAAAACATTTTATACTTAGAGAAATTTTGGATGCATGGTTCTTTGTAATGGCTTGTACAAGATAGCAAATGTTTGGTGAAGTCAAAGATCAACCAAAAGTCAAGATTGAAGATTCTCTCATTGTGGAAGTGAAAGATCTTTTCTCATCACATACAAGTCATTGTCCACCGATGGTGTTCACACACATCGGTGGACACATCTCCACCGAAATTACTCTCTGTTTCGGCCAAAGAATCCCACCGATGGAAGTCCAATTTCGGTGGGATCTCAAAGAAGTCTCAAAGATGTTTTTCCTTCAAAGATGATGTCACATATCCCAAAGATGATGTCACATATCTCAAAGATGTGTCACATATCACAAGGCTATCATCGGTGGGATCTCAAAGAAGTTTCAAAGATGCTTTCTCCAAAGATGTGTCACATATCCCAAGCTTCCTTCGGTGGTGCAATCTTTAGAAGACAAATTGAGAAGATATTTTCTACATGGATAAAGTGACATTTTGTCTTATTATCCATTTCCATGCAAAGCTATTTTCTCATGCATGGGCTCTTCTGACTGTACCTTGTAAAAGGTGACAAGGACTTCACAACTCTCCAGTAGTCAACATCCTCAGCAAGTGTGAAGATGACAAGTGTCCCAAGCATTCAATGCTTGCACACTCCTTGTCACTATAAAAGGAAGACCTCTCCATGCAGAAAAGACAGACATCTTGAGAGACTTTGAAGATTACTGTGTGCTCTTGATATTCTACGCAAACTGGAAGATTTCTCTAAGTGCAAGAATTTCCAGTTTGCTTGAAAAACTTTATAGCTTTGTTCTAAGTGTTCTTAGTTATTTTGTTAGTATACTTTGTGTAAGATTGTTAGAATAATTTATCTGTTCTTTTCCGCAACAGTCTTAAGTTTTCTATGTGTAATTCTTGTTGAAAGATTTTCAATATAAAGAATTAAAATTGTGAAAATTTTGAGTATTGTATTCAACCCCCCCCCCCCCCCCCTTCTACAATACTTGGTTAGCCATCTGGGACTAACAAGTGGTATCAGAGCAGAAAGTTTAATTCCATAAACTTGATCTGCGATGGCTGCCTCCTCTTCCTCTACTGTTGAAAACTCTTTTCAAAATAACTTTTCTGAAAATGGCTCCATTTCAAAACCTCCTAAGTTCAATGCTAACAACTTCTCTTTGTGGAAAAGCCGCATGATGTTGTTCATGGAAGGAGTGGATACTAGATATCCAACCATTCTCCAAGAGGGACCCTTTATCCCCAGAGTTTGGGCTCGCTATGAAACGCAGAGGCCTGGTAAAGAAACCATGGAAAAAGATAATTCTGATGATTCGTCTGATGAAGAAAAATCTGCTGCTACTGGTCGTTACATTCTTAAAAATCCTAAGAAATACACTGATGAGGAAAAACGGCTTGTGTCTCTTTATTCTAAAGTTAGAACTATCATTGCTCTCTCTCTTCCTGATGAAGTGTACCACTCTCTGGTAAATCTCTCTACTGCCAAAGAGATGTGGTCCACTCTGTGTGTTTTGTACGAAGGTACAAATGAAGTTAAAAAGAGCAGAAAGATTGCTCTTGTTAGAAATTATGAACTCTTTGCTTTTGAAAAAGGAGAATCTCTTCCTAGCTTCTATAATCGCTTCAACTCTCTTTTAAATGATCTTAAGTTGTTGGGCAGAGTCTATGATAATGAGGAAGTCTTGTGCAAGTTCATGGATTGTCTTCCAGATTTTTGGGAAAATATATGTACTTGCATCAAAACTACCAAGGACCTTGAGTTCATGCCCTTGACTGTTCTTTATGGAACTCTTTTCAACTATGAGCAGACGAAACTGCATAGGTTTATAAAGAACTCTTCTCTAGCTCTCCTAAGTGACTCTTCCAAAAAGACTAAGTGTTTTCCAAAAATCACCTACCCATCTGACTCTGACCATAATAGTCAAGAAGATCCCAATGATCATTCAGAAGCATATCTTAGTGATGCTAAGGATGAATGTGAGGAAACTTCAGCTGATAATTTATCTGATGAAATGGCCATGTTGGATGGGTACTCTAAATCCAAATCTCATCTCCGTTCTGTAAAATCTAAGTTTGGTAGAAAATCCTCCTCTTCTCTCTCCAAACATTCTTCCTTGGACAAATCTAATGAGGAATGTTTTAACTGTGGTAAAAAGGGTCATTTTGCTTCTGAGTGCAGAAGTAAACTTCTTGAAGGACCCAAAACTTCTTCCTCGGGCCGATTTTCCTCAAAATCGGAAAGATCCAAACATGATTCCTCCAATCTCTCCTCTTCTGCTCATTCTGACCGGGCTGAAAGGTACAAGGAAAAATACAAGAGAGAAAAGGAAAGAAATGACAGACTTGTCAGAAATGCAAAGGGTCTGCCTGCTAAAACTCATGATTTGGCAGATGAACCCACATCTGAAAGCGAATGACACCTCAAAAGTCTGTTTCATGGCCAAGAAAAATAACATGGATGATTCAGAAGGCCACACCTCCTCAACTGCTCGTGTATCAGCTAAGTGTCTCCCCACCCCATCACAGGTACATCCATTTCTATCTCTCTCTGATGCTGAAAAGATTGAAGCATTTAATTCCTTATCTATTGTCTTTAGATGATGCATCCTTATCTTCCAACTCATGCAAAATATTTTCTATCTCTGAAAAAGGAAAGTATCTGGGTGCCAATTTTTTTTAAAAAGAAATCCTTCACTTTTTCTAAAAATACCTATGTGTCTTCTTCTACCGATTCTATTCACAGTTCTGTGTATCTCAAAATGTCCTTTTCAAAGGAAAAGTTTTTGGTCCTCCCAAAATTTGAAAAATGTATTTTAGGTGTTGCACCCCAAATCTTTGTGTCCTCATCAAATTCTTGAGGACATTTTTTAAAAGCAAAAATAAAGAAAAATATCACAATTCTAAAAAGATCCTTCTTTATAGAAAATGTTATTTCTGTGGTGATACTTCTCTTGTTGCCAAAGACTCTCCAATTCTTTTTCGTCTAACCCAAAAGGACCCACCTTCCAAATGGGTACCTAGAAAATAAATTCTTTGTGATTACAGATTTTGAGCTGGGCAAATGGATCTATGTGAACAAGTGAGAAAGTTGACAAAACCTTAGAATTCTTTACTCTCATGACATCATAAGCATGATGATGTCATTCTCATGACATCACCATCTCCAATCTCTTAAAATTCCATTTCTTTTCTAAACCTCACCACCGAAATTTTCCTTAACCACCGAACCAAAAATTCATCATCTTCCACCAAATATTCTTTTTCACCACCTTTTCTCTCTCCTCCATCAATCAACTCCAAGACAATAACAATCCATCTTTTTGTGATGACACGTATGCATCCTTAAACATTGCATGCATTTCTCTTCTTTTCTTGATCATCTTTATCACCTCCTTTTCTTTCACTTTCAAGAAACCACTCATCTCCATCTTCAGAACCCCATTCCACCGAACCTGCATGCTCTTCCACCGAAATTGCAACTTGTAGCAACTAATTCCCAAGGACACCATCCCATTCTTCTAACCTTCCACCGATTTAAATTCGGTGGAACCCCTCTAATTCGGTGGAACCCTTCAAATTCGGTGGAACCCTTCACAGACACACCACCGATTCCACCGATTCCAAACCTTTCCATCTTGCCATGCACCAAACCTTCCCACCGATTCCAAACCTTTCCACCGAGTCTACACCGACCCACACCGATTCCACACCGAATCTCCTCCGATCCACCACCTCAAATCCCACCACCGAATCCCCACCGATCTCTCCTCCTCAATAAGAATCTTTTTGACTCATGCTACCTACAGAAATTTCAGAGTCTTTCAAATGAATGTCAAAAGTGCCTTCCTCAATGAGGAACTTGCAGAGGAAGTCTATGTGAAACAACCTCCTGGCTTTGAAGACCCAACTCATCCAGACTATGTGTACCGACTAGACAAAGCTCTCTATGGTCTCAAGCAAGCTCTACGTGCTTGGTATGACACTCTTGCCAATTTTCTCTTAAAGAATGGATATTCCAGAGGAAGCTGCCAACTTCTTGGTGGCAAATTGGTAAGTTGGTCCAGCAAGAAACAAAACTCTGTGTCAACCTCTACTGCTGAGGCTGAATATGTAGCTGTGCTGAGATCCTGTGGATGAGAAATCAACTAAGGGACTCTGCTCAAATCTATTCCAAAGTCCCAATTCTGTGTGATAACTCAAGTGCAATAGCTATTGCAAATAATCCAGTTCTTCATTCCAGATCAAAGCACATAGATATCAGATATCATTATCAGATATCATTTCATCAGGGACCACATCTCCAAAGGTAACATTGAGCTTCACTTCATTCCTATAGATCTTCAGCTTGCCGACTTGTTCACCAAACCTCTAGATGAAACCAGGTTTAATTTCCTCATAAATGAACTTGGCATGTGTAATCTTCAATAACTATGTGTCCTAAGTTTCCACCGAATTCTCATCGGTGGACACTATTCTTCTCTCACAAATCTCCTCTCCTATCTAGAAACATAGGAAAGAACCCCTCCAAATGATGTCATCCCATGCATGGTAGACACCTTTTTCTTTTAATGATGTCATCACCATGATCTCATCTCACCAAAGTTGTAGACCTCTACCATTTCCTCTACCGATTCTCTCCCCACCAATTTTATCTAGCTTCTCATATACTCTTCCTCTCACCTAACCCAACTTCCTATATGTCATCTCCTCATCCCATCCCTTTTTCCATCTTTTTCACTCTTGGTTTGCAACCCATCTCTCCTTTCATAAAATCCACCCACTACAAACTCTTCTGCAGACGTCACCCCAAATCCTCAAACTCAATCTTTTTGGGTCATCAAAATTGGAAGATGAAATTCCAATCTTTTCTTCACTTTGAAGATTTTCTCCATAATGCCTTAGAAGACTTTCTCCACACTCTGCTGAAGATGTCTTAGAAGTTTTCCGTCAACCTCTTCAAGAAATTACACCGAATTTTTGTCTAACTCTTGCAAATTTTCGGTGGGAATATTAAAAAAAAAAAAAATTCTTCTGATTTTCCACCGAAAATTGCCAATTTTTGGTGGGATCTCCTTAATTTTCGGTGGGAAAGCAAAAAAAAAAAAAAAAAATCTCACCGATTTTCTACCGAAAATAACCAATTTTCGGTGGAATTTCCTTCTTTTTCGGTGGGAAAGCAAAAAAAAAAAAATCGTCTTGGTTCTGGCCGATCTTTTCATTTTCTCTTGGTGTTTTTCCTACGTCGGCCGCTGAGGGGGAGAATTCATCTGAGGGGGAGCAACATAAACCCTCAGTACTCATATACAGCGACCAACTTAAAAAAAATGAGGAAATCGGGCGGACCGGTCAAGGGGGAGCATATCAGTCCAGACGGATCAAACTGAGGGGGAGAAACACAAAGACCGGCTGATCCAACTGAGGGGGAGCAAATCAAAGACACATGATAATGATGCCAAAGATGCCAAGAAAAAGATAGAAAATGCTACAGATTGGCAGAAGCATCCTGAGGCTTATTCACTTAATCTCAAACCTCCCTCAAAGATTCTCACCATAATGGGTTTGTCTCTTTCCAGAAACCACAGACTCATTTGGCTGAAATCTTTTGGAGCAAGTGAATGGCTTGAAGATTTGAAACATCTGAAGAAAAGCAAAAGTGCCTGAAAGATAAAGTTCTCCAACAAATCAACAGGCTGCTGATCAAAATGAAGAATCCTCAAGTCAGACATAAGTTTCAACTCTCCTCTCCAATGATACAAGTAACATCTGCTTTGTTCATATTGTTTATACTTCTTTCCATTTTTTCATTCATTTGTACAGCTATACCTTTTTATTTTATCTTATATGTAAATATCATATATACATACACACACAAAAAAATGGACTGTGTGAAAAAGAACCCAAAAGAGCAAAGAAGGGTCAACATGCATTATTCACTGTCTTACTCATGTTTTTCTAAGTATGGATGTCATCATCAAATAGGGGGAGATTGTTGGGTCATCAAGATTTGAAGATGACCTCATGATCTCCTTTTATACTTTGAAAAACATTTTATACTTAGAGAAATTTTGGATGCATGGTTCTTTGTAATGGCTTGTACAAGATAGCAAATGTTTGGTGAAGTCAAAGATCAACCAAAAGTCAAGATTGAAGATTCTCTCATTGTGGAAGTGAAAGATCTTTTCTCATCACATACAAGTCATTGTCCACCGATGGTGTTCACACACATCGGTGGACACATCTCCACCGAAATTACTCTCTGTTTCGGCCAAAGAATCCCACCGATGGAAGTCCAATTTCGGTGGGATCTCAAAGAAGTCTCAAAGATGTTTTTCCTCCAAAGATGATGTCACATATCCCAAAGATGATGTCACATATCTCAAAGATGTGTCACATATCACAAGGCTATCATCGGTGGGATCTCAAAGAAGTTTCAAAGATGCTTTCTCCAAAGATATGTCACATATCCCAAGCTTCCTTCGGTGGTGCAATCTTTAGAAGACAAATTGAGAAGATATTTTCTACATGGATAAAGTGACATTTTGTCTTATTATCCATTTCCATGCAAAGCTATTTTCTCATGCATGGGCTCTTCTGACTGTACCTTGTAAAAGGTGACAAGGACTTCACAACTCTCCAGTAGTCAACATCCTCAGCAAGTGTGAAGATGACAAGTGTCCCAAGCATTCAATGCTTGCACACTCCTTGTCACTATAAAAGGAAGACCTCTCCATGCAGAAAAGACAGACATCTTGAGAGACTTTGAAGATTACTGTGTGCTCTTGATATTCTACGCAAACTGGAAGATTTCTCTAAGTGCAAGAATTTCCAGTTTGCTTGAAAAACTTTATAGCTTTGTTCTAAGTGTTCTTAGTTATTTTGTTAGTATACTTTGTGTAAGATTGTTAGAATAGTTTATCTGTTCTTTTCCGCAACAGTCTTAAGTTTTCTATGTGTAATTCTTGTTGAAAGATTTTCAATATAAAGAATTAAAATTGTGAAAATTTTGAGTATTGTATTCAACCCCCCCCCCCCCTTCTACAATACTTGGTTAGCCATCTGGGACTAACAGTATATCTTTTTAGCTATATGTATAGTATATGTTACCAACAAATATTTACTACCAAAGAATGATGACAAATACTCTAATAAGAGAAAATTATTGGAATCGTTTTTGCAACAACAACAAGCGCATGTGCCGGAAAATAAGAATGATGTTGATATACTTGGTTGACGAATCTATTAATCCAAATACTCACTTGATGATTTACTTTGGTGGAAAAAAGGCTAATAGTTATAGCATTTAACTACAACATTAGGTTTATAAGACGCCTAAAATGTCTAAACGTCACACTATGATATTTTACAGGACTTGATTTTTCTTGGACGAAACAAAAAAAAGGTTCAATCTAGAAGTATCGCAATTGTTTATAGGACGCTTTTGGGTGTTTATGACACTTTTAAAATAAAGTCTTTAGTTATTTTATACGACAATATTTGATAAAGTGTCATATTAATACAAGTGCCCTCTAAATAGATGAGTTCATAGGCAACTTCTCAAAATTGTTCTATAAATAAGTTATATGGAACTTTAATTAAAAGGTGTTTTAAAAGGCTTGTTGAAACGCCCAAAAACGTTTTATAAACATATTGTAACATTTTATCGTTTGGTCTTATAACTTAAAAGTCCTATAAAGTATTTCCTTCGTCAATTTCATGTAACTACTAACCCGCCAACCCAATCCAACCGTCAACCTGCAAGGGTTGGGTTATACTTTTGAATGAGTTGGGTTGTATTGAAAATTTTCCAAATCTATTTATAAATGTCGTAAACAGTCCAACCCAATCTATATACAAATAAAAGAGTTCTTTTTCTTCTTTTTATAAACGTCGTAAACCATCCGACCCAATCCATATACAAATAAAAGAATTCTTTTTCTTCCCTTTATTTTTTCTCTCCAAATTCGAGAAAACAAATCAATAGAAGCATGTTTTATTTATTGTAATTCTGCTAAAAAGAAATCTAAAGTAGAAGGAAGGTCAAAAAACAAAGATGAGGGATCATTATTGTTATATCAAAACTATGAGGACTAAAATACAAATTATTTTTAAAATAAAATTGAAAACCAAAAGCCCTCAATTTCTCTCAAACCTTACAGACACCTCCCTCCTCGTTCTCTTTCGCCGTTCATCGCCATCCATGGAAGACGACCGGCGTGTCGGAGATCTTATCCGGGAATTAGTCCACCGTCTACACAACAACTCTTCTTCTTCTCTTTCAAGCTCAAACCCTAACCCTAGCAATGTCAAGTACGCCACTCGCATTTTATCCAGCCGAATGACGCCATCGATCACCGCCGACGAAGCCGCTATGGCGTATTCAATCAAGAACCAACTCGTTAAACAAGGTAAATTGTCTGACGCCTTATCGTTTGCAGATCTCTATTCTAAATTCGCTTCTAAAATTGGCCCTGGTAGTGTTAACAATAAGTGGGCCGTGCTTTATTTGCTCAAAGTCATTTCCGAAGATCGTAGAACTAATGCTAAACTTCAAAGCGATTCGAGCTATTCGGGTGGACTCCCGACGTTGTTTGAGCCTGAAACTAATGGAAATCATGCTAGGGTTACGAAGGATAGTTCCGGATTCTCACGTTTAGGTCAAATTTTAGATCATGATGGGAGTGATGTTGCGATTTCTAATGATAATGTAAACAGTTTGCGTAATAGTAATTCGGCAAAGTTGAAAAACGGTGGCGTTTTATTAGTTTCAAAAGATCCTGAGAATATGCGAGATATGGCTTATAGGGAGTTTGCTGTGATAGTGAAAGAAGAGAATGATGTTTCAGAGGAGGTTCTGGTGAGAGATGTGTTGTATGCTTGCCAAGGAATTGATGGCAAGTATGTGAAATTTGATGAAAAGATTGATGGTTATCTATTGCCTGATTCGATTAGGGTTCCAAAGCCTACTAGAATCATGATTCGTAAGCTATGTGAGCTTGGTTGGCTGTTTAGAAAGGTAAAAGGGTATGTTACTGAGAGCATGAATAAGTTTCATGATGAAGATGTTGGGACTGTAGCTCAAGCATTTTGTGCAGCATTGCAAGATGAGCTTTCTGAGTATTATAAGTTACTGGCTGTACTTCAATCACAATCAATGAATCCAATTCCTTTGGTTTCAGAGAATGCAACCTCAGGGAACTATCTATCTTTAAGAAGACTTTCGGTTTGGTTTGCTGAGCCAATGGTTAAGATGCGGCTAATGGCTTTGCTTGTTGACGGTTGTAAGGATCTAAAAGGTGGTGCAATGGCTGGAGCCATTCACATGCATGCCCAACATGGTGACCCTCTTCTTCATGGTTTCATGAAACGATTACTTCGCCGAGTTTGTTCTCCTCTTTTTGAAATGGTGAGGAGTTGGGTTTTGGAAGGTGAGCTTGAAGATATCTTTTCTGAGTTTTTCGTTTTGGGACAATCTGTAAAGGCGGAATCTTTATGGAGGGAAGGTTATCGACTCCATTCAGCTATGCTCCCTTCTTTTATCTCTCCATCTCTTGCTCGCCGTATACTAAGAACAGGTAAATCCATTAATTTTCTTAGAGTTTGTTGTGGTGATCGTAGTTGGGCTGATGCAGCCACCGAAGCCGCGGCTGCCACAGGGACCACAACTAGGAGAGGTGGACTTGGGTATGGTGAAACTGATGCACTCGAGTCATTAGTCACCGAAGCAGCAAAGAGGATTGATAAGCATTTAATGGATGTTGTTTACAATCGTTATAGGTTCAAAGAGCATTGTCTCGCTATAAAGCGATATCTTTTATTAGGGCAAGGTGATTTCGTTCAGTATCTAATGGATATTGTTGGGCCAGAGCTTTCCGAGCCCGCTAATACTATAAGCTCGTTTAAGCTTGCAGGGTTATTAGAGAGTGCAATCAGGTCGTCTAATGCCCAATATGATGATCCCGATATTTTAGATAGATTGAGGGTGAAAATGATGCCGCATAATACCGGAGACAGGGGGTGGGATGTGTTTTCTTTGGATTATGATGCAAGAATTCCATTAAATACTGTTTTTACGGAATCTGTAATGGTGAAGTATTTAAGAATCTTTAATTTTTTGTGGAAGCTTAGAAGGGTAGAGCATGCGCTTATTGGTGTTTGGAAGACGATGAAACCGAACTTGATTACTTCTCATTTCTTCACGAAACTTCCAAAGGGTGTTAAGTTTCGGCTAATCTTGACTTCACGGAAATGCCAAGTTCTTTGGAACGAAATGAGTCATTTTCTTACTAACTTACAATACTATATCATGTTTGAAGTGTTGGAGGTTTCGTGGGCTAATTTCTCCGATGAAATGGAAGCGGCTAAAGATCTTGATGACCTACTTGCAGCTCATGATAAGTATCTTCACTCAATTGTTGAGAAATCACTTCTTGGTGAACGTTCTCAAGCACTGTATAAAACCCTGTTCATGTTGTTTGACCTTATATTACGGTTCCGTAGTCATGCTGATCGGCTTTATGAAGGAATCTACGAGTTTCAAGCAAGGTAATTCATATTTCTTTGCCTTCATAGGTTCTTTTTCACTAAATGAATATTAAATAGCGGGAAACTTTTGATTTATATTGTTCGGTTGACTAACGTTTGCAGAACGATGGAAGATAAGACCGATTTACCAAAGCATTCTAAAAGCAAAAGTGTGGATTCTGATTTGTGGCTTAGTGAGGGAAGAAAAGCCATAACACATCGTGCGGGTGAATTTCTTCGAAATATGGGACAAGATATAGACGGTGTTTCAAAGGAATACTCGTCTCTTTTCAAAGGGTTCATTTCTGAATTGCCTGTGCAACAACATATTGATTTGAAGTTCCTTATGTTCCGGCTCGACTTCACTGAATTTTATGGCTCTGCATCTTAACTCTGGCAGAATGATGTTGAAACAGCTTCCACGAACAATGAACTTAAATGTTTTATTCATGGAGGCAAGGCCCTGCCAATCAAATGGCCGGCATGCATACTTGCAGCCCGTATCAAACTCCAGTTGATGTAGCCTTGTGTATATTTTCTTGTTCTTAGGTATCAAATACCCAATCTTTCATTTAATTCCATTTCATTTGAACATTACATAACCAAACCAAATGAGCCCACTATATCAGATGGGGCCTGGGGTTGAGATGTACGTTGACCTGGCCTTATTAAACCTATTGGTTTGACATGTGTGTTTCATCTTTATTTTTTTCAGATTGGATGTAGTTGACGGGATAATGGTGTCCACAAGCGCAATGTTACAGTTGAATTGAAGGTATGCTGTTGTTCCTTGACCGTTATGTCAATAATGGAGTGTTTGGAAGCCATCAATCTGATGGTTGTAGATGTAGATGTGTACCTTAGTTTTGTGTTGGGTTTGATTAAGAGTGATTGATGGGTGCTGTTTGTGTGCATTGAGGTCTTCTTCACCAATTTTTTGTCTACAAAACTAATGTCAATAGTTTGGTATGTGTTTTCCAATTTCCAGTTCCAATGCAGTTTTTACAATCGTTCCATTATTCCCCGTTCTCTTTGATTGGAAAGTCTTCATAACTCTCGACCCCTCCTAGACTTTTTTTAGTTTGTCTCAAAATAAGTGTCCATTTTTCCATTCCACCCTTTATGAGATGGAAAAAGTCTCTTTATTATTAAAGGATTAAAGTGTCATTTTGGTTATTTGAAAAATTACACATTCTTAAATCTGTGTCGTGTCATTTTCATTGTGGACATTTATTTTTTTGTCTAGCTGGCATTGTTGCATTGGTCTAATAGGTAAGGACGTGAGCAGAGTAAGTGGCGTTGGCGACCCACTTGCCCTTGAGACATGCGATTCACCTCCCCATGATGACCATCAGATTGGTGTAGCGGAGCCGCTTCAGAAGTTGACATCATACATTTTTTGCTTTAAATGCAACATAATATCCATGAAGTAACGGTATTAATTTGTTGAAAGCTGCATTCTATTTTACTTGCACCATTTTCGTATGTTCTTGGCAAAATTCACACATAAAAATACCATATGCAGGACTAGGATAGAGGTGGGTAAAAACCAAAGTCTCGTCGGGTCTTCAACTTTAAGGTAGCTTTGGTATGTATGCATAATCGGCTTTAGAACATGAACAAGAACAGTTTTATATGAATAAACCATCAACTCTAACATCTATTTATACTTTGAACAAAATGGTTAAAGAAAAAAAGCCATAACCATTGGTGAATAACACAAAATGGTAACCGTTTCAAAAATCATAACGGCCGGAGTTTTAATTACGGCACCGGGACCTTTTGTAACCAGTTCTGGTCCCGGGCGGGTTTCAGGCCCACCTGTATGCAGAAGTACACAAGTGCTGTCAAGATTAAGCATGACCAAAAAGACCCTCTAATCTGCAATACAACATTAAGGTGACCTCCTGAGGCTGAGGGTGTTCTTTGGAGCACTTATCCAAGGGCTACCTGCAATCGCAAACCTCCATAATGCACCAACATCTTCAGCCGATGATGCATATTCTATCCCCACCCGTCGCCCCACCACCATTTCCTCCACTTCCGGACCATCCAATACTTCCAAACCACCTAAAACACCAAACAAACCTTGACAGCCACCTCAACTGCAAAATAAACCAAAATTATATATGTATGATGAGATGTTACCAGGAGTAAAGAGAGCATGGCCAGACCAGTCTGTCGAAATCCCTAGTGCTTGACCAACCTTTTATATATATATATAGTATATCACATGGAGAAGTGAAGGAATTGTTAGATTTGAAAACATAATCTATGATGTATCTAGTATGAAAATGAGGAGAGATCAACTGACCTTGCCAGGCCCAGTAAGAAGAAGTGGCTTCTCCGTATCCAAACCCCGACGCCCTTTTATAGTTTCCAACCCTGAAAGAGCCACCATTTACTTTTCAAGTTCAAACTTGTGTTACAAATCAACTCATCTCTTTCTGTTTTGCATAAAAAGGGGTTCTCTCTTGATCTCATCCCTATATATATATATATAATAAAGGATTACCGGTGACAGGAGCACAAGAACGGATCAAGACAGCCGATCCAATTCCGTGTTTGTCAGCCACAACATTGAGCATGGTATGCAAACCGTAGCAAAGATAAACATAAGCATGTCCTCCTGCACCAAACTATAATACCACGAAACAATCAACCTATAGAAGCAAAGTTTAGATACGAGCAACATGATCAAGGGAACATGCTGAATCATAATCAAGCTGAATCAAAAAAAAGTGCTTTATATGAGATCTTACAAGAGGAGCGGTTCTTGCTGTAACGCCAACTCGACCATGACAAGCTGAATCATTAGATCTATATGCTTCTACCTGCCAGTGCCAAGTTCACATTTACCAAATTAGCATTTGAATTAGGATATCCCCAAAATGACCATATATAATTCATAAAGAAAATGAAAAAGCTACCTCTGTAATCTGGAGAACGACATCATCTCTCTTAAGGTACTTGCCAAGCAATCGAGGTGCAAGATCGAGGGCGTCAATTTGGTAAAATTCAGGACCCAAAATTGGGGTTTTCTCCAACAATAATGTGGGTGATTTTTGCTTTATTGTTCTAGGTTTTGTTTTTGATTTCTGCTTCAAATTTGTTTTGGGATCATTGATCGAACAACCAACGGGTTTCAAGACTCGATTGAACCGTTTTGTGATTTTCATTTTGGCAAACAAATTTAGGGTTTCTGATCGATTTCGCAGCGGAGCGGAGACGATGACCAAGGGTTTTGGCAACGTTTGCAGTGAAACTAGAACTTGTTTTGTGTTTCAGATTATTATTTTAGTTTTGTAATATTTATTTTTTGTTTTACTTTTTATTATATAATGAAGAAAATTTATCTATATAATAAAAGGGTAAAATTTGGTACCAACTATATAAACTTGGTTGGTACGTGGTATTAGAAGTCGTGTACCACGGTAATACCGTACCGTACCGACTTATTTTTTTAATTATTAATACAACATATTTTGATTTATAAAATTTTAAATTACATTTCGTTAAATTGTAATACAAATTGATATATAGAATTTGATTGAATTCATTCGCTTATACTTAATAATTTTGATAACTCGCATCCACTCTTCATGGTCCATTCTCGCTCCTTATTTGTTGTTTGTATTAGACTATTAGTGAATGTTTGTGTTACATCAAGATTATTTGATATAGGTAATGATAAATGGTACAACACATATCAACATGTTAATGCTCGACGTGTTTAGTGCATCTAGATCTAGTTGATAAAGATGTCTATCTAATTAATTCATAACTCAATTTTTGAGATGTTGGTACAAAACCGTACCAACATGTACCAACCGAAAAAAGTTGGTACCAATTTAGTTGGTACCAAATATAATTGGTTGGTACATGGTATAAGATTTTGTATACCAATTATAATTGGTTGGTACATGGTATATGGAAAAAACACATGGTACTGTACCATGTTCACCCCTAATCAAATCTACTTTTTATATCCATAGTTGCATTTTGCACATGTAATTTAGTATATTACAAAAAGTACTTCAAAATTAGAAAAAAAGGTGAAAATAAAAACAATTAAAAAATTGTGAAAATCTTCAACGAAAAACTACCCAAAAATCAAGGTTCAAGTTTTTAAAAATGTAATCGAATAATTGTTGGAAAATGATGATATTTGAATGAAAATTGATTTTAATATTTAAATATATTTGATGGAAAATCGAAAGGTTGTGAATTGATATTTAAATTTATTTCAAATTCAGTTGTCATGAAATTTACATTTATTTGTAATAAGTTCAAACCTTTCATGTTATTTTCACCACCTATAAATAATGGTTCATGGATTGAAAAGTTGCATGAGAAAAAGCATTTTTGGACTCCATGATCATTGCTTCAAACTTTATCCATTCCTCTTGGTTCTAAAACTTTGTAATAGAAAGAAGACACATCTTTTTTTTTAGAAAGGTATCCCAGACCACATTGGGCCCAGACTAATCCCTAGGCAAATCGGGCCTTTGGCCCAGCTGCTAAAGCATGCAGCCCTGAGATTATCCTCAGTGGCCACAAGTGCTGCGTGTGGGGCTCGAACCCGGGCAAGTGCTATGAACTCCCCAGGCCTTACCACCACGCCACAACCCTTGTGGTTAAGAAGACACATCTTGGTTCGCTTAGTTAATCTGGTTGTGCTGCCAGAGTTAACTGTTGTTGTTGTTGTATCTTGAGAGATAGATGTCCAAGAGTCTCTAGCACAGAAGAGAGAATGAATCCGTCTTAAGGAAATTGTGCTTGCCACATGCCTCAACATTTCCTCTATATCCGATTACTGACAAACAAACAAACAAACAAACAAACTGGTTCGCATTCTTCTTGAATTTGATATTTTGGTTATTATATTATTTCGTCTTTTATAACATCTATTTCTAACAATCTTAAGACATATTTTTATGCTATAAAAGGCACTCGTTTTGGAAAAAAAATTGATTCTTAGTTTGGTGTAATTTTAATACACATAACATTGTTTGAGACACTTGGTTTGTGAACCAAAACTAAATAAATGATATATGACTTTGTTGATTTTTAAAAGGATTAATTCTAAAGGAACAATCATAGATGTTTGTGTTGTGTTGGAACACAAATAACATCTTTGATTTTTTCTTTATGAGTTGACAATTTCTTCTACTTTCTTTCCGACTATTAGGGAGTTAAATAAAAAATCGTAACTCAAAAGTATGTTGAGTAGTTTTTTTTTTGCTCATGCTTGGTTGTCGGTATGAAAATACATAAGTGTTGAATAGAGTTATATTGAATGAAGTTTTAACTTTGTTTAGACGATTTGGACTTTTTGTTTGTACCAAGGTACAAGTTCCTATTGCTTGCATCCCTTCCAAATCATCATGTCTACTTAAAATTTCAAAACAACGAAATACATATTATGATGCTAGTATTGATGAAAGTTGAGTATCAAATGAAAGACTTGGTTAACAATAATCGATCTAAATCGGTTTGAATTGGAATACGCTGTCAAGTTGTCGGATTTATAACCGAGTTGAACACAAGGACTAGATTCACATGTTTCTCAAATGGAGTTTGGGAATTTTACGGTTTGAGCCCCATGTCTTTTAATTAAGTTTGGAGATTTTCAAATCATCACTTCGGTTTTGATTTCTCAGGTTTAAGCCATAAGATAATTATTAAAGTAGCACTAGTTTTCTTATATATATATATATATAGAGAGAGAGAGAGGCTCCGTAAAATGCAAACATTGCATTTGTTGCACACTTTATAAACCACAGTGTGCATATGTGAACAACCAGTATGCATATGTGAACAATGTGCATATGCATACGTGCAAGAATATACATATAATTAACATACATTCATATAGGATAATGCATATATGCATATCAGATTATGCATATATGCACACTGGTTTGTAAGGGGTGTAACAAATGAAATGTTTGCATTTTACGGAGCCTCTCTCTCTCTCTCTCTCTATATATATATATATATATATATATAGCCACAAGTTCAAATGAGAAGTGCTAAATATTTGAGAAGTAGAGAAGTAATCTTGGCCATTTATTCGGTCAAGATCGGTTTTAATTGATCAAAAGTTGCGGTTGTTCCAAAAATAGAAGGGCAATTTCGTAACTTTTACGAAAAAACACGGGACGAGTTCATATATGAATCTGTGTGATTCACATATGAACTATACGTTCATATATGAACCTTTGTAATTCACATATGAACTCTTTTTAACTAATTCATATATAAACCTTGTGATTCATATATGAACCTTTGTGTTTCGTATATGAAACTAATTAACTGAAGATTCATATATGAATCCGTTGAACCAATTAACTGATTCATATATGAACCTTTGTGATTCATATATGAACTTTTTTTTAACTAATTCTCATATGAACTAATTAACTGGTTCATATATGAATCACAAAGGTTCATATATGAATCATAAAGGTTCATATATGAATCATAAAGGTTCATATATGAATTAGTTAAAAAGAGTTCATATGTGAATCACACGGATTCATATATGAACTCGTCCCGCGTGTTTTGTACGAAACTACCCCTCTATCTTGTGCAGACCACGCGCAAACAACGCGAGGAATTATCCGCTGCTTCTCGGTCAAAGCCGCCGATCTTGACCGAATAAATGACTAACATCACTTCTTTACTTCTCAAATATTTAGCACTTCTCATTTGAACCTCTCTTTATATATATGTATATATATATATATATATATATAGAGAGAGAGAGAGAGGTGGGTTCAAACGAGAACGCTAACAATTTAAGAAAACACGAAAAACGTCGCCCGTGTACAAAATCACATGTGATTTTACACTACACACGTACAAAATCACATGTGATCGCTCGGCTTGCCACACGCCCTGTAAGCCGCGGCCTAGGCCGCACGTGTCCAGGCAGTGCAAAATCACATGTGATTTTGTTCATGAACGACATTTTTCTTGTTTTCTTAAATAGTTAACGTTCTCGTTTGAACCTTTTTTTTCTCTCTCTCTATATACATATATATATATATATATATATATATATATATATATTGCCATGTGATGCCAAATTGGAACATATGGTACTATTGGCAGTTTTTTGAGAGTTATCTATTTCATTTTGATTATGTTAGAGCATCTCCAACCGTACTCCATTTCTATTTTTTTGCCGTGCTATCATCTCTAATCATACGCCAAACAGGAAAAAAATTGCCGGGCTCCAATTTCATACGCCAAATTTGCAGTGTAAATTGCACACGCCATTTCTATTAGGCCCACCACTTTCTCCTAAAGTATTATTATTTAATTAATAAATATTATAACTTATATATATTAATAGCAAATAGTAAATGAAATAATGTTATTTTAATGTAGGGTCTATAAATTTGGTGTTTTTTTTGGAGTATAGTTGGAGTTGAAGGTTTTTTTTTTGGTGTTAGCCCCATTAAAATTGATGTTTTTGGTGTGTTTTTTGGTGCGAAGGTTGGAGATGCCCTTAGTTAAGGCGCTTTATGCATTAGAATACATGAATATGTCTCTTTAAAATTAGATTTGTCCATAGGTCGGGAATATATTACGATTATAATTTTTAAAATTTAAACGTGTAGGATTTTAAATGTGCAAATGTGCAGAAATATAAAATGGCATGAATTCTATTTTGAGGAAATTTATTTTAACTATGAACAATTTGTGACTTGTTCCGATTTGTTATGAACTAACATAAAACTAATGACGAATAGTTGTACGTCAGTGAACTTCCTTCTTAGGGAGAATCTATAAGAGGACCAGACGGAAAAATAAATGGGAATTTCACTTCTAAATTGTGGAAAGAGGAAAATCGTGATCCGATGGTGGTTCGTGGCATATGGGGTCACTTGTTATGTGAACAATACTATTGCACTTTGACCAAGAAACACGTGGTATTGGTTGACGGTCATTACATATGGAACAATATAACTTATATGCTTTATTGGGAAGGTTTTAGCCTGTAAATGATATTCTTTATGTTTTGACTGTACGGCAAGGTTGGTATCGACAAGCAAGTTTGTCGATGATAGGCACTTTGTGCTACTTAACCCTCGTGTTAAGGCTTTTAGGTCCTTTGATTGTATTGCCAAAGGATACTCGCAAACGATTTTCACGATATGGAGATATCCGACAGGGAAACATGTGTGAAAAACAACTCCACTTGGTTTTTAGTTTTAATTTTGATAACATTTGTTGTTTTATATTATGAGATTGTTTTGGATGATTAGGACTACAAGATTTAAAAACAAGTGTTTTGAAAACTAAGAAGTTATATTTCATGGAAACTCTATAGTGAAAAAGAAAATTCAATCCTTTGTTGAGCTACATAATTACGTTGTAGTTATAAAATTGCTCAACTTGTTGGATGAAATTTTCAAAAGAGATGACAAGACACTTTTTCGATTTGGAGGGAAATTATATATATATATATATGTATATATGAATAACTTATGGTGATATTTTTCTAATATAACTTTACTTTATTTGCTCAAAACCCTTTGCTACGAATTTTAGTTTCGTTTCGAACATGTGTTGAATTGTTTACACAAAAAGGTGTAACCTCAAGAGTTCCTTAAATGTATGTGATGGTGAATGTTTATGTTAAAGTTCGAGTAGAGTCGAATTCGAGAATATTATTGGGTTTTCAATTTGAAAATCTATTTATTTTGATTCCTCGTGTAATTTAAGTATATACACATGTTCAGTTTTCGTTTATTCAAAGGTAAAAGGAAATTGAACTTTACCTTTTGTCGATTTGACGGAAAAGAATATATATTGAGTAAATTCGCTCTTGAAACAACATTAGTTCTAATTGGTGATGGTATCGAATTTCAGAATTTGAAATAGCGAGAACCGAAAATAGTTCCCCACAAAGAGGTCGTGGAAGAAATCTCGAGACCAAGTCCATGGGGCGGTTGGTCTCTTAACCCAAGAAACGAGAATATCCGCTTCTCGAGGATGTTCTTGGATTCGAGAACTGATAATCATATAACCAACTCCCGATCTGATTTTGTTGAATATCAACGTGTCACGAGAAATGTGGTACTGATCAATCGACAACGATTAAGGGTTATCGGCATGGGAACAGTGATATTAAGATTCACAACCAGAAAGACCTTACTTGACTTTGAAAGAGGTCTTTCATGTTCCTGACGCATCCACGAGACTTGTATCCGTGGGAATACTGACTAGAGAAAGATATGTGATAGGATTCCATTCTCGAGCAGTGATATTAGGGCTAGGTGGAACCTTGGGCCACGCTAAGCCCGTAGGTCAGATATTCCAATTGCAACTTAATGATACTATTGAGATATCAGAAAGTGAGCTCTGGGCCTAGTAACGTTGTTTAGTTTATCTTCGATGTATTTTGGTATGAAAATAATTTTAAAATTATGTCGATGGAAACTTTTATTACCAATTATAACTATGTTATTTTTGACGTTTTTGAACAAATGTGTAAACATATTTATAAGAACTTGGTTGTCGGAAAAGAAAAAAAATTGTACATCGAGGAAGATAAACACGATATCCCATAATATAATACGTTTTTAAAACGTGATGTTGGGAAATGAATCCAACATGAGGCGAAATAAGAGTTGAATACTC
Source organism: Saussurea involucrata (assembly GCA_033807775.1). Classification (NCBI taxonomy): domain Eukaryota; kingdom Viridiplantae; phylum Streptophyta; class Magnoliopsida; order Asterales; family Asteraceae; genus Saussurea; species Saussurea involucrata. Next base: position 62,217,733 of record CM066326.1, read on the forward strand.
GCTTCGAGATACATGGAAGAATGGAAAAGTTATAGTGCTTTAATGTTTGCATTGTGAATTGGTTGGTTTGTTTATCGTACAACTCCTTATGCCTAAACAGTGTTTTGAAGTATGCCTCACACATCGATTGATGTGGTTTTGGTTTAATGAGGATAGTCGCCATGTGTGGCGATAAGAGCAAAATTGTGATTCCTATATTGGTAACTCATATAGATTTATTGATAATATATGAGAAACCTAAGAAAAGAGGTTAGGAAACTCTTGTACGGTATAATAACAAATACATACGGCGAGTGTATTTGTAAATCCACTGATACATGTGGTATACCTTATCAATTGATGGATGGAGTGATGACCATGGTAAGTATGGTATAGACAACATATCCTTTGAGAATAGAAATGGAAGATGTAGAAGCTTGTTGTTAGCTTTACGAAAACCAACAAAGTAAGGATATGCTCATACAATCCGAGCCGCAAGATATCTAAGACAATCTTGTAATAATGGATTTCAGATAAGAAGAACTCCAAGCAACCGGTTTGTATGTGATCACACTTGAAAGTGACGTTATAATCTGAAAATCCATAAACGATGTTAGCCATGAAATATGATCCCATAGCTATGAGGCAAAGGGAAACTTTGAGAAGAAATGAATGACTACGATAATAAGATGGTGAAATACGGAGTCTAGACATGCGTCAAAGATTTAACACCATTAGACAAATACTCTCAACTAATATTATCGGTTTTAACTTAATTGAGTCGAACAACTAAAATAAATAGTTGGTGAGTAAGTCTGGTAAGAGGAATGGTATTAAGGCCCATGAGAAAGTTTGTGCAAAGAAAACCCAACCTACTTGATTGGAGATCCCAATATCTATGTTCAATGGGACAACCTAATTGTATGAACTAAGTCAGATCACGGTGGGTAACCCCTATCCATTCCTCTGATAACATTGATGATGATATTAGGATAAGCTTTTGGCTTTTAATGATCCAAGTGAGATCACCAATGTAAGAGAGAAGTGGGGTCGCTTCAAAGGGAGTATTCGGGGCTCAACTTCTAAGAGCTCTTACAGAACCAGTCAAGTGTTCATGACCATAACGAACACACCAATGAGAACCAAAGTTATGCCATGAAGATATTTGTGTGGAGATATATCATCATTTTCACAAACGCCAGAACAGTTCAAGGACATCATGTCTACTGGTCAGCCAGAGAAGTAAATATGTTTTCATGAGGGAAGGTTCAAGGGTTTATGTCTACCTATCATATGCAAATGTCGACTGCAGACCTCTATTACATTTTATGTCGTTAGTCAATTTCATTCATGTATAGGATTGTTGGAAAAAGAAGATATTTGAATGAAAATTGATTTTAATATTTAAATATATTTGATGGAAAATTGAAAGGCTGTGAATTAATATTTGAATTTAATTCAAATTCAATTGTCATGAATTTTACATTTATTTGTAATAAGTTCAAACCTTTCATATTATTTTCATCACCTATAAATAATGGTTCATGGATTGAAAAGTTGCATAAGAAAAAACATTTTTGGACTTCATGATCATTGTTTCAAACTTTACCCATTCCCTTTGGTTCTAAAACTTTGTAATAGAGAGAAGGCACGTCTTGGTTTGTTTAGTTAATCTGGTTGTGCTGCCAGAGTTATTAAGTTAACTGTTGTTGTATCATGGTAGATAGACGTCCAAAAGTCTCTAGCACATAAGAGAGGACGAATCTGTCTAAGGAAACTGTGCTTGCCACATGCCTCAACATCTTCTTCCATATCCGATTATTGAACAAACAAACAAACAAACTGGTTCGTATTCTTTTTAAATTTTATTGTTTATTATATTATTTCGTCTTTTATAGCATCTATTTTTAACAATAATCAACATGACAAAGAAATAGGAACTATTCGAAGTCTATGTGTTCTTTATCATATTTTCGCTTCCAAATTTTAGAATCTATTAGGTTTGACGAAATACTTTTGATAGATTTATATTTTATGGAAGGATTACAATTAAAAGTATTTAAAATATTTGGTGTTTTTAGTTTATACAATTTGGAAGAAATTGAATTTATTTGTTATTAATATTATAAAAAAATTGTAAAAATAATTAAAATATTTTTTATGAACCGACTATTATATGAAATCTACAAAATAACCATACTTGTTTTTAACATATTATTATAAATAAAATTATATGAACTCTACAAAATAGCAACTATACTTGTAGGATTTATAAATTACATATTTGTAAATTTCATTGAAATAATGAAATTTATTCCAGATATTTCCTTAAACCAAACTGAACTAGAATACAATTCTTAATAATTCTAAAACATTAATTACATTATTAGGAAAAAAAACAAGAAAATAATAATTTAATAGAATATTGTTTCTTTTATTTTATTTTTTCTGAATAAAAAGCAAATGTTGTTTCTTTTAACATCTAATACTTGGATTTCAACACAGAAGTAAAACAAAGACATCCATACATTCAATGAACATCGACTATTCGAACCAGAATGTGTTCATAGATGAACGTTCGAGTTTAGACAGACAACCAATTCGACACACAGATGAATGGACCCAACAATATTCAGGATCTTTCGACAACAATCAACTTTATTACCCCCCCGACTTCCATACTTCTACATTTCGGGAAATACAAATTCAAACACCGAACCCAAAAACCGCCCTTATCTTGTGAAAGATTAGATCCCGCCATCCTCTCTCTGTGTTCTCCACAACCGTTGAATTCCCATACCTGCATCTCACAAATGTTACATAACTGAATGCACATCATGAAGAACACCGAAACAAAAAAGAAAATCTCTAGCAACTAAAAACACACCTGTCTTCCTCCGGAACATCGGTCTGTGTCAACTTCACAACCGTGACTCCAGGCTCAGGCTCTTCTAAAACTAATCTCACCTGCACACAAGTATTCAAATTTCATAATCACCAACACCTAACTCGTTTCGATCTTTCAAGATTTCTTTTCATGTTCTATAACATGTTAGATGAATAAAAATGTCAGGAAATGAGACCTTGAAAAATAAATATTAAAATAAAACCAATCAAACCCAGTATTTTCCATCCAGAGGTGAAGGCATATGGAGACCTAACTTTTACCCCCAAAAAGTAGGACAGTTGTTTCAAATGATAAAACAATAGAATCTAAATAATTAAACCCACATTATTGACAAAACTTTGGTATATGGTGCTCTTTGTTTACCTCTTAATACAACTATTAAGAGGCAACCTCTAAATCGCTAAGAGGTGAATCTTGCTTGGCAAAAAAAAGATGCCTCTTAATGGTTCTAAAACCCTCCGAATGATTTGTATCTTGGGTCTCCCTTAACCATTCAGCGCCCCAATTTCATTATGACCAATTACCAAACAACCTTATTTCATTTTGCACTAGCCTCTTAATCATTCTCACCACTTAAATCATCTTGCACCAAACCATTCAGAAACTGCCAAACGGCCCTTAAAATGGAGTTGGATTAACAAATCGTCAAAATGTCTTGCAAGATAAACCACAAAAAGACTAACCATATATAGGACCCTATTTTACGATGCAAACATGGATATATAACCCTCGATTGAACATGTACACAAGCAAAGCAGATCAGAAATCAAACTTTTCTTTTCTTTGTTCTTGTTTTGAGGTTGTGATTTAGGGTTTGCAAAGTATAATTATGCTACTCAAAAAGATCAAAAAGCAGGTGCCACTGATATTAAACTTCCATAGGGACCGCAAAACACAAGAGGATAAAGAAAGCATAACATATACACATGAAAGTAGCCCTTAAAGATCATGAATTTCTACTTCCACAAGATTTATTTACCCATCTATGGTTAAAGGGAATGAAAGACTTAAACGATTAGCTACGAACCAATTTTCCAAGATTTTAATCCATATATATTTGTTTTGAACACTTAATTTGACACAACTGCACTAAATCCATCATGCATATGTTACACATGTATATGCATTATATAATCCTGTTCTGAAAGCAACTTGATATACATTCATAACAACAATCTATGCTCAATACTTCAATTCCAACCTAAAAACATTCTAGAATTCTAAAATGGTCACAAATCTAAAACGGAACCTTCCAAACCCAAATCCATTTCACAGTAACCCTTTCTGTAAACTTGCCCAAAATTGAAAACATGCAACTTCCGTGAGATATTTTCATTATTTTCTGTGATTTTCATAGTGTAAATAGTGTAGCAAATCAATCAGGAAATCTCTGTTTACACATACACCTATATAAATATATAAATATATAAATATATATATCCACTTATATGAACATCAGTATAGGAAGATAATATCTTCAAACAGAATGCAAAACAACGAAGTAATCCATAGATAACAAAATTGATTATGACATACCGTAGAATGGAGGCCATCGGGCCAACTTCCAAACCTCCATTTCTGAACAATCAATTTCCCCTCCTGCAACTCCATATTCGTTCCGGTAACGGCACCATCAAAAATACTAATCTCCCCACCAACCTCTTTGCTAATCTTAGCATTACTCTGAGTAAAACCCTTCCATCTATTATCATCCATCAAAATCTCAAACAAATCCTTCGCCCTACAGCTAAACTTTTCCGTCATTTTAATACTCTTAAACCCTTCCTTCTTCTTCTCCTTCTTCTTTTCCTCCACCTTCTTGGCAGGTGCAGCAACCACCGGTGCCATCGCCGCCGGTGGCTTTGGATTTACCTTCTTCACCTCCAATTCATCCTTCGCAGGTCCACCTTTCGCCATGGCGTCCACATAAACCCTAACCTGTTTCAAAACAAAATCCTTCCCCTTCGCCAGAAACGCGTCCTTCAATCTCCTCCCAATCGGACCTTCATCCTTCACAATAACCCTAAGATCGGGATCCTCGTCGGCGTTTTCGTCGGAAATGTAAGGAATCTCGATTACACCATCAGCAATCAACAGCGATTTCCCTTCATCATCTTTCACTTCACCTTGCCAATTGAGCAAAACGCTCAACTCATAACCAGGGATGATTTTCCCCTTACGTACATTAACGTAAGCCTCGCCTTCAACTTTCTCGATCTTCTTCGTCTTGATGAAGAGGTTGCCTTCGCCGTCGAGAATTGTGTGGTCGGAGAGGAGTTTGGACAGTAAGTTTCTGGACCACTCGATGCAATCGGTCTCGGCCCAGTGCCAGTTATGAACATTCGCTCCGTCTGGTCTGTCTTCGACGATCCAACGCTTATCCCCTTCGCCGTATTTCGCCATTATTTTTGCTGAAACAACAGATGGTTTTTTGAAAGGTAACAGAGTGTTGGTGATGGAAAGCAGAAGCGGCGGCGATGGGTTGTTGATGGAGGAGATAAAGGGCGAGAAAAGTAGTGTGTAGAGGGTTCAAGGAGTGGAAGATTCTAGAGTTTCGGAAACCCTAGATCTGTGGATGAACTGAATTGAATATAGCGGTGGCAGGCCAACAAGAAGAATCTAGAAGATTAGCGGGTTTCAAACGATCTGAGTTGACTGGGTTGCTGTGGTTACTGGTTAGGGTGTGCGGGTTGGGTTGCGAAGTTTTTTGACGTTTTTACAACTCAACCCAATCATTGACGGTTTGAAAAATTCCAACCCAATCTAACTCATTCAAAAATATAACCCAAACCAATCTCACCCTTGCGGGTTAGGGCGGTTTGGATTGGGTTAGCGGTTTGGTAATATACATTATGTTGATGAATGAAATACGATAAATAATACTAAAATATAACCAATAAAGTTATTAGTTATTACAATCATCAAAATATATATTAAAATCTTCATTTCTTAGAATTAAACTTCAAAATTTTGAATGATAGCATCTCATTCAAATTATCAATCAATATAATTCTCTCATCGTAAACAACCAATAAATATTTGTAGCAAACGGTCACTCTACTAGGGACACCAAATGTAGGTTGTAACTCTTTAACAAGTTCACTAAATTTTTAACCACAAACCTAGCCACCACATTTCAATATCTCTTTATTAAATGATACCTCATTATCATTGAAAAGTGATCCAAAACGTTCGATTTTCTACCTCCTCCTTTCTTATACGTATTTAGTTCATAATTGTCTTGGATTTTTGGAGACTTAGAAGTATTTTCTATTGCTTCTATACATGGGAAATAGGATAAAAAAATACTGAGTTAAAACCTAGAAGAAACATATGAGATCTTTTTACACAATAAAAACAAACTTCTAACAACATCAATGCAACGAGAACATAAATTTATTCCGACTTCTAGTTGAAACATACTTCATATGTTCATAATTGTTGTAAATTAGACTAATATATGTATATAATTTTTGAGCTATAATTTTTATGTTGTAAATAATATATATATATATAGAGAGAGAGAGAGTCCCACTAAAATGTAAACTATGAAAAAAATGTAAACTATGTAAACTAATCTAGACCATTGATCATTGAAATCAATGGTGAAGATTTGGGCGGTGTCAAACTCGTAATATTCTATGAAAGCGGTGGCATCTTGGGGAAATCGTAATTATGAAAAGGGGCAAAATTGGAAGAAGGCGACGGAAAGAAAATCATTTGAAAAAGGAAACCGTGAAATTAGGGACAACTCCCTAATCCACGTTCACGATATACGAAAACAGGAATCAAATCTCTGAATTTTTTGATATTGAATCAAAGATTCAGTGAAACCGTCTAGATATTTTCATAATACAGTCAAAAATCGAAAGCGACTAGGAGACAATGAAAGAAGAACCAAGGCGAATTCGAGGTTAGGGTTCGTGTATAAGTATGAAATTGGGAGATTTTTATGCACATTATTGAAATCGATGGTTTGTGTATGCAGTAAGGAGGAAGAGTGACAGAATAAAGGTGAAAACATCGTTTTCTAAATTCAAGAACACACGGGATAATCCCGTTGAAGTTGACATGGAAATCGTTCCTGTAAGTGAGACCAACGAACCAGGTATGAAACTTTGAAGTAAAATTGGGTTTATGCTCTGTTGAATGTAAAGTATGATGTGTGATTCATTGAAAATGTACTAGAATCCATACTGTATTTTGGGTAAAAACTGATGCGAAAACAAATATGTGAACAGAAGCTATGAAATTTTAGATGTGAAAAAAGTTTAAATTGAGAAACTTTGTTTTTAGTGTTTTAAAACTGAAGACATGTATGAAAAACATTAGAACAAGTATGAAAAACTGTTGTATTAGGGTTTACGTAGTCTTGAATTCTTAATGAATGTGTGTCATAACTATGTCAAACAATACCCACACATGATTATAGCTGTTGTAAGTGAGTTTCAAGTTTTCCATGGGGTTTATGAGGAGATTATATGAAAACAACATTGTTATGCACATGTTTCCATTCCAAAATTGTTTTTTTTTTTGTATAAACATGTTTCAACTCCAAAAAAAAATGTGTGGAACAAAACTATGAAATTAAGGGGTTATGAAATTAAGTGTAAAACATGTTTAAATTGCAGATTACATTTATGTGAAATTAAGGGGTTATGAAATTTTGAAAACATGTATGAATAACATTGGAAAAGTTATTAAAACACAGATTGTTGAAGTAGGGGTTATGAAATTTTGAATTGTGATAGAATGTGTATGTTAATGTGACAAACAAATTATATGAAAACTCGGTTATATGAAAAAAAAAAACAGATTACATGGAAAAAAACAACACCCACACAGTAATAAATCTGTTTGTAAGTGGGTTCCTAGATTTTAATGGGGTTTATGGGGCGATTATGTGAAAACAAACATTGTTATGCACATGTTTGCATATCGTATGAATATTTGATTTTCATTTTATGATAAATAAAATAAGATGTTTGGGTTTTAATTTGTGTACGCACCTTGTGAAAAGTTGAAACCACAACACCAATCATAAGAAACAACCTAGAGATTATTGACGTCCCAAGTCGCGGACGTACGATGTCTAGCAATTCAAGAAAGAGAGGTATGAAACTTTGAAACCACCTTACGTTTAATGATTCTTAGTATTTCATGCAACGGTATTTTTTTAGAGATAAAATAACCATTTTTGTTATTACCATGTTAAAAACTGCAGATCGTAAACAACAGGAAGAAAACGAACCTGAAAGCGTTATTGAAGTGCCATGTAAGGTTCAGACGCGACAAAAAACAAAAGGTATGACTCTTACTATTGTACAGTATGGATCGAGCGGTACGCTAGTTAGATTAACATGGCAGATTTGTCATTTTATCAGGTCACACAGGAAAGCCGGTTATGGCTTACTTATAAGGCGAAGACTTTTGCGTACCCCGTGTGAAACTGACAAAAGAAGGTACGTATCACGAAGTTACAAGAAATAATGCAACTGTATGAACTTTTGATTATAATATAACATATATTAATTGTACAGAAGTTGCAGCCATCAAGAATACTAGTCCAGCGGATGGGAAGAAGAAAATGAAAGGGCAAAAGGAAGAAATAAAACATAAAATTCCATCAAAGGTGAACGGGATTAGAACATGCACATCCCCTGCGACGTTACATAACACGTGTACAGTTTTAGGGGCTGAACAGAAGAATGCGATGGAAGAAATGGGGCTTGGGCCTCTTCTGAAAATGACGGTTGATGGCATCCCATCGAAACTGGGATACTACGTTGTTGACAACTTGGATACAGATCAGTTGGAGCTACACAATAAGTATCGATTTTGCACATCCCCAAGACTGTTTTTTTTCTTATTAGAGTGCCGAACATCGAAACCGGCTTCCTCAACATATTTCATGTATGCAATGTCAGCCAGATCAACTGACCTAAACTCATATCCCATCCCTATCTTAAAACTATCTTCCACAACCGGAATCCAATATTTCGTACCTCCCGGTGAAACATACGTTTCGTGTCGTACCTCTACATTAAGCAAGACATCTAACCATGAATAACACACTCATCTTAATACAAAAATTGATATGAAAGAATATAGGAAAACTAACTGTGTTAAGTCAAAACTAAAATTATAATATCGATTGAAAGTAAATCATTATTTTCATATATAAAATCCTTATTACCATTTTAAACATGAACTTGAAAACCATAAATATTGATAATACGCATGCACGGTACCGGTTTAAACATGAAAAAAATGTGTCACTTTCACATCTAAAAAAAGTCACACTTCTATCATTATATAATACAACTAAAAGGAACTACTTTGCATATTAACAATATATCCTCCACATGAAATCACAAAATCAAATTTTTTTAATTGTTTTCATATTCAGCATAACATATCGTATGAAAACCCAAAAACACCGACGGGTGTACATATGAAAACAGTATATGAAAATTGTTGGTCCCGAAGGCCTATACAAGTTTGTAGAAGGGGGGGGGGGTGAATACAAACACACAGATTTTACTTTTCTAAATTGTTTATTGATAAATCATTAACAATTTACAGCTTGTTGCGGAGACAAGATTAAGGATAAACCTAAATCTAAACAAGTTGGAACACAAAGGTTTCTTGCACTAAGAGAGATAAGGAAATTACTAATAATAACCTATCTTGAGATAAGAGATATGAACTTGTCCAGAGTTAGCAAGTTACTTCAAATGAAGTGAGTTCATCTCTTTATATACTGCATGCATTTAATGCAAGTCAGTATATACTTTACACGTGTCATCAGCTGGTTGGTTGCATGTCATTGACCTTGGTTGACAACCTTAGTAGCCGTATGGATGAATAGTGTAGTATCAGAGTGGTTGTACGATTTCAGATATTCGGAGGTTCTTTTCTGACAATTCGTACGGAGTCGTGCAAGGGTGGTTAAGACAAAAGTACTTTGTACGGAGGACTTCATGATCAGCTTTCGTTGATTCAGCGATTATCATTTTCTATTCAGCGAATGATAAAGTTCAGCGATAGCTGAAGTCTTGTACTTGATACTTCACATTGAGTGGACAAATCCGAGTCTTCGCTGATCCGCATCAGTTCATTAGGAGACTTGTCGCTGGTTCTTGAGCTTGATCTTCGACTTCAGCGTAGAACCTTTGTTGACGTGAAACTTGTCTTCAGGGATCATAAGTAAACAACTAACTTATCAGCGATCATCATAATGACTGAACAGACTCAGCACATTAATGGTGAACAATGTTCGCTGAATGTTTAATTTAAAAGAGCGAGAGTTCCTATCAGCGGTACTGTAAGATCTTAGTACTTATCAGCGATAGTGAAACTCTGATACATATTGTTTACTTACAATTTTCACTAAGTATATAAGAGAGGGTCATTATCAAATCACTGAGGGTTTGGATCAACTATCTCCCCCTATTTGATTATGACATAGCAACAAAGAAAATTGCTATTTAATGAAAACATAAGGATAAAAAGAACTCATAAAATATTTGTCCCTTTTACTGTTTTCTGGGATCTTTTCAGTACTGATGGAGTAAAGTACGTTCGCTGAAATCTTTCTTTAAGATATTGAATCAGGTTACAATGAAGAACAGAAAGATTATAAGTACAAGCGAAATAATTTACAAGTACAGAAGGATAACTGATACAATAGAGAAAAAGGAGATTATATCAGTCTTCAAAAGGTTCTTCCTTAATGAGAAGTTCATCAAGGGTCGTCTTTTCAGTGGGGATCATCCAGTCAGGAACCGTTACGCCTTGTTTTCTTTTGTTCATCGCTTCTTCAAAGATCAAGGGTTTTAGGTGTCGTGCCTGAATGTCTTTTCTGAAGTCACACTAGTAGATGAGATCTCTGAGCTGTTCGATTGGAGTGATTGGAAGCTCAGCGATCCGTTGAAAACATTTACGTCCGTCGTAGTCGAGAAAGAATATTCCATAAGGATTACTGATGACTTTACCAGGGACGAAAAGTTCACATGGTGGCAAAGAAATGTCAAGGGCAGATAGATCAGGGTCAGGACCAAGCACTTCAGCGCGAGAGAAACCAATTCCAGTTTCATTTCGTATGACAGGACCTGAGTTTGAATCTTGACGTTTCTTCTTTGGAGAGGCCCTTTTTCTTTTCATCTTAAGATCAGGAAGAGGAGGAATGTCTACACAAGAAGATATCAAGTCGATCTGTCTGTTTATCATCTTTTCGAAATGATCCTTGTACTTAGATTGTGACGAATGGATAGCTAACCTCATCTCCAACCATTCAGAGAGACCATACCTTTTTACACTATCAGCGCGAAAGGCTTCGGATTGGCCATCTTCTCTGAAAAGTTTGATGTCAACAATAGGTACTCCGATAGATGTTCTTCCAGAGATGAATACCTTGTTGATCTTCACTGGACGATATCTGAAGTGGATTTTCTCTTTACACCAGATCAGGGTGGTCTGAGAAACTTCAGTTTTCTTTTCCACGATCTTCTGGGCTTCTTCCCAAAGCTTTCGTTGGATTTGAATGGGAACACGTTTCAGCTTGGGGTCTTTGACAGATTCTTGAGTAAGCTTGATGGCGTATTCTCTGTCTTTCTCTTCAGTTTCCTTTCTTTCAACGATGAGGCGTTCAGCTCTGAGGTGTTCCTTGTATTCAGCTTTTGAAATTCTGAACTTAGGAGGAACTGAAGGCAGTTGATCACGCCTTAGAATGATTCGCTGATCCTCGAATCGATTTATTATTTACTCTTTTCTCTTTTGATCCTCTTCACTCAGCTTTTGAGGAGCTGAGGAAGGCTTGTTTCTGTGCGAGAGAGGTTGTTCTTCTGGTTCATCAGTCTCAGAGATCAAATCTAAGACTGGGATTATTTCATCAGCAGCAACTGGCTTTATTTGTGAAGTCGCAATTGTAGAACCTTCAGCGACATCCTCAAACAGGGGAGAGGACTAGCTGAAACACATCGATCTTACAAATAAGAACATGGGTAGAAGAACTTGGGTAGAAAGAGAAAGATAAATATGTTCAGGTGTAGGCTAGGGTAGTAGAACTTATAGAGGAGGGATGGAGTGAGAGATGTTTAGTGTACCTGACAAACCGGCTTTTCAAGCAAGATCGTCAGATTGTCATCTTCAGCGACGCTTTTGCCTTTGCCTTTCTCAGCGCCAGAGGCTGAGGGCTTTGTCTTTGTCCGCTCCCCTGTTGGTTCATTTATTGAAATTCCCTTAAGACCTTTAATCCTTGGGGCAGGTTTGACGATAAAGAAATCATCGTCATCTTCGTCATCATCATCATCATCATCATTATTTGGAGAAGAAGATGGTTCATCATCAGGGATGTCGACGGCTTCATCATCTTCTGCTTCGGATTCTTCAGCGTCTTCTTCGAGTTGCTCCCCCTCAGATACAGAGGCGAGCTTCTCGGTTCCCTCAGGGTTTTCATCTCCCTGAGGTCCAGCGATAAGATCTTCATTCTTCTCTCCCCTGATAGATTCATCATGGGAAAGGTCTTCAGCGCTCTTTTCAAGATCCTCAGCGCTCTTCTCATCGGTATGTTCAGCGCTCTTTTCCTCGGGATGTTCAGCGCTCTTCTCCCCCTCTTTCTCATGATGACTGGGGGAGGAATGGGTAGACTCTATAGCTGTGGGAGGCTCTCTGTCTTCTTGGCCAGAGATACCCACACAGCTTTCAATCTTTGCTAATCTGACTTCTAGGCCAGTTATAGCAGGATTGATCTTTTCCAGCTCTTTGCGATCCGTCGCTGTGAAAGTTTCCAAAGCAGGGGCAGGTTCAGGAGCAGGAGCTCTCGCCTTGTTGAGCAGCTCTTCAATCATTGTTTTCATCGAACCAACGTCGGTCTTTACAGAGCCTAAGTCAGTCGTCAGAGTTTGAACATTTGTCTTTACAGCAGACATATCACCCTCTAGTGCTCCAACCGATGTCTTCAGCGTTGTTACTTCGCCGGACATGGAGGAAACTGATTGTTTGAGTGAGGTGTAGTCTGTGTAGATATCAGCGAGCACCTTAGCAAAGTCGCTGAGAGTCTTATCAACTTGCTTCAAGTCATCTGTGGAAGCTTTATTCTCCACCACCGTAGTCAGCTTTGTCAAATTCTCTCCAGCGTTTGTTACAGCTGTAGAGTTGTTGGAGAGTGTGGTGGTGAGACCGGTCAGCTTTGTTTCCACGGACTTCAGAGACTCGTTGATGTCTCCCAAATTAGGACTTGTAACACATAAGTACTTGTGAACAAAGGAAAGCTCAGAAGTTTCAGGTTTAGTTACAGTGTATATGGGTTGATTTGTACCTACAAGAGGATTGACGAAGTCGTCAAAGTTGCGGATTCCTGAAAAATGTTCCATATCTTCCTCAAAAGTGCGGTGAGGTATGGTGATCTCTGCAGGTCCTGTCTTCATCATTCGTTGAGAAGCGTCAGCGGTGGCTTCTGGAATGATGGCATCTCCAGTGTTCTTTGGAGGAGTGTCCAAGTGAGTGGAGGGAGAAGCGAAGGATAAGAATGGGGTTCGGGTTCTGAGTTTAGCGTTGGAATCGCTGAGAATCACTTCATCAGTCTTTTGAGAGACTGAGGGTGGTTGGGTAGGTTCCAAGTTTCTAACCTCAGCGTTTGGAGACACTGAAGTCTGGATTGGAGGGATGGCTTGCACGGGTGTGGCAGAGCGTACCACGAAGCTTTCCTTCAGCTCTTCAGAATGAGCTGAGGAGTCTTCAGCATGGAATTGCTCCTTGGTTTTCTTGATCCTTTTGGAATCAAGTTGGGTTTGAGAGTGTTTCCTTTTCTTAGAAGGAGAGGATTGTGTGGCTGGGGCATCAGCGATGGGTATTGTCGCTGAAGGAGCCACAGAAGTCAAAGAATTGGGGTTAAGAAGAGAGAGAAGGGTAGAGAGACGTACCTCATTGTCGACAGGTTTGAAATCGAGCACCTTAGGGCCAACCTGAGAAAGTTTCAGGTCACCTTCTTGAGGATAGCTGTCCTTCAGGCCATATTGGAAGATGGCGCTGATGAATCGGGGGTAGGGAACCCATGCAGGTCTGTCAGCAGCAGAATCTACTCTTTGTACTAGGTCATCATAAATGATAGATGCCCAGTCAATATGTAGACCTTTCAGCAGTGCGTATCCCATAGCCTGCTGAGGTTGAGCGGTTTGATCAGAGGAGCCGATCTTCGCTGTCATGCAGCTGATCAGGTGTGCGAAGATGAAATTCATCTCGCTGGGCAATTTGGACTTCTTTATCAGCGTCAGCTTCTTCTCGGGCTTCTTGTCCCTTCCAGTTTCCCAGACATAGCCCATTGCATCAAAAAATGCAATAAGAGCTTCTTTGTCAGCGTGCCTTTTATGGTCAGGGAATGGAACAAACGGTTTTTCTTTGGTAGCATTGGGAAAGTTTAGAGCTTTTCGAATGATTGCGGGGGTTATCTTAATTGTGCCATACTCAGTATCGCTGAGTATGCAATCGATGGTTTTGGAGGGATCTTTGGCGGATGGTAGCTGAGAGTGTCTGGCAGAGTACCAGAACTGGGATAGTAGCAGCTGACTTGCGGGAGGTGTGATGGTCAGGGCTGTTGAAATGCAGCAGTTTTTCAGGAAATTCACAGCATCATCCAGATGTGTGACTTGCTTTCGAGGAGGAAACTCGAGAAGCGCAGAGAGGTTGTTGACCTTGGTCCAATCTAGCTGATCCAGCTTGAACTTAACCTGAGGGGCTTTGATGATATCCACTTCCTCAGAGTCAGCGGAGATGGACTCAGCGGTAACATTGATCTTTGAAGATGCCATTTCTATGTATTATCAGTTCAACCAAAGATGTTAACAAATAAGAATTGTCTTGATATGGAAAGAATTTCCATTAAGATGGTTCGAATTTTGTCCATTTCATTCAGACAAAAAATGTCTTAATGAAGATTAGGGTTTTTCATGATTTTGAAACGAAATGTAAAACCCATAAAGTCTTGTATTCCAGTTTTTAAAAAAATGGATACGAATGAAGAACAAGTTTAAGATTTAGATTTAAAACTTGAAGAACAACCATGAAATGGTTGTGTTCATAAAACCATGAAAGAAATGATTTTATTTTTAAGTTCTTTTGTTTGATCTTGTTTAAAACAATGATAAGATCAGAAACAAGTTAAGCATTTGGTAAAAAATAAGAACATATTAACCTTGAAGTTTTGATGAAGAAGATGATGAACAGTTCTTTGAAGATTTGAGAGCACAAATGCAACAGTAATTCTTTTCTTGCGGAGGAAGATTGATCGCGTAAAAGACAAATATAAACCAAGAGATTGTTTATATAGGGAGTTTTAGAGAGAGAAAACCTTGAGCGGGAAAAGGTTTTCATCATGACACGGACACGTGTTTGCATTTGATTGGAAGTTTGAACGAAACGTGCAAACGTGTGTCAGAAAGAAATCGTGCCTTGTGTTATCCGTTGCAATGACGTCACAACTGTCCTTTCATATTCCTGGTTGTCTCTGAGGTTTTGAGAAAAAAACTCAGGGACTCTTTGAAAACATGAAGCACTGAATAGAAATATCAGTGAAGGTTTTAAGAAATTTCAAAAAGTCGCTGTTAAGAAAGAGATATTCAGCGATGCAATTTATTTTGAAATCTTGCATTTACATGCGATATGTCAGAGAGAGAAAACATACCTTGATATCAGCGAATCAAGTTTATTCAGAGAGAATATGATGAAATGGATTATATAAGTTGATTTTATTCTATCGCTGATCAATGTGAACCGCTGAAGGTTTTATCCTTCAAAGTTCAGCATTCCAAGCTCGCTGATGAGAAAGTTGAATCTTGTCTCATCAAGAGGTTTGGTAAATAGATCAGCTAACTGATAATCAGTTGGAATAAAATGAAGTTCTATATCACCATTCATCACATGATCTCTGATAAAATGATATCTGATTTCGATGTGTTTTGTCTTTGAGTGTAGCCCTGGGTTGTTGGCTATAGCGATGGCACTAGTGCTGTCGCAATAGATTGGAATTTTGGAGAGCTGAAGATCATAGTCTAGTAGCTGATTTCTCATCCACAAGACTTGAGAACAACAGCTTCCAGCGGCTACATATTCAGCTTCAGCTGTGGAAGTGGACACTGAGTTTTGTCAATCTTACCTCTCTAAAAATGTTCAATATGGAGATAAGTAGAGAGAGTATCATACCATGCACGAGGAGCTTGCTTTAAGCCATAAAGTGCATTATCCAGTTTATAAAGATAACTTGGACGCTTAGGATCTGAGAATCCTGGAGGTTGTTCCACATAAACTTCTTCATTCAGCTTTCCATTCAGAAACGCTGACTTAACATCCATCTGATGTACTTTGAAGTTTTTGTGTACAGCATATGCTAAGAATAGACGAATAGATTCAAGTCTTGCTACTGGAGCAAATGTTTCGTCATAATCTATGCCTTCCTCTTGTCTGTATCCCTGAGCAACAAGACGAGCTTTGTTGCGAGTTACAGTACCATGTTCGTCCAACTTGTTTCGATAGACCCATTTAGTGCCTATCACCGTTTTGTCAGTTGGTCTACGAACGAGTTTCCAAACTTTGTTTCTTTCGAATTCAGTCAGCTCTTCTTGCATAGCGCTGACCCAGTTTGGATCTCTGAGGGCATCATCTATTTTCTTTGGTTCAGTTAGAGAAATAAAGTTAACAAATAAACAAATATTACCTGCACTTCTACGAGTCTGAATACCAGCGTTTGGATCACCAAGAATTTAATCGATTGGGTGATTTACAGTCCATCGCTGAGCCGGAGCATACGTCGCTGACTCGGTATGAACTGGAGAAACTGAAGATGAGGCTTCAGCTACTTCTGGATTATCAGCTAAGAGAGGAATGTTTGCACTTGTCACTTCATTCACTGATTGCTGAGAAATAGATGGAATTTCTGAGATATTTGGATCAACTGCAGGTATAGTGTTTATAGGAACAACTGAGACCCAAGATGTTTCAGTTTCACTATTCTGCATATCTGGAATGATAGTAGGACCATCATTTTCTACGGTGTGAGCATGAGGAGTGAGAACTTCTTCTGAATCACCAAGATGAGAAAACATCCATTGATTCAGTTCTTCAGTATCAGCGGACGGTTTAGAGTTCGCTGAACGGGATTCGTCAAACGTGACGTGAATAGTTTCTTCTACAGTTTGTCTTCTACGGTTGAAGACTCTGAAGGCTTTGGAGACTGAGGAGTATCCAAGAAAGATTCCATCATCAGCCTTAGGATCAAACTTTCCAAGGGCATCTCTGTTGTTCAGTATAAAACACTGACATCCAAAGATGTGAAGAAAGCTGATTGAAGGCTTTCTCCCATGAAAGAGTTCATAGGCTGTCTTTTTGAATCTTTTAACTATCAGCGACCTGTTTTGCGTAAAACAAGCAGTGTTGACAGCTTCTGCCTAAAACTGAGTAGGCAGGTGAGAATCGCTGAGCATTGAACGTGCAGCTTCAATAATTGTTCTATTTCTTCTTTCAGCGACTCCATTTTGTTGCGGTGTTCTCACTGACGAAAAGTTGTGAGAGATACCCTTACTCTCAAGGAAGGAATCAAGAGAACTGTTTTTGAATTCAGTTCCATGATCACTCCTTATTGAGCGAACAGTCATATTGTTCAGAGTTTCCATCTTCCGAACAAAGGTGATGAGTTCTTCAGGGGTGTCACTCTTAGAACGGAGAAACATTACCCATGTGTAACGAGAGAATTCATCAACTATGACCAGCGTATATTTCTTTCCAGCGATAGATTGTTTGTTAACAGGGTCAAACAGATCCATATGGAGTAGTTGTAGAGGAGATGACACTGAGGAGACTTGCTTTGACTTGAAGCTTGCCTTGGTCTGCTTCCCTTTTTCACATGCTGAACATAAAGACTCTTTGGCGTATGGATGCTGAGGTAGACCAGTGACTAACTCTTTGGAGGAAAGAGTATTCAGTGTCTTGAAATTTAGATGCGAGAGCCTCTTGTGCCATAGCCAGTTAACATCAGATGAGGCCTTTGAGAAGAAACAGGAGTTCTCAGTGGTTGTTGAGTCCATGTTTATTACATAAACATTTTCCAAACGATAACCGCTGAGAGCTATCTTCTCCTTTTTGTCAGTGACAAAGCAGGATTCCTTAGTGAAAATCACTTTGTTATCCATGTCGCAAAGCTGACTGATGCTCAGAAGATTATGCTTCAGCCCTTCAACATATGCGACTCTTCTGAAGGAGGTTGTACCATTTGAAAGTACACCATACCCTCGGGTGTGTCCTTTTCCATTTCCACCGAAAGTCACAGAGGGACCCTTCTCTTCCTTGTATTCAGCGAGCAGGTTTTTCTTTCCAGTCATGTGTCTAGAGCATCCGCTATCGAGATACCAGATACCCTTCTTAACCTGCATTTACAAAGGAAGATTAGTTTTGCTTGGGTACCCACTTAACCATGTATACACGTTTGTCAGTGGAGCTAGTTGGAATAGAAGGTTCAGCGGTCTTCGCAGCATTTGAAGATTCAGCTTTGTCTTTCTTCACTTTGGTTAATTTCTTAACTTCAGTGGTAGGAGTCACCTTGACATGATATGCATCGGGGTTGGTCTTCTTTTCCTTGGGGGCAATCTTCACCTTAGCTATCTTTTCAGCTTTGGTGGTTGTGGGGCACTTACTAGCAATATGATCGGTAAGTCCACAGTGATAACATTTACTATAACTAAAAGTAGTTCTAGGACCACTTGTATGCTGAGCTTTTAATTTTGAATTAGAAGTGCCAGCACCAAGTAAACTATTGGCTTTAGAAATGGGACGAACATTCAGTTCTTCAGATTTCTTACCAAGGACATCCACTCTGAGTCTAGGAGTAGATCGCTGAATAGATCCAGAGATCAGCTTTCTAGATCTAGAGGGGTAGGTCACTGAGGCTTTAGAAGCATTCAACTTTGGTACTAAGGTACCCTTCTGAGGATTTTGATAAATAACAATTCCTTTACCTTTGTCTTTAGAGACAGAGGTAGGTTTTGAATAAACCATTTTCCCCTTACCTTTTGAGGAGGTAGGAGTTTCCTCAGGGATTGGTGTAATGGACGAGGAGCACTGAGATGATGAAGTGTCAGCGACTGAGGATACGAACGTTCCAAATTTAAGCATTGAACGTTCAGTGGTTGGTTTTGGAGTATCATATTTATAACCCAGACCACGTTTATCACTCAGAGGAATCTGAGCCTTAATTATCTCAGTGATCTTTGTTGAAGAATTACACCATCCTTCAACAGTAGCTTTTTCAGCCTCTAATGCAGCGATAGCTTCTGCTCGTTCGATTTTAACTAGCTGATTTAAATAGACTTGATCTTTAAAATCTTCTTCAATTTTAGAAAGCTTTTCTATTTGAAGGTGGCAGTTTTTAAGCTTTTCAGCGAGATCAAGATTTTGGTTTTCAACCACAGATTTGCCGTTCATGGCTTCGTATAAACTTCTAGTCAAGAGATCGATCTTACGAAGACTATCAGCTTCATCAATATTTGCAATATTGGTAAAGAAAGAAGGTGATACCTGAATGACAGATGTTGAAGTGGAGGGAATGTCTGAACTTTCTTCCTCTTCTTCAATCTTGGCCATGAGACATTGATTTGCTTCATCATCTTCAGAGTCAGATGATGATGCTTCTTCATCAGAAGCAGCCCAATCATAGTCAGCCATCAGGCCTTTTCCTTTCTTCTTAAAGCTTTTCAGCTTTGCGTACTTCTCCTTCAGCTTTGAGTATTTGTCATCTTTATTCCTTGGAACAAAGTCTTTCTTTGAGAAAGCTGAAGGTCTCATGATTTTCTTTGACCTGCACTCATTAGCGAAATGACCTGTCTTTTCGCAGTTGAAACAAGTAGCAGTAGCCTTATCAACAAAAGCTGATGATTTAGGCTTGTCAGTTATGGAAAGAGGTTTGTTCTTTCTAAACATTTTCTTCTTGGCGAATTGTAACATCCCAAAAATTACAAGCAAATTTAAATTTTTAAATAAACAATTCATTTATAACAACTCATTAAATGAATCCCAACGTTTCGTTTGCAAACTCATAATTAATATCTTTATAATAAAAACCAGCGGAATAAACGTTTAATTAATAAAACCATAAAACAACCAGCTCTCCTCGCGCGCCAGTGTGTACTTGTCACGCCTTGAAGCCGCTCGGACCTGAAACCACAGTTTATTGGGAAAGGGTAAGCACGAAGCTTAGTGAATTCCAACACATGCGCAGATAGGAATTATATACACATCACCCCTATCCGCACATAAGCAACAACATCACAGTTACATAAAACGAGTAAACGCCTACAAGTAATTATGTATCCAACACCTCAGTACCATCGAGGCCTCGGTCCCACCGAATTGTAATGTATCCAACACCTCAGTACCATCGAGGCCTCGGTCCCACCGAATTGTAATGTAACCAACACCTCAGTACCATCGAGGCCTCGGTCCCACCGAATTGTAATGTAACCAACACCTCAGTACCATCGAGGCCTCGGTTCCACCGAATTGTAATGTAACCAACACCTCAGTACCATCGAGGCCTCGGTCCCACCGAATTGTAATGTAACACATTTATACCAAGCATTCAACCCAATCAAATATTACACACCACAAACAACTAGTTCACACCACAAAAACAGTAGTACATACAAACTATTATGACATGCATACAACCCCTAACTACACAGTGAGAGAACTCACCTCGAATGCGCGCCCAGCTTAATAACACAATTCAAGCTTCACAATTACGGTCCCTTCCCAGCACCTAAACGCATGTTAAAACGTGTCAATACGAGACTCGGACCCTATGACACGACACACGCTTAAACCGTCACTAAAGCTAAATTCGGTTCACCCAAAACAGGTCTGTTCGGGACCTGTTTCGACCCCTTTAAACCCAGAAAATTCCCAATATTATTTCATGACCAGAAAGTACTCTGAGTTAGGGTTCCAAGGACATATTATACTCCTCCTAACGATTTTTCTACAATTTTCTACGAATTAAATACGAACGGGCGTCAAAGCTGTCGGATTACCGACCTGCTGTAAAAACAGCAGTTTTCCGCCTAGCTAGAGGCCGAACCAGCCTTTCGCTAAAACACGAAAAACGTGCCCGACACAGAATGTGAACCGTGGGCACCGGATTCGCCTCAATCCGAGCTACGATGAGCAAGTTATGCTTGAAATAAAAACTGGACAGAACCATGACATTCACATACAATGATAACTCTAAACTTTAAACCATTAAGTCTTGTCTTAATCCATACAGACCTGTAATCAGACCTTGGCTTAGGGTTTTAGGGTCACCAAGGCTGGACAAAACCACACGCCACCCACTGCCACCTCCGGCAGTGGTGGTCGGTGGCGGCAGCCACGGTTGCAGCTCCGGTGGCGGTTCACGGTGACACAACGACGAGACCAAAAAGGGAACGACCTCGCTCGGTCCCGTCCCTGCCCACGCACGACTTAACTACCGCAAATCAGGTGGTACCGCACAGCAGCGGCGCACACCGCCGGCAGTCACGGCTGCGGCAGCGGCGGCAGCCACCACCGGCGGTGGTGGTTTCCTAGCCAAAACGACGACGAAGCAAAAAGGAACAACCAACGGGATGAAAGACCTTACCTCGCGATGACACAACCACCCGCAATGATCGACTTCTCTCTCTCTCTTCGCTGCACCTCTCTTTCTCTCTCGCCGGCAAGACAGCAGAGGCACGGCGGTGGTTCACGGCAGCAGCGAAAAAAACAAGGAAGGAAGATGTGGCTTGGATGGATTTCACGGCGCAAAGGAGAAGGAATCAACAAAAAAAATAGGGTTTACTAATTGGTTTTTCTTGTGTGATTGCAGCCAAAAGGAAAACGAGGAGAAGGGGAGGGGGTCGGTCCATGGGCCGATCCCATGCAAACTCCCACCTCAAAGTGACAATTCTAGTCCCTAGGTTTTAATGCATTTCAAATTTTGTCCAAATAAATTTAGGATTTTAATAATCAACCTCTAGGACAAAAATGTTTACAAATATGGTTTCTTTTTCCCCACAAACTTATTATTACGAGGTCGATATGGGAAACATATTTAAATAAATAATAACATAAAATTTTAAAACCGTACCGGGACACGGGCTTTACAACTCTCCCCCACTTGAATTAGACTTCGTCCTCGAAGTCTACGTCCGCCAACAGCTCCGGATAGATCTCCCGCATCTCAGCCTCGAGCTCCCAAGTCCACGCGGAACCCCTTCGGTGTTACCACTGGACCTTCACTAACTAGAATCTAAATTTCTCACACCGTCTAAAAATTTCTCGAACACTTTTCTTACCAACAAAACTCCCTCGAGAACACTGAAATTACGATCGGAAGAACATTCCAACAACTGGAATCATTCCTAGTCAAACGACTTCGGTTGTCCCCCAATCTTAGATATTCCATACATCCCGAGTCAAATCTCCAGCTCTAACCATTGTAATGTTGCCTACCAATACACCCAACTGGATACTCGGATCCGATCATTCCTACCATTAACCGTCGATTAACTTCCACGACTTCTAATAGACTCCAAAGATTTTCAATATATTATAACAACAAAACATCGACCCCCTGCCGAACATCGGTCCAACCGATTACAATAACAAACATCGGCCACCCGCCGAACATCGGTCCAACCGATCATAATAACAAACATCGGCCACCCGCCGAACATCGGTCCAACCGATCACAATAACAAACATCGGCCACCCGCCGAACATCGGTCCAACCGATTACAGTAACTCAAAAAAAACGTGGTATTATCCTAGACACTAACACAAATAGGTAACCCCCACAACCAAAACAACTAACACACCCGTAGGTCATTCCACCATAACCATCCATCACAAGTGATCATTTCAGGGTTACTACTACCATCACCATGATTATCTTAACATCGGCTACAACTCTCCGATTATACTAAAGGTGTTTGGCCTCAAGCCCAAAAGTCGACACCTAATTATACCACCTACCTCAAAATGGTTGATGCGCATTTATTCTCTTAATAACAAAGGGCATCAATCCTTTAACCGATACTATTCGGCCTACAGTACTAACGCGCGTGGAATACCTACCTTCCACCGTCGACGCACCATCCACACTTGCTCTACGAAGCCAAGTCACCTCGTATCGAGGATACACCTTGACGTCTACCTCTCAGGTAACGCCTCAAGACCCAGCACACCGGAACTACCTCCCAGGTAAGTGCCCACAACTATATCCTCCTAGTACCTACTGGAAAGTCTAGGTTAAAACACATGAATACCGGGGTCCCACCCCGAGATACCCAACCGACCATTACCAACGACTGACTAACGTGTCTAAGGATCCAAAGCAAACAGCCTACCAACAACATGCCTATTCCGGATTGACTCACTCACCCAAACATGTAAACACTCAACGTACAAAGAGTGCCAAACGGTGCGACAAAAACAACTCATCAACTAGACTCCACATCGAGCCATTAAAACCGGGCAATTGGCCCATGACTAACTCCAAGTCAAAATCGAGCAAAATGCTCCACGCTTGCTAGACCCATAGGTCGGAAAATGCGTTTAAACAAAGTTTAAGCAAACAATACACTGAAGTCAACCTTAGTCTCAGACTCAACACGGGTTAAACAAAAGAGTTTTCCAAAAGGACTCATACCCTGAAAATTCTCGAAATGACACATGGCACTTAAAAGCACATTTCCCCAAATGGTTTACAAACTCATTTACAAAATATTTTCAACATCAGGATTTTCATCTCAAAAAGATCGTAAGCAATAAAACTACTATTACCAGATCGATAGTTACGCAAAACTGGACACGCTCGTCCCACATAGGAAAAATCACGTTGAAAATCGTTCCATTGCAGTTCGGTTTACTCACACAAAAGCAAAGCGTAATAAATAATTTCTTTAAAATGAACCGCCTCGATTCCAGTATGGATTGACTCATGACGTGCACTTAAAGTAACCGCTTGACCTTAAACAGGGTGCGACAAAGGTGTGCACATAATTCAAAATAAGTTTCACGACATTTGATTCAAAAATTCTTCTTTTTAATCATAAAATGACGTGGCACAGGGTTCGCCAC
Organism: Saussurea involucrata; assembly: GCA_033807775.1. Lineage (NCBI taxonomy): Eukaryota > Viridiplantae > Streptophyta > Magnoliopsida > Asterales > Asteraceae > Saussurea > Saussurea involucrata. Next base: position 62,241,761 of record CM066326.1, read on the forward strand.
AAATTTTTCGCGCGTCAGCTAATCACACAAAACGATGACACGGTTTACAATTTTTTTTTTTGTTAAAACACAACTGTCTCGTGTAAGTTTCAAACTTGAAGACAGAAACCAGTCCGCTTCTGTTAATTAGAAATATCGACTAAAACCTCATAAAATCTCAAACTAGGGGCAGACATGCAAGCTTGTAACACTTCCTCAAGTTTCGTACTTGGGACATATAACGTCAAAACATTATAGTTTAAAAAATGTATTTATCGAAAATGCTCAAAATACTCGTTTTCTCCAAAGCAAATTTTTTTTTTTTTAATTTCCAAAAAAATGATCGGTAATTCTAAATTAACCGAATGTCAAAAAAAATCTACGCATTTATATTTCCAAAATATAACACATTTTAATCGTATGCATGATGTTTACAACATTAAAACACTCCTTGGATCAAATGGTCTTTCATTTCGACAAAAAAGAACTAAAGCATTTTCTTGCACGACTCGTTCATCAAAATGCCGAGAACAAAGGTTACCCCAGTATGCATACCCCTAAGTCGATAAATCGCATTTTCATGAAAATGTCAATGAAACCTTTAGCTGACTAAAAAGCGCACTAAACAACTCCTTATGAAATGTTACCAAAATTCCTCCATGCATCACTTATGTCACGCATGAATCAATCCACACACTGAACTATTTGCAATAAAACACTTAGTAATACAAACTCTCGAACGAAAAGTTAAGCGACACTAGAATTCCAAACTCATTTTAGACAAATCACTAAAATAGCCTTTAAACAGACATCGTGGAATGTAACTTTCCGTCTCAACTCTAACACATGTGGAGGAGTTCCAATGTTAGAGTCTCAAGCCGTAGTCACTTACCCAACATCTTAACCACCACAAAACACGGATACTATCGTACCCGAAAGAACCGTTGGAAAATAATCAAATGAAACAATCTTTTACAAAGTTTTCAACTCCCGTGATAAAACGGTTTCAAGCATTTTCAAAACTATAATTCAAAATCTTGTGTGTGTGCTAAACATTTCCCAAAGTTTCAAAACACAATCCATATAAGGATTGGAAACACAAGGATTAGTTAATGCAATCCTATTTTCAAAATAAACTCTGTGCACGACCCAGTCGACATTCAACGTCTCGACTCATGCTCCTTTCTACCTTTCCAATCCACTATCGTCCTCCGGACATTTAAGCCTCTTGGGGCAAGATGGAAAATTACGTCAAATAATCCCTACGATTTTTCCTCAAATCAAAGTCGGCTCTAAAAGCCTATGACTCTAGCACAATCTTCCATCTTGGTTCGAAATGATCTGCTTACAACAAATATCATCCTTATCGTCACTCCAAGTGACTAATACTATAATCGTCTTTCTATTCCAACGACTGCCAGTTTAGAGCCTTCGTCACTACCCCAACGATCATCCCATCAAAGCAAAACAAGTACACACATGTACCAGTGGATCTACTATATTTGTCTCTCCTCGTGACGGCTATTCAGGGTAGATAATACAACGCGTTATTAGCACATAACAACGCTCACTAACAACACTCACGCCCAACTCCTCGGATTCCTCGTGACTTCCCCGACTCGAGCATTGATCTTGTGCTTCCGGTAGTAGGAGCTCTACTACTACCTTCCACACCTATCATCGCTCGTTCCGAGTCTCATCCCGAGGGTCCAAGTAGTTTCTCGCCGAAACTATACACATAATACAATTAATCCACACATGCCAGTTCAAGAACATATCCTAAACAGGCAACTCATACAACTATTGTATATATAAAACCATCGGCCTCCCCGATCAGACAGCCACAAATGTATACTTAATAAACCATCGGTCACCCCGATCATACAACAACAATTACATATATAATTAACCATATGCCTGCACCAGCATATATATATATACATCCACCCTTCCTAGCTCCCTAGGAATTTCCTCTTATCCCACTACCCTTGCTACTACCGAATCCCTACTAATTATAACGGGTGACCTCGCGAATACCCGATTATATGCAGTGCGAAATAAATAGACAGTCGAATACAAGACTCTATCCTAGAACGGTTGGACTCAAACAAGAGCTGCGCAATAGAACTAAATCGAATATTCTAAGGCTATAAATCTCTTACTGCATACAACCTAGAGGGCATCCACTTAGTAACCTATCATAATTAGCATAAATTCCTAATAGCAAGTAGTTCAACATACAGCATAGTGTCCACAACAGGCAATCTAGCATGCATACTCTATGATCTAGAAAGCAATAAAACACTAAGTACTGTACCTTTTCCCCTGGCTCCGGCTGACTGTACACACTGCGCCATCGATCACCGTTTCTCAAACGGGTTCTCCTTTCTTTTATTTTCCAAAAAGATTTAATAAAGAATTTGAAAATTTCTCAGCCGCAACTTGAGACCAAACACACCGAGGTGCGTTTGATTCACTCAAGCTGTGCTCTGATACCAAGTTGTAACATCCCAAAAATTACAAGCAAATTTAAATTTTTAAATAAACAATTCATTTATAACAACTCATTAAATGAATCCCAACGTTTCGTTTGCAAACTCATAATTAATATCTTTATAATAAAAACCAGCGGAATAAACGTTTAATTAATAAAACCATAAAACAACCAGCTCTCCTCGCGCGCCAGTGTGTACTTGTCACGCCTTGAAGCCGCTCGGACCTGAAACCACAGTTTATTGGGAAAGGGTAAGCACGAAGCTTAGTGAATTCCAACACATGCGCAGATAGGAATTATATACACATCACCCCTATCCGCACATAAGCAACAACATCACAGTTACATAAAACGAGTAAACGCCTACAAGTAATTATGTATCCAACACCTCAGTACCATCGAGGCCTCGGTCCCACCGAATTGTAATGTATCCAACACCTCAGTACCATCGAGGCCTCGGTCCCACCGAATTGTAATGTAACCAACACCTCAGTACCATCGAGGCCTCGGTCCCACCGAATTGTAATGTAACCAACACCTCAGTACCATCGAGGCCTCGGTTCCACCGAATTGTAATGTAACCAACACCTCAGTACCATCGAGGCCTCGGTCCCACCGAATTGTAATGTAACACATTTATACCAAGCATTCAACCCAATCAAATATTACACACCACAAACAACTAGTTCACACCACAAAAACAGTAGTACATACAAACTATTATGACATGCATACAACCCCTAACTACACAGTGAGAGAACTCACCTCGAATGCGCGCCCAGCTTAATAACACAATTCAAGCTTCACAATTACGGTCCCTTCCCAGCACCTAAACGCATGTTAAAACGTGTCAATACGAGACTCGGACCCTATGACACGACACACGCTTAAACCGTCACTAAAGCTAAATTCGGTTCACCCAAAACAGGTCTGTTCGGGACCTGTTTCGACCCCTTTAAACCCAGAAAATTCCCAATATTATTTCATGACCAGAAAGTACTCTGAGTTAGGGTTCCAAGGACATATTATACTCCTCCTAACGATTTTTCTACAATTTTCTACGAATTAAATACGAACGGGCGTCAAAGCTGTCGGATTACCGACCTGCTGTAAAAACAGCAGTTTTCCGCCTAGCTAGAGGCCGAACCAGCCTTTCGCTAAAACACGAAAAACGTGTCCGACACAGAATGTGAACCGTGGGCACCGGATTCGCCTCAATCCGAGCTACGACGAGCAAGTTATGCTTGAAATAAAAACTGGACAGAACCATGACATTCACATACAATGATAACTCTAAACTTTAAACCATTAAGTCTTGTCTTAATCCATACAGACCTGTAATCAGACCTTGGCTTAGGGTTTTAGGGTCACCAAGGCTGGACAAAACCACACGCCACCCACTGCCACCTCCGGCAGTGGTGGTCGGTGGCGGCAGCCACGGTTGCAGCTCCGGTGGCGGTTCACGGTGACACAACGACGAGACCAAAAAGGGAACGACCTCGCTCGGTCCCGTCCCTGCCCACGCACGACTTAACTACCGCAAATCAGGTGGTACCGCACAGCGGCGGCGCACACCGCCGGCAGTCACGGCTGCGGCAGCGGCGGCAGCCACCACCGGCGGTGGTGGTTTCCTAGCCAAAACGACGACGAAGCAAAAAGGAACAACCAACGGGATGAAAGACCTTACCTCGCGATGACACAACCACCCGCAATGATCGACTTCTCTCTCTCTCTTCGCTGCACCTCTCTTTCTCTCTCGCCGGCAAGACAGCAGAGGCACGACGGTGGTTCACGGCAGCAGCGAAAAAAACAAGGAAGGAAGATGTGGCTTGGATGGATTTCACGGCGCAAAGGAGAAGGAATCAACAAAAAAAATAGGGTTTACTAATTGGTTTTTCTTGTGTGATTGCAGCCAAAAGGAAAACGAGGAGAAGGGGAGGGGGTCGGTCCATGGGCCGATCCCATGCAAACTCCCACCTCAAAGTGACAATTCTAGTCCCTAGGTTTTAATGCATTTCAAATTTTGTCCAAATAAATTTAGGATTTTAATAATCAACCTCTAGGACAAAAATGTTTACAAATATGGTTTCTTTTTCCCCACAAACTTATTATTACGAGGTCGATATGGGAAACATATTTAAATAAATAATAACATAAAATTTTAAAACCGTACCGGGACACGGGCTTTACACGAATCTCCTGAACTTTTTAGTTAGGAGAGCCAAGGATTCATCATCATCTGAAGAATCAGAGTCTGATGACCTTTCAGAGTTACTTTCTAACTCAGTGATAGTGACCGAGGGTCGCTGAGTAGAAGGTTCCTCTGAGATTAAAGCAACAGGAGTGTTTTTGGAATCTTTTACAAGATTCTTCTTAAGATGGCTAGATTGCTCATGATTCAGCAATGTACCATATAAGGTAGCAAGGGTCATTGATCTAAGATCCTTTGACAGCTTGAGACACATGGAATAATTGTCCCAGCTTTCAGGTAAACATTCTAGAAACTTTGTCAGCACTTCAAAGTTAGAATATTCCTTACCAACAGTTTTCAGATCTATAATTAAGCAATTAAAACGTTGGTGAACTTCAGAGAGAGTTTCATTCTTACCAGAAATGAAGCTTTCGTATTGTCTTACCAGGTTGATCTTTCTTGAGTCCTGGACTTCAGACGTTCCTTCATACTGAACACATATTGTGTCCCACATGGCTTTTGATGATTTCAGGTTCATGACGGAATGGTAGTCTTCGTCAGGAAGGGCCATGGATAGTATGGATCTGGCTTTTGTATCTATAGCCACTTTCTTCTTATCTTCGTCGGTCCACTGATGGATTTCTTTAGGAATCAGCCTTTCTGGAATAACAGGTCTATTTGCAGTGGCTGGAACTAAAGGATCAATTGTTACAGGGATGTGTGGGCCGTTCTCAAGATAGTAAGGTATAGTAGGGTCTACACTTTCTAAGAAGAGTGTCATCCTATTTTTCCACAAGTTGAAGTTGTCTCTGGAAAATCTAGGGGGTTTTGCAAGAGAACCATTGTCTATATAATGTGTGTTTGAGTTGGTGGCCATTTTCAGATAATAGCAAGGAAGAGAAATATCTTAGATTAGATCTTGTTTATGAGATTAAACAAATCCGCTCTGATACCACTTGTTGGTCCCGAAGGCCTATACAAGTTTGTAGAAGGGGGGGGGGGGGGGGGGTTGAATACAAACACACAGATTTTACTTTTCTAAATTGTTTATTGATAAATCATTAACAATTTACAGCTTGTTGCGGAGACAAGATTAAGGATAAACCTAAATCTAAACAAGTTGGAACACAAAGGTTTCTTGCACTAAGAGAGATAAGGAAATTACTAATAATAACCTATCTTGAGATAAGAGATATGAACTTGTCCAGAGTTAGCAAGTTACTTCAAATGAAGTGAGTTCATCTCTTTATATACTGCATGCATTTAATGCAAGTCAGTATATACTTTACACGTGTCATCAGCTGGTTGGTTGCATGTCATTGACCTTGGTTGACAACCTTAGTAGCCGTATGGATGAATAGTGTAGTATCAGAGTGGTTGTACGATTTCAGATATTCGGAGGTTCTTTTCTGACAATTCGTACGGAGTCGTGCAAGGGTGGTTAAGACAAAAGTACTTTGTACGGAGGACTTCATGATCAGCTTTCGTTGATTCAGCGATTATCATTTTCTATTCAGCGAATGATAAAGTTCAGCGATAGCTGAAGTCTTGTACTTGATACTTCACGTTGAGTGGACAAATCTGAGTCTTCGCTGATCCGCATCAGTTCATTAGGAGACTTGTCGCTGGTTCTTGAGCTTGATCTTCGACTTCAGCATAGAACCTTTGTTGACGTGAAACTTGTCTTCAGGGATCATAAGTAAACAACTAACTTATCAGCGATCATCATAATGACTGAACAGACTCAGCACATTAATGGTGAACAGTGTTCGCTGAATGTTTAATTTAAAAGAGCGAGAGTTCCTATCAGCGGTACTGTAAGATCTTAGTACTTATCAGCGATAGTGAAACTCTGATACATATTGTTTACTTACAATTTTCACTAAGTATATAAGAGAGGGTCATTATCAAATCACTGAGGGTTTGGATCAACAAAAATCCAAAAACACCGAATGGTGTACATATGAAAACAGTATATGAAAACCGTATATGAAAACACACCAAAAAAAGGTTGCCTTTCAGCGCATACGAATACGATAAATAATCAGCGGAATCTATAGGTAATTAAATTTATACAACAGTTTAACAAACGTTAGGGGATTTGCCAACAAACAGTCATGAAACTAACGAAAAAAAATACACGTTTATAAAACATATGAAAAAAGGAGAACGGTACGGTTTTTGATCGGTGTAACATCGAATGAATCTTGGCAATCCAATAAACGAGGCTCTTCGATTACATCTTCATCACACTCATCATCTGAAGCAACTGAAATACCGAAATCTGCAAGAACATCTTCACACATCATCTTGTCGTTCATATTTTGTTGATCATTGTTTCCTTCGTCGGGAACTCCGGACATGATTGCAAGTATGTATGCAGAACTAAGAAATTTCTATGAAAACAATGCAGTTTACGGTTGTGCATATAACAACTGGTTTGAAAACCGATTACAATGAAAGAATATGGTTATCTCGGTTTTTTAGGAAAAAAATATTAAAAAATAATTAACCTAATCCATTCCTAATTTAATTGAAACTGCCGCTAATAAGGATTTGGTGAATTGATGGAACTGCCCTTAAATGGGTATTGATCTTGATGAAGAATCAATGGCTATGATTAGTTTACATAGTTTACATGGATTTAATAGTTTACATTTTATTATCCCTCTCTATATATATATATATAAACATAATTTTATCGAAATAATATATATTGGAGCAAATGTTGTTTAACCGGCAATCTCAAACCGGCCCACAATCGGCTGCCAATTCCATAATGTGGGGGGTATACCTGACTCACTCAGCGGCAAGGCGATTGCGAGGGGGCCCGAGCCCGTCTCCCGCAGGATTCGAACTCGTGACCAACGGCCTATTGGAGCAAACATCTCCTCGCCCCTTAACCAACTGAGCTACACGCCATTGGCGAAATAATATATATTAGCGGCGGGTTGGCGGTTTGGGTTGGGTTGAGTTATGCAAACCCAATTTCAACCCTTCTAATTAGCGTTTTGGCGGGTTGCGGTTTGACGGTTTAGCGGGTTGGCGGTTTGGGTTTAATTGGGTTGTTAGCGGGTTGGTTTGGGCGAGTTTCGCGGGTTGACGGTTTTTTGTACACCCCTAGCTGTGGTGGGTTTTGCCGAGTTGATTAATGGATTATCGACAGGTTTCATACATAGTAATAGCTGATAAGCTAGGTGGTAGCCGTTAAGCTAGCGATTGACTCATAAGATAGCTGGTAGCTGATAACATAGATGATGAAAAAGTTACGTTTGGCAAAACTAGCTTATAAACATGTAAAATAACCAAAAAATACATCTTCAAATAATTATCAAGTATAATATTTAATTATATAATTAAAACAACTTTATAGCAAAAACATGTTAATTAATACAATCAATGTAATATATTAAAAATTAAATTTATAGCAAAAACATGTTAATTTATAGCAAAAACATGTTAGAATTTATCATGATATATATACTATAAGTTTTGAATTTGTTAATACAAGTTTTAGAAAAAATATATATTAACTTATGATTTTAAATAACCGTTACATACAATATGAAAAAAATCAAATAATAATTAAAAATATAATAGTAATTGACGATTAAAATATATTGATTAATATTAAAAATAAATAAAAATAATTTATATGATTAACAATAACTCTAAATAATAAAAAATGAATATCAATGTATAATTAAAATTTAATTTAATAATTTTCACTTAATATTAATTAATATTTATTAATTAATAATAATTAAGTTTAAAAAATTAATATTTATTTATAATAATAGTTAATAAATAATAATTAATATTAATAAGGGCAATATTAGAATATTCATAAAAAACTACCAAAAAGCTACTCCAAGTAACGTTTCAAAAAGCTGGCTTATAAGCAAGCTTATGGTCATCCAAACAAACAATGCCTTAATAATTTGTTCTTCAAAATGATTTTTGGCTTATAAAAATACCTTTTTATCTACAAATTTATATGAGTTATATCATGTTATTTTAAATGCATCGAATACATAGGTTATATTTGGCGAACTAGCTGATAAGCTAGCTGGTAGCGGATAAGCTAGTTGTTGACTCATAAGGTAGCTGGTAGCTGATAAAGAAGCCACGTTTGGCAAACACTAGCTTATAACATGCAAAATGACCAAAAATGACATCTTCAAAAATTATCAATTACAATATTTAATTATATAACTAAAACTGTTAAAGGAAAGAAGAAACAGAACGATAATAGAATAGAGAGAATGAATCGTAATTCTCATTAATCATAAGCCTTTTATATAGGGATGAGTTACAAGTAGATAACTACAAGGTATTTCAATTCTAATCTATCTCTATCCCTATCTCTATCGTCATATCCTTTAGACGATGGCACACTTATCCTACAACACTCCCCCTTGTTTCGAGTCAAAGGAGTGATGGTGCACAATTGTTGTCTCGTTAAAACCTTACGCCAAAATAAAAACCCAGTGGGAAAAAATAAAAATATGACGAAGGAAAGAGTACAACGCACTAGCTTATTTCCAATACATAGACTTTTACTTTAGTATAATTCTCTCTTAGATTCGTACATTAATCATGAGAGTTAAGAAAATATGATGGTATATAAGATGTTGCCTCACTAAAACCTTACACCAAGGAACAAAACCCAATGGGAAAAATAAAATCTTGGTTGAAGGAAAGAGCACAACATACCAATATTACATATATAGTAGACTCCCCCTTTTGTCTACCACTCCCCCCTGATTCGTACATTAATCAAAGGAGGTTTAAAACATTTCCATTTTAATATTTTCTACATGTTTCCCAAATATGGTTTTACGTATTGATTTGGTAAACAAACATGTCACATTTTCCTCGCATCTTATTTAGTTCACTTGAATCTTGAGGAGAATTGATTATACAAAAACTTAAGCAAAATATGCTTTGTGTTATAACCCTTAATATATCTTACTTTCATTTCTTCGATACATGATGCATTGTTTCCATACATGCAAGTGGTATAGTGGTTAAACTCAAAATTACCAACTCCTCTTATATGTGTAATGATAGTCCTTAACCATATACACTCTTGAATAGTCTCATGGAGAGTAAGATTGCTGATAATATAAGAAGATAGCTATTAAGGGTTTGCTTAGTTTACTTCCAAGCAATCAGCATGTTCCATATGATACTTCCTTATCCAGTTTGGGAACAACCTTTATATCAGTCAAACATATACCTAATATCAGCAAATATATACCAAGGCATTGTTTGGTGTTTTTCTATAAGAGCCAGTACTTTTGCCACTCACAATCTAAGTAGGTATTGAAGTTTCATTATCAATCCATTTATCTCCGTAGGGAAATTATAAGCCCACGTCAATGGTGCCAAAAGATTAATTTGAAATCATTCCAATGACGTTGCGTTGACGCTGAGCTAAACCTAGCTGACAAGTTCAGTGAGAAGTACAATATACGGTCAAGTGTATTATGTTGAGTACAATAATGCGCCTATTGTACTTAGGTATGGAGTTCCAGCTCCTAACACCTCTTCGTCCTCATCCTTTAGACGAAATGGATCTTTCCTTATATCCAACACTTTGACCGATCATGAGAGTGCTAATCGGATGCGCTTTGTCCATATTAGGTCGCCTGATCATTTTCTAGACATATGCAGATCGGTGGATTAATATTCCACAAACTCGATGTCGTAGCTCAAGTATCTAGACAAAACCAAGTTTTCCCACGATCTTTCATCTCAAATTCAGATTTCAAGTAGCTTGTGTTTTCTCTTATTTCATCAAGAGTGTCTATTATCGACATATAGAGCTACTATGAAAATCTGGGACTTGTTTTCTTATATAAATACGCAAGGTCACAGTTCATCGTTCTTATTTATCGTTTCCCAATCAAGTATTGACTCGGGTGGGTATACCACATCAGCATAGATTGCTTTAATCTATAAAGTGAGTGTTTCAACGCATTTCATGGTTTAGAGTTACTTGATATTGGTATAATGCCATCAAGAACTTTTATATATCTCTGAATTTAGACCCCCATAGAGATATGTAGTAACTACATCGCCGAGCTGCAATTTCCAGTCCTTCGGAAACTACTTAGCTAGTTTAATTAGTAGAACGTTGTCCATCACAAGAGAGTAAGTCTTATTGTGGTCAATCCAGTGCGTTGTGAGAAACCATGCGCCAAAGGAGAGCCTTATATATTATGACTTAATTATTCTCATTACGCTTCCCTGACAAATGATTTATCTATGTCCTACAGGCTTTACACTTGGTCGGTTAGCACTACCGAACCAAATTCTTGTTCATTTGTCAAATAATTATCCTGGATTGCTTCTTTTCATTTAGGCAGTTTGCTCTTTGTTGACATTCTTCAACTGAGCATGGTTCGATGACATCGTGCTCTATTATCTCATAAGCAACGATATATGCAAATATATCATCATTTAGTATTTATGATCTGTCCATCGACTCATATTCATTTGAGATTTCTTTGATCTCTGGAATCAGTATAACTTCGGAGCGTCCTCCAGTAATGATTAATAGACATAGATTTAATCAGAGATAATCTCATGTATTGATGATATATGGTTGTGCCTTACTCTTCTCTTCCTTTAGATGAGTATCTATCGAACCAAGTAGCTTCCCCCATTTCCTTTTGGGAGCTACGACCTCAACCACACCTCCACCATGTGTGATTGCAACGTACTTCCAGCGACGTTGTGCCCTTGTTTGGGGACTTTTGACCTTGCGGGTATGTTTGCAGCTCGTATATGTGATCTTGTCACTCTAGATAATATTAAACATATCAGGTATCGAGTCTGATTCGTTTGACTTCAACTTTACATTGTGAAGTTTTTGGGGATCAAAATGAGACACAATTGAAATATTCAATGGCACTTCCTGTCGTTCCCATGGAAAATCCTTTTTCCTATCTCCCCCTAACGACAGGAAGGTTGTCTCATCAAAGTGACAACCCACAAATCTAGCGGTAAAGGGATCACTCGTCAAGGGTTCTAATTAGCGGATAATTGTTGGGGGTTCATATCCAACATTTGATGACTCGTCTTTAAGACCCATTTTGGTACGCTGTGGGGGAGTAATTGGCACATATACAACACAACCAAACATACGTAAATGTAAAATATCAGGCTTATATCCAGTTACCAACTGGTACGCATAAGATTGGTTGGTTGGTTGTGGGTCTAAACACGAATAAGTAAAGTTGCATGTAATATTGCATAACCCCATGTAGATCTGGATAAATTTTTGCGCATAACCAATGCCCTAGCTACCATCTATATTCTTTTGATGACAACTTTTATCATTCTACGAGACCATTTTATATATACACAAGGGGTATAGGAAACTCTACATTAATCTCTATACATATGCAATAATCATCAAATCCGTATGATGTAAATTCTCCAGCATTCTAAGTCATTCAGACTTGATGAAAAAATCAGGTTGGTTAGTCCTTAAACGTATAACTAGTGCTAGGAGTGCAACATTTCATGTGGACAATAATATTACACGTGTTCATCGTGTCAAAACCAGAACCATAAAGTACTTTAATGGTCCGCATTCTGGATGTTTATGTCCATAAATATCACCTTGTATTCGTTGTAAGAATGAAATATTTTTATATTATGTCCTTAGCTTTAGGATGGTCTCATTCCTGTCTTGGCTAAGAATCAGGGTATACAAAAGTTCGAGGTATTGGAGAGGGCATATTATGATGGTGTGTTGCTTCTTGTGTAGTAGAAGTCAACAATTACAATTTGGTTAATTCCCTCGTTTTATCTTTCACTTGAAAAAGAATGTATCTAAGTGTATTTTGCAATACATAAATCACTATGTCATGACCATGGTGTCCCACGTGGTCATGCCGAAACATATATGTGTCATTGTTCCAAAGTTCTTTATTGGTGACAAAATATGATTTACTAACTGATAATGTCGATTTTCGACATTATTTCGGCTACTAAATCGAGTGGTTGTTGGGTGTTTTCAGGTGAAATAGTGGATTTTACTGATGAGTTTTATGAGATGTACAGTTAGTCGGCCTGGAAGGGAATTGAAGAGGATCGCGAGTACATTTTTCGAAGAAGAGCTCAAAATCCAGAAAAAGACGAAAATGGAGCAAGCAGAAGCTGGCGCGCCTTTTGGTGCCACTTAACTAGCACGGAACTAGCGCGGGTTGTGCAATATAAAGATTCCAGAGGGTGGCGCGCCTTTTAGGGCCACTTAGCTAGCGCGGAAATGAGCGCGGGTTTTTAAAGGAAGAACTTTCCAGAGCGTGACGCACCTTGTGGCGCGACTTAAGTAGCGCCATAACTGGCGCCAACTCTCAGATACAATTTAAAAGCCTTATTTTCTAATTTTAGGGTTATCAATCAGACTAGGCAGCGGCTGGAGTTCAAAGGCGATTTTTGGGAGTAATTTGGGAGCACGAATACAGAGGTGACAAGAGATCAAGTGGAAGACAACAACGATTGAGTACGTGATCGTGGAAGGGATTCTTCTCAGAGAGTTGCTTATATTTTTCTGCAGAACTTTTCGAACATGGTTTCCTTTACGTCGTTTGTAATCTTTCAGTTTTCTTTATACATCCCCAACATGAACTAAACTTCATGTTGGGGGGTTGGATGATGGATGATTCATAGATGTATGCTTCAAACGATTTTTATTTCGGTTTTAATAGATGGATGACGTCTTTGAATTCATGCTTAATGCTTTTAATAAACTGATCACTTGTTAAATGATTTATTAACTCTTGAATGTTCGATGGAAATCTCAAGATTTAGTTCGAATTCAATAGCCACCGAAGGGAATTAGTTAGAGATAATCCATTTCCTTCGGTGTTGTGTTCTAAACCAAACACTTCAACTTAATTCAACTGTAAGATCGAAAGATGAACATCTTAATTAAGTGAAGTCTCGATGCAGCTTGGGAAAGTGTAACGAGTTCAGGTTTTACAAGTCATTAATCATTTTAATCGTTTATATCTCGCTTTGAAGTCTTGCTAATTGAATTCATTCGGATTCCAACCCTCCTTCTTCCCTCCTAATACTACTTTCAACTACGTTTAGTACTTTTATACGTTTGGCTAGTCAAGATATTTCAACAAACAAACCAAACAATTTCCAATCGCTCAGTTAATAGTAACTATAGTCATTGCGGTACTTAACACCTGGTTCCTGTGGGTTCGATACTCGTACTTCCGTACGTATTACTTGAGACGACACCGTACACTTGCGGTTAGTCAAGGGGGGTGTAAACCGTCCTATGACTAACATAGATAATGCATTAATCTGATACATTAATTCTCTAATATATTTTGCTTTCATACCATTAGAGTTGATGTACATATACCCATTTCCATTTTTATAATATGATTGGTACGGATATTTTAACAAGGTTTATATTGATATAGTGCTCTAGCAACAAGTGACAGTCCATCGTCTAAGTATTTAGAGGAATTAAAATAATTATTTAAATGAAAATAATCTATTTCTTAGGATTGTATGAGATGCCACAAAAACAATCAAGTTCTCCTCGATACATTCCTACATGGAACGAAGAGCATTGAGAGTTTTGCATTTGTTTTTGATGTGATCATTTACATCTCTAATGGTTATAAACTCAGGTGTATATGTACACAAATGCAATTAATTTGATAGTTAAAGTGTATAAACTTATACTTAACCAATCTTAGATATGACATAGTTCATTTATAACTTGTCTCATTTTCTATTAGGAGTTCGTTCCCGACTCTTGCCATGAATTTGTCCCTTTCCACAACCTTGTCCATATGGTACATATTTAGCATATGTGTGTGGACTAATATGTTCAACTCACTATCCTTTGGAGTTCTTTCCACCTCCAACGCTTGCCTTATTAACCCCAAGAATTTTCTTTATCCGGGTATGTCTAGCGTTGTTAAAAAAAATTGCTACAACTCTTAACCACTTGCATTAAGTTAATGATTTTGTTAAAGGTTATATTGCAGCTTATATTGTTTCATTAGTATGATTGGTGATATAGGAAAGATGAAAAGATGTTATGATTCGCATAATCGTTTGTAAGTTCCTTGCCACAAAGATTGAGATGCATTTTGAGACATGACATTTCTTTGTCAAAATCAGTTACCTTCTTGTAATCAAGTAAGTAGGTTTCTTTCCACTGTATGATTGGTTTGAGAAGTATATGGTACTGAATATTCCCGAATTTCCTTTTTGGGACTACCCACGGTTCTTGGGGGTATCTAGTTATTCTCTCTGAAGGTTGTGACTGATGTATCGTCTCAAAATTTTTTAAGTATTTAATTGTATCTTAACATCTAGTGTTTTTTTTTCTTTAGGGTCAAAATGGTTCGATGACTTTTGCGTATTTTCTTGTGTTTTTTCGAACCTATCTTATGGTAATCAAGTACTTTTGATTCAAAGATGTCGTAGAAAATGGAGAACATATTATTTTCTAAAATAATGAATTATGGTTTATCATTATTATGTTATGCATGAAATTTTTCATTATCATAATAATATTGGATTTTTGTATTCTTACATTTTATTGATAATACTTCATCAATATTTCAATTTGCGAATAAGAACCACTCAATCTATTGGATCTCCAGGTAGTAGGAGAATCACGTGGATTTCTTAAGTCCCTACAAGCCTTAGGGTTATTTACACCCGTTTGACAAAATCCAATTGATATATTGCAATTTATTTAATTTGGAGATAACATTGTTAATTATAAAGTTTTTGGCAGGAGGCCGAAAAGAATAAGGGTTTGGCATATGAAGCCAATTACAATGTTTTAATATCTTAATAGTATTTTTAGAGATTTTGCCATTAGACAAATCAATATTAGTTTTGACATAAAATCAAATTCAAACTTATAATATCTTATTGGTATTTATGGATCTTTTGATAAAAGACCAAATATTAGGGGGTTGGAAGTGTAACATCCAAAAGTTATTTATAAGATTGGAAAAAATGAGTAGAAACTCATGTCAAGATAAACATTTAAATTTAATTATAACTGTTGGTCCCAGCTATGGAATAGCAATGGTAAACAAGTATTGTAGAAGGGGGGTTGAATACAATACACAAAATTTTTCACTTAATTAATTCTTTATTGATTTAAAATCAAGAATTACACATAGAAAATTTAAAGATTGTTGCGGAACAAAACAGATAAAATCTGCTTAAACAATCTAACACAAAGTCACACAGAGAATAAGAACAGTTGTAAAACACTTAGAAAACAAATGAACTTCTGAGAGAGAGTAATGCGCCAGCACTTGAAAGCTTGAGAGAGTTTGTAAACTGGTGAGTTGCAAGGATGAAGATGATCTTCTTTTATAGTGCCTCATGCAATAAATGCAATGGACACTTGTCAAGGAGGGCTTGGAAGGCAGAACGGAAGCAGTCTTCTGGAAAGTGATTTTGTCTTTTCACTTTTGTCTTCAAGCGTTGACCTGCTTGTTGAAGCTGATGTTTCTTGAAGAAGATAAGAAGTCCAAAGAACCTTTTTCTGATGTTAGGATGATGTCTCTGTCAATGCAAGATATCCTGAATATATTCTGCAGATAAAGTTAATATACCTGCTAAAATTTCTTTGCCGAAGACTTCTTTGCCGAAGATGTTCCTAACATGTATTTTGCCTAACATGTTATCCTCTTCAAAGATCTTGCCGAAGATATTGTCTTCAAGATTTTGATCTTCTTCAAAGTTTTGCTTCTTCAAAATCTTGCCTAACATTTCATCTTCTTCAAAATTTTGCTTCTTCAAAATCTTCAAGTGACCTGGCTAAGACTTTAGGAAAAGTCTTCAAGTAGCAGCTTAATCTTTGGTTGAGAATTCTATCTTCAATCCGCTTTGAAGATATACTTCTACTTTGTTTCTTCGGTTGATCTTCGACTTCACCGAACATTTTTATACAATTAAACTGCTTGTAAAGAACCTAAAAATTATTCTAAGTATGAACTGTGAAATTGAGAGACTGAGGTCATCTTCAAATCTAAGTGACCCAACAATCTCCCCCTATTTGAGGATGACATCCATACTTAGAATCTGAGAAGTAAACACTGAATAATTCATTTTTGACCCTTGTTTACTCTTTTGGGTTCTTTTCACATAGTCCATTCTTTTTGGATTTTTTTGTTTTTTTTTATTTATTTATTGTATCCGACATTTACAAGTAAAAAAAATGGTAAAGTATACTGTACAAACTATTAACAAAAATGTACTTGTATTGAAAACTTGAAAGAGCAATAATCATAAGTTTACAAGTACATATCAAAAGCATATAAAGATGATCAATTCATCCTTTTCTGTAGTTCAGCTAGGATGGCATGTTGTAGTGGAGGGATTGCAGTTGTGTCAGGGATAATGATAAGGATGGCTTCAAGGAAGATAGAGTCAGCCATAGATATCTCCTCATATCGGAAGAATTGTTGTGTGCCTTGGGCATTGTTGAAGAAAATGCCCCGATACGGTCTGTATAACACAGAAGGAGATTTTCTGGTGGGGACTGAAGGAGGCGTTAGGTTCAGGTTCTTGATATCAGGAAGAATTCCTATAGCAGCAAGATCTTGAAAGATGGTTTGGTGGAATTCTTTCCTTATCTTCTTTAGATTGTCAAGAAGTCCGCTGATATATATCTTTGCATCAACTAGGTTCGGACTTTTTGAATCTTTAAGACATTCAGCAATTTCGTACCATTCTAACATACCATAAGAATCAAGGTCATGAAATCTTACCGGTGTGATGGAGTTGTCAGCCCGAGTAAGTATCACATAGACATCATGTGATTCTTTATGAGTAGCTAGTTTGGCTTTGACAATTTTAGAGATACTGGTCCTTCCAAGTAACCTTTTCTTGCACCATGCAAACTTTTTGGAGAACTCAGATTGCTCCCCCTCAACTAGTGTACCTGCATTTTCAATGGTTTGCTCCCCCTGAGTTGGTGGATCTGGTTGTGCCGATTTGGATGGGTCAGAGGGACCAGGTGTTACAGAGGAACCCGGTCGGTCGCTGGTAAATTTGTTTGGGCTTTTCTCCCCCTCAGCGGCAGACAGGTAATAACGTTTCACCCATCCAGCAAAGGTGGTGAGTGTGCGAGCCTGATCTTCAGGAAGAGCATCCATCTTGTGGTGAAGAGATGTAAGAGAACTGAGGAGCTGAGAATTGATGTCCTGTTGGCTTTGAAGTTCAGATTGGAGCCTATGAACTTCTTTGTCACGAGCATCTGAGGCAGCTTGCATGGCAGTCATGGATAGAGTGAGACCGGCATTTGAGGCTAGGAGAGACTGAACCTGAGATTGTAAGCTGGAGATGGAATCCTGGATGGAGTCAAGTTGGCGTGCTACATATCTGGTGGTTGAGGCTCCAATAAGTGGAGGACGACGAGGAGACGAAGACCTTGAAGATGAAGGAGAGGATGACACCACCAGCATATTAAGGATAGGATCGTCTGCAGGATCCCCAGAAAGTGGTAGAGTGGTGGATGAACCAGCAACATTAGAGCTTGAATGCTCAATTGAGTTGTCTTTGGAAGAAGACAACTTAACTTCTTCGGTGGCAGTTGCTGAGTGAGAAGGAGGATCACCTGGAGAATCTTCAACAACAAAGTCAAGTAAACAAGTAGGACCCGTAGGGGGTCGTGCAGAAACATCGATCGCAGAGTGATCGGGTGATAGGCCGTGCAGTGAGAAAGCAGTACCTTGGGCTGGAGAGACACCCAAGTCATCTTCAACCACCAATAAGTTGGTAGAAGAAGGAGCAGTGTGGGTCCCCAAATTTTCAACCGCAACCTGTTGGGAGGAGACGGAGGAGCTAGCTAAGAGGTTAGCAGGTTCCCTGGGCCCGGTAGGGACAATTTCAACAGTTCCCGATTTTCGAGAATCGGTAGCTGGACGGTGTGGTTTGGCCCTTAAGGATGTCCTAAGTCTTTTCAGGGAAGACTCAGGAGGGGATTTGGAGTGCCTCCGCTTTGAAGAGGGTTTTATGACTGGGGAAGCCGCCGAAGGTTTGGTCGGCGGCAAAGTCATGGAAGAGAGTGCGGAGGTACCGGAAGCCTTAGATTTTTTTGAAGTGCTCGCCGGTATCACTCGGGAAGAGGGAGGAGGGTCCACTACATTGGAGGGATTTGCGGACAGTTGAGAAGGAGGAGTGTCCGGATTATCCCCCCATTGTAGATTGGGAGAGTTAAGGATAGAAATCATACCTGGAAGAAGACCATTGTCAGTTGCCTTTGGTGGACGTTGAAGAATTGCCTTCATGATGGTAGGTGCAAGAAAATCATAGGTGAACTTTGGGTTTGCCGACTTGCGATCAAGATCAAGTAATTTCCCCAATTTATGTTCAGTGAGGATGGAGAGGAATCTGGGGTAGGCAACATGTGGCCTTTTTGGAGGAGTCACAACTGCAACAATTTCATCAAAAAAATAGCGTGCAAAATCTATTTTTCTTTGAAACATAATGGCATGAGCAAGATTGGTGATATAGGAGGGGGATTGATCATGACCTCCAGTTTTGCGACTTAAGCAGGAAATAATATGAGTGAAGAAGAAATGCCATACCCCACCCATGTATTTGCACAGGAAAGTGCCAGGGCTTTTGTACTTTGCATCAACGGTGTAGTTCATGGCTTGTACCACATCTTCATGTTCGTTGTCAAGCAGAAAAGGTGCATACGAATCGGAACTGTCAAGATGAAGAGCGGCACGGACATCTTCCACATCAAAGGTAAGATCATGATCACCGGTGTCCGAAAGAATGCACGCGGAAATGGTTTTGGGTTCACCATCATGCACAGAGCAAGTTAACCAAAAATTGCCAAGTAGCTTTTTGCTCATTTTGAGAGATTTGGAGAAGGCATAAAGTAGAGGGGTTTGTTGAAGAAAGTGAGAAATGGGTAAGTGATCGGGATAGTTTGGATCATTTTCAAATCTTGCAATATGATTGCAAGTCCTGAAGACAAGATCTTCATAGCATGTGGGAATGATGAATTTTGAAGATTTGGGGTTAGGATTGGGAGAAGAGGTAGACATGAGAGAAATTTGAAGAAGTGGAGATTTGAAGAAATGAGAAGGAAGGAGGTGTATTTATAGGAAGTAAGAGAGGGTAGAGGTAAGAAAAGGTATGATGGGTAATAAGATGAAAGGAAAGGTAGGAGAGGTAGAGGGGGTAGGAAAAGGTTGAGTGTTTAGGTAATTGGGAGAAAGGTATGGGGAGTAGGGAAAAAGTAGGAGAGAGAATGTAAGAGAATTTTGAATTAAAAAATTGGTGTGAAGGGTTTAGGAAAGGGGTAGCCGGGGGGGGGGGGGGGGGTCGGGAAGGGGGTAGCGGGGGGGGGGGGGGGGTTCGGGAAGGGGTAGCGTCGGGGGGGGGGGGGGGGGGTTCGGGAAGGGGGTAGCCGGGGGGGGGGGGGTTCGGGAGGGGGTAGCGGCGGGGTTTCGGCAAGGGGGTGCGGCAGGGTGGGTGCGGCAAGGAGACCGCCGAAGGGGTTGTTTGGTGCGACAATGTGGGTTCGGCAAAATGGTAAAAAAAATTTGATTTGCCGAACGAGAAGGTAGGAGAAAAATATGGTATGGCTAGGTTTTGGGAGATATGTTTTAGGAATATGGTATGGCTAGATATTTATAGGAGAGGGTAAAAAAATAGGTTGTGTTTGTATAGGGTAAGGTTTGAGGGTAAGTTGTTTTTGTTTAGATGAAAAAGGAGGGTGTGGATTAAAAGTAAAAATATATAGGTAAAGAGATGGATGGTTATGATGGAGAGTGACTCGGATTGAGAGAGGTAAAAAGGTGTGTTAGTTTGGTGAGAGAGATATGGTAAAAATAGAAAATGAGGGTTAGATGGGAAAGGAGGTTGACTCTGCTTGTAACTGATAGAATATCAGTACTTGAAAAAATCGAACTGATAAAAAAAATTTATTATATATATATATATATATATATATATATTTTTTTTTGATTTTTAACCAAACTATATATCTAAGTTTAACATACCAAGTTCTCCTAAGAGAAACTTGAACCGAGGTTCTTCAAGAGGCTTTGTGAAGAGATCCGCTAGTTGAAGATCGGTGGGGATGAAATGCAGTTCAATATCACCTTTGGAGATGTGATCTCTTATGAAGTGATACCGAATATCAATGTGCTTGGATCTGGAGTGAAGCACAGGATTGTTTGCAATGGCAATTGCACTGGAGTTGTCACACAGTATTGGGACTTGAGAATAGATCTGATTGTAGTCCCTCAGTTGATTCTTCATCCACAGTATTTGAGCACAACAGCTACCAGCCGCAACATATTCAGCTTCAGCCGTGGAGGTGGAGACTGAGTGCTGCTTCTTGCTAGACCAACTAACAAGTTTACCACCAAGGAGTTGGCAGCTTCCAGTAGTGCTCTTTCTATCAATCTTTGATCCTGCAAAGTCAGAATCTGAATAACCCATTAGATCAAAACCTGAGTCTTTGGGATACCAAAGACCCAGATTCATGGTACCTTTCAGATACCGAAAGATGCGTTTAACCGCAGCCAAGTGAGATTCCTTAGGATTGGCTTGGTAACGCACACACAGGCAAGTAGCAAACATAATATCAGGTCTACTAGCAGTAAGATAAAGAAGTGACCCAATCATTCCTCTAAACTTGGTGACATCAACAGACACACCATTAGGATCAGCATCAAGTTTTAGAGGTGGTGCCATAGGAGTTTTCATGGGAGAGCAGGTATCAAATTGAAACTTTTTCAAAAGATCACGAATGTATTTGCTTTGGTTTATAAAGATACCTTCAGAAGATTGTTTTACTTGGAGACCCAAGAAAAATGTTAGCTCCCCCATCATGCTCATCTCATATTGACTCATCATGAGAGAAGCAAACTCATCACATAGTGATTCATCGGTGGCACCAAAAATGATGTCATCCACATAAACTTGAACAAGAATAAGATTACCTGATTTTTGCTTGATGAAAAGAGTGTTGTCAACCTTACCTCGAGTATAGTTGTTCTTCAGAAGAAAGTCATCTAGAGTGTCATACCAGGCACGAGGGGCTTGTTTAAGGCCATAGAGAGCCTTATCCAATCTGTACACATAGTCAGGATGAGATGGATCTTCAAATCCAGGAGGTTGTTTCACATAGACTTCTTCAGCAAGCTCTCCATTTAGGAAGGCACTCTTGACATCCATCTGGAAGACTCTGAAGTTCTTGTATGCAGCATGAGCAAGGAAGATTCTGATTGCTTCAAGTCTGGCAACTGGAGCAAATGTTTCGTCATAGTCAATTCCTTCTTCTTGTCTGTACCCTTGAGCAACCAGCCTGGCTTTATTTCTGATGACGGTGCCTTCTTCATCCATCTTGTTTCTGAAGACCCACTTGGTTCCTATGATCGTTTTTCTGGGAGGACGAGGAACCAATCTCCAGACCTTGTTTCTTTCAAACTGAGAAAGTTCTTCTTGCATGGCAGTGATCCAGCATGGATCAGCTAGAGCTTCTTCAACCTTCTTTGGCTCTATAAGGGACAAGAAGTTCACATAGAGACAGATGTTGCCGACTCCTCTTCTGGTTTGAACACCAGCTTGTTGATCACCAATTATTTGATCAATTGGATGATCCTTGGTCCATTTTATAGCAGGAGGCAAAGCTGGAGGATAAGAAGGTTGTGGATGGGAGGTGGAAGGTGGATTTTCAGGAGGATTGAGTGAAGAAGGGATATGTGAGGGATGAGAGAGAGTGGTGTTTTGAAGAGCATTTTGGTTTTGGGAAGTTTGGATCAGCAGAGTTTGGTCTTGGTTTGAAGAAGGGTGTGAAGATGAGGAAGGATTATTATCTTGAGAGGTAGGATTTTGAGGAGAAGGTATGGGAATAGTTGGCATAGGTGGAGAAGGAGAAGCATCACCAATGCAAGAAGTGATCCAACTATTTAATTCATCATCATCAGAGGAGAGGGATGATACCTTGAGGTCATCAAACTTGACATGTATTGATTCATCAATACATTTTCTCCGAAGGTTGTAGACTCTGTATGCTTTGGAGGTGAGAGAATAACCCATGAATATGCCTTCATCTGCTTTAGGATCAAACTTACCCAAGTTTTCTCTATCATTCAGAATGTAGCAGACACACCCAAAGACATGAAGAAAACCGATGTTTGGTTTTCTACCATAAAAGACTTCATAGGG
The DNA here is from genome assembly GCA_033807775.1 of Saussurea involucrata. NCBI lineage: Eukaryota > Viridiplantae > Streptophyta > Magnoliopsida > Asterales > Asteraceae > Saussurea > Saussurea involucrata. The sequence continues at coordinate 62,264,644 of CM066326.1, forward strand.
AGTCTTATTATGTCTTTTGACAATGATGGACCTATTTTGGGTAAAGCATGCAGTATTAATTGCTTCGGCCCAAAAGTAGGTCGGGAGGAGAGATTCACTCAGCATGGACCTGGCAGCTTCACACAGCGTCCTGTTCTTTCTCTCCACCACACCATTTTGTTGTGGAGTCCGTACAGCTGAAAAATTCTGAGATATACCCTTTTCATTGAAGAAGTCATCCAACACACTGTTTTTTAATTCAGTGCCGTTGTCACTCCTTACAGATCTCACCAACTGCCCATTCATCACTTCAGATCTTTTGATGAACTTTATGATTTCTTCAGAAGCATCACTTTTGTACCTGAGAAAAAATACCCAAGTATAGCGTGTAAATTCATCAATAATAACAAGAATGTACCTTCTTCCACCAAGGCTTGGAGTGGTGACTGGTCCACACAGATCCATGTGCAGCATCTGAAGAGGTTGAGAAATGGAGAAGCATTGCTTGGACTTGAATGAAGATTTTGTGAGCTTTCCCTTCTCACAAGCAGCACACAGATTTTCTTTCACAAAGGTCAGCTTTGGCATTCCAGATACGAGCTCTTTAGAGGAGAGAGAGTTCAAGGTTTTGAAGTTGAGGTGAGAGAGACGCTTGTGCCAGAGCCAACTGATTTTAGCAGAGTTTTCAGAGACAAAGCAGATGTTTGTTTCAGAAGATGAACTCTGTCCCATGTCTATAACATAGACATTTTCTTTTCGGTACCCGGAAAGTACAACTTTCATGTCTTTGTCAACCACCGTGCAAATGGATAGTTCAAAGATTACTTTATAACCGAGATCACACAGCTGGCTTATGCTCAAGAGGTTGTGCATCAAGCCTTCAACGTACGCTACTTTATTAAAGGTGACAGAACCATTAGAGAGAGTTCCGTAGCCTTTAGTGCTGCCACGAGAATTATCGCCAAAGATAACAGATGGAACTTTAGCCGACACGAAGTTAACAAGAAGAGATATGTTTCCAGTCATATGACGTGAACATCCACTATCCAGATACCAGATCTGTTGATGTCCATAAACCTGCAGTCACAGAAGAATTAGTTCTTTGGTACCCATTTGGATATGGGTCCTTTTGGGTGAGAAGAAGAAACAGAGAGATCTTTAGATGAGTTCCTGTCCATTCTCTCAAGAGGACAATCTTTAGCCATATGAAAAGTGTCACCACAGTTATAGCATTTTCTATAGATAAAAACCTTTTTAACATTATTACCACTGTCCTTGTTTTGACCTTTTGCATTGATTTTTATGATCTTGGCCGAAGAGGATGAGCCAAGAGGTGTGGTTCCTAGGATTCCTTTGTAAGGTATGAGGGTTGGTGAGTGACAGGATTCTTTGGAATCTGACTTTTTCAAAAGCACGGATCGAGGAATGGGAAAGATGGAAGAGTTACCAGAATATTTCTTTGGAGTTTTTCTTTTGGGATGGAACTCGACGACTGATTTTCCTTTGTCAGAAGTGGAAAATCTGTTTTGAAGAGGTTGAGGTTCTCTCTTTAGGATCTTTGAAGGCTTAGGTTCAGAGGAAGAGGCTTCATCTATGTGTAGGGATTTCATCAGCTCATGAACAGGTTGAGGAGGGTCATTAGAGCCTTGGGCTTCTTCAACTTTAGAAATTGAGGCATCACCTTTAGCTTTTATGAACATCCCAAGCTTTAAGGCTTCAGAAAGATCAACAGAGTTCATTGAATGAGTATCACTTTAGTGGTGTTCAGAGGACTCATTGAGTGGAGGAGGCACAAGGGAAGTAGAAGTATGAACAGTTGAGGAAGAGTCAATGTCCATTTTGCCAAAGCCAAGACCAGATTTGTCACCACAGTTCATTTGGTCTTTAAAAATCTTTTCTAAATTTTTAGAAGAGTTAGTCCACTTTTTCACAGTTTCTTGTTCCTCTTTAAGTCTTTTGAACAACTTATTTTTCTCTTTAGCAAGTGTGAAGTTTATGGTTTTCAGATCTTCAAGCTCAACTTTGATTTTGTCAAAATGTTTTAGTTGAGAAAGACAGATTTGAAGTTGAGAGGAAAGAGATTTTATCTGAGCATTTGCCTTTTTCTTAGCATCTTTAGCATCATGGAAGTCAACAGTTAAAGAGTCAAATGCTTCAACCTTTTCAGCATCAGTAAGAGAGTGAAAGGGATGTACCTGAGTGGATGAGGAAGAGCATCCTGTCGAGACCAGAGCAAGAGTGGAAGGAGTTTCCTCACAGTCATTGATGTCATCAATCTTTGCCATGAAACAAATATTGGCCATGTCCTTATCACTGTCAGATGTGGGTTCATCTACCAAGTCATGATACTCAGCCAGCAGACCCGTTCCCTTTTTGGAAAGAAGTTCATTTCTCTCCTTTTCTCTTTTGTATTTAGCCTTGTACTTTTCAGCACGGTCAGAGTTCACAGAGGAACCAGGTTGGCCAGATCTTTGAGAAGAGGAGTGATTTGAATCGAGTCTTGATCTGTTAGATTTTGAAAAGGGACGACTGGATAAAGAGTTCTTTGATTTTTCAGAAAGCTTGCTTCTGCATTCAGAGGCAAAGTGACCTTTCTTCCCACATTTAAAGCATTCCTCATTTGATTTATCAGTTGAAGAGTGCTTGGGGAAATTTTGAGAAGATTTTCTAGAGAATTTAGATTTACTAGAGGAGAAACGGGATCTAGGTTTAGAGTAACCTGCCAGCATGGCTATGCCATCTATCAGTTGGTCAACGGGGGTTTCCTCACCTTCATCATCAGCATCACTAAGATATGCCTCCGAATGATCATTGGTATCTTCCTGACTATCATGGTCAGAATCAGAGGGATATGTAATTCTAGGAATGCACACAGATCTTTTGGAAGAGTCACTTACAAGAGCTAGGGAAGAGCTTTTGATATCTTTAATGACAGACTTCCTTTGGAGCTTGGTTTGCTCAAAGTTAAAGAGAGTACCATAAAGAGCTGTGAGAGGCATATGATCAAGATCCTTGGTTGTCTTAATGCATGTGCAGATGTTTTCCCAGAACTCAGGAAGACAATCCATAAATTTGCATAAGACTTCCTCATTGTCATAAATGCAACCCAACAGCTTAAGATCATTAAGCAGGCTGTTAAAACGGTTATAGTAGTCAGAAAGCGATTCTCCTTTTTCATGAGCAAACAGTTCATATTTTCTAACAAGAGCGATTTTTCTGCTCTTTTTCACTTCAGAAGTTCCTTCATAAAGAACACACAGAGTAGACCACATTTCTTTAGCAGTAGAAAAGTTTACAAGAGAGTGATAAACTTCATCAGGCAAAGAGAGGGCAATGATGGCTCTGACTTTAGTGTCAAGAGCTACAAGACGCTTGTCTTCATCAGTGTACTTACTGGGGTCCTTTACAATGTATCTCCCAGTAGTAGGTGTTCGTTCTTCCTCATCAGAAGAAGAATCATCACCATCCTTATCTTTGTTTTTGGCATTATAACGATCCCAAACTCTTGGGACAAGAGGCCCTTCATGGAGTATAGTAGGATATCTGCTGTCAACTCCTTCTAGAAAGAGCATCATACGACTTTTCCACAAAGAGAAGTTATTGGGGTTAAACTTTGGTGGTTTGGCTATGGAGCCATTGTCGTATGATCCAGCATTAGCAGTAGAGTTTTGAGAAGAAACATTTCTCAAGGTAGAAGATGAAGCCATTGCAGATCAGATCAAGTTTATTAGATTAAACTGACCTGCTCTGATACCACTTGTTGGTCCCAGCTATGGAATAGCAATGGTAAACAAGTATTGTAGAAGGGGGGTTGAATACAATACACAAAATTTTTCACTTAATTAATTCTTTATTGATTTAAAATCAAGAATTACACATAGAAAATTTAAAGATTGTTGCGGAACAAAACAGATAAAATCTGCTTAAACAATCTAACACAAAGTCACACAGAGAATAAGAACAGTTGTAAAACACTTAGAAAACAAATGAACTTCTGAGAGAGAGTAATGCGCCAGCACTTGAAAGCTTGAGAGAGTTTGTAAACTGGTGAGTTGCAAGGATGAAGATGATCTTCTTTTATAGTGCCTCATGCAATAAATGCAATGAACACTTGTCAAGGAGGGCTTGGAAGGCAGAACGGAAGCAGTCTTCTGGAAAGTGATTTTGTCTTTTCACTTTTGTCTTCAAGCGTTGACCTGCTTGTTGAAGCTGATGTTTCTTGAAGAAGATAAGAAGTCCAAAGAACCTTTTTCTGATGTTAGGATGATGTCTCTGTCAATGCAAGATATCCTGAATATATTCTGCAGATAAAGTTAATATACCTGCTAAAATTTCTTTGTCGAAGACTTCTTTGCCGAAGATGTTCCTAACATGTATTTTGCCTAACATGTTATCCTCTTCAAAGATCTTGCCGAAGATATTGTCTTCAAGATTTTGATCTTCTTCAAAGTTTTGCTTCTTCAAAATCTTGCCTAACATTTCATCTTCTTCAAAATTTTGCTTCTTCAAAATCTTCAAGTGACCTGGCTAAGACTTTAGGAAAAGTCTTCAAGTAGCAGCTTAATCTTTGGTTGAGAATTCTATCTTCAATCCGCTTTGAAGATATACTTCTACTTTGTTTCTTCGGTTGATCTTCGACTTCACCGAACATTTTTATACAATTAAACTGCTTGTAAAGAACCTAAAAATTATTCTAAGTATGAACTGTGAAATTGAGAGACTGAGGTCATCTTCAAATCTAAGTGACCCAACAATAACTATTTTGGATTAAGGTAAATATTTGAAATATAAAAACTAAGATAAACATGCAAATGTTTTTTTCTAATTAATTCAAAATAAAACCATAATTAAACTAAATTAACATTATTTAATAAATACAATGAATAATCCCACAAAAATAGCATGTAAATAAATAAATATGATTAACATGCATAATTAAAATGACATATTCACATATAATGCAATAAAGTGTATTTGAATTGAAAAAAGAATTACACAACATATTAAAAAGAAAAGTAGTATATTTAACAAATAAATAAACAAAACAATAATTGATTAAAAAATGGATCTTTTGGTAAAATATCAAAAAATATGGGGGATGAAAGTGTAACTTTCAAATATTAATTATAAAGTTAAAAATTATGAATAGAAACTCGCAATCAAGATAAACATTAGCAATTTAAAAATTATGAATTAAAATAAATACGTAAATATGTATACGAACATATTAATTCAAGATAATGTATCCATAATTAAATCAAGTTTACATGAATAAATATCTAAATAATAATCAGATGCTTAAAATTAATTTTAGTTATATTATCAAAACCAGATAATCATAAACCAAAAGATAAATTATTTTTCAGCATCACATATAATATAATATAATTAATTAATTAATAACAAACTAAAAAAATGACGTTCTGATAATTATTATTATTTTTTACAACCATATAAACAATAATCATAATAATAATAATAATAAAATGCACATGGTTTTCAAATTATTCTCAAAGGTGGTGAAAAAAAACCTAACTTTTCCTTCTCTAATGTTAATTGCTTCCACCAATCAAGCGATAGAAAGAAAAGAGAAATTTCGGCCAAACGTAAGCTACGCCCATGATTTTTTTTTCTTCATTTAAATCCAATTTTAATGTTTGCTAATTACTAGGCTTAGGATTTATGCATCATATATATATTTTAAATCCATAAGACTCTGATCCATCCTTTTCTGATTACTCTTTTTTTTTTGAACGGCAATAACTTTTATTACTTAACCAAAAACCAAAGTCCAAGATCATAGATACAACCACAAATTACCCCAACTACTAACAGCACATACCAAATCACACCTCGACACTAATCACAAAACAGAGGTTAAAAAACAACTCCTGAATCATCCTTTTTGACCAAAACAGCCTTGTTTCACAGCTTTGTTTGCGAGAAGTAAACGTACCGTGTAAGTCCTGTTATATCGACACTTACACGACCATCTTTAAAATGCTGCTGCTCCCAATTACCCACTGTTGTTCCACGATCGCCACATAAACCAACTGAGCTTTACCGTTGTTGCCGCCTTCATCGTCTGATCCAGCTTGTGTGGTTGTCCACATACAGCACCTGTTCGGCTTACTGCGGACAGCCGCGACCACAGTAAGCTGCACCCTTCTGTTTGTTACATGTTTATACCAGTAACCTTTGCCGCGACTAGATTTGACCGAAAGTCATCCCTGTTGTCCCTGCTTGATATATTCGATTAGACCGCGACCCACTTCTTCTCCCCTTCACAGCACCGCTCCTGGATCTGATAGCCACTCCGACCATCCAATCTTTCGCCCTTTTACTTTATTTGAGAACCACTCGTAGCATATTCGTTGCCATTCATAAAATCGATCTTCAACCTTGCTTTTCTCGTTTCTAAACACCATTTGGTTGCGATGAGACCATAGGAGATAAAGAAAGCTCCATATAGTTTCCTGCCATAATTTTGGTTGTGGTCCCGTGCCCGACTCCGAGGAATTAAAATCCAATAGTTCGTTGATCGTGTCGATGTCTTCATCCCTTTGATTCCACCATCGAAAGAATCTTTTCCACATCATTTTTATTTCGGTGCACTTTACCAAAGCGTGATCCACCGACTCCGGCTCTACCTCACATCTCGGACACAACGTTGAGTTCAAGTCTACTCCCATCTTATCTAGTACCAAGCGACATGGTATCCTCCCTTGTTTAGCTTTCCAAAGGAAGATGCATACCTTTTTTGGTGCTATTTTTGACCATCTCGTTTTTTCATGAACTTCCCCAAGGACCGCTAACCTCTCCTCGATCTTTCCCTTCAACTCTTGTATCGTAAACTTCCCGTCCCCTCCCTCTAGCCATTTAGGTTGATCCCGGACTCCTTCCCTCGGTTCCCACCCTTGAAGTACCTCCCTTAGGCACTCCCATTCACCCAACTCCCTCCCCCTCGGCTCTCTCCTCCAACTCCACTTCCATCTCCATCTCCCTCCCTCCCACTCCCCTTTCTCGGCTATTGAGCCTTCCTTATTTATTTCAAGGAGAAATAGTCTCTTGAACCTCTCCCCCAACTTCTCACCCCCAATCCAACGATCCTTCCAAAAACTCGTCCCATCCCCCCTCCCACCTCCTTCCCGAATGACGACGCGAAATTTAGCCCAATTTTCTCTAACTCACTACCCACTTTTATAATGTCCCCCCACACCGACCGCCCCCCCTCCCCACCATATTCCTCTCGCTACCGAATCCCCCCTCCCTCTCGTAAAGGTTTTTTATTACCTTTACCCACAATGCTTCCTTTTCCGCTCCGAACCTCCACCACCATTTGCCCAACAACCCCCAATTAGCAGTTTGAAGGCTTCCCACATTTAACCCGCCTCTCTCAAAGTTTCTCACGACCCGATCCCATTTAACCCAAGCCACTCCTCTCTTTGAGTTTGAACCCTTCCCCCCTCCCCAAAAAAATTGAGACCTCACTCTCTCTAACTCACCAATCACTCCTCTCGGGGCTCTAAAAAGCGAGAAAAAATACAAAGCAATGCTACCAAGGACCGACTTTACCAAAGTAAGTCTACCACCATACGATATCAATTTAGATTTCCAGTCAGCAAGTTTATTTTGTACCTTTGTTATCGCGGCCTTCCAATTGTCTATCTTGCTCATGTTACTCCCTACTGGGAGTCCGAGGTACGAGAATTGTAGTTCTCCGTAGGCGCAACCCACCCCATCCGACCAAGCTTGGGCCTCGTCTTCGCCGACTCCCACACCATATAATTTACTCTTCCTAATATTGATTTTTAAACCCGATACCATGTGAAAACATTCTAGAATTTTCATTAAATTTTTTACATTCTTGGCGTTCCATTTCCCGAAGAAGACGACATCATCCGCGTATTGTAGATGTGTCAACTTTACTTCCTCTTTCCCGATCTTCACCCCTTCGAACAATCCCTTTGCTTTTGCTTCCAACATCAATGCATTCAAACCTTCGGCAACCACTAGGAAAAGGAATGGGGCTAGTGGGTCACCTTGTCTAAGCCCTTTCTCCATTCTAAATTCCTTTGTAGGGGAGCCATTAACCAAGACCGATACCGATGCCGTTTCCAAGCATGCTTTGACCCATCTACACCATTTTTCTCCTAAACCCATCAATGCTAAAGTCTCAAGAAGGAACGACCACTCCACGTTATCGTAGGCTTTTTCGAAGTCAACTTTGAAAACCATACCCTTCTTTTTCGTCTTCCTAAGGAACTCCACCGCTTCATTAGCCACCAAAACTCCATCTAGGATGAATCTTCCTTTAATGAAAGCCGCTTGTGTTTCCCCTATTATTTTATCCATTACCTTTTTCATCCTTTCCGCCATCACCTTCGCGAGAATCTTATAATAGGCCCCGATCAAGCTAATCGGCCTATAGTCATTTAGCCCCGTTGGATTCTCTATCTTTGGAATGAGAGTGATGAACGAAGCGTTGCACCCTCCACTTATCTTTGCCTCCTCCCAAAATCTATCTATAGCCCTCATAAGATCGCTTTTTATGATTGACCAAAACTTCTTTATGAAGGTGAATGTCATATCATCCGGCCCCGGCGACTTTTTGTTTCCGCACATTTTTATCGCCTCCCACACCTCTTCTTCCACAATTGGTCGCTCAAGAGCTTCCGCCTCGTCCCTCGACAACTTGTTAAGATTATTACTTTGGAGTTTCGGCCCAAACTTGTTACTTGAAGAAAATTTACTTTTGAAGAACTCCGACACAAAATCTTTGATTTCTTTTGGGTTTTCCGACCACACGCCTTGGATATTCATGCCACGGATCCCGTTCTTGCGTTCTCTCTTTCTCATCACCGCGTGAAAGTATTTCGAGTTTTCGTCCCCCTCTTCCATCCATTTTATCTTGGCTTTTTGATTGTCAATTTCTAATTTCTTCTTTTCCGCCTCTAACCATTTTCTTCTCGATTCAACCCACATCTCCTTGTCCCTCTCCTCCCATCCTTTTATCCCGGCCTCCTTTTCCAACCTCAAAGACTATTTTTTATTTTTTTCCAACTCCCCGGTTAATTGCTTGAAACTTTCGGCGCACCTTACTTTCAACTCATTCTTTACATTTTTTAATTTATCTCTAAATATGCAATCCGGCGTGACCGAGACCGTCTCCTTCTCCCATTCCCTTCTTATTACCTCCTCCACGCCCTCTCCATCTAGCCATGTATCGAAAATTTTAAACGGTTTCGGGCCGAAATCGATTTTTGCCTCCCTTAGCATGATCGGATAATGGTCCGACCACTTCCTATCTAGGGCCTTTACCCCCAAATTCCTCCAAACTTCGCCGAAATCGTTGGTCACGAGAAAACGGTCTAACTTACTATACTTTGATCCATCATCGCTTATCCTAGTGAATTTTTGCCCTTCCAAAGAGATCTCCATCAGTTGGCTTCTCCTTATAAAAGCGTTGAATTCCTCCGCCCCCTTGTCATGTGTGACCGAGTTTAACCTCTCGTGGTTCCCCCTTACTTCGTTGAAATCCCCAAACACGCACCATTTTACATCTTCTTTGTTGCAAAGCTTTTCTATATCTTTCCAAAGTTCGATTCTCTCCTTGCTCTCCCTCGGACCATATACGTTTATGAACCCCATCAAACCTTCCACCCCCTTCCACTTCCCTATTTCCACTACTAAGGACCTTTCTACCAAGAAGAATTCACACGCAAATTCTTTCGTGTCCCATATCAAGAGCAGACCCCGGGAACTCCCTACGGCTTCCGATTGAATAAAATCAACATCATCCGATCCCCACATTCTAGCGATTTGTATTTCGTTCCAACTTTTTTGCTTAGTCTCTTGAATCCCGATCATATTTACCCTCTCCTTCGTGCATATTTCCTTTATCCATTTTTTCTTCCCGATCGACCCCAATCCCCTAACATTAATCGAAACAATCTTCATTTAAAAACTTTATATTAGACGACCCTCTATCTGGCATGTACATGGTTACCCTCGAGATTCTTCCGTGGGGCGTTCCCAAACTAGTCCCAACTTCCGCCCGAATTCCTCAATTTTTTCAGTTCCATCTGTACTTCTTACCTCATTTGAGTTAGACGCCGCCTCTTCTGCCTCTACACGAATTTCGTTTGATTTTCTGGACTTTTCTTTTTTAGTCGGGTCTGAACTTTTTTGCCCCCCCTTCTGGTTCAATCTTCTTGCTTTCTGTTTGAGAAGATGAAAGCTCATCTTTCCCCTCCCAATTGCCAACGACTCTCCCTTCCTATTTTTTGTGATTTCGCACTCCTTACCTTTGGCTTCCGTCACAATCTCTTTCCCAATCGATTTCTGTGTTCGCAATCTGATCGATTTTTTGCAGACGTCTTCCTTCTGTTCCGCGGTGTGATCATCGATTTTTTGGCCGTTATCTTTTTTTTGGGCTGCTCTTTAAGTTTTTAGTGTATCTTTGTGATGATTCCATCCCACTTTCCTCTACCTCCTGATTTGGGCCTGTTTTATCCACCCCATGTTGGGTCTTTTTTATTCCAACTTTGTCCATATGGTTATTTCCTTTCTCCTGGGCCTTACTTTGTTCCATTGGGCCAAATTCGTTTCCTGCAGCTCCCACTATTATCCTCTCTGGACTAGCCGTTGTTTCTCGATTTCCCATCCCATCATCATTGCTCTCTTCCTCGACATTCGGAGAATTTTGAAATTTTGACGCTTCACCTTCCCCTTTGACATTTTCCGGTAACTCTGACCGACTGCCGACGACTTTTTCCGACGACCTGACGTTACTTTCCTGATTGTTTCCGGACTGATCCTTTCCTCCTGAGCTCCTAACTTCTCCGTCCTCACCTTGATTTTAGAAGACACTCTCCTCGACGATCCAATCTTCGTTGTCGGTTTCTTCCTCCGTCCACTCCGATTCACTGTGATTTCCTTCTTCCTCTTCGTTCTTGCTTTCTTCGAATGTTGGCATCACTACCGTTCCGTTGCCTTCCTCCACCACTCTTACCCGATAAAATAATCCGCCTACTTTTATGCTGCGTAGCTCATCGATTCTGGATCGGAGTGATGTTGCAACCAAGGTGAGGACGGAGAAGTTAGGATGGAGAAGTTAGGATGGAGAAGTAGCTCATCGATTATTGTAGAAACCAAAAGCGTACACTTTTAAAACATGCATATAAGTTCCACATAAATATTATATGTGTGTAAGGATTCTTACTTGGATTGTAACATCGATGGAGGGACAGATTTATGAAGTCGGAAACCAAAATTTCATTGACGAACTAGCTGATTGAGCTTTCGTGCTGATAACGTGTTAAAGGAAAAAAGAAACAGAACAATAATAGAATGGAGAGAATGAATCGTAATTCTCATTAATCATAAGCCCTTTATATAGGGATGAGTTACAAGTAGATAACTACAAGGTATTTCAATTCTAATCTATCTCTATACCTATCTCTATCGTCATATCCTTTAGACGATGACACACTTATCCTACAACAAAAACAAATTTATAGCAATATAATATGTTAATTAATACAACCAATGTAGTAAAGAAAAATTAAATAATATAACATGTTAAATAAAAGAATTTAAAATTTATTATAACGTATATACTATAAATTTTAAATTTGTTAAAAAAAGTTTTAGAAAAAATATTTATTAACTTATGATTTTAAATAACCGTTACATATAATATGTAAAAAATAATCAAATAATAATTATAACGACAATAGTAATTGATAATTAAAATATATTGATTAATATTATAAAATATATAAAATAATTTATATGATTAATAATAACTCTAAATAATTAAAAATTAATATCAATGTATAATTAAAATTTAATGTAATAATTTTCAGTTAATATTAATTAATATTTATCAGTTAATAATAATAAAATTTTAAAAAAATAATATTTGTTTATAATAATAGTTAATAAATAATGGGGCAATATTGTAGTATTCACAATAAGCTACTGAAAAGCAACTCCAAGTAGCGTTTCAAAAAGATAGCTTATAGTCATTCAAACATGTACCAAAAAAACTAGTTTTTTTTTCTTCGCCAAATGATGCCACATTATTTTGACAAATATAATGTTTCGTTTTCTAATATTAAGATCTTGTTTCTTATTTTAATTTTGTGTGAATACCACATATTACTTTTTGATTGATTTAAAACGAAATAATAAAGATTAACAGTGATAAATATATAAAACTTTTTAATGTTCTTTTTTTAAGAGCGTCTTTTAATGCATGGTTCTTATAAGCAAAAAAATGTAGAAAATATCATTATGGAGAGTTTTTAAGCAAAAGGTGTTGTGGCTTATAGGAACTATCATTGTGGATAATTCTTATAAGAACCCAAACTTATTTAGGTTCTTAAATAAAAACCTTGGTTTTTATCTTAATGTTTGGTTTAAAGTGATATATCACTAATTTTTCTTTTTATTTTCTTGGTTTTATAATCATTAATATTATATATTTAAGTTGAAGAAATACATGAGATCCACAAAAAGAAGTTCTTGTAAAAATTAACATTGTTGCATTTTATGTGAGTTCTTGTTTCGATTAGTTGGAAGTAAAATAACAAAAAAAAGTGTAAAATGTAGGTTCTTATAAGAACCCCCATTGGAGATGCTTTTGGGTTCTTAAATAAGAACCTTGATTTTTACTATAAAGTTTGCGTGAAGTGGCATATTCCTGTTTTTTTATTTTTATTTTTCGACTTTGTAATTAATAATATAAATTACATTTATATAATTATTGATGTTGAAAAAATCAATGGCACCCACAAAAAGGAGTTTCTTTATAAAAACTACCAGGAATTTTATGAGAGTTCTAAATTTGATGAAGTGGGAATGATATGGCAAGAAAAAGTACAAAAAAGAGGTCCGAATATTGATTTTTACCGTGATATTAGTGTGAAGTCACATATTTGTTACATTTTTTTAAAGTTTTTTTGACTTCATATTTATAATTATTGATGTCGAAAAAAATACATGGGACATACAAATGGAAGGTTCAAGGTTCTTATAAAAACAATTTGTGTAAATTCTTATTATGATGGTTTGAAAATGAGGTGATAACAAAAAATGTAAAAACGAAATTCTTATAAGAACCTCCATTAAAGATGCTCCAAATACGCTCCAACAAAATATAATAGTCAGTCATTTTCATAAACTGTTTGTAAAGTGTTCATTGTATAAAACATTATATTAATTAGTATTTTATGATAGTAATTACCTATACTATTGACCCAGGCTCATGTAACCGTTTTTACATGAATCTGGACCGTTTAAAATCATCTTATTTTTAATCTCACCGTTCAAAATCAATTTACAACACTAACTTTGCCTCTTCCCTTAACCGTATCCTACACTGAAGCCTGAGTTATCTTCAACCTTTGCTCCCACGATTTCAACCTCCAATCCCTAAACTACCTGAGTTATCTTCAACCTCTGCACACGTTCAAAGACTCCCACGATTTCTAGTTATGGCGTTTCAACTCCCCCCTGCCTCAACCTCCGGTGTTGGAGTTTCAACCTCCTTCTTCTTCTTCCACCCTATAAATAGATGGAATTTATGCAATAAAAACTCAGATTTTGCATTCTGCACCAAGTCATCACCAAGGTTTCTTCTCAGATATGAACCAAGGGTTTGTTCACGGTTTTTCTCAGGTACGATTTCACCATTACCAAGGGTTTCTTTCACGATTTCTTTGTTTCTATGTATCTCAAATCGATTTTCATCACCAAGGTTTCTTCTCAGATACGAACCAAGGGTTTGTTCACGGCTTTTTCTCAGGTACGATTTCACCATTACCAAGGGTTTTTTCACGATTTCTTTGTTTCTATTTATCTCAAATCGATTTGGGTTTTTTGTGTTTCTTTCTGTGAGCATGAAATAAGCAACCGCTTTTGCAACTTTGGGTGAAATATATTGGGTTCATGGAACTTATGATCTTTATGTAATAACCTGGATTTTATTTGAAAAGACTCAAGTGTTGTGGAGAGAAATGGGTAACAATCGAAAGTTCAGGGGTCAAGTTGTAATACCCCGGGTAAGTTCGTTAGTTAAATTCTAATTCCGTTAAATCTAGTTAACTTTATAAAACGAGGTTTAGGGTAAGTTTGGGTAAATTATAAGTTTAGGGGTGTTTGGGTCATTAATGAGAAGTTCAAGGTCTAAATGGTAAGTATGGGATTGATATACACCCTTAAGATATTCAGATATTTCATTCAGCAGCAACATCCAGATATTATCAGTGTGTGTGTGTGTGTTCCTGAGGCGAGAAGAAGCGGAAAAAGGATTCATACGGTTAGGGCTTCGATTGATTCGTTTGGAGTCGTTATTGAGGTATAGTTTCTTCTCATATTATGTTTGTAATCGGTTATAGCAAGTTTCTATCGGTTTAGAAAGTTTGATTTTAGTGATTTGTGTTAGTTTCAATTGAATCTGAGAAATTGGAACCGACTGTGTTCTTGAGAGTCCCGGGGAAGTCCCGGTAGACTCCCGGTACCATGGAGTCCCGGTATTATCGACTCCCGGTAGTATAGAGTCCCGGTATAGTCAACTCCCGGTAACGACAAGACCCGGTAATACCAACTCCCGGTGATATGGAGTCCCGGTACTGGAGAGTCCCGGTACAGTGGAGTCCCGGTACAGTGAGTTTCGGTAGTTTTGGTAGTGTCCAGATATAGTTTTTAATTGTATTTTTGGATTAAGTTGCTCCGAAAACTTCCTGGGGGCCGCCCCCAGACCCCGCAAGGGCGTTTCCCCTTGACCCCATCCGCTATCCGGGTAGCGGAACCCCCGTGATAAATCGCTGAAGGGAGAGCTGTTGAGGATAAGATTTTAGTAGGCTTTATGTGTTTGACTAGTAAGGCGATATTTGTATTTAAATCTGTTACAGATTCTGTGGGTTTGGATTGAAAGACTGAATCTTTTGGAGAAAAGCTTGGAAGTGTTTATGGATAAGCGATCGAGGTGAGTTTTGCTTTAAAACGTTTTGAACTGGGATACATATATATATGAGATGATTATGTGGTAGGAATATGATTATGTGTATATAAATGACAATATGATGTAATGAGATATATATTGTATTTATATAAGCTTTGCACTACACGAGTGCACTTGTTGTCGGATTCCGGTGTGCGGACCGGTGTGTAGCCGGGTTCCGGTGTGCGGACCGGTGAGTAGTCGGGTTCCGGTGTGCGGACCGGCGGGTAGTCGGGTTCCGGTGAGCGGACCGGTTGTTGATTTATTAGTTGGCTTGCTACCAACTAATATGGCCATTTGTGGAGGAATAAGGTGAAAGAGATGTACACGATGCACGAGTCTGGATTGGTATTTAAAATACGTGTGGTATGTTTATATATTTACGAAAGGATTACCAAAGGTTTATCTAAACTATTTTGATACAAAGGATTTACATAAAAGGTTTTATAATGATTTTGGAAAGGACCGGGATTAACTCACTAGACCCATTTGGTCTAACCCTCATTTTGTTTTCAAAAATATGTTTTCCAGGTTAAGGATCGGCAGGAGAGGATGAAGTGTAGGAAGCTTTTGATGGATGTTGATTAGGAAGCTTTTATATATTTTGTAATGTCAAGACTAATGAGACCGTACTTGGTTTGTTATGTAACTTTTGTTGTAAATCAATGATATGTATTACTGTTATGTATTATGATGTATGTTATAGGATTTGGGTTGTTACACAAATGGTAATTTGGAGAAGGAATAAAAAGTATCATTTTGGGCTCAAAACCCTAAAATCAATCATTAGGGTGAGATTGTGTTTGGCGGCCAGAAAGAAAGAGCAGAGAAGGGAGGCATTCAACCTTAATGCATTTTGGAGAAGAAAATGTTAACAATTCACAGTTGGAAGAGGAAGGAGTAATCAGAGCTAAATTCTACCTTGAATCGTATCAGGTAATCCCAAATTTCACTCTTAATTTTAGAGTCCTGTTGGGTGTATGGATTTTCGTGAGTTTTTGCTTAAGTTTGGAAAGGAAGCACTAAAGGGGTTAATAATCATAACAATTGGATTAATTGAATGGAATAAATATTTTGTTGGAAAAGAGGCTTGTTGATCGATTTAAGTGAAATAACTATCTGTGTAAATGTTAACCAGTTTTGCACCGAGTTGCCAATATTCGAAGTTCCGGATTTGACTTATTTGAAATGGGATCCGAAATTGGGCCAAGCCCAAGGATCCGAAATTTTCTCATATTCCGGAACTGGGTTGAGGGAAGTAGATCCGGAAGTTGTAAGGGATGTGGATCCGGAATGGTCATCAGATCCGGAACCTTTTAATTAAAATCCGACTTATACATTAAACGAGTTCATGATCCGGAAGCAAGGAAACGATCCGGAACTTCACCCATATGTGATCCGGAATCTGATAAACAAAGAAGATCCGGTGTTGGGCTAGCAATAGTGTAACACCCGTAATTTCCAGATAGGTCTAATGTCGAATTAGTGTGGAACCGATCTTTAAGAAAAATATGAAAAATAAGTTTTGGGGTTAAATCCTAGATTTTATGGTCTTGTTGGATGGGGAATTCGAATACGAGTCCGACGGTTCTTTCCGGAGCGAAAACGGGGCTATAACGAAGAAGTTACGGACGAAACAGTATCCGACCGACCGACCCAACAGGGAGCCGCGCGGCTTTCCACGCGACTTCAAAGTCGCGGGACAAACCGCGGGAATGGTCTGGTGTATTAAGACGCGAATTTCAGCCTCATACTTCAAACCTTCGTAACTTTTGCATCCCAACTCCGATTTTGATGATTCAAGTTGCTACGGTTTCGTTTTTTAGAGCTCTTCAAGGATCTAGAAAGATTTTTGAAGTATGATGAATGATCCAAGAGTATTTGGTGGTGGTTGAGGTAAACTTCTCACTTTTCTTCATCTAAGAAGTTAGGGTTTTGGTGTTTTGGTGATTTTTGGATGTTTTATGTTAGGGGAAACATATATAAGTGTTTGGGGATGATTATTTATGGTTGAAAACTTGTGGATCTAGGTTTTTGGAAGTTTTGGGCTTGAGGATTCAAGTTCTTCAAGGGAGCTTACGTTTGGGAAAAAATCTAGATTTAGCCTAAATCTAGCAAGGTGAGTTCAAGTTGCTTTGTGAAAACTTTGTACATGCCAAAATGTTTCTTTTAAAGTATTTGTGTGCTTTATATGAAATTATCACTTGTTAAGTTAATTGGTGGGTTTTGATTTAATCAAAGTGTTGACCTTTACAAATCTTGTAAAAACACCCACATTTGGGGATTTTGAGTGATTGATGAATAAATCACGAGTGAAAGAGGTTTTGTTAATTTATTGTATAAGTGAAGGTTATTTGGTCAAAATACACTTTTAGTGTTTTGTGATTATGTGATAACTATGATGTGGCACATTTTAAAGTGTGAACGTGTGAGTTGGGGATTTTGGTCAATCCGACCATGTGAATGTTTTAAGAGTTGTAAACCTTTATTTTGGGGCCGATGGCCTATTGAGGAATTAAAAGATAAAGATTTTGGGTAACGATGCATTTGGGTTTACGTAACCGTGTGAGTGACACGTATTTAAGCAAACAATTATTTTGGCCTTAAAGGCTTGATTTATACTCAAATGAGTCTTTTGAGTGTTTGCCGGTTTTAGTGACTCGAGATGGAGTCTTGGATGTGTTATATGCTTAATTGCATTTTATTCGAATACGTGCCGGTTTAAGTGTTGGTCTTATGTGTGAAGACCGTTTGATGATTTATTCTTAGTACCTTTGGGACTAATGAACCTTAGTGAGTTATATGCATTGTCAAGTAATAAAAGAGTTGCACATACGTGTACATATAGATGCATATATGATTTGACTTCATTGGCAAGGTGGCAATGAAGGGGTTGTGAGATTATCATGCCTCAGAGCGTGTGTTGCATGATGTGAGTTAGATGCATTTCATTTGCATGAATTGACATTGATAAATGATCATTAGATCTTTTGAGCAGAGGGCTCGGTTTTAGACTCGATTGAGTCTCGAGGGCATTCGCCCGATTTTTTATAAGCTCGACGTGGGCTTGGGGTTTGAGTTGCATGAATTGCATCATATTTGGAGTTTACATGATTTGAATGCATTAGTTATTCTTTTGAGGTCATGTATGAATTTTTAAGTTAAGTAAGCTTGTTTTGGATAGTGGGTTTTCCAAGGTAAAGACCTAGTATGGTTGAACTTGAGGGCTTGGACTAAAGACCTAGTATGGTTGATGTCTAAGAGGGGCTAAAGACCTAGTATGGTTGATGCCAAAGACGGACTAAAGACCTAGTATGGTTGATGTCTGAGATGGACTAAAGACCTAGTATGGTTGATGTCTAAGATGGGCTAAAGATCTAGTATGATTGATGCCAAGGATTGACTAAAGACCTAGTATGGTTGATGTCATCCGTTTTCCACATCCAAGAAGCTTACCTACATTTATTTAATCGTGGTTTAATTTATGTGTTTGCCACACTCGATGAGATCGGGTCTCCCCCGTCACCGAAGGGTGTTGATTTCGGGTATTTTATCTATTCACATTGTTGAGGTTATATTACATGCATATGGATTGTTTTCCATGACTGATGGGCGGATTTATGTTACATTCTTATTGGATTTTTAACTGCTGGAGTTTTATTTTATGGTATTTCGATTTTAATACATTTTACGTTTGCGTAAGTTTTGCTTCGTATTATGTTTCCAATGAAAGATTATATGTAAATGAATGGTTTCCATGTCTCACGGGTTGAGTATGTATTGTCAACCGTATTTAAAGGTTTTGCCTAAAACTAGATTTACGAACGTATTTGAGTGGGTTGGGATTCGTAACTCATTTTTGGAAAACACTTTACACTTTTGGGGAGGATTCCCATGGATTTTGGGTGCGTTGGAAAATGAGTCATTTATGTCATATTTGGGAACTTTTTGGAAATGATAACCTTTGTCGCAAACTTTCATTAAAGATTTATTGAATCATGACTAAAGCTACTAATTTCCGATTTATGATTTTATATAGTCATGATAAAATGCTTGAACTCACTAGGCGTAAGCCTAACCCTTTTTATTTGTCGGCATGTGCAACAGGCTCAGGTTGGGGTAGCTCTAGCTACATTGTGAAGTGGCGAGTGCTAGTAGAGTGCACGAGAGGTGACTTGATTACTGAAGTATTCCGCATTTGTTTGGACTAGCAACTTGTGTTGTGTTAAGTGACACCCGTTTTAAGTTATTAACTGTAGAAATTATGATGTTTTAATTCCGAGGTATTTTGATGAAGGAATTGTAGAAAAGATTTATCTATTTTGGTTATTTTATTGAATTTTAAAGTTAGTAGCTCGTTCCAAATTTGAGGGTGTTACAAATAGTGATCAAGAATTAAAATGTAATTGGGCCTCATCCACTAAGCATTCGGAATAGTAATGTCATGGGCCGACGATTTCAGAAGCTAATTTGGTTCCGGTGTTAGGCTCCCCTATTGGATCAAAGTTGTTTGCTGTCAACCCACGTGATCCTATATATATATATATATATATATATATTGGATTCCGGAAATTGTTATTTCATTTGGAGTTCGGTAGTGGACTCCAATTTAAGTGGACCTGGAACGTGTGTTTAACTTGGGCCTGTTTAATTAAAGGTCCGGAAGATGATACAGAACCGGATTGTAAAATGGAACCGAAATCTAACATGAAATTAAGATCCGGAGTTTTATTCAATGGGCCAGACCCGGTTTTTGCCTTCACTCTTAGTGGACCGAAGAATAGGAATTTATGTTGGGCTGAAGAGACTTTGGGTTCCGGAATCAATAAATAAATATATTAGCTTGGGCCGTGAGATTTTCTAAATCCGAAATTCTTTTAAGGAATTTGGGTATTTAATTGTTTAGCCCAAGAACTCGAAAGTGGTTTTAATTATTTGAGATCCGGTATTTATTTTGAGTCCGATATTTAATTAAAGATCCGGAATACTATTTCACTCGGGCCGGGTAGCGAACTTCAGAATTTGATTTTCGGCTAGAAGTTTAACTTATCAATTTAGATTGAGATCGGAAGTAAGCTCGAGTATTAATGGTTAGATTTACGAGATACGTTTCCTACAATTTTTGGTGTTTCACCTAACGGTCGGGAGCGTAAGTAAGAAGTCTTGAAGCGAGAAGTTTGCTAAAGCGCCAATTGAGTTTTTCTAACTAAAATACGTGATTTTACGTGTTTTCCAAAGAAAGTAATTATGTAGAAATGCCATGTTATTTTACATGATTTTTACTCGAATGAAAGTTAAATGTTTTACTGATTATGGTGTGTTTACAATCATGATTTGCTTACACGCTTTTACGAACTGCTCCATGAAAAGTATGTGTTTGTTTGAAAGATGATTTAGCACAAAAGGAATGATTTATAAAGCTTTTACGTTCCGTGATCTATGATGAGTTGTGTGTATGCTATGTGGAGTCGGTCTGCACCGTGGGATCAGAGTGCCTCGGGATCCGATGATCCCTTGGACATGTTTGATGAGCCGGTAGGTTGGAATTCGTTTCCCTCCTATTCGGATAGAGGGGAGTCTGCTTGGGCCCCGATCGCGATTAGCTTATGTGATCCTTAAACACTGTGCAATACCATGATTGAATGATTATGTGAAGAACGTTAATGTGTTTTATAAAATGTTTTCATACTGTTGATATATGCTGTTTACGGAGAGAATTCACTAGACCTTTTGGTCTAACCCTCGCTTTTCAAAACTAAACCATTTTCAGGTAAGCAAATAGTAGGAGGCTCGGGTAAGTGAGCAAGAGCAGGATAGAGTACAGATGCAGTTAGAGACAATGTCAGTGCCACTTGTAGAAGCTAGAATATTCTCAGTTGTGTATAGGTTGTTTTCGCCAACCTTAGTTTTGAGACTGATGTAACGAAATTTTGGGACCCAGCTCTGTAATGTTTTTGTTTTTAATGATATGCATGTTCTATTTAGATTGGGTTGTTACATTTATGTTCATTGAATTTAGGATTGTTTGCAACTGTTCGATGATACTTTGTTCATTGTCAAATTTCTTGAATTTTGGGTTTGGAGGGATAAGGATGGTATCTAACTGATTGTTGTGATTTGAAGGTTTGGAATTAGTTTAGAGTTAAATCGTTTATTAAATTAAGAAATTACCAACCATTTGATTAATATTTCCGATTTGAAATATTTGTTGCTTGTAGTCTACAGTTTCAAAATTGGAAATTAAGTTGTTTGCAGGTGTACAAGAGTGGTCCATTATTTTTGTCATCAATGTTATCTTCACTGTAAAACATTTAGCATCTATATTGTTTTAGAAGATACTTCCTATTATTATTATGGCATTACAGTTTCATATTACTTTGCATTCTCTATTAAACACATCTTATACAGGGATTTTGGCTGGACTTCTTGGAAGAAAAGATGGTTTATTCTAACAGAAATTCAGGTCTTCTATCGAAGTGATCCAGTAAGTTGCATTTATTTAATGCGAATGCCCTTTTTTTAGTTTTGATTTTTCTACTTATCCAACTTGCTCATTGAAATTTAAATTATTTTTTGCTATTTATTAAACCACCATAGTTTTGTCTTTACATATAATGGTGGTTGTTGCACCAATTGGGTCTGTCCATGATCAGCCACAACTTGGGGCTGTCCAGATTAAGCCGCCTGCAGTGACTGTCCACTTCTGGTCGCTGATATTTTGGATTCTGCTTGCTGCTGCACTTCCTAGGTGTGTCCAGATTAAGCTGCAGGGTAAAAAGCATTGTAGGTTGCTTTTTCAATTACTTTTTCATATCAAAAGTGACGTTTATCTCAATGAACTAACTGACCCATGCAATGTAGAAGCACAAGCTTTAGAAGTCAAAAAGCCATGCTCCCCTAAGTTTCACCCTGTGAATTTCTTCTCCAAGATGTTCACATCAGAAAGCCATTTTGCATCCAGTTGATGGCATCTAAGAGATCTGAAGTGAATTCGATCATTTCATTAAGTCATATATGGATAAAATTGACATGTGTGGATTAATCTGTCTGTATAGATTGAGAGTGTCTTTGTTTGGAGAGTTTTTTCATAGATGCAAGGAGTGTCTTTTTTAATTAGAAGAGATAGGTTTGGACCGAGAGTCTTACCCGGTAAGTGATGGCGAAAGCTCTTTACCACAGTTAGCGCTTACCGGGAAAATTGTTACATATGATACCATTTTGGTGGACTAAAATTTTACCCAAGGTTCTAAATGGCGTGAGGCGTGGCGTGGCGGCGAGGCCAAGCCTCAAGCCTTAGGAGCCACGGCGTGCCATGGCGTTTATCAAGGCGTGGCTTATGGCGGCAAATCTCTATGGCATATATACTATTATATATAAAAACATATGTTTTGTACTATAAATCGATGAGTCAATGACAATAACCAAGTTAAATTAGATTATATATTAAAAACTAGCAAATAAGACATTAAAAACGTAAAGAAAAATCAAATATTGCGTTATAAAAGACCGCACATTAGGCCATGGCATGCCACAGGCATAACGTGGCGTGAGACACAAGGCTTAAGCCATGGCGCGCCATGGCGGCTGTCGTGGCGAGCCTTTTAGAACATTGATTTTACCCGATAAGTAAGTGATAGTATTGAATTTTACCGGTAAGCGCATACCTAGGTAAGCATTTGATAAACGGCTCCTAAGAAGCTTGTGAATTCAGGAATTCAGTTTTATGTATGGTACGTTGGTAGAAGGTGCATCTCATCAGGACTATTTTGTTTTTTTGCAGATGATGTTATGTGTTTCTGGAGCTTAAACGAATCTTATGCATGTGATACAACATATGTTTTTTCTTTTGTGGATAAACCATTGTGCCCAAACGATCTTGGTTGGTCATTCTTCTTCCAAAGATGTTGTCATGTATTTGATATTTCTCATCCTTTTTACATAATTTTGTTGTTTCGGTTCTTGTGGCAGTGGAAGTGATATGTTATACTTTACGGTTATAATTACTATTTAGAAGCATCATTATTGTTTTACATTACTTAAAAGCAATTACAAGAAAGGTCTTGCATAAGCATATATTGATAGGTGATAGAGGTTAAACTTCCTTCATCTCTCTATCTCTCTCCCTCTTTCTCAAATTACCATGTTGTTAAGGTTGTAGTTTTTGTTGCAGGTTCATTTTGTTCTCTTGATAAGCCGACAAGGAAAAGTTAGGTTGACAAAATGGTTTTCATCTTATTCTCAGAAAGAAAGAAAGAAGTAAGGTATGTAAGATTAACTAGACCATCTTTCTTATTTCCACCAACATTTCTATCTCTTGGTTCCAGCAGATTATATGGTAGTGGAAAATACCAAAACAGATAAGAGCCAATGAAGATGATTAATGAATGTACACTAATAATTGTTGCTTCAAGTCGAAGATGTAAATTAAGTACTCGGATGGATACTGACCTAAAATCTCATCTTATCTCCATGTATATTTGAATATTATTGTATCTTATTTTATTTTTGAAACTAATATCTTATTATATACTAACTTAAATGTATGTGTTACCCAATTACCAAAGATGCAAGGTAAAAATAGGGTCTACCTTATATAAATATATATAAGGATGGTTCATGGATACCGTGGGATACAATAAAGAAATATAACTTTTGAAATGGTAACATCAAATAACTGAAATCTAGATTAAAGTCATATCGTATACCCAATCAACGGACGTGTATAACACTAGTTATTAGTAGCTCTTAGATTTGTATATATTTCATTCTTTTATCTTATATTTGTATATAATTTTAGAATATCTTCAATAGATTTTTTAGAATTTCTGTAAAATAAAGATCCAAAAATAAAATTTACAAAACAAAAAACCACATAAATCTCCAACAAATTTCTAAAGTTTCTCTAAAATAAATAACCAAAAGTTAAAATTTTCAACAAAAAAGTTCATTTATTTTCAGCAAATTCTTTATTTTGAAGATCTAACATTGATAATAACGAGGTACGTATCCGCGGGCGATGCGGCGCGAAGTATCTTGAATCAAAAGCCGAGAATTCGAAAAAATAATTTTGTTTCATGTTCATATTTATTCGATTTTAAATCGCATATTAGATGTATAAAATTAAAGGTCAATATGGTTAATTGGTCAAAAAAATTGAAAAATATTCGTTCAATAGTGGGGTCTTCAAACCCATAACATTTGTGCTCATTTTGAAGGTTTTGATGAACGGTTATTATAGTATAATTTATCAAAAAAAGAAAAACATATTTGTTTAATGTATTTTAGTTTATGTATGTTGATATGATAAATATGTAAAATGAAAATGAAAGGAGAAGAGATATAAAGTAAATTAAATAACTAATTATAATGGTATAAAGTGTAATTTAAAAATAAAAAATTCAAGTTAAAAACTTTTAAAACTTGTACATGATGTATTGAGATTTGTAGTTCTTAAAAATTCAAGAATAACCATAAATGGAATTATTTTTAAAGGAGTATAATAAATAAATATAGATAAGAGCGTAAAATGTACAAGTTAAAAAAAATATCGGTATGTAATTCTTGAAAAATCTTGATACGTATTTATGATATTTCACAATATTATTAAGTTAAAAAAAATACTTAATAATAAACTTATTTTGAAATTATTGACGAGAATATTGTAATAATATAATTTGTAAAAAAGTGCATTTATTAATATGTTTTAGTTAAACTATGATTATGTATTTTTAATATTATAATGGTGTAAAATGAAAATGAATAATGTAAGGGATATAAAACAAATTAATCCGTACATGTTCAAGATATTTAATAATATGATTAAATCCAAAAATATTCAATATTGGGCCCATTTCGAAGGTATTGACGAGACGATTACAATGATATAATTTGTAAATAAAGAAATGTATTTTTTTAATGCATTCTTGTTCATATACGATTATTTATGTTAATATGATAAGGATGTAAGATAAAAAATGAAAAAGTATAAGATTAAAAGTAAATTGGATAACTAATTCTAAATGTATAAAGTGTAACTTAAAAATTGAAAATTGTTAGATTTTTTAGAGAACGTGGGAGAGATAGCTTTTAGATTTAGCTTTAAAAGTTGTAAACTAAGCATACAATGAAGTACGGCTCAAATTTCAACAAAAACCGCCGTTTCGTGCTTATATATATAGATATTGAAATATTATTTTTCTTTTTAAATATTTATTTTTAAATTTTCTGTTGGTGCTCTTACGCTTTGTTCTCGAGTTTGTTTTATGAAGGAAAGGAACGGAATGGGGAGGAAAGTAGGAGGAAAATAAAAAATGTGGTGTTCTTGAGTTTTTTTAAAGAGGGGAAGGAAGGGAAGGGGAAAGAAAATATTACTGATTTTGCTCCCAAAACTTTACGCCCAAATGTGGGAGGAAACGGAAGAAAATGAAAGAAATGAAATAAAAAGAAATTAAAAATATTTATAACATTACATATATACCCATTAATTACATTTCATTATGAAATAAATGAGGGTATATTGGTAAAAGTAACATCTTTCATTTTCTTTCTCTCTTACTCAAGAACATGAAAATTTATTTTCTTTCCATCTCCTTTTTTTTCCTTCAATCTCAAGAACACAAGTACAAATATTTATTTTCTTCCATTTCCTTTCTTTTCCTTCTCTTTTTTCTTTATTTCTAAAACTCGAGAACACAGCTTTATTGAAACACAATATTATCTCAAAATATAAAAAAAAGTTATTGAAAAAGCTGTCAAAATTTCTTAATGTCCACAATGAAAAAATGCACACAGTTTTAAGAGTGTGCAATTATTACATTTTTTAATTAACCAAAATACAATTTTACCCTTAGTTATAGAGAGAGAATTTATCCATCACATAATTAAGGGTAGAATTGGAAAGTGAAATTATACTTTTGAAAGTGGACACTTATTTTGGGACAAACAAAAATAGTAATGTAGACACTTATTTTGGGACGGAGGGAGTATTAAAATAGATAGCTTTTTATCGGGAGAAAAAAACAAATCGTCGCCTGAGAGATTCGAACTCTCGCGGGGAAACCCCATGTACTTAGCAGGCACACGCCTTAACCACTCGGCCAAAGCGACTTGATGTCTTCATTTTTATTCATTATTATATATACACTATTTCTTTATACAGAATTTACCATCTTTCTTGCGTAATTCATTTCACAGAATTTGAGTGTATAACATTTTATCGTTCCATGCATTTTGTTTTGCTTTAAAAAAATGTGTTTAGGGGTTGGAGTTTTTTAAACAAGGGTTTTTGAATCTTTTTGTAGTAGTCTAAATTTTAAACTTATTAACCTTTAAACTGACATTCAAATAAGCCTATAGTGATTTCAAGACATTTGAATCCAAATCGATCTGTCACTAGCACAATGCTTTAAATCTGAAGCTATTGATGTGGAACTTGTATGTTCTTGTCCTAAAATCTCGGTTTTAATACTCAATGAATGAAATTTTTAGATGTCCATTTCGTTACACAATAAGCTTGTAATTAGGGGTGAGCAATACCGGGTACCCGGCCTATTTTCATGGAACCGGAACCGGAACCGGAACCGGCGGTTCCTAGAAAGAAGGAACCGGAACCGGAACCGGAACCGCTCCCGTCGGTTCTCATAATTTTGGAACCGGTCCCGGAACCGCTAGGAACCCGTTCCGGTTCCGGGTACCCGCCTACCAATTGTTTTTTTAATTTTTAACATTTTAAATGTCCAACAACTTCTTCCATAAGCATTTTTGGTGTTCGTGTACGTTCGTTTAAAAAGTATAGTCGTTTATGTTCGTTTATGTTTGTTTGTTAAAATGTTAAACGAACACAAACAAACGAATCCCAAGCAATGTAGTGAATCCATTAATATTTTTACAAAGGCTCAAGCCAAAAGGCTCAAGGGAAAGGGCTCAAGCCAAAGGCTAAAACCCAAGCAATGTAGTGAACTAGTGATGCAATTGAAAGGGAAGAGATGAGGGTTATATATACACTGAAAGATGAGGCATGATTTTCTCAAAATTTTCGATGTGGGACAAGGTCTTTCATCAAAAACTGAAAGATGGTGCTGCCAGCTCCCACATCGCTACGAGTAAACAATTTTTTTAAGGCCTAACACTATATATACAATTTGTCAACCTTTTATGAATGTTCTTTAACAATTTTTTCTTAAACTAGTAATTTTTATTTAGATAATTTTAAAATTTTAATTATTAATCTAATTTAGATATTTTTTCACATAGATTAAATATGTAATAAATATTAAATATTAGATATTTTCTATTAAAATGTACCGGGTACCCAGCGGTTCCGGGTACCCGGTCCCGGAACCGGTCCCGACGGGTACCCAGCGGATAGCGGTTCTAAAAAAATGAGAACCGGAACCGGACCCAGTCACATCGGTTCTGTTATTTTAGGAACCGGAACCGAAACCAGTCACATAGGTTCCGGTTCCGGAACCGACAGTTTCGGAGCGGTTCCGGTTCCAAAGGCGGATACCCAGTTTCGCTGCTCACCCCTACTTATAATTATGCCTCAAGATCTTGTTACGTAACCGCTAGAAGTCTTGCCTCTTAGCAAGCTCAGTTGCTGAAAATGCATACAATTTGTCCAAAATCATGTAGAGGAAGTACTTTAACTGGATTCCTTAAATTAATCGGTCAAAAATGTTAAATCCCATCCGAAAAAATTGTTGTAAAGTTTGATCTTTCGTTATATATATATATAGAGGTGGGTTCAAACAACGCTAACTATTTACGAGAACTACGAGAACGGCCGACCATGTACAAAATCACTGGTGATTCACAGTACAAACCGCGGGACAAACCGTGCGTGTCCAAAATTTTAATCACATATGATTTTGTATGTGAATCACCAGTGATTTTGTACATGGTCGGCCGTTCTCATAGTTCTCGTAAATAGTTATCGTTCTCGTTTGAACTTTCCTCTCTCTCTCTCTCTCTCTATATATATATATATATATATATATATATATATATATATATATATATATATAGAGGCTCCGTAAAATGCAAATCTTGTATTTGTTGCACACCTTACAAACCACAGTCTGCATATGTGCACAACCAGTCTGCACATATGCATATAAATATGTGCAAGAATATACATATAATGAACATACATTCATATGGGACAATGCATATATGCAGACTGGTTGTGCACATATGCAGACTGTGGTTTGTAAGGGGTGCAACAAATACATGGTTTGTATTTGATTTGTACTCTCTCTCTCTCTCTCTATATATATATATATATGTTCAACATCGTTATATTATATGGATTTCATCAACAAGAATAGAAAGAATAAATCTCACATCCGGAAAGAAAAAATGACATAAACAAACAAAAAATATACTATAATTAGTTATTATATCATTGAGAATATGTATATGAACAATAATTTGAAGGAAAAAAAAACCAAGAAAATCATATAAAATTTTGAATCATTTCTCTAACTTCTTCAATCACAAGCCATGCTTTATGCCCACCAATCACCTCTGCTTTCATCTCCCCATCTTTCCACAACTATATACATGCAACATTTTACTATTTATAACAATACTCTTAACATAAAAATACATGTCTTAAAACACAATATAAACAGTAATCTAAAACGACTGTAGTTATACAAAATGACTTAAACTCACCTGAATTGTTGGCATTTTCTGCAATCAACAAACAATAACGAAACCAACACCAGCAGCGTCGACAACAAATTCAAGAAAATCGTTAAAAACCTCAAAACCAACAAAACTTATCGTATCCAAAATTGGGAAATTGAACGTACGGAAATATTTCCCCGTTTCACGAGCGCTTGTGGCACGTTGTTCACATCCACGCAATAAAACTTGAACCTAGTCGTAGTTCACGAGTCAAGAAAAAGCATGTCAACACATACCAATGATCTAAACCGTGCGATCAAAGCCTAACCCAAGTCTTGAAACAAAATATAAACGACCCATTCGTAATTTAAACCAAATTCGAGCAAATAAAACCGTACTTGGTATCATATTCGGCAGCCAATTTCTCCAATTTCGGCTTCAAGTATATGCATTTTCTACACCAAGCAGCCATCCTACATGCATAATTTTGGACACCAAACTTCAAAAGCCGAAAGAAATAACCGAAATGATCAGGATTTATTACGATATATTAATATAAAGATCTTAATTTCGAATTCTTTATACAAAAAAGAACAACAATATATATATATATATATATATATATATATATACCAATCGATGATGATGGGTTGAGATGTTTGTTTTGCTTGTTCTAGAATAAGATCCAAATGGTCAGCATCAGTAATAGGCTCCAATTCCACGAAAGCAGGTCTTGATGGATCCCAAAAGGCTTCAACTTTACAATCTCTTTTCTCGATTTTCTTCAATGGATGATCCATTTTTCTTCGATCGAAACCAAACCCACAAGTTTTTATCACATTCGAACAACACCCATTGCTCCAATTTTGCTGGTGTGGCTGCTGCTGTTCTCTGTGATGGAGTTCTCTGTACAGAATATGTGAATTTGGGGCTAAAATTGACATTTTTGGTTGTGTAATTTTCTTTCGTGTTTTGAGGTAGAGAGAGGTCTCGAAAGATAAGATATTTTGGGCCCTGGAAATTTTAATGAATAATAATAATTTTCTTGAAATAATTTGGGAGTTTTAGGGCTTTTGGGATTGAGAATTTGGATCTTTCAGCTGATGGGAAAAACTGTTGAAAATGGAAAGATAGTAAGCTTATCCAAAAGATGAGTGGGAGATTGAATCTCTTATAAATTCATGGTCCATAACTTACATGCTAGTGGTGTACCCGTGCGGTGCAGCGCGGCGGGTGAATCACAATTCCAAAACATTAGTTTAACCCTGAATCACGTTTCTTTATCACTTTTGATTTTATTTCATGAGTTTGCGTTGTTAATTTGCAAGTCAACTAATATATAAAGCTAAAGGTTAATATGGTGTATTAGCAAGATCGAATGGGAAAATAATTGCACACGTATTGGGCTTCTAAACCCATATACTTAGAACTCATTACAAAACTTGAAATTCTTGACTGAACAAAAAATACAATCATTTGTAAATAATGTTCATCCGTATATCCACAATGTTGTTAGTTTCCGGTGATGCACTCATCCGTAAATATATCCTGCAAAAAACGCGCAATGATTTTAATAGAAATATATGGTACCAAATGTGTAATAATATAACTTTTGATTATACCTTATTCATCACGTAAAACTTCCTGATAGACGACGTTTGAGGTGTAGACTCCGGCACCATTGAATTATTTCGCAGACTTCACTAACACCTTCGTATTGCCCCGTGATATCCGGACAACGCCATGTAAAGCTTCCGTTGTGAGAATACAGATTCCGATGGATAAACACCTACCTTAGGAATTTTCTGGCCTTGAGCTTTATTGATTGTCATAGAAAAGCTAAGCCGAAATGGAAAGTGTTTTATCTTTAGCTTAAATGAGAACATGTTATCTTCGGACAGACATAAGGGAATTCTCGGCGGAAATACTCTCTTTCCAGCATGCTGACTAACACGTCAATATTATATGGAAAGTCCATTTTCGACAAGTATACCACACTAATTAGATTC
Source organism: Saussurea involucrata (assembly GCA_033807775.1). Lineage (NCBI taxonomy): Eukaryota > Viridiplantae > Streptophyta > Magnoliopsida > Asterales > Asteraceae > Saussurea > Saussurea involucrata. The sequence goes on from CM066326.1 coordinate 62,295,274, forward strand.
TATTTGAAATATATAAATATGTACTTATATTAATTAAAAGAAAAGTATTAGACTAGATGTATATATATTTAAAAGATAATATCAAGTTGAAACAAAATAAATAAACAAATATTAAATAATTAAAAGATGAACAGACAACAATGGTTATTGTACAGAATGTTGCCAAGAAGATGTGTATAGTGATCAAACTACTATAAGCCGTGTAAAGTAACTTTTACTCTAAGGGATAATTAATAAACTATAAACTAATAAACTTATATATAGAATAACTTGTACTTAAGATACAAATAGTTTATATAAATATATAGAATAACTTGTCCATGTCCTAATTTGTACATATAACTTGACTTAAAATCTCGAATTGCTGTCTAATTGATTGGCATTGATTAGAGTTCTCTAAAAGACATGTTTGGATATCTTCAAGCAAAAAGGTATATTTGTGTCCCTATCTTAAAATTATGAAAATTATAGATGAACACATGTATGTTATAAGAAACACAAGAAGGAAGAGATCTAAACAATGCATGTAGTTTAAGAAATCAGATTGACATACCGTTGTCAATAATGGTCAATGTGTTGTTGGTCTTGTCAGGAATAATGTGGATAAAGAGCTCTGGTTGAGAATCCAACTTGGTCTTATCAGGCAAGCTCTCAAAACGAATTTTAACAAGGCCTACATAAAAGATTTCAAGTCCATATAAGAAAAGTTTTCACGTTCCCTACCATGTCTAGGAAGTACTGCACTATAAAAAAAAATACTTGAGCCATAATGATATTGCAAAAATGAAAGGCATGTCAACTTTCGCAAATCTCTGGGTTTTGGATGTTTCTTCAAATAACAACCCTTTAGAGTTCTAATAGCCATTTAGGATTGGTTGCATGATCTATTGCATCTCATTATCTTAACTGTGGGTATTTGATGGTCAATTTCTTTTTGTTGATTTCATAATAAGGTTTACATTTTCATGTTATTTTTAGAGTTCTTTTTTTGTATCAAATGATCATAATCTGTTGCAAGGGGTGTCTAAAAGGGATTTCTTCCTCGTAGTTTTAGCTGAAATGTGTCTCAAGGCATTTTTGTGCAAAATGTCAATATTCAAAATGCCTCCTGTAGTCCTTATCTTCTTATTGTTCTCAACAACCAATTCAGTCTGTTGGGTTTAAATGTGCAATGGCCGTAGGCCAAATTGCCATTTGGTTTTCTGTTTGTGGCTGCTATTTACCTGTCCAAAGAACTCTTTTGGCGTCCTACTTATTTGCTCAGTTTAGTTTCTGTTTTAACATCAACAGGACTGGATGTTAAGAGGTTTTAAGAGGTTAGGTAACCACTTCTATATTCAGATGTATTTAAGAGTTAAGAGGGTCTGAAATCTGGAAAAAAATAGTCTGAATGAAGAAATGTCTGAACGATTCAGACTGAAGAGGTATTAAGAGGTTTTTTTAACAAACAACCCCTAAGGTGGCGTTTGTTTTTAAGAGGTCTGAAGTCTGAAGTCTTATTTCACTTCTGATTAATAAAAGGTGGTGCTTTAAGAGGTTATAAGACATAAGGTTACCTCTTCTGATTTCAACGTATTTCAAACTTAAGAGCCTATGAAATCTAGAAACAACAAACGATCTGAACGTAAAATGTCTTACCAATTCAGACTTGCTGTATATGGACATCATTCGCGTTCAAAGCAAATAAACCTGAAGTCTCTGTTTGTTATAGAAATGGAGTGACTTTGAAAAACCTCAAATGTCATTTTTACTGCACATAAGCACCATTTCAACAAAACTTACTAAAAAGAAACTCCAATTCACCATCAAAATTTTAATCACTTCTCATTTCTGCTGGAATATTTTTCCACTTCGACACAAGCAGGTATCTTTATATATTAACACAAAATATGAAAACATTTCAAGTCCATGGTAAAGAACAGTAAATATCAACCTAATCTTGGTAATCAAATTCCATCTCTTTTCCTTTTCTGCTATTGAGTTCAAACAATTGATGGCATGGGCTTCACATTTTCTTTGTAAATATAATCATATTGTGTACTGTTGATTCTAAACCATTGTGAGCAATCACGTCACGGTTAAGACGATCAGCTCGGTGAGAAGAACTTTGCTTATCAAGCAAGATTATTAAGTTATGAATCATTAAGTACTTTGAGATTATTATGGTTTTTGATTACTATGTTCTTATTGAATAATATACACCAGCTTAATAATTTTAATTTACTGTTTTATTTTTGTGACATGCAATGAATTCTGTGGCCTTGACCCTCTATATCCGACATTATTATGTCATGTTGAGAAATAGTTTGTTTAGTTATGAAATAGTTTTGTATTTATATTGCTACAAAAAATTATCATTGTTTAAAATTATGTTATACGATCATAATTTGTTTAAATAAAAGTTAGTCCAAAAAAATTCAGTACCAACCGTTCTGGTCCCAATCTCATCGCTATTTTTTCCTGCTTTGACTTGTTTTAATGTATGAAGTAACAATTCCCATTTTATATCATGTAATGGCCAGTAACAAAATTATAGAGGAAAGCAAATAATATGTTAACTGCTCAAGCAGCTAAACTAAATCCAGTTCAACTGAAGGACAAAATCGCTTGAGGTTTTCTATACTCGGGTTCGGAGCCTATAGCACAAGAATGACTCTTCAACCTGAGCAACTGAAAGCTGGTGTAATTGCAGGTCCAGTTAATCAAATGTCCTATTTCTTTACTAAATGGTAAGACTTTACTAATCTAAAAATCAAATGTCATATTTCTTTAACTCATATTCAGTCCTCATCGTGTCAGTTCCAAGCTATAGGGATGTAATATGAGGCTGAAAGAGTTAAAGAGGGATGTCTCTCATACGTTAGTCGTTCACAACACTGTTTGATCTTAGTGACTACGTATTTCTTCTCTTTTGTTTGATCTTAGTGACTGCAGATTTCTCCTCTTTTTTCTTCTATTAGTTTTTGTTTTGGTCCAAGCAATGTGCATAATATTACTGTAAATTTGTCATTGGGTTCAATTCTATGTTGTTAAGACATTATTACAATTATTTCCCTGATTCATATACCCATTTTTTATGGATCATTCTTCTCCATGATGAAATACTTATTTGAATGGTTGTTTGGTTGTTTGGCTTTGCCTTTTCATTCCTCCCAAGAGCAGACTGTGCCTCATGTTACTGTAGCATACTTGTTTGTCCACTTCATAATTCCTATTTGAGATCCATTACTACATCTTTAACTATTTCACTAATTTATTTCATTCCTTCTTAATTTGCCTGCTTACACTCAACTGTGTGTACAGATTTAGGTTTCCCAACATCACAATAAATCTTCACATGTGGGAATACTCCTTATGTATAATCTAAGGCGTGGGCCAAGATTTCTGGTTTTTGTTATCATACTTTTAAGATCATATATGGTGTAAAATAGTCAGAATTATGGTATTACCGTGTTAGTAGCTTGAAAAGAAGCCAGAAACCCAAGAGAACGAATCCACAAGGGCAGGATACAATCCAATCTCCTCCTATCCCCTTTGTCCGTTCTACCTCCAAGCAAAGACACTTCTCATGTAGAAAAAACTAATTTCAGCTTCATTCAAACATATAATCGAACACCTAGAATGCAACTTTTTCTTGGAACGATCAAACCACACGCTAGCAATCAGAAACCATATCATAAGAAAATAAGCAAAAAAATCTAACAACCTAACAAAGCATCACGAATTGGAAATCAAAAAGTCAAGAAGAAGAACCGAAATAGATGGCACGTGCCTCTTAAAAAACACAGTATTAAACCTGACTATGCTCTAATTCCAAGATCAAAACACCGATTAAAACAAAGAAAATAAAAAGTTTGATTCCAAAATATGCCTAAACAACAACCCCATCCGATTGAGAGCAGATCAACAAATACAAAAAAAGTCGATTGAAAGCAGATGAGCAAATACATAAATAAAAATCGAACTTTTGGTTTGGAGCAGAAGAATGTCAATTGAAAACATAAAATATGTAGAGCACACATACCTTCATTGGTTCCTATTTTTGTATTTTCGTCTCCTTACAAAACCTAAAATGGAGAATAGAAAACCTTCTACCATTTATACATAGATGGGAGGCTCTCCAATTGATTTGTCTTGGAGACATATAGACATGAAATTGGGTTAGAAGAAAAAGTTGGGCAACGAAAGAACTTTGTTGACCTCCAATGTTTGATGATGAACAGGTTAAAGGTCTGGTAAGAAATCTTAAAAGCTGAAAATAGGAGAAAGACTTTGTAGAAGGAAGAAAGAGAACTATTATGTATTCTCAACTTGGCCCGGTGAAATGAATCGTAAAAGTTATTCATGGAGATGGAAACGGAAGACTTTTACAGGGAAGAAAGAGAACTATTCAAATACCAGTTTTAGGAAAAGATTGTGGAGGGTTAAAAGGCTGCATAAATAACTTGCACATTATGCATTCTCACTTGTATTTAAGAACTTTTCAAGTTTGATGCATAAAATGATGGTACTCAATGCATAGAAGATAGTATTTAAGACTTTTGATCAAGATGAATATTAAAGTAGTATAGATATAGATATAGATATAGATATACACATACATGTATGATGTATGTATACGTATGTATATAATAGTATAATAATTATATTTGCTTTATATTTTGCTATAAAAGTCATATTTTTCTAAATAGAAAATTATCGATATTAGTCGATAATTTTTTTACATTAATTCACATATAAAGAAGGTCAAATGATACCAAACGTTAATAATATATGTTTTTACTGGACCAATTAATATACAAAATGGGTTAGGTTCCGGTGAGAAATTGAGGTTTGAGAAATATGAGAAGAAGTTCTCAATCGTTGAATGAGAAATGGATGCATCAGATCAATTCCCTTCAATGCGCAATTCATTAGAGGATTTTTGATTAAAATAAACAGTTCATATCCACTTCTTACGTTAACCTCAACTTCTTACACAATCATTTGCCTGACAGACAAATGTCATAATATTATTCGGTAAGAGACGCGATAAGGCTAAAGAATTTAACAAAATTAACACTTAAGGGTTAAATTTGGAATCTTTTAAAATTTATTTATATTTTAAAGTTTTTAATTGTTATTTTTATTCTTACTATTTAGTTTCTTAACTATCATTCAATCAGGGACGGACCTACAGTGGTGCTAACGGTGGCAAGTGCCACCGTATAGTTTCTCCGTCGTAAGGTAAAAAAATTAATTTTGTGAAAAGTGCAACCGTATCGAGGGTGTTTCTCCCAGTCCAGTGACCACTCAAAAACCTATCAAACTTACTACACAACAAACTCAAATTGACCCACGAAATGTTCCCTTTCCAGAAAGAATGAAGAGTAAAAATGTTGATGCTCAATTTAAAAAATTCTTAGACATTTTTAAACAACTTCACATTAACATACCCTTGGTAGAACCTCTTGAGCAAATGCCAAGCTATGTTAAATTTTTGAAAGATATTTTGAACAAAAAGAAAAAGTTGGGTGAGTTTGAGACTGTGGCATTAACTAAGGAATGTAGTGCCCTCCTCACTAGCAAGATTCCACCTAAGTTGAAAGACCCAGGTAGTTTCACCATTCCATGCACCATAGGAGGACAAGAAGTAGACAATGCACTTTGTGATTTGGGGGCTAGTATAAACTTGATGCCATTGTCTATATTCACTAAGTTAGGTATTGGAGAGGCTAGACCCACAACCGTGACATTACAACTAGCCGATCAATCCATAGCCTACCCCAAGGGAAAAATAGAAGACGTCTTGGTCCAAGTGGACAAGTTTATTTTTCCGGCTGATTTTCTTATCTTAGATTATGAGGCCGATAAAAATATACCAATCATCTTAGGACGTCCATTCCTTGCGACCGGACGAACTTTGATTGATGTCCATAAAGGAGAGCTCACAATGAGAGTCAATGACCAAGAAGTAACCTTCAATGTCTTCAAATCCCATAAATTCATTGAAACTGAAGATTGCTTGGCTGTGAGTTTGATTAATGGTACCCCAAGTTTTGATCCAGTGGGAAGTAGGAGTGAGCACTACGACTCAGAAAACGATGATACTTTTGAGGATGAGTGTAACGAAATTTTGGCAGATTTTGAGCAGCTAGATTTCAAGGATAGACATGTCAAACTACCATCTAAATACCCCCCCTGACTTGAATTTGAAGTCATTGCCTTCCCACTTAAAATATGCCTACCTCAATGAGTTAGAAGAACTCTGTCACCACTCCCACATAAATTCAAAAACCAACAAGGAGAAGATCAAGAGGTGGCCTGACCAAAAAATCACTCATGGAAAGTTTGCGGAGGGACAAAAAGTGCTTGTTGGTCCCGAAGGGTAATACAAGTTTGTAGAAGGGGGGGGGGGGGGGTTGAATACAAACACACGATTTTTACTTTTCTAAATTGTTTATTGATAAATCAAGACAATTTACAACTTGTTGCGGAACAAGATTAAGGATTAACCTAATCTAAACAAGTTAAGAACACTAAGTTTCTTGCACTAGAAGGAGATAAGGAAATTACGAATAATAACCTAACACACAGATAGAAAGAAGAATAAGAAGATGGCTGAACGCACTTCATTTCTGAAGTAGGGTTCTTCTTATATACTGCATGCATTTAATGCATGACAGTATTGCTTTACACGTGGCATCAGCTGAGTGGTTGCATGTCATTGACCTTTGTAGACAACCTTAGTAGCCGCATGGTGTACAGTGTAGAATCAGAGTTTGTTGTACGATCATAGACAAAAAGGATGTCCGTTCTGACAGTTCGTACGGAGACGTGCAAGGGAGGTAAGACAATAGTACTTTGTAAGGAGACTTCATGATCAACTTTCGTTGAAACAGTTCTTTATCAGCGAATGATAAAGTTCAGCGATTGCTGAAGTCTTCTACTTGATACTTCACGTTGAGTGGACAAATCTTGGCTTCGCTGATATCCGCATCAGTTCATTAGTAGATTTGTCGCTGGTTCTTGAGCTTGATCTTCGACTTCAGCGTAGAACATATGTTGACGTGAAACTTGTCTTCAGGGATCATAAGTAAATAACTAACTTATCAGCGATCATCTCATAGACTGAACAGGCTCAGAGCTACTCGATGAACAGAGTTCGCTGACTATTTAACTTTAAAGAGCGAGAGTTACTATCAGCGGTACTGAAACAGTCTTAGTACTTATCAGCGATAGTGAAACTCTAATACATATTGTTTACTTACAATTTTCACTAAGAGTTTAAGAGAGGGTCATTATCAAATCACTGAGGGTTTGGATCAACAATCTCCCCCTATTTGATTATGACATAGCAACAGAGAAAATTGCTAATTAATGAAAACATAAGGATAAAAAGAACTCATAAAATATTTGTCCCTTTTACTGTTTTCTGGGAACTTTTCAGTACTGATGGAGTAAAGTACATTCGCTGAAATTTTTCTTTAAACTTCGTAAAGGTTACAGAGGGAAGTGGAAAAATCACAAGTACAACAAATAAAATTACAAGTACAAAGGATGTAGACATATAAAGATAGAAAGAATTACAAGGCGATCCTATCCGTCAAAAGGTTCTTCCTTGATGAGAAGTTCATCGAGGGTCTTTGATGTGGGAATCATCCAGTCAGGGACCGTTACACCTTGATCCTTTTTGTTCTTTGCTTCTTCAAAGATCAGGGGCTTGAGGTGACGTGCCTGAATGTCGCGTCTGACTTCACACCAGTATATTAGGTCTCTGAGCTGTTCGATGGGAGTGATTGGAAGCTCAGATATGCGTTGAAAGTGTTGTTGTCCATAGCAGTCTAGAAAGAAGATGCCATAGGGTTCACTTAAGACTTTTCCAGGGATGAAAGTTTCACCAGGAGGCAGGGAGGTGTCAAGTACAGAGAGGTCAGGGTCACGACCAAGTACTTCTTCGCGTGATAAACCTATACCTGTTTCATTCCGTATAGGAGGACCTGAGTCTGAGGTTTTCTTTTTCTTTGCAGAGGCCCATCTTTGTTGAGGTGGAAAAAGAGTGGAAGGAGGAATATCCACAACAGAAGAAACCAAGTCGATCTGAGAATTTAAAATTTTCTCGACATGGCTCTTGAACTTTGAGCGAGATCGCTGAATGGCTAATTTCACTTCCAACCATTCAGAGAAACCAAATTTCTCTAATGTAGCAGCATAAAAGGTTTGCTTGGTCTTGTCTTCTCTGAATACGTCAACTTCAACAACAGGAACGTCTACGAATAGTTTTCCTCTGATATTTACCTTGATGATTTTGGATGGTCGAGATCGATAGTTCAACATTTCTTTACACCATTTCAAAGTCGAATCAGATACCTTAGTCTTTTCTTCAACGATCCTTTGGGAATCATCCCATAGCTGACGTTGGACATCAATGGGAGTTCTTTTTAGCGCGTGGTCTTTCACCGATTGTTGGACAAGCTGGATGGCGAGAGCCTTATCTTTTTCTTCAGCTTCCTTCTTTTTGGTGAGTAATCGTTCAGCTCTTAAATGATCCTCGTATTCTTTCCTTGATATCCTGAACTTTGTAGGAACAGGGATTTTGTCACGAGGAAGAATGATTCGCTGATCTTCAAGCTGTTTGATCATTGCATCTCTCCTTTCTTGATCCTCTTCACTTAGCTTTTGAGGAGCAAAGGAAGGTCTGTTTTTGTGAGAGAGCAGCTATTCTTCAGGTTCATCAGTCTCAGTGGTTAAATCCAAGACTAGGATTATTTCTTCAGCTCTTGTAGCTGGGATTATTGTTGGTGTAGTTGTAGGAGCTTCAGCGGGATCCTCAAACAGGGGAGAGGACTAGCTGAAACATAACGATCGTTTAAGTAAGAAAAATTGGGAAGAAAGAGAAAAGAACAGGGTTAAGTGTATAGAGGTTTTATGGAGAGGAGGATTGATATTGAGAAGGGATAGAGGAGGGATGCAGTATAAGGGAATAGAAGATATTGTACCTGACAAGCTGGCTTAATCTGAAGGATAGCCAGATTGCCTTTTATAGCGAGGCCTTTGTTTTTGCCTTGATCAGCTTCAGATGCTGCAGGCTTTGTCTTCTCCCCTGATGGTTCGTTTATCGAAATCCCTTTCTCAGGGGCCTTCTTGGGCTCAACGAAGAATAAGTCATCATCATCATCGTCATCATCATCATCTTTAGGGGATGATGATGGTTCTTCATCATCGATATCGATGGGTTCTTCGTCTTCAGCTTCTTCTTCTTCTTCTTCAGACTCGACCTCATCAGCAACGACTTCTTTGTGTTGCTCTTCGAGTTGCTCCCCCTCAGATACAAAGGGAGGTTTCTCGGTTACCTCAGGGTTTTCAACTCCCTGAGGTTTTGAAGTAGAAGCAGCAGTTTCATTTTTCTTCTCCCCCTCATCATTATGGGGAAGGTCTTCAGCTCTCTTCTCCCCCTCTTCCACATTATGAGGAGGGGAGGCAAGAGGAATATCAGCAACACCAGCAACATCAGTAGTATGAGGATCACTGTCTTCTTGGCCAGTGAGTCCCATACAAAGTTCAACCGCTGCTAATCTGTCGTCGAGGCCAGATATAGCAGGGGCGAGTTTCCGAAGATCTTCTCTATCGGCCTGAGTAAAGTGAGACTTTGGAGCATCCAGGCGATTGAGTATCTGCTGAAGTAGATCTTTGACCGTCGTAACCTCACCCTTAAGAGTACCAACCTCTGTCTTTAATGATGTGACTTCATTGGACAGAGTGATGAAGTTTGTTGCGAGGGTGGTGTTGGTGAGGTTGAGACTGTTGATGTTTGAGGAAGTTTCAGCGAGGGTGGTAGCAAAAGTTGCAATGCTGCCATCCACCTTCTCCATATCAGCTTTGGAGGCTTTCGTGTCAACAACCTCGGTCAGCTTCTTGAGGTTCTCTCTAGCGTCTGTAACCGCTGAAGAGTTGGTGGAGAGAATGGTGTTGTATGATTCCATCTTTGTTTCCAGGGCCTTCACGGAGGTGTTGATATCCCCCAATTTAGGACCTGAAACAGTTATTAACTTATGAACAGAGGAAAGCTCAGAAGTTTGGGGTTGAGAGAAAGAAGTGTTTGGGATAATGTGTATACCTGCAGGCGGGTTGGTGAAGTTGTCGAAGCCTCGTAACCCTGAGAAAGTTTCATAGTCGTCTTCAATAGTTCCTTGACGACTGGAAGTATCTGCTGGTCCTGTGTTTTGTTCTATCATCCTCTGAAGATGTTCAGCTGTAGTGTCGCTGAGGAAGATGTTTGTTGAGGAGAATAGGGGAATAGATTGAGTGACCAAAGGAGAGGTGGGAGGAATGATGGTTGATAAAATTGGTTGGGTGCGGGGTTCAGCGTTGGATTCGCTGAAAATCACTTCAGTCTCTAGAGAGGCTGAAGGAGGTGGGTTCAGTTCCAAGTTTATAACTTTAGCGTTTAGAGACGCTGAAGCTGGGATGGAAGGGGTGGCTTGATCAGCTGTGGCAGAGTGTACCACTGAACTATCCATCAGCTCTTCAAGATGGGTTGTGGAGTCTTCAGCATGTGAATGCTGGGGGGGGGGGGGGTTGATCCTTGGTTTTCTTGATTCTTTTGGAACCAAGTTGGGAAGTAGATTGTTTCCTTTATCGAGAAGGAGTGGAAGGTGCAACTTGGGTATCAGCGGTGGGGATTTCCACTGAATGAGCTGCAGAAGTAGAAGAAGGAGGATTAAGAATAGATAAAAGAGTAGTAAGACGTACCTCGTGTGCCAGCGTCTTGAAGTCGAGCACCTTAGGGCCAACCTGAGAGAGTCTCACATCACCCTCTTTTGGGTATTTGTCCCCAAGTCCAAGTTGAAAGACGGCGCTGATGAATCTGGGATATGGAACCCATGAAGGTCTATCAGCCATATCTACTCTGAATGCAAGATCGTCATAGATGATCGAGGCCCAGTCAACATGTAGACCTTTCAGCAATGCATAGCCCATTGCTTGCTGAGGTTGAGCAGCTTGATCAGAGGAGCCACTCTTCGCTGTCATGCAGCTTATTAAGTGTGCGAAGATGAAGTTCATCTCATTTGGCATTTTGGACTTCTTGATGAGGGTCAGTTTCTACTCAATCTCCTTGTCCCTCCCTGTGTCCCATGCGTAACCCATTGCATCAAAGAATGCAGTGATGGCTTCCCTATCAGCATGGTTTTTGTGGTTTGGCAGAGAGACAAAGGGTTTTTCTTTGGTGGCAGTGGGTAGGCTGAGTGCTTTCCTTATAATGGCAGGGTTGATTTTGGTAGTGCCAAATTTGGTGTCACAGAGAATGACATCAAGGAGTTTCTTAGGGTCCTTTAAAGAAGGAACCTTAGTGTGTCTAGCAGTATACCAGAACTGAGATAGAAGAAATTTATGGGCAGGGGGTACAAAGGTTAAGGCTTTGAATAGGCAGCAGGTTTGGAGAAAATTCACAGCATCATTCAGATGTGTGACTTGCTTCTTCGGAGGAAAATCGAAAAGCGCATAGAGATTGTTGGATTTTGAGAAGTCTACTTTCTCAAGCATGAACTTGACCTGAGGAGCCTTGGGAAGATTCAGTTCCTCCGTAGCAGGAGATTTCTCAGCGGTAGGAGCAGCAGTAGAAGATGCCATTCCTGTTTATCATATCAACCATGAATCATAGAGAAAAAATACAGTCTTAATGTGGAAAGATTTTCCAATAAGATGTTTTCGAATTTTGTCCATTTCATTCAGACAGAAATGTCTTAATGAAGATTAGGGTTTTCTTGTTTTGAAAAAGAAATGCAAACCCAGTAAAAGTCTTGTTTTCCATTTTTCTTTAGATAAGGATTCTTGAAAAAACGAATGAAGAACAAGTTTAAGATTTTGAGTTTTAAACTTGAAGAACAACCATGAAAAGGTTGTGGCCATAAAACCATGAAAGAAATGATTTCATTTTAGAAAGGTTTCTTTTGTTTGATCTTTTGAAAAACAAGGATAAGATCAGAAACAAGTTAAAACAGGTAAATAATGAGAATATTAACCTGGTTGTCGAAGAAGATAAACAGTTTTATGGAAAAGCTCGAGTTCAATAAGCAACAGTAAATCTTTTCTTTCTTGGAGAAGAAGTTCGCGTAAAGGAAAAATATAAACTCGAAATAGTTTATATAGTGAGATTAGAGAGAGAGAAAAACTAGAGCGGGAAAGTTTTTCATCATGACACAGACACGTGTTTGCATTTGATTGGATGGTAAACGAAACGTGCAAACGTGTGTCAGAAAAAGAACGTGCCAGGGTTTATCCTTTGTGATGATGTCACAAACGTCCTTTCATATTTTAGGATATCTCTGAGGTTTTGAAAGCTCAGGGACTATTTTGAAAAACATGAAGCACTGAATAGAAATATCAGTGCTAGTTTAAGAAATTTCAAAGTATCGCTGTTAAGGAAGATATATTCAGCGATGTGATTTGTTTTGAAATCTTGCATTTACATGCGAATATAATCAAATAGATAAACAATGTATGTAACGATTTCAACTGGTCATCTCTGTATTAGCTTTCAATATTGAGAGGATTACAATAAAAATGTAGGAAAGCAAATGAGACAACTAGCCTAATTTTTCTAAGGCTAGATTGCTTTATATATGGCGGGCCCGTGGTTAACAAGCCCACGGCCCGTTCACTAATAAGGCTCAAATTAAACAATTACAATTATCCCCTTGAACTTCTAATCAACCAAATATTACCCTAACAATCTCCCCCTTTGATTTGAAGTTCGATTTGGCGCCAGTTCGCGACATATCTTTTTCGAAGCGCGAAGTGGATCTCGAACCATCTGATAGCACGGCGATAGTCGATGCGATCTTCAACCATTTCCAAGGCATTTCGAGCAGTTATTTCATTCGGATTAGGAACTTAAGAAACCCTTGGATTTTCAGACTCGTGCTGAATGATCTTTCGAAGAGCATCTTGAACTTTGAAGAGTGTGCCGTCGCAGAATCTTCAACCTGACTGAATCGCAGAAATTTCTTCTCTTTCTGTTCATTGATGTAGACGATCCCAAATTCTGGTTCTAGAAGCATAGCGTTCTCGGGATACATATTCAACTCAGGAGCTTGCAGATTTGGCTTTCTCAGATTTACCTTCTTCGCCCTGTTCTCGACAGCCATTTGGAAGTTCGTTAGATAAGACATCATAATTACGCGGACCAGGAATCGACGAACCACTTCGAGCGCCTTTGTAACGGTAAGCGGTCGGATGGTTCTAGAACGTAGGTCTTTCAGAATCGCCAGGAAGTCAAACGGTCGGAGGTTCTGGAAGTCGGCTTCAGAAAATTTCCATTCGTTCCCATCCTCACGTCGGACAGTGAATACAGGATATACAAATTTCATCATACGGCTTGACTGGATATTGATTACCTCTGTGATCTGATGCTTGGTTCTGACTTGGCTGACTGGAAGACACCGCTTCATTGCACAGATGTATCGGCGTTGGTATTCGGGGCTGTAGTTGTAAATACCAAGGCAAAAGGTCGGCTCGATCGTGCGTAGCTTGTGAACAAACAACTTCTTCATGGATTCCTCCAGGTGAGGAATAAATACAGGGATCTTCTCCCAACGGATTTGTTGCTGAGGAGGGGGAGGAAGATCAGAAGCTGTCTGTTGTTGTAGAGGAGATGTCATACGATTGACAGTTGCAGATTGGGGTCTTTCAGAAGTTTCGGCGGCTTTGCTTGAGTGAGCGGGAGAAGTGCCATAAAAATTCTGTAGCAGGAACTGATCATAGTTGATGTTGTCGTCTTCATCAGTCGGGAAAACCAAGTTTACCTGCAGATTTACGGCACTGGCGGCTTTTTCGTACCATGCATCTTCGGTCTCCGGGTTGGCTTCGCAGTCTGGATCGATCATATCCAGTAATGATCTGTCTGATGAGTCAAAGTCGAGCAGTTCCTGTGTTGAACCCTCGGGCTTTTCAACCGTCGGGCCTTCATCATCTGAAATTTCCATGTCGATTACCATCTCGGCTAATGGCAACTCGGCTTCAGGTTGAGCGTCGGTTGTTGTTGCCGCAGTTGTTGGTTCTAGATGAACCACGGTAGTCGTTTCAGTAAGGATAGGGGCGGTCTCGGTTGGTCTTAATCTTTTCTCTCCCTCACGGTGATCAGGATCATCCTGGTCATCGTGTTTGCGCTTCAGACCGCCGACTTGACTCTTGCATGTATCTTCGATGGAACGGACTCTCTCGGACAGCACAGTGAGCGCTTGGTTGTAGTCCTTGAGAGTCGAGTCAATGTTATCTAGGTGAGTGGTAATGGATATTGAAGGAGTAGTGACCTGTGATTTCAGAATGGTGATCAGGTCTGCTTCAGTTGAGGCGTTAGTTTCGGAGTCTTGGAGTAGCTGAGCAAGAAGCATCGTCTTGAGGGTATCCACCGAAAAGGTAGGCTGAACATGAGCCGATGGAGGTGTAGGTGTGGTTTCAATTTCCACGATCTTTGCTTTGTCTTTGATTATTTTGGCGAGCTCGTTGGCGACATGCTGCTCCATTGCCTCGCGGACAACCTTAAGGGTGCTGTCCAGGGACCCTTGCGACACAGAGTCTGGGTGAGTAACTCCGGGAACACTTAGGTTACCCGTTGAGGCATCTACCTGAGAGGCAGAGCCACCTACGTTCACAGTTGGCAAGATGGTAGCTGTGGTAGGATTTCCCTCCGATCTTCGCGTTCCACCTAAAGGCGGAGACACTACGGTGGTTCCGGTCGAGTCACGAAGAGTCTCGACTTGGTGTTGCTCCGTTTGTGTCCTAGCCGAAGAATTTTCAATGTCAAAAGGCTCTAGACTCGATTGTGCACGAAATGAAGTCGCGACCGGGGGCTGCTGGTCGCTAATTTCAACACCAGCACTCTCCGAGTGAGAGGCCGGTGGAAGTTGTGCTATTTCCCCGTGTGAAATTGAAACATCCGTCTTTTGAGAGACGGATGAGTGGATAAGGGGGTCGTGCATTTGCTCCGCTGGGTCCACAGAGGCTTCTTCAATACCCCGTCCCAACAAATGAGACGGGATAGTAGATGTGGCGACCCGGATATCACTCGGTTGGGTTCGCTCAGGAGCCTCGTTATCTTTACAGCTCAATCTTTCCTGGTTCACTTTCGAACGCAGTTCCCTCCTTCTCACATGATATAATTCATCACCTAATACTCCCTTGGTTCTATGTCCCTGGGGAGGTCCCTCCGGCGCTGGCTGGACCATGGGATTCACTAACTCTCGCCTATAAGCAACTACACTCGGTGCAGCGGGATCCGCGTGTGCCAGAGAGGCTTCAGTTGACAAATTCCGGATAATGATGAAGAATCTTTCTGGACCCCTTATATATGGTACAAAGTTTCCGGATGGGACATCCGGATACTCATCCGGATAGATGGGTGTCCGGATACTCTGGGGATTTTGATAAAAAAAGGATCTCTGTTCTTCCATTTTCAAGAAAAACTGGGACAATTTGAATTAATGAAAGAACCTTCTCTCGCTCCCCCTCAAACTGAGCATGGGGATGGTTTGGCTCCCCCTCGAACAGTGCAAACTTGTGCAATGGAGAGTCCGA
This sequence comes from Saussurea involucrata, assembly GCA_033807775.1. Classification (NCBI taxonomy): domain Eukaryota; kingdom Viridiplantae; phylum Streptophyta; class Magnoliopsida; order Asterales; family Asteraceae; genus Saussurea; species Saussurea involucrata. The sequence goes on from CM066326.1 coordinate 62,310,829, forward strand.
CATACAAAAAAAACTTTTATACATTTAAAGAAAAACTTGTGTCGCTCCCCCCTCAAAAGATGAACATAAAAAATGAAATGCTCCCCCTCAGAATGTGCGCGTAGTGTGAAATGCACACGGGAGTATCCACACAAAAAAACTTTTCATCAGTGAAAAAAAAATTATGTGTGACGCTCCCCCTCAACATTAGAATGAACTTACCTGATAGCTGATCATGCTCCCCCTAAACACATGAGCAGTTTTGAAAGCACAGGTATAGACAATCCTCACGTCTTCGTATTATTGTCTTTTTGTAGATCGTGAGCAGCTCCCTCCTTCCGGTCATGTGTGTGGAGCATCCAGTGTCTAAGAACTACACATGACCGTCCTGCAAAACAATATTAGCGGACCTTCGGTACCCAGATTTGCCTGGGTCTGGGAGGGTTAGATTTGACACCTTTCGGAGGAACTTGCTTTGAAGCAGGTTGCCTCTTAGGTGTAGTTGTAACCTTAGTAGGAGGAACTGGTTTTGGATTAGGTTTCCTCTCCTGCTTTGGTTTAACTTCTGATTGGGCCCCCCGTTGAAAATGATGTTTCTTTTTGTTTTTACGGGGTTTGCGTTTGGGTGTATGATTATATATGTGATATGACCCAAACCAATCATTATTATTTATGTCATCAAAGTCATTCCAACCACAACTAGAACAACACAAACGATCGTGCGATAATTGGATCAATTGCTGAATGGAGTAAATTTTCATCGGAAAATTAACATCCCTTTTAACAAAATCAGTCATATGAGTCCAAGCACAATCGTTTTTGTTCATTCTAGGGTAAAAAACAATGTTAAATGACTTCGACGCTTCTTTCTCAATAGATTCCCTAGCTGGCCTCTTTGGTTTATCTTGTTTAGGCTGGCCGGTTTTACCTGAACCCACATTGACAGCATGGTCAGTGAACTTCGAAGAAACAAGATTTTTGATAGGCAATCGCTCAGTCTTTTGCCTCGACTGTGATTGGTTTTGAGGAACTGGTTTAGATTTGGGAATCTCAATCACAGCTGGGGCCTTAGTGTTAGAACATGTACCCTTTAGAAAGTTGACCGGTCGATTGACTACGGGTGATAGAAAGTCAGTGTGGCTCGGAAGAGGTATGTCGAAGGGTAACGACTCAAACTCTCCATCAGAATTGCCTTCAGAGTTCATATATTCTGAAAAATCGACTTCCGGAATTACAGGACTTGGATCGGTCAAGGAAGGCGAGGAACACGCTGTGCTTTCGGTTGTGTGCTTTGAGGAATTCGGTGCGGAAGCGTTTGAAAGATCAGAGTTTAAATTCCTTTTAACACACTCATCTTGAGAAGCTTTACTTTCTTGCGAAAAGATATTTCCGATGAAGGCTTTACACGAGGATGTGTCAGATGAATTCGAGGAAAGTTCAGGTGAAATCTTCGTTATATTTTGAAGTAGGTCAAGCTGCACTTGGAGTTGACCATTTCTCATGTGCTCTTTTATCGTTTCTCTTGTCATTTCAGACAATTTAGATGAGAGCTTATTGATTTCACACTGAAGAGTTTCCTTTTCTTCATTTGTCACACCTTCGGTTTTCTCAGATTTGAGTTTCTCAATTTCCTGAATTAGTGCTTTCTTCTCGTTTTGAAAAACAGACCTTTCTTTCTCAAGCGACTCCTCCAACTCGACAATCTTTGCTTCCAAGATGAGAGGGGGAACATAGAGTTTAAACTCGTCCATCTCAGTCTTGGTTGCGGGTGCTTGGTTCATAATTCGAAGTAGTCCTTTGAGAGATACTTTTAGTTCTTTTGATAGGAATAATTCAAAGGTTCATAACAAAACAGAAGTTGTATTCCTCGTTTGTGTGCGCGTTTATATTCCTCGGTTTCCTCTTCCTTTTCAGGTTCTAGAGGACCAGTCCATTGAATAGCATATTTCAGATACTTTTTATGTAACCCAAAACAAGCAAAGTCATACAAAGTGGGTGTTTGGTATCTACCCTTTTTCAAATAGTGTGGGTTATCGTATCCGATTCCCCACTCTTTGTTAAAGTACGTGAACTCTTTGGGTTTATTCATAAAGATGGTTTGATCGGTTTGACCTCTTTTGTGGAGTTTTGTTTCAAGATCGGTGATTTTATTAACAAACTCCTCAACATTGATAAACAATTTCCGCTTTCTCATTCAAACACTGATCAAGCTTTAAGGTCAGATCAGATATCTTAGCTCGAAGATCTTTTGGTGCTATCGAAAGATTAGCACACTTTTCCTTTAGGTAGGTGTTGTCAGATTTAAGCTTTTCTGTTATCTTTGTTTGAGCATCTAACTTTACTTTTAACGAGTTAATTTCAAGTAGTTGTTCATTCGAGGAAAACATATATGACTCTACCTTTTGACCAAGCAATTGAATTTTATCAACAAAAGTATTATGGGTTGGTAGACATACCTGACAAGATTCTCCAAGAGCTGGAGGCGTGGTGTGATTGCTTATGGCATAAGCATCTCGAGACATCTTTGATGGTTGTACTAATGGGATCGTCAGACGTTGGTTTGATTCAAAGTGGAACAGTATCAAGGATACTTAAATGTCCCCCTCATGCGACTTAGCACGGGGGTCCCGAATGAAAACTGAGCTTACCGGGTGAAAGGTTTCCGAATGAAAAAACTCAAACACAAAATTTACCGGATGAAAAGAGTTTCTGGATAAAATACTTACCGGATGAGATACTTACCGGGTAGGATGAGTTTCCGGATGAAAATGATTACCGGATACCTAGAGTTGTCCGGATAAAATGCTTTACCGGAAACTTTGGGTTTCCGGAACAAATTACCCGGAAAGATTGAAGTTTTAGTGACTTACCCGGAAAGGTTGGACGTACCCGGAAAGGATTAACACAAACGTCCGGAAAGTATTGTAACTGTCCGGAAAGTGCGGCTGGGTTTGTCCGGGAACTGTGGCTGTGGGTTTCCAATCGATTGGGAATCGACTAGGGTTGCTCAAAAATGTTCCTGAAAGATTAGAAACACTACCAAACACAAAAATAACACTAACCCAATCGATTTTGAAGCAAAAACAACAAGTTTTGATGGTAAAAATTCGATTTTTAGTGAAGAACACACTCAAAACTTTTGAACTTTGATTTGCTTAAATACCACTCAAATGATCAAATTAGGATATGAAAATTTGCAGAAACACTATTAGCAACAATACTAACAATACCCAATAAATGAAATCGATCAATTTTACCAGAATCAGAATTTTGATATGCAATCAAGAACACAGACGTGAAAACTAGAAAACTTACCAGAATTCAATGTGAGCACTTTGAATCAATACTGTCCGTCTGCTCTGATACCAATTGTTAGTTCCAGATCCGTGCAACGATAATGAAATCAAATAGATAAACAATGTATGTAACGGTTTCAACTGGTCATCTTTGTATTAGCTTTCAATATTGAGAGGATTACAATAAAAGTGTAGGAAAGCAAATGAGACAACTAGCCTAATTTTTCTAAGGCTAGATTGCTTTATATATGGCGGGCCCGTGGTTAACAAGCCCACGGACCGTTCACTAATAAGGCTCAAATTAAACAATTACAATTAGCCCCTTGAACTTCTAATTAACCACATATTACCCTAACATTTATATAGTGAGATTAGAGAGAGAGAAAAACTAGAGCGGGAAAGTTTTTCATCATGACACGGACACGTGTTTGCATTTGATTGGATGGTAAACGAAACGTGCAAACGTGTGTCAGAAAAAGAACGTGCCAGTGTTTATCCGTTGTGATGATGTCAAAAACGTCCTTTCATATTTTAGGATGTCTCTGAGGTTTTGAAAGCTCAGGGACTATTTTGAAAAACATGAAGCACTGAATAGAAATATCAGTGTTAGTTTAAGAAATTTCAAAGTATCGCTGTTAAGGAAGAGATATTCAGCGATGTGATTTGTTTTGAAATCTTGCATTTACATGCGAATGTCAGCGAGTAAAGAGAGAACATACCTTGATATCAGCGAATCAACTTTGTTCAGAGAGAAGATGATAGAATGGGTTATATAAGTTGGTTTTATCCGATCACTGATCAAATGTGAACCACTGAAGATTTTATTCTTCAAAGTTCAGCATTCCAAGCTCGCTGATGAGAAAGTTGAATCTTGTCTCATCAAGAGGTTTGGTGAACAGATCAGCTAACTGATAGTCAGTTGGGATAAAATGAAGTTCTATATCACCATTCATCACATGATCTCTGATAAAATGATACCTGATTTCGATATGTTTGGTCTTTGAGTGTAGCACTGGGTTGTTGGCTATAGCGATGGCACTTGTGCTGTCGCAATAGATTGGAATTTTCGAGAGCTGAAGGTCATAGTCTAGTAGTTGATTTCTCATCCACAAGACCTGAGAACAACAGCTTCCAGCGGCTACATACTCAGCTTCAGCAGTTGAGGTGGACACTGAGTTTTGCTTTTTACTTGTCCAACTCACCAGCTTTCCACCCAGGAGCTGACAGCCTCCTGTGGTGCTTTTCCTATCCAATTTGCAACCTGCAAAATCACTCTCTGAATAGGCGATTAGATCAAACCCTGAATCTTTGGGATACCAAAGACCTAGGTTCATAGTACCTTTAAGGTAACGAAAGATTCGCTTTACAGCGATCATATGAGATTCCTTAGGTTCAGCTTGATATCGTGCACACAAACAGGTTGCGTACATAATATCGGGTCGGCTAGCTGTAAGATACAAGAGAGAGCCGATCATCCCACGATACAACGTGGCATTAACAGGTATTCCATTTGAATCCTTGTTTAGTGTCAGCGGTGGTGCCATAGGGGTTTTCATAGCTGAACTCTGAGTTAAATCGAATTTCTTCAGCATATCTTTAACATACTTTTCCTGATTAATGAAAGTTCCTTTTTCATTTTGCTTTATCTGAAGACCAAGGAAATATGTTAGCTCACCCATCATTCTCATTTTATACTCTTCTTTCATTCTATCAGCGAAACGAGTACAAAGGTCAGGGTTAGTAGAACCAAATATAATGTCATCAACATATATCTGAACAAGAATGATATGACCTTTCACTATTCTGAATATAGAGTTTTGTCGATTTTACCTCGCTCAAAATTTTCAATTAGGAGATAAGAGGATAGAGTGTCTTACCATGCACGTGGAGCTTGCTTTAAGCCATAAAGTGCCTTATCCAGTTTATAAACATAACCTGGACGCTTAGGATCTGAGAATCCTGGAGGTTGTTCCACATAGACTTCTTCATTCAGCTTTCATTTGAGAAATGCTGACTTAACATCCATTTGATATACTTTGAAGTCTTTGTGTACATCGTATGCTAAGAATAGACGAATAGATTCTAGTCTTGCTACTGGAGCAAATGTTTCGTCGTAGTCTATACCTTCTTCTTGTCTGTATCCCTGAGCAACAAGTCGAGCCTTGTTGCGGGTTACAGTTCTATGTTCGTCCAACTTGTTTCGACAGACCCATTTAGTGCCTATCACTGTCTTGTTAGTTGGTCTTCGAACAAGATTCCAAACTTTGTTTCTTTCAAATTCAGTCAGCTCTTCTTGCATGGCGCTGACCCAGTTTGGATCTTTGAGGGCATCATCTATTTTCTTTGATTCAATCAGAGAAATAAAGTTAACAAATAAACAAATACTACCTGCACTTCGTCGAGTCTGAACACCAGCGTTTGGATCACCAAGAATTTGATCAATTGGGTGATTGACAGTCCATCGCCGAGCCAGAGCATGAATCACTGACTCACATTGAACTGGAGGAGCTGAGGATGAAGCTTCAACAACTTCTGGAATATCAGCCAAGAGAGGAGTAGGTGCAGATGTTATCACATTCACTAATTTCTGAGAAGTAGATGGAATGTCTGAGACATTTGGTTCAGAAGCAGGCATAGTGTTTAGAGGAACAACTGAGACCCATGATAGTAGGACTATCATCTTCAACGGTATGAGTATGAGGAGTGGGAATATCTTCTGAATCACCAAGATGAGAAAACATCCATTGATTCAGTTCTTCAGTATCAGCAGAAGGTCGAGAATTCGCTGAACGAGATTCGTCAAAGGTGACGTGAATAGTTTCTTCAACAGTTTGTCTTCTTCGATTGAAGACTCTGAAGGCTTTGGAGACTGAGGAGTATCCAAGAAAGATTCCATCATCAGCCTTAGGATCAAACTTTCCAAGGGCATCTCTGTTGTTCAGTATGAAACACTGACACCCAAAGATGTGAAGAAAGCTAATTGAAGGCTTTCTCCCATGAAAAAGTTCATAGGTTGTTTTATTAAATCTTTTGACTATCAGCAACATGTTTTGCGTAAAACAAGCAGTGTTGACAGCTTCTGCCCAAAACTGAGTAGGCAGGTGAGAATCGCTGAGCATTGAACGTGCAGCTTCAATAATAGTTCAATTTCTTCTTTCAGCGACTCCATTTTGTTGCGGTGTTCTCACTGAAGAAAAGTTGTGAGAAATACCCTTACTCTCAAAGAAGGATTCAAGAGAACTGTTTTTGAATTCAGTCCCATGATCACTCCTTATTGAGCGAACGGTCAAGTTGTTCAGGGCTTCCATTTTCCTGACAAAGGTGATGAGTTCTTCAGGTGTGTCACTCTTAGAACGGAGAAACATTACCCATGTATAGCGAGAGATATCATCAACTATGACCAGCGTATATTTCTTTCCAGCGATGGATTGTTTATTAACAGGGCCAAACAAATACATATGGAGAAGTTGTAGAGGAGATGACACTGAGGAAACTTGCTTAGACTTAAAGCTTGCTTTGGTCTGCTTCCCTTTCTCACACGCTGAACATAAGGACTCTTTGGTGTATGAGTATTGAGGTAGACTAGTGACTAACTCTTTTGAAGAAAGAGTATTCAGTGTCTTGAAGTTTAGATGAGAGAGCCTCTTATGCCATAACCAGTTGACATCAGATGAGGCTTTTGAGAAGAAACAGGAGTTCTCAGTGGTTGTTGAGTCCATGTTTATTACATAAACATTTTCCAAACGATAACCGCTGAGAGCTATCTTCTCCTTTTTGTCAGCGACAAAGAAGGATTCCTTAGTAAAGATTACTTTGTTATCCATGTCGCAAAGCTGACTGATGCTTAGAAGATTATGCTTCAGCCCTTCAACATATGCGACTCTTCTGAAGGTTGTTGTACCATTAGAGAGTACACCAAACCCTCGGGTATGTCCTTTTCCATTTCTACCGAAAGTTATAGAGGGACCCTTCTCTTCTTTGTACTCAGTGAGCAGGTTCTTCTTACCAGTCATGTGTCTAGAGCATCCGCTATCGAGATACCAGATACCCTTCTTAACCTGCATTACAAAGGAAGATTAGTTTGTCTTGGGTACCCACTTAACCATGTGTACACACTTGTCAGTGGGGGTAGAAGAGGAAGTGGAAGGTTCAGCAGTCTTCGCAGTATTTGAAGATTCAACTTTGTCAGTCTTCACTTTGGTTAATTTCTTAACCTCAGTGGTCTTCTTTGCCTTGGGGGCAATGATCTTCACCTTAGCTATCTTTTCAGCTTGGGTGGCTGTGGGGCACTTACTAGCAATATGATTGGTAAGTCCACAATGATAACATTTCCTATAACTAAAAGTAGTTCTAGGACCATTTGCATGCCGAGCTTTTGATTTTGAATTAGAAGGACCAGTACCAAGTAAACTTTTGGTATTTGAAACAGGAGGAACATTCAGTTCTTCGGATGTCTTACCAATAGTATCCACTTTGATTCTAGGAGTGGATCACTGAATAGATCCACGCTGAATAAATACAGGGATCTTATTCTTTGAACCAGAGGGATAAGCCACTGAAGCTTTAGAAGCATTCAGCTTTGGTACAAAGATACCCTTCTGAGGATTTTGGTTAAAAGTAATTCCTTTACCTTTATTTTTAAAGACTGAGGTAGGTTTTGGATAAACAATTTTCTCTTTACCTTTAGAAGTTAAGGTAGAGATTTCCTCAGGGATAGGCGGTTTAGAAGAGGAACACTGAGACGAGAAAGTGTCAGGGATAGAGGATACGAACATTCCAAACTTAAGCATGGAACGGTCAGTGGTTGGTTCTAGAGTGTCAGCTTTATAACCAAGACCACGTTTATCACCCAGGGGAATCTGAGACTTTATTATCTCAGTGATCTTTGTTGAGGAGTTATACCATCCATCAACAGTAGTTTTTTCAGCTTTTAATGCCGCGATAGCTTCTTCGCGCTCGATTTTGACTAGCCGATTTAAGTGAACTTGATCTTTAAAATCTTCTTCAATTTTAGAAAGATTTTCTATTTGAAGGTGACAGTTTTTAAGCTGTTCAGCGAGATCAAGGTTTTGATTTTCAACAACAGTTTTGCCATTCATGGCTTCATATAAACTTCTAGTCAAGAGATCGATCTTTCGAAGACTATCAGCTTCATCAATATTTAAAATATTGGTAAAGAAGGAAGGTGATACCTTAGTAGAAGAGGTTGAAGTAGAGGGAATGTTAGAATTTTCTTCCTCATCTTCAAGTTTGGCCATGAGACATAGATTGGCTTCATCATCATCTTCAGAGTCAGATGATTCTTCTTCGTCAGAGGCAGCCCAATCATAGTCAGCCATAAGGCCTTTGCCTTTCTTCTTAAAGGTTTTCAGCTTTGAATACCTTTCTTTCAGTTTTTTGTATTTTTCATCTCTAGTCCTGGGTGTAAAGTTTTTCTTGGGAAAAACTGAGGGTCTAGAGACTTTCTTTGACCTGCACTCGCTAGCAAAATGTCCTATCTTTTCACAGTTATAGCAAGTAGCAGTAGCCTTATCAACAGGGGTTGATGATCTTGGCTTGTCAGTAATAGCAAGAGGTTTGTTCTTCTTGAAATTACTCTTTCTAGCAAATCTCCTGAACTTATTAGCCAGGAATGCCAGAGTTTCATCATCATCTAAAGCGTCAGAATCTGATAAACGTTCAGAGTTAGTTTCCAACTCAGTGACACTGATCGTAGATCGCTGACACGTGTGAATGGTACATGCAAAATAAACCACATCGGGTTGTAATCTGTCCACAGTGGGCAGCGCAAGTGTACACTGTCCACTATGATCGTCACAGCAAGTAATAATCGGTAAAATACCGGAATCGTATCCACAGAGACTGGGCTATCAAGACAATACGGCTTTTATGAGTTCCTTTCACGAGTTTCAATTAGAGAGGAAACAATATTTTGAGTTGGTTTGCGAAAAGCTAATTTGAAATTACAATGATTTAAAAAGAGGGATGCAAGTCGGATTTTCCCTAGATTTTATGCTAAATACTTGATCCTAAGATGATCCTTGTAATTGAGACCGGTCTTTGGAAAAGCCCGGTTACAAAATACTCACAATCTTAGACTAAAAACCCATTTTATTGGTAATTATCATTTTGTCAATGAGTCTCTCAAATGGACTCTTTCGAGCCTCGATGGAATGTGTAGATACAAATACTCTAAGTGTTTTTAATACACCAACTAGCTTGCCAACTACTCCAGTGGGGAGAGAAGAGCTCACTGTGCTGACCTCACTTTCGTAAGTGTCATAAGAATTCTTTCGAACTCCCTAGCATCATCCAAGCTCGTGTCACTGCGTTCTACTTATTTCTAAGTTAAGAACTAGACGTTAAATCCTTGCAAGTGATCAGCTTGTTCGCATCCTTGGGCAAAATCGAGAATGAATGACCAAAACGATAACTACTTCAAAAATAAAGATTACTCAAGCATTTTTTCTAAAATCCAGGTACTTCTCGTTCCTACATCCCAAAGGGTGTTTAGCCTACCATTACTGAAAATATAAGAACGAAAGATGAAAAAGTTTGCATAAGATAACTAGGAGTGAATTGAAATTATCCTCACAGTGGGGAACGTAAGTTGCCCACTGCTCGAAACTACAACTGAAAGCAATACGTGAATTTAAATCTAAATTACTGCAGAAAAAGAAAAGTTAACTATCACAAAGCTAGACTACGAAATTTAGAGTGTTACACTAAGAAGACGGTAATGACAAGCTCTAAGATGATAGATCCAAGAGATGAAGATGATTTTTTTCAATGAATGCCCATGGTCTTCTTTTATAGCTGAAATTTGGCATCTTGGGTAATGACTTCTTCTTTGCAAATCTGGAGGTTAAGGGAACACAAAATCCTATGCTTAGCTCCTTAACCCTTGACCTCCATCTTTACCCAATAGTTCTTCCAAAAAGTTGGTCTCTAGGCATGTAGGTTTGATTTGTTTATTTTTTTTGTCATGCTTTTCCTTTGCATGCCTAGATTAAAATATTCCCATTCTTTTAACCTGCCCCTGAAGCTTCCATGCTTTTGCAACCATGCTTTTCATCAAAACCTTCTTTTTGTCTTTATCCAGTATCGGCAGTGGGCAGTTGGAGTGGGCACTGTTCATCTCACTGCAAATAAAATGTGAAAACCACCCAAAATCCACCAAATAATTTGTTTGACACTAAAACTCACCTCGTTTGCCCTTTTTATAAAAATATGCCAAGAATGGGGGTTTTTAAGAGTTAGAATGGCTAAATTTGACAAAATAAAATATAAAATTTTAAGAAATAATAACTCTATAAATAGAGTTATCAATCGCTGAGTGGAAGGTAACTCTGAGAGTAAAGCAACAGGGGTGCTTTTGGAATCTTTTACAAGATTTTTCTTAAGATGACTCAATTGCTCATGATTCAGCATCGTGCCATATAAGGTAGAAAGAGTCATGGATCTAAGATTCTTTGACAGCTTGAGACACATTGAATAACAGTCCCAGCTTTCAGGTAAACATTCTAAGAACTTTGTCAGTACTTCAAAGTTAGAATATTCTTTACCAACAGTTTTCAGATCTATTATTAAGCAGTTAAAACGTTGATGTACTTCAGAGAGAGAGATTCATTCTTACCACAAATGAAGCTTTCGTACTGTCTTACCAGGTTGATCTTTCGAGAGTCCTGGACTTCAGAAGTACCTTCATACTGAACACAGATTGTGTCCCACATAGCTTTTGAGGTTTTCAGGTTCATGACGGAATGGTAGACTTCGTCAGGAAGAGCCATGGAGAGTATGGATCTGGCTTTGGTGTCGATAGCCACTTTCTTCTTATCTTCATCAGTCCATATATGAATTTCCTTGGGAATCAGCCTTTCTGGAATAGCAGGTCTATTCTCAGCGGCTGGAACTGCAGGATCAATTCTTATAGGAATATATGGGCCGTTTTCAAGATAGTAAGGCATAGTAGGGTCTACACCTTCTAAGAAGAGAATCATCCTATTTTTCCATAGATTAAAATTATCTCTGGAGAATCTAGGGGGTTTTGCAAGAGAACCATTGTCAATATAGTTAGTGTTTATGTTGGTGGCCATTTTCAGAAATAGCAAGGAAGAGAAATCTTAGTATAGATCAGATCTTGTTTATGAGATTAAACAAATCTGCTCTGATACCACTTGTTGGTCCCGAAGGGTTATACAAGTTTGTAGAAGGGGAGGGGGGTTGAATACAAACACACGATTTTTACTTTTCTAAATTGTTTACTGATAAATCAAGACAATTTACAACTTGTTGCGGAACAAGATTAAGGATTAACCTAATCTAAACAAGTTAAGAACACTAAGTTTCTTGCACTAGAAGGAGATAAGGAAATTACGAATAATAACCTAACACACAGATAGAAAGAAGAATAAGAAGATGGCTGAGCGCACTTCATTTATGAAGTAGGGTTCTTCTTATATATTGCATGCATTTAATGCATGGCAGTATTGCTTTACACGTGGCAGCAGCTGAGTGGTTGCATATCATTGACCTTTGTAGACAACCTTAGTAGCCGCATGGTGCACAGTGTAGAATCAGAGTTTGTTGTATGATCATAGACAAAAAAGATGTCCGTTCTGACAGTTCGTACGGAGACGTGCAAGGGAGGTAAGACAATAATACTTTGTAATGAGACTTCATGATCAGCTTTCGTTGAAACAGTTCTTTATCAGCGAATGATAAAGTTCAGCGATTGCTGAAGTCTTCTACTTGATACTTTACGTTGAGTGGACAAATCATGGCTTCGCTGATATCCGCATCAGTTCATTAGTAGATTTGTCGCTGGTTCTTGAGCTTGATCTTCGACTTCAGCGTAGAACATATGTTGACGTGAAACTTGTCTTCAGGGATCATAAGTAAACAACTAACTTATCAGCGATCATCTCATAGATTGAACAGGCGCAGAGCTACTCGATGAACAGAGTTCACTGACTATTTAACTTTAAAGAGCGAGAGTTACTATCAGCGGTACTGAAACAGTCTTAGTACTTATCAGCGATAGTGAAACTCTAATACATATTGTTTACTTACAATTTTCACTAAGAGTTTAAGAGAGGGTCATTATCAAATCCCTGAGGGTTTGGATCAACATTGCTACTTTTTAATTCAAGGTTAAGGATGTTTCTGAAAAAGTTAAAATCACGATGGAAAGAGCCTTACACTGTGGTCAAGGTAAGTCCTTTTGGAACTCTGGACTTAATGGCTCTTAATCTGGACAAATCTTTAAAGTTAATGAACAAAGGGTGAAACACTTTCTGAGTGAGAGTGCCCACTCTCCATCCAGTCTGGTTGAGGAAAAGTCAAAACCATATTGTAAATAATTTTTATTTCTTTTATTTGCTGACTTTTTGATGTTTTTGCTGTTTTATCTTCCTTTGTAGTTTATTTTGGTTTGTATTGCAGATTGAATGCCTTTTTGAAGCCAAGCTCTATAAAATTTTCTCGCTGTGGGATTGGGTATCTCACTCCGCCTCCCCACTCCGTGTCTGGCAGCAATAATGACAAAGGGGTGAGATGTCACGTTTTGAGCTGCCACAACAGTAACCCATCAAGTCTCTCTTACACCCATCACCTTTATGTCTACTTTTTATGCCACCTCATCACCTAACCCCCCCTTCCCAAGAAAAACCATCATAACTCCCCTGAAGTACCGTTCCCTCTCTTTTTATTTACCCACAATTTAAAACCCTTACCCATAAACCAAATACCCCTATTACACCCTATCACCTTTAAGTCACATTTTTATGACACATCACCACTTAACCTTCCCTTCCCCATAAAAACCATCATAACCCTCTTAAGAAACCGTTCCCCCCATTTTCTTTACCCAAAATTTAAACACATTACCCATTAACCAAAAAAAAACCTTTCAATTCCTAAAAACCCTTATTTCCTTATTATTCTCTCAACACTTCTCCTCCACCCAAAGAAAACTCTCTCACCTTCCAACACCCATGGCACGTTCCAAACGACCCAGCCACTCGCCGGGAACCACCTCCGACGACCCTCTGCTGGAAACCACCCGACCAACCCATGTGACCGGCGATCTCAATCAACCACCACCAAGCACTGATTTAACCGAAGAAACCGTCGAAATGGACATGGAAATCAATGCCGAATTCACCATCAGCTCCCCCAATGATGATGTTGCAGAAAACTCCCCAGAGGCAAATCTTCCCCACTGATGGTTTGTTGGGACTGTAGTGCCCACTCTTGATGCTCCCAAAAAACAATTTTTATTTCTATGTTTATTTGTTGTTTTCTCATTGTTGGCTACTTGACATTTGCTGCTTTTGAATATTTTGGGTTTTAATATGCATGGATCCCTACTACTGTTAGTAGGAGCTCTTGGGTTACTAACCGTTCTCTTGTTTGAATGATTTTTGATCTTATTCCATTTCAAGGTGCACAACTTTCGGACTCAAAACTAAAAAAAACTCACTTTTGTAAGTTCTAGATCCTCAACATGTCACGTTGAAATGATATGGGCTATTTTTGCGTACAGTTGCCCAATCACGATCATTTTGTACCCTAAAGGCCTCTTTGTTATTCTTTTCCACGTCACAATGAGGACATTGTGCAATTTTATGTTTGAGGTGGGGACTTCCAGTCTTTATTTAGCCACAATGAGGACATTGTGAAGTTTTAAGTTTGAGGTAGGTAGACAGTACCCCCCTCCAAAAAAAAGAGAAAAAAACCAGAGTGACCACTCCAAAAAAAACGAGAGTATCTCGTAAAATAAAAATCCCAAAATGGGATTTCCGATTCAAGTTTGGTAAAGCCTATTGCAAAACCCTTGGGAAGTACATTCAAAGCCACAAATACGTCAAAACCCAATCAAGTCCTATGAATTAAATGTTAATAAGGGAAAGATGTCTTCGAATGCACAAAAGTGACAATTTAGTTTTGGGACCGAAAGAAGCATCCATGGAGAAAGATCAAGATTCATTCAAGGCACGAAATTTGGTAAGTTCCTCAAAATTCGAAGTGCATATCTTTTTACCCCTTCTTTATTTCTCTTTCTTTTTATTACTTGGGGACAAGTAATGATTTAAGTTTGAGGTTGTGATAACTCTATTTTTAGAGTTATTATTTCCTTTTATTTTGCTTTTCTTTTGTCAAATTTTAGCCATTTTGTTTCTTAAATCACCCATTCTTGGTCTTATTCCCAAAATTGAGCAAAAATAGTGAATTACAGTTTTTATAAACCATTTAGTGGGTTTTTGCTGCACTTTCACGTAAAATTCTGCAGTGACTTTGGGAGTGCCCACTCCGGTGCCCACTGACGTGCCAAGAAGAAGACAAATAAATGAAAGTATTTTAAAAGTCAACTTGGAGCCAATTCTGGAGAAGGAAACATCGATTTCAACAGGAAGGCATGGGTGGAAAAGCAAAAGAAGCATGCTCCCTAAAGTATAGCATGACATTAGTTTATTGAAACCAAGGTGTACTCAAAGCTACTTTTTGGGAAAAAGGTGAAGTAACCATGGGATGGTACCTACAAACTCTTGGAAGAAAGTCTTGCTTAATGGAAATATACTCAAGTCTTCCACTTTGGGCCTTAACCTTTAGGTACTCATCCCACTTTTGTATTATCCACCTTTTCCTCTAAGTATATAAAGAGGACTTGGTGCATTCATTTAAACACACCAACCTACATTTTACTTGTACTTTTAGAATTTAGTTATAAGTTCTCTCTTGCATTTAGTTCTAAGTACCGTAGTTAATTCTTAGTGTACCATTTAATTTCAAGTATTTCAGCACTTTGTAACTACACTGTTATCACAGTGAGCATCGTGATCGTTTTTATCAAGTTCATATTTTTAGTATGTCTTCTTGCAACTTCTTGTCTTTTGTTTTCTTCACTTCGTTTAGCATGAACTAAGCATCCTTTGGGATGTAGGAAGGAGAAGTACCTAGATTTTATGAAAAATGCTTGAGTTGTCTTTATATGTTGAATCTTTATTGTTTTGGTCATTCATTACTCGATTTTTGCCCAATGATGCGAACAAGTTGATCACTTGAGAGTGTCTAAAGTCTAGTCCTCAACTCAGAAATAGGTAGGACGTAGTGACACGAGCTTGGATGATGCTAGGAGATTCGAAAGAATTCTTATAACACCAACGAAAGTTGGGTTTGCACAGTGAGATGATCTCAACCCACTAGAGTAGTAGGAAAGCTAGTTTGTGTATCTAAAAACACTTAGAGTATTTGTCTCTACACATTCCAACGAAACCTAAAAAGGTTCACTCTGAGATCACCATTGACAAAACAGTAAAGGCGAAACTTATGGGATTTTAACCAAGAGGTGTGAGTATTTGTAGTAATCGGGCTTCCTTAACGGGAGTGCCCACTGCACACAGATTCAGGGATCACTATTCTGGATCAGGTATTTATTATAAATTCTGGGGAAAATCTACACCTACATCTCTCCTTTTAATTTAGAGTATTTCGTTAAAAAGCTGTTTCACCAAAACCAACCAACTTATTTGCTTCCTCTCTAATTGAAACTTGTAAAAGGAAGTTCATGAAAACAATAGTGTCTTGATTGCCCAGTCCATGTGGATACGATTCTGGTATTTTACCAACTATTACTTGTTGTGACGATCATAGTGGCCAGTGTACACTTGCGCTGTCCATTGTGGACTGTTTGCATCCCACTGCGATTACACATATTTCGCACGTACCACCCACGACAATGACATTGTAGCATGTCATAGTCGTTGGAAGTCAACAGAAGGTGGTACATCGCTCACGACTATGTGCCACGACAATGACATTGTAGCATGTCATAGTCGCGAGAAGTCAACAGAAGGTGGTACTTGTTTGGGCAAAAAATCACCAGTCTCGACCACGACCAAGAAAGGTAAGACACATGTTATGAACTATACCTTGTATTAAGATAAGGCCCCGACAAAGACCCAAAAAATCTCCGTCGTCCCCCCTAAAAGGTAAGTCGAGAGTTCCTCACGACACTCGACCTCGACGTCGCCTAGCTCACACGACCGTCGCATAAAAACCATGCGACCTCGACCGACTAACGCGCTATACGACTGTTATGTTTTGTTCAGTGTTTAATGCAGGAGTCAACACCATTGATGGACAACGGCTATAACCGAAATAATCAATTAAAGAACATCAATTCCAGCATTAAAGACACCGACCGTTACGACAGCTATCAAAGTCCTTAATGATCCAATTATAGTGCCCAAAGACTATAAATTCCAACCTCAATCCTCAGTTCAGGGGACATGGAATAACACAGAGAGGAACACAGATACAACGCAGAATATCAGGCACAAGCACTTGAACTCCGAAGAACACTTGAAGCACAGAAATCGCTCGCAGAAGAATCGCTCTCGACGCACGACATCAGCACACGACACACAGTTTAAACACACGACGCCCACTGTTTTACATTAGAAAAGACTTGTAACTTTACATTTCGAAGTCTTTCCTTCATTTGTATTGTAATCTCTGTACGATCGACACCTGGAACACCAAGGACATCGCCCCTGATTGGCGACCATAGTGCAGCGACGACATCTACTGTCGTCCGCAGGTTTTTTCCTCGTTGAGGTTTTTCCTGCGTCATCAAATTCTCTGTCTCGTTTATATTTTTGTCTTGGTCGCACGCCTTTGTCGAACGTTTCCTTTCTTTAGTTGTTAAAGTCCACATCGACCTTAAGTTGTCCCTTTGGTGCGATTTTTGGCATTAACAGTTTGGCGCCATCCGTGAGACCCCATCTAGAGAAAATCTTCGACAAACGTGCGTCCTACTGACATTTTATTGCAGTTTCTTCTATTCTCTGTTTCAGAAAAATGGTGAATAATGGAAACTCCGAACAAGCCGCTGTCCCAGCACATGAGGGGATCGAAAATGCACAAGGTGCACTTGAAGCAGTCAACGATTATCGCCTGGAAGAAGTCATTCTAGATCCAAGCAAGCCTGACCAAAAAGTCTTTATCGGGTCGTCTCTCAATCCTTGCCTCAGGGAAAAGTTAATATCTTTTTTACAGGAACATGCTGATTGTTTTGCCTGGTCGCATGAAGATATGGTCGGCATAGATCCTGACGTCATCTCCCACAAGCTCAACGTCGACCCGTTGTTCAAACCTATCAAGCAGAAGCGACGGAAATTTTTTCCTGAAAGGAATAAGGTGATAAATGACGAAGTCGACAACCTTCTCAAGACAGGAAAGATTCGAGAGGTAAAATACCCCGACTGGCTTGCTAACGTCGTGGTTGTAGCGAAGAAGAATGGAAAGTGGAGGGTCTGTATCGACTTCACAGACCTCAATAAAGCTTGTCCAAAAGATCCTTTTCCATTACCTCACATCGACGCCATGGTCGACGTGACAGCGGGGCACGAACTACTGACGTTCATGGATGCCAATTCCGGATACAATCAAATCTTAATGCACATCGAGGACCAAGAAAAAACCGCATTTATGACGAATCGAGGTATTTATTGTTATAAGGTTATGCCTTTCGGACTAAAAAATGCAGGATCTACTTACCAGCGCCTGGTGAATAAGATGTTCAAAGATCGTCTTGGCGACACGGTGGAAGTGTACATCGACGATATGTTGGTCAAGTCGAAGCAAGCTATCGACCACGTCGAGCATTTGAAACAATCGTTCGACATCCTTCGGGAATACAGCATGAAGCATAACCCGACGAAATGTTCCTTCGGTGTCAGTGCTGGGAAATTTCTGGGATACATGGTCACTCGTCGAGGAATCGAGGCTAATCCAGACCAGATCAAAGCGATTATCGAAATTAAATCTCCTAGAAATTTCAAAGAAGTCCAGAAGCTCACTGGTCGAGTAGCTGCACTGAACAGGTTTATCTCTCGATCCTCAGATAAATGCCATCTGTTTTACAATGTCCTCAGGAAAAATAGAGGCTTCGACTGGACCGACAACCATGAGCAGGTGGTACGTGCGAAATGTGTGTTTTAATCGCAGTGGGTTGCAAACTGTCCACAGTGGGAAGTGCAAGTGTACACTGTCCACTATGATCGTCACAGCAAGTAATAGTTGGTAAAATACCAGAATCGAATCCACAGAGACTGGACAATCAAGACAATACGGTTCTCATGAGCTCCTTTTACAAGTTTCAACTAGAGAGGAAAATAATACTTTGGTTTGGTAAAATAGCTACTTGAAACGATTTACTAAATGCTAAAAAGGAGGAATGTAGGTTGGATTTTCCCTAAATTTTATCTCAAATACTCGGTCCTTAGAGTGATCCTCGTATTTGTGGTGGACATTTTCGCTAGAAAAGCCCGGTTACAAAATACTCACACCGTTAGATAAAAATCCCATACTCTTAGTACTTGTTGTTTTGTCAATGGTAATCTCTAAATGGACCTTTTCAGGCCTCGATGGAATGTGTAGAGACAAATACTCTAAGTGTTTTTAATACACAAATTAGCTTGCCTACTACTCCAGTGGGCAGAGATTAGCTCACTGTGCCGACCTCACTTTCGTAAGTGTCAAAAAAATTCTTTCGAATCCCCTAGCATCATTCAAGCTCGTGTCACTGCGCTCTACTTATTTCTAAGTTAAGAACTAGACTTTAGATCCTTGCAAGTGATCAGCTTGTTCGCATCCTTGGGTAAATATCGAGAATGAAAGACCAAAACAACAAATATTCTAAGTATAAAGATTACTCAAGCATTTTTGATAAAATCCAGGTACTTCTCCTTCCTACATCCCAAAGGATGTTTAGCCTAACATTTCCGAAGTAAAGAAAACAAAAGATGAAGATTTGCACATAATAAAACTGAAAGTGACTTGAATTAACTGCTCACAGTGGGGAACGAGAAGTCGTCCCTGCACTGTGTAATACGAACTACAATTTAAACTAAGAAAGTAAATTACTGAAAATTAAAGCTAGTTACTGCAGTAAATAAAAGACTAAAGCTAATGTGGTAGTTGAGAGAATTTGAGACTAAAAGTATTCAAGGATGAAAACCAAGCATGCATTTAATGGCACCCAAGTGCTCCTTTATATACTAGGAGAAGGAGTTGGGTATTACACAAAAGAGGTGGGTCTTCCAATGGGTAAAGACTGCTGAGTTGTGGCAGAATTCAGCTCCTTGTGCAATTCTTTTATCCAATGGTCCCTTCTCCAAGTCAATCTCCAAGTACAAAGAGGTGTACTTGATGCTATCTTCAATGAGAACTACCTTGTACTTCTCCAGCCATTTCTCTGCCATATGAACCTTCCTCCTCCAGAAAATTAGATCCCAACTAAAAGTTTCTTTTTGATTTCTTTTTGATCAGCTCGAAGAGTGGGGAACCGGAGTGGGCACTGTATACGTCATTGCGGATGAAAAATCGAGAAAACACCCAAAACTTCCCCAAATAATTTATTAAAGACCATGGTTCACTCCTTTTGCTCGTTTTCGTAAATCATACCAAGAATGGGGGTTTTTAGAAGTGAAATGGCTAAAATTGACAAAATAAAGTGGAAAATAAATGGAAATAATAACTCTAAAAATAGAGTTATCAAAACCTCAAACTTAAATCATTACTTGTCCCCAAGTAATAAAAAGAAAGAAATAAAATGAAACACAATGCATAAAAGGTCTTTGAGGGACTTACATATTTCTTGACTTGAATGGGCGTTGATCTCCTTCCTTCGATACTTCCTTCGGTTCCAAACTTGAAAATTTCACTTTTGTGTTTGACGAAACCTTTCCCTTGTTTACCTTTTGATCAATAGGGCTTTCTTGGGTTTGAAGGGTTTATGGCTTTGAATCTTTTCCCAAGGGTTTTGGCAAAAATTTCCAAACATGGACCGAAGATCTCGCTTTGAGATTTTTATTTCAAGAAGTGGGTGTTTAGTATTTTGCTATGATAAGAACGTACACTTTCAGGCTTTATTTGGGTATAATGAGTATGGCTATTTTTTTGTGAGGGTGGGTATTCTGATGGTCCAGAATAGGCACACCATCGTTTTCTGGGAGTGAGCACTTTGATGGTCCAGAAAAGGCACACCATCAATTTTGTTAGTGCTACTCCGATTTTCTTCTGTTTTTGTATTTTTGTGTTTTCTCTTTTTTTTTTTTTGGGAGGGGGGTACGGCTTACCCACCTCAAACTTGGACTTCACAGTGTCCTCACTGTGAGCAAACTGGAGGTCACTCTGGAAGTTCCCACCTCAAACTTAAAATCTCACAGTGTCCCCACTGTGACATTGAATTAATGAACAAAGGTGGTGGTTTGGGGGTACAAAAAGGATCGTGTTTGGATGCGAAAAAATGGCCTATATCATTTCACGGGACAAGTTGAGATTTGTACTTACAAAAGTGACCTTTTAAGTCGGAAGCCGAAAGTTGTACCTTGAAATGGAAACGAGGTCAAACAAGCATTCAAACAATCAATATGTTAGTACCCAAAAGTACCTACCTACCGGTAGGATTTTCATGCATCGATATTTAAAAAGTTAAAACAGCAAATAGTGTCAATGCCTAGCCATAGGCACAAAAAGATCAACCAAACAAAATAAAATTGTTTTTGGTGAGCAAAAGAGCGAAACCATTGTTTTATAACAAACCATTCACGGGGTTTGGGTGGCTTGCGGTGACAGATCCGCATCATCATCATCGAACTCATCCTCACTGTCATTAACCGGGCAGATATCTTTCGGGAATTCTGGTAGCTGAGCAGCTAGCATTGGGTTGGCCTCTTTCATCATCAGGCCCGTCACCTCATCTCGTTCTCTTGTATACATCCAAAATTTCTGCGTGGCCCGGTTCTGGTATCGCTGCTCACTTTCCAGCAACTCGATCCTGTATGTGAGCTTCTTTAAAGCTGCCAAAATCTCTCCCATTTGGTTGCTTGATGATCCGGCCTCGGTTGAATGGAGTGGGGTACCCTTCTTCCCCACAGTGGGCACTTCAGTGCCCACTATGTGCTCGTCGGCTATTCGACATTGGGCTGTACCTGGGCAGGCTCAACAGACGGGCCTCCTATCTCTCTTCTCATCTTCTTAATTGTCTGAATACTGATGTTTTTCGTGGAAATGATCCACTGGTCTTCTTCAGCTGTGGGCACTCCGGCATCTATTAGCAATAGTGTAATAAGGCAAGGAAGGGGTAGGATTACCTTGGTTCGTGTTCTGGCCTGATGGATGGCACCATGCATTATGATTCCCAGATTGATCTTCTTTTTAGTGAGAACGCAGTAAAGCATGGCACACTTATGCATGGAGAGAGTCGTGTCGTGCGATGTTGGGGCCACCGAGGCCCTTAGGAATTGGAACCACACAGCAGCCTCAGTGGTGAGGCTGCCAGCATATAGACACCTTCTTTGGCCATCCTGATTCCATGGCCTTCCCTCAACTGCTATTTCTTTTAAAATCAATTCCTCATCAGCCGGAGTCATCTTTGCCAGGAACTGTCCGAAAGCACAAGGTTCCGGAGCTCCTCTACCTAACACTCGGTTTATATTGCCTGGAGTAAAGTCCACAACCTTTCCTCTGATCTTAACAAATGATTCTTTGGCTTGGGAGGCCTCAGCATAAAATTCTCGGACTAATGATGCATTAGCGCGGCGATTGGCAGTGGCAATGGTTGCCCAATCTTGCGCTACAAGTTTATCTTTGACAAAGGGATTTGCTTCTACAAAGTCGGGGTCGAAACCCCTCTCTAAATTCAACTTCCGAGTATAAATACACTCAAAGTGGGTTCTAGCAGCTGGGGAAGTGAATTGCCTCGGTATCCCACTGGGGGCATGAGCAGTCCCCACAGTGGACAGATGTGGATTTTCAGAAAGGTTTTGTTCACTTCCCGTATTAGTATCACTAGAAGAAGAACTTAAAGAGGGTTCGATACCCTTACCTTTCCTCGACGCTTTTCTTTTTGGTTTTGCAGACGATGCCTTCTTGGATGCACCAGATCGTGTAACCATTCCCCTGTTCCTCTGGAGTGCTCTGGTTGGGGTTTCCTCACTGTGGGCAGTGGTGTGGACATCCTCCACACTATCAGCATTTTTGTTCTGGGGAATGTCTAATGTCTGAGTCTGTTCCTTAATCTTCTTCTGTCTTTCTTCTTCCTCACGAGCCAAACACTCCTCCTCTGCTTGTTTCTTTTTCTGCTCGAATATCCTTGCTTCTTCATCCTTCTTTCGTTCTTCCTCTTTCAATCGCTCCTCCTCCTCTCTAGCCAATCTTGCGGCTTCTTCCCTCCTCAATCTCTCTTCCTCCTCTCTTTTGATTCTTTCCTCTTCTTCCTTTCTGATTCTTTCTTCTTCTTCCTTTCTGATTCTTTCTTCTTCCTCTCGACGCCTCTTCTCGACCTCTTCCTTTCTTTTTCTAATGGCTTCCATTTTCTGTTTGAACTCCTCTGCTAACCGTCTCTCTTCTTCTTCGGCTAGAAGTGTCTCGGTCTCGAAATGGGTGATACTGTTGTCTGAGACTTGCGATGATGAAGTAGCTTTTGGGCTTTCGTGCTTTGAAGAACCCTCGTCGGCTGCACCGGAGATGATCGGGTTTTCGCCGGAGACCGGTGGCGGTTCGTTCAGGTCATTGGTGACGGCTTCCGGTGGTTGTTCCTCGGCGGTCCTGCGGCGGACGGCCGCACGTGTTAGTGCATCGGGGTTGGTGTTCATTCTCTTGGTTCTTGCCATTTTTAGGGTTTTGGAAGGGTTTTGCTGGTGGGTTTTTCGTAGAGAGAGAAATGAAGAAGAGAAAGTTTGTTGGGTAAATTTTGGAAGCAAAGGAGGTTAAGGTGGTTTTTGGAAATGTTTTCTTGTCAAAAATGGGGGGAAACCGCCGGTTTTAGGAGAGAGGGAGAGGATTGACAATGATAGCTTTGCTTGGGAAATGATGAACTATGACACCATGGCCTAAAAGTAGACTTGATGGCAGCAAAAGGTGAAAGCTTGTCAGCATTGGGCCCCAAAAATAGTCCTTTCATTCGTCAGGTGGGGAGTGGGGAGCGCAGTGACCTGAGCCTTCCCCACTGCAAAGTACTTTCCTTGATTTTTCTTCAAAAGGTGGCACGTTCTTCTACACACATTAAAACAAACTACCATGCAGAATTAAAAAGACCAAAAATAATAAAAAGACAACAAATAAGTGAAATAAAATATTTACAAACGGTTGTGAATTTCTCTAACCATAGCGAGGCGGAGAGTGGGCAGGGATGTGGGCACTTTCATGCAAAAAATGCTTTACCCTTTGCCCATTGACTTTAAAGGTTTGACCCGATTGTGGGGATTTCAACTCCACTGTTCCGAAAGGACTCACCTTGACAATGGTGTATGGTCCCGTCCATCTTGATTTAAGTTTACCTGGAAAGAGTTTGAGACGGGAATTGAACAATAGTACCTGTTGTCCTTCCATGAACTCCCTATGGTTGATTCGACGATCGTGCCACATCTTGGTCTTTTCCTTGTACAACTTTGCATTCTCATAGGAGTGATATCGCAACTCCTCTAGCTCATGTATTTGCAGACTCCTTTTGATTCCCGCGGCATCCTCACTCATGTTAAGCTCTTTAAGGGCCCGGAACGCCTTGTGCTCTAATTCAATCGGTAAATGGCAAGCTTTGCCAAAAACTAATTTGAATGGAGACATTCCCAGAGGAGTTTTATAGGCTGTTCGATAGGCCCAAAGAGCATCATCGAGTTTGATTGACCAATCTTTACGGTGTGGCTTAACAACTTTTTCCAAAATTCCCTTGATCTCACGATTTGAAAGCTCGGCCAACCCATTGGTTTGTGGGTGGTATGCGGTGGCCACTCTATGATGAATATCATATTTAGCAAGAACCGAGGCCATGACTTTGTTTACAAAATGGGTGCCTTCGTCACTAATTAATGCTCGTGGTGTTCCGAAGCGAGTGAATATATTTTTGTGTAAGAACTTCACCACAGTGTTAGCATCATTGGAGTGACAAGCAATGGCTTCTACCCATTTTGAAACATAATCTACCGCAACCAAGATGTAAAAGTTATTGTTGGAATTTGGAAAAGGTCCCATAAAATCTATCCCCCATACATCAAAAAGTTCGACCTCTAGAATGTTGTTAAGAGGCATTTCATTTCTTTGCGATATATTCCCCGTACGTTGACATTGCTCACAATTTTTCACGAATTCAAACGAGTCTTTAAAAACAGTGGGCCAAAAGAATCCACTTTGCAAAATTTTTGCTGCGGTACGGTTTCCACCGAAGTGGCCACCGTAGTGGGATGTGTGACAACCATGGAGTATTTGATGTTGTTCACTCCCATGGACACAACGCCTTAATATTTGGTCCGCCCCTATCTTGTACAAGAAGGGATCGTCCCAAACGTATTGTCGTGTGTCGTGTAAAAATTTCTTGAATGGTTGTCCACTCATCCCGTGGGGCTTAAGTCCACTTGCTAAAAAGTTTGCAATATCAGCATACCAAGGAGTTTCATTATGATGTTGCGCAGATAATAATTGTTCATCGGGAAAAGTTTCTTTTACCGGAGTGGGGTCAGGAGTGGGGTCAACAGTGCCCACTGTCTTCTCGAGCCTGGACAGATGATCAGCAACCTGATTGCTTGTTCCTTTTCTGTCGACGATCTGGAGGTCAAATTCCTGCAGCAACAGCACCCATCTGATCAACCTCGGTTTAGAGTCAGCCTTGTTGATCAAATATTTGATGGCTGCGTGATCGGTGTGTACTATGACCTTTGCTCCAATTAAGTAAGACCTGAAACGATCAAAAGCAAAAACTACTGCAAGTAGTTCTTTTTCGGTTACAGTGTAGTTGATTTGAGCCTCGATCAAAGTCTTGCTTGCATAGTATATTGGATGAAAAATCTTATCTTTTCGTTGGCCTAGTACTGCACCTATAGCCCAATCGCTGGCGTCACACATGACTTCAAATGGGAGTGACCAGTCAGGAGTGGTCACTATGGGTGCAGTAACTAAGGCATTTTTGATTATTTCAAATGCGTTTCTACATTCTTTGGTAAAAACAAACTCTCTTTCATGTTGCAGCAGGTTACATAGGGGTTTAGTTATTTTGGAAAAATCTTTTATGAACCTCCTATAGAAACCTGCGTGACCTAAAAAACTGCGAATGCCTTTTACCGTTGTGGGCTCGGGAAGTTGGGAGATTACTTCTAGTTTTGCTTCATCAACTTCCAAACCCTTTTTCGACACAAGATGACCCAAAACGATGCCCTCTTCGACCATGAAATGACATTTTTCCCAATTTAGAATAAGGTCGTGGGTTTCACATCTCACCAAACTTTTTTCTAGATTCCTCAAACAGTTATCAAATGATGTGCCGATCACAGAAAAATCGTCCATAAAAACTTCTATGGTATCTTCTATCATATCAGAAAAAATGGCCATCATACAGCGTTGAAAAGTAGCGGGAGCATTACATAAACCAAAAGGCATTCTCCGGAATGCAAAAGTACCATATGGACAAGTAAAGGTGGTCTTTTCTTGGTCTTCGGGTGCGATGTGGATTTGGTTATATCCGGAGTATCCATCTAGAAAACAATAAAATTCCTTTCCCGCTAATCTATCAAGCATTTGATCAATAAAAGGTAACGGGAAATGGTCTTTCTTTGTTGCTAGATTCAGTTGCCTATAATCCATGCATATTCTCCATCCCGTAACAGTCCTAGTTGGAATGAGTTCGTTCTTTTCATTTCTGACCACTGTTGTTCCTCCCTTTTTAGGGACACATTGAACGGGGCTCACCCAACTACTACTGGCAATGGGATAGATAATACCGGCATCTAACCATTTCAAGACTTCTTTCTTAACTACCTCCTTCATGATGGGGTTCAACCTTCTTTGGGGTTGGACTTTCCCCGGGTGGTCACTCTCCAAGTTAATCTTATGTTGACATAAAGAGGGGCTAATCCCTCGAATGTCCGCTATGGTCCAACCAATTGCTCCCTTATGCTTTATCAACAAATCAATCAGAAGTTGTTCTTGTTTCTCACTAAGTTTGGAAGAGATAATGACGGGAAGTTTATTATCCTTAGCGAGATAAGCATACTTTAAATGGGAAGGCAATGGTTTAAGCTCTAACTCGGGAGGTTGTTCTATTGAAGGGGATTGAACATCTCTATCTTTGAAGTCCAGAGGTTCAAAAGCTGCAACCATTTCATTACACTCATCCTTAAAAGTGTCATTACTCTCTGATTCAGAGTGCTCACTGTCAATCCCCACTGTGGGAACTGTACTCCCCACTGTGGGCAAATTGCCAAAATTGTGGGTTTCATAAATCGAACTTAAGGCAAAACAATCTTCGGTGTCTATATATTTGAGAGATTTGAAAACATTAAAAGTTACCTCTTGGTCATTAACTCGCATCGTGAGTTCTCCTTTGTGCACATCGATCAAAGTACGTCCGGTTGCAAGAAACGGACGTCCTAAGATGATTGGGATTTCTTTATCGGCCTCATAATCTAAAACAAGAAAATCGGCGGGGAAGATAAATTTATCCACTTGGACCAAAACGTCTTCTATTTTTCCCTTGGGGTAGGCAATGGATCGGTCGGCTAGTTGTAATGTCACGGTTGTGGGTCTAGCCTCTCCAATCCCTAACTTGTTAAAAATGGACAAAGGCATCAAGTTGACACTAGCTCCTAAATCACAGAGTGCTTGGCCTACTTCTTGTCCTCCTATAATGCATGGAATGGTGAAACTACCCGGGTCTTTCAACTTAGGTGGAATCTTGCTTGTTAGGAGGGCACTACATTCTTCGGTCAAAGCCACAGTTTCAAATTCACCCAACTTCCTCTTTTTGTTCAAAATATCTTTTAAGAATTTAACATAGCTTGGCATCTGCTCGAGAGCTTCTACCAAGGGTATGTTAATGTGAAGTTGCTTAAAAATGTCTAAGAATTTTTTAAACTGAACATCGACATTTTTAGGCTTCATTCTTTGAGGAAATGGAATGTTTCGTGGGTCAATCTGAGTTTGCTGTGGTATTGGCTTTGGAACAGTAGTCTTTGGGACAGGTCCAAAAGTGGGAAGGTCAGGGATGTCGGTCCCCACTGTGGGGATCACAGTGACTTGAGGAGTGCCCACTGTGGTGCTCACAGTGGGTTTTTGAGGCGAATCATCAGATTCAAAAATGATATTTTTCAGATCCTTTCCACTCCTTAAAGTTATGGACTTGACATGTTCTGGTCCTTTTCCTATCACTCTAGCTTGCTCGGTATCACTCGGTAACGTTCCTGGTGGTCTATTCTTAACTTCAACGGCTAGCTGTCCTACTTGGGTCTTTATATTCCTAATGGCTGCTTGGGTTTGATTCATAAAACCTTTGAGAATCGACTCGATCGATTGTTGAGCCTCAGCCGGTTGGTTGGATCGTGGTTGGTATGGTTGTGGGGATTGCCCACTGTGATGTGGGGATTGCCCACTGTGATGTTGCTGAAATCCCGGGGGATTGTATGGTCTTTGCTGGATGTGACTCGGTCCTTGGGGTTGGAGTCCTTGATTACCGGACCAAGAGAAATTCGGATGATTTCTCCAACCTGGATTATAAGTCTGCGAATAAGGGTTGTTCCTTTGGTTGGTCCCTATGACATTAACAGATTCGGGGTTTGCTGGACAATAGTCGAAAACATGCTCCTCTCCACAAAGGGAGCAGTTATCAGCGAGATGGGTTGCGGAATTGACTTGGCCTCGATTTTGATTTAAAACGATTTTTGTCAAGGCCACTAATTGTGCATTCATGGTTTTGAGTGCTTCGGAATCTATGGTGTTGGTCTTAGACATGGGTGCTCTCGGATTTGACCATTCGGTATTGTTGTTGGACACTTTTTCTAAGATTTGATATCCTTCGTTGTAAGTCATACTCGTAAATGTTCCACCGGCTGTTGCATCTAAGATGATTTTGGCTGCATTGGAAAGACCATTGTAAAAGGTCTCCAATTGGATGCAATGTGGGATGCCATGATGTGGGCACTTTCGAAGTAAATCTTTGAATCGTTCCCATGCATCCGAAACAGCCTCATCTTCCTCTTGTCTAAATAAAATTATATCATTTCGAAATCTAACATTCCTTGTTGGAGGAAAGTATTTTTGCAAAAATCTATCGGCAAGTTCTTGCCAAGTGGTTATCGAGTGAGGTGCATGTGCGTTCAGCCAAGATTTTGCTTTGTCCCTTAATGAAAAAGGGAAAAGCCTTAGTCTTAATGCCTCATCACTAACACCTTGCAATTGAAAGGAATCGGTCATTTCTAAAAAAGATTTTAAGTGCGAGTGCGGATCCTCAGATGGCGATCCTCCAAATTGACCCATGGCTTGGATCATTTGAAACATCACCGGTTTGAGTTCAAAATGCGTTGCAACAATATTGGGTCTCAAAATTCCGGAGCTTAAATCACCAACTCCGGAAGTAGCATAGTCCCGTATTTTTCGATCTTTGTTATCGGCAATCGTGATTGTGGTCTCCACTATAGGTGGCGGTACTGCAGCCATGTTCACAGTGGGGATCACAGGAGGTTGTCGATTTGTTTTCTTGTTTCTTCGTGTTTTTCGCAACGTTTTTTCTATTTCGAGATCTATTGGAACCAAATGTTCGAGTTGTCGCCGTGGCATACAATACGAACAGTTTAGAAAAACTAGTTACTCGGGCTCGAACAAAAACTAATGTCTTGAGATTTAAAATCACGCCAGTCCCCGGCAACGGCGCCAAAAACTTGGTACGTGCGAAATGTGTGTTTTAATCGCAGTGGGTTGCAAACTGTCCACAGTGGGAAGTGCAAGTGTACACTGTCCACTATGATCGTCACAGCAAGTAATAGTTGGTAAAATACCAGAATCGAATCCACAGAGACTGGACAATCAAGACAATACGGTTCTCATGAGCTCCTTTTACAAGTTTCAACTAGAGAGGAAAATAATACTTTGGTTTGGTAAAATAGCTACTTGAAACGATTTACTAAATGCTAAAAAGGAGGAATGTAGGTTGGATTTTCCCTAAATTTTATCTCAAATACTCGGTCCTTAGAGTGATCCTCGTATTTGTGGTGGACATTTTCGCTAGAAAAGCCCGGTTACAAAATACTCACACCGTTAGATAAAAATCCCATACTCTTAGTACTTGTTGTTTTGTCAATGGTAATCTCTAAATGGACCTTTTCAGGCCTCGATGGAATGTGTAGAGACAAATACTCTAAGTGTTTTTAATACACAAATTAGCTTGCCTACTACTCCAGTGGGCAGAGATTAGCTCACTGTGCCGACCTCACTTTCGTAAGTGTCAAAAGAATTCTTTCGAATCCCCTAGCATCATTCAAGCTCGTGTCACTGCGCTCTACTTATTTCTAAGTTAAGAACTAGACTTTAGATCCTTGCAAGTGATCAGCTTGTTCGCATCCTTGGGTAAATATCGAGAATGAAAGACCAAAACAACAAATATTCTAAGTATAAAGATTACTCAAGCATTTTTGATAAAATCCAGGTACTTCTCCTTCCTACATCCCAAAGGATGTTTAGCCTAACATTTCCGAAGTAAAGAAAACAAAAGATGAAGATTTGCACATAATAAAACTGAAAGTGACTTGAATTAACTGCTCACAGTGGGGAACGAGAAGTCGTCCCTGCACTGTGTAATACGAACTACAATTTAAACTAAGAAAGTAAATTACTGAAAATTAAAGCTAGTTACTGCAGTAAATAAAAGACTAAAGCTAATGTGGTAGTTGAGAGAATTTGAGACTAAAAGTATTCAAGGATGAAAACCAAGCATGCATTTAATGGCACCCAAGTGCTC
Source organism: Saussurea involucrata (assembly GCA_033807775.1). NCBI lineage: Eukaryota > Viridiplantae > Streptophyta > Magnoliopsida > Asterales > Asteraceae > Saussurea > Saussurea involucrata. Next base: position 62,340,889 of record CM066326.1, read on the forward strand.
CTTTATATACTAGGAGAAGGAGTTGGGTATTACACAAAAGAGGTGGGTCTTCCAATGGGTAAAGACTGTTGAGTTGTGGCAGAATTCAGCTCCTTGTGCAATTCTTTTATCCAATGGTCCCTTCTCCAAGTCAATCTCCAAGTACAAAGAGGTGTACTTGATGCTATCTTCAATGAGAACTACCTTGTACTTCTCCAGCCATTTCTCTGCCATATGAACCTTCCTCCTCCAGAAAATTAGATCCCAACTAAAAGTTTCTTTTTGATTTCTTTTTGATCAGCTCGAAGAGTGGGGAACCGGAGTGGGCACTGTATACGTCACTGCGGATGAAAAATCGAGAAAACACCCAAAACTTCCCCAAATAATTTATTAAAGACCATGGTTCACACCTTTTGCTCGTTTTCGTAAATCATACCAAGTATGGGGGTTTTTAGAAGTGAAATGGCTAAAATTGACAAAATAAAGTGGAAAATAAATGGAAATAATAACTCTAAAAATAGAGTTATCAGCAGGCATTGCAAAAGCTTAAAGAATACATGACGTTGCCTCCCCTATTGTCAAAACCTCGCAATCATGAAGTCTTGCAACTATACCTGGCTGTTAGTCCAAACGCGGTAAGCACCGTCCTAACACGAGAAGATGAAAAGCAGCAACTACCGATCTACTATGTAAGTAAATCTCTTTTGGATGCAGAAACCAGGTATTCCTCTATGGAAAAATTGCTCTTGTCGCTAGTCACAGCTACTAAAAAACTGCGACACTATTTTGAGTCGCATCCCATTACTGTCGTAACTAACTTTCCTCTTAAGCCCGTCTTAAGAAAACCTGAGTTGACAGGTCGCCTGGCAAAATGGAGTATATATCTCAGCAGTTACGACATCGATTTCAAGCCCAGGACCGCGATCAAATCGCAAGCCTTGGCAGACTTCATTGCTGATTTCAGCCCTGAATTGGAGAAACAAGCAAAACTCGAAGTATCAATTGTGGCGACTCACGACGACGTGCCTTGGATCTTATATGTCGACGGTTCATCCAACGTTAGAGGTTCAGGACTAGGCGTCGTCTTAAAGTCGCCACAGGGGGCAAGATGGTATACTCGGTCCGATGTGATTTCAAAACCACCAACAACGAAGCTGAATATGAAGCCCTGATCATAGGAATGAATATGGCCTACGACTCAGGGGCAACTGCGTTACATGTCAAAAGCGACTCCCTCCTGGTAGTGAACCAGATCAATGGGGAGTTCGCGGCCAAAGATTCAAAAATGACAGCATACCTGAAGGTAGCAAAAGAAAAGGCCGAAAAATTCAAAACATTTTCTATCGAACAAATCCCGAGAGACCAGAATACTCAGGCCGATGATTTGGCAAATCTCGGGTCTGCTCTGGTCGAACCTATATTCGACGCCATTCCCATGATACATCTGGCGACATCATCCATCGAGAACATTGATGTCGTCCAGATCGAAGAAGAAGAAGATGATTGGTCGTGCGACATCCGAAATTTCCTCGTGCACGACCAACTCCCAGAAGACAAAATGGAAGCCCGCAAGACCAGATTCAAGGCATCTAAATATGTCATGATTGGGGATAAGCTCTATCGACGATCATCAACAGGTTTAAACTTAAGATGCGTCATTTGCAAGAGCCAGGTACAGAAAATCCTTCAAGAGATGCACGGCGGTGAATGTGGCAATCATTCAGGGGGTCGCAGTTTGGCTAATCGTATCTCTCGACAAGGGTATTTTTGGCCAACACTGCGACAAGACGCCGTCAAGTACGTCCAAAACTGTGACCCTTGTCAGCGACATGCAGGTATGTCACATAAACCCTCTGAACCCTTGCACTCGACACTTATCCTATGGCCCTTCATGAGGTGGGGAATGGATATTGTCGGCAAGCTACCCCCGGCCCCGGGGCAAAAGGTATTCCTCCTCGTACTTACCGATTATTTTTCCAAGTGGGTTGAGGCGGCTGCTTTTTCCCAAAAAGGGACAAGGAAGTCATCTCTTTTATCCAGACTAACATCATATGCAGATTCGGGATTCCATCCGAAATCTTCTGTGACAACGGATCCCAATTCATAAGTGACAGGACCCAACAATTCTGCGAAGACAGGAGCATCAAGTTGACAACCTCGACTCCCAGTGTAACAACCCAAATCCCATATACACAACAACTCACATATGTAACATAACATTGACATAACAAACGAACATCATATTACAAATTCGGTCCCATAGTCTTTTACAATCAGAAGAAGTCATTCTACTATAAACTTCATACTAAATACATACATAACATTTAACCATTATAATACAACTGCTAAACATGCCAAATTCTTCAACATATACCCCTTCTCAAAAGCCATGCCCCGCTTACTCTAATTACTTGCCCTTACCCGATCCGCCACCTGGAATACATATTTTAAAACAAAATGAGGGTTAGACCTAATGGTCTAAGTGAGAAAATCCCTGTTAATTTGAAAACCATTTATATAAATTCATTCATATAAATCACGCAACACAATCAAATATATCAATTTGAACTCACACATCTTATACTTTCCCTTCTCATTTCTCCTGGCCATATTAGTTGGTAGCAAGCCAACTAATAAATTACAACGCTGTACAACATCTACAGCCAAGCAACGCTATACAGGTTCTATAGCCAAACACACCGGTCCTATGTCCGGCTAACGTATTATAACATAGTATAATACTCATGTCAATATAATACCTCAATATATTATAATTCACATATATCACACATGTAAACCAATAACCACCAATTATCACATTTCCAAACCATACGTATATGTATTCCAGTTGAAAATACTTTTAAAGTAAAACTCACCTGTTTTGGTTATTACACACGTTCGCAAGCTTCTTTCAAAACGATTCTATCTCTTACCACGACTCCACAGAATCTCCAAATCGATTCTAACTCACTCGATTGATGTAGCAACCGTACTCTCGTCTTCTGCTCCTTTTCACCTCCGCACACACAAACACTTTTCTATATTTGGGAACTGAGGGTTGCTCTGATACCTATAAGGTATATATATAACAATTTACACTTTTGGCTTAAATTATTCCATAAGTACCAAAACACCCTTGAACTTATAACTTACCTCCAACTTACCCTAAACATTAAATCTTAAGGTTAAATATTTTAACTGATAGGGAATTTATCTAACTGACTTACCTGGAGTATTACATCATCTCCCCCTTAAAAGAATTCCGTCCCGGAATTCCGTTAAGTAAAAAGATGAGGGTATTTGGCTCTCATTTCCGTCTCTGATTCCCACGTAGCATCTTGACCTCTATGATGCCTCCACTGAACTTTCACTTGCCTGATCTCCTTATTCCGCAGCACTTTAACTTTACGATCAACTATAGCTTCCGGTTCTTCCACATAAGTCAGTTTTTCGTCGACTCGGATATCTGGTAGAGAGACTGCCTGGTCTGGAGTGACCAAACACTTTCGGAAGTTCGATACATGAAACGCATTATGGATTCTGCTCAATTTTGGTGGAAGATCTAATCGGTAAGCGACTTCACCGATCCTTTCTGTTAGTGCAAACGGTCCAATATACCTAGGGCTAAGTTTACCTTGTTGTCCAAATCTGATGACTCCTTTCCATGGCGAAACCTTTAACATTACGTAATCCCCAACCTGAAATTCCAATGGCTTTCGGCGTCGGTCAGCGTAGCTTTTCTGTCTGTCTTGAGCCACTTTCAATCGTTCACGAATCTGAGTAACCTTATCGGCGGTTAACTGAACTATTTCCGGCCCCGCTAACTGTTTCTCTCCCACTTCGTTCCAACATAGAGGCGTTCGGCATTTCCTACCATACAGTACTTCGAACGGTGCTGCTTGTATGCTGGAATGATAACTGTTGTTGTAAGCGAATTCAATCAATGGTAAATGCTTATCCCATGATCCCCCAAAATCCACAATGCAAGCTCGGAGCATATCTTCTAGGGTCTGAATTATTCGTTCACTCTGCCCATCTATTTGGGGATGATACGCCGTACTTAACTTTATCTGAGTCCCCATTTCCCTTTGAAAACTTCTCCAAAATCTTGAAGTAAAACGACTATCACGATCAGAAATGATAGAGATTGGAACTCCATGTCGAGTTACTATTTCGTCAATGTATAGCTTAGCCAATCGTTCCATCGAATCGGTTTCCTTTATCGGTAGAAAGTGTGCAGACTTTGTCAATCTGTCGACGATCACCCAAATAGAATCAAATCCTTTCGGAGTCCTCGGTAGCTTCGTAATAAAATCTATGGTAATCTGCTCCCATTTCCACATTGGTATTTCTAGCCGTTGTAGTTGACCAAACGGCTTTTGGTGTTCGATCTTTACTTTCTTACAAGTATCGCATCTTTCCACATACTGTGCAATCCCTCTTTTTATCCCCGACCACCAATAGAAGTGCTTTAAATCTTTATACATCTTGTTTGTACCTGGGTGAATAGAGAAACGGGATTGATAGGCTTCTTGTAAAACACGATCAAGTAACCCACCCAAACGAGGTACCCACACTCTGTTTCCCAGACACAATAACCCACGATCATCTGTTACTAGCAATGCTGACATCCCCGCTAACCGTTCTGATTTCAAATGTTCATCCTGATATGCCTCCACTTGACACTTCTGCAATTCGTCGAATATGTTGGGTAGGAGTTCAGTTCGTAGTGAAATAACCTTTATTATCCCACTCCTTTCTTGAAGACTCAATGCATCAGCTACCACATTTGCCTTTCCCGGATGATACAGGATTTCACAGTCGTAATCATTAAGCAATTTTAACCATCTTCTTTGTCTCATATTTAGTTCCTTCTGATCAAAGAGATGTTGGAGACTTTTATGATCGGTATAAATCTGACATTTCGACCCATACAGATAGTGTCTCCAAATCTTTAACGCGAAAACGACTGCAGCAAGCTTCATGTCGTGCGTAGGATACTGCCTTTCATGATCCTTTAATTGACGAGAAGCATAACCAATAACCTTTCCCCGATGCATAAGTACACATCCAAACCCAGTTTTGACGCATCACTATAAACAACAAAATCTTCCGAACCTTCAGGTAGTGATAGAATCGGCGCGCTGCACAGTTTCTCTTTCAATATCCGGAATGCCTCGTCTTGTTCTGCTTTCCATTCAAACTTCAGGTTCTTCTGGGTCAGCTTAGTCAAAGGCGTTGCGATACGAGAGAAGTCTTTTATAAATTTCCGATAGTAGCCGGCTAAACCCAGAAAACTACGTACTTCGGTTGCTGTCTTCGGCGGTTCCCACTTTTCAACTGCTTCTACTTTCATCGGATCAACTTGTATACCTTTCTCAGAAACGACATGCCCCAGAAACTGAACTTCTCGCAACCAGAATTCACATTTAGAGAACTTAGCGTATAACTTTTCTTTCTTCAGCAACTCCAGAACCAAACGAAGATGTTGTGCGTGATCCTCTTTGGATCGGGAATAGATAAGGATATCATCAATAAATACAATAACTAATTTATCAAGATACGGCTTACATACCCGATTCATTAAATCCATAAAGGCAGCTGGAGCGTTCGTCAGTCCGAACGACATCACTAAGAATTCGTAGTGGCCGTACCTTGTACGAAAAGCAGTCTTTAGAACGTCTTCTTCTTTAACTTTCAACTGGTGATAACCGGATCTTAGATCAATCTTGGAGAAATAGCAAGCTCCAACTAACTGATCGAAGAGGTCATCAATTCGAGGTAACGGATACTTGTTCTTTATCGTGCGGTTATTCAATTCTCGGTAGTCGATACACATTCTCATCGAACCATCCTTCTTTTTCACAAATAACACTGGTGCTCCCCACGGTGAAGAACTAGGTCTGATGAAACCCTTATCGGATAGGTCTTGTAATTGTGCCATCATCTCTTTCATCTCTGGAGGTGCCAGACGATAAGGTGCACGAGCAATAGGAGTGGCTCCAGGAACTAAGTCGATACCAAATTCCACTTGTCTAACCGGAGGAAGACTATTCAAGTCTTCAGAGAAAACTTCAGGGAATTCACTAACAATAGGAATATCTTCCATCCTATTCCTTTCAGGCCTACTATCTATCACATAGGCTAAGTAACTCTGACAACCCTTGCTAACACATTTACGGGCTTTTATCATAGATATTAGGCTAGACTGATGATTCTTACGATCACCATAAATCACTACTGGTCCCTTCTCAGGTAATACCACATTTATTAACTTCTTATTACACACTATGTTAGCCTGATTCTCGGCTAACCAGTCCATTCCCACTACGACGTCAAACTCTATCAAAGTTATAGGAAACAATTGTATCGGCACTCTATACTCCTCTATATTTATCACACAGTCATCAAATACTTCTTTAACTGACACTTGATTATCATTTTCCGTATCTACTGATAGAGCATGTTCTAGCATTTTAGGTTTCAAACACAGGCAAGCAGCAAATGCAGGAGACACAAACGATCGGTTTGCACCGGAATCAAATAACACATTAGCACGTGTAGAGTTTATTAAAAATGTACCTGTGACCACATCCGGAGTTTCCTCCGCTTCTTTCTCGGTCATTTGAAATGCGCGGCCCCTGGTTACTGGCGGTTCCAGTCTTGGTATTACTAGTTTAACAATCGCTGGTCTGCCCGACGACCCACCTTGTTGTATCCTCCCCCGTGGACAGTCCGACTGAAGGTGATCCGGAGAATTGCATAAGAAACATAACCGCGTTACCTTACAATCTTTAAGGACGTGCCCGGTCTTCCCACATTTATAACACGCTCGTAAATCACCTTGGCAATTTCCTTGATGAACACGGTTGCACTTCCGACATGGTCTTTCCGCTGGTCGAAACGGCGGACGGTTATCATACCTCTGAAATCGGGACTTCTTCGGATCGTATTGTGGTCCTTCCCACTTTCTCTTCCCGATACTTTTATCGCCATCATCTCTTCTCATATCTCGTTCAACATTCTCCGCGGCATCAACTGCAGCTGAGAAGGTATCGGGTCCTTTTGCAGTCACTAGCCTTCTAACCTCTGAGTTCAGCCCGAAGATAAACCTTTTCGTCTTCATCGCCTCCGTAGCAACGTAGTATTCTGCGAACCGAGACTTTTCCAGGAAGCTAGCGGTGTAGTCTCGAACGGATAAGTTTCCTTGTTGTAAGTTCATAAATTCCCCTTCCAGTTGTTTGACGGCTGCTTGGGGACAAAATGCGTTCCTGTAGGCTATCACAAATTCTTCCCAAGAGAGGGTAGAATAAACATCAGATCCCTTAGAATGAATAAAGGATTCCCACCAATACAAAGCATCCCCCTTTAACATTGTTGTTCCATACAATACCCTATCTTCGTCAGCGCACTTACTCGTCTTGAAGATAGCTTCTATTTCCTTCATCCATCTCATTGCTTTCACTGGATCCCTGTCTCCTGAGTAGGTTGGAGGTCTACGGCTTAAAAACATTTTGTAGTCGCACCTCCTTTGTACTGGTACAACAGTCGATGTGATTGGCATTTCATCTTCCGGTCCAGGATCCGGTATTCCAGTTTCATTATGACGGTTCTGATCAAACATTGTTTGTATGCTAGCCTGCAATCTTCCCATTTCTGCCATTAGATCATCCCTGGTAACAAACTCTGTACCCTGTGTCTGGACTCTGCCTCCGGCTCGACCTCCAGCTCTACCTCCGGTTCTACCCCCGACTCTGCCTCCAGTTCTGCCTCCCCTGTCCCCCGTTCCTATCGGCGGATTCGTACTATTCGGATTTCTTCCTCCTCCTCGATTCGAATTCCGTGTACCGCTTGCCATTCTGTAGATTTAAACAAGGTTAATATACACATAAGCACATACCCCATATAACAAGGTATTCCAGTTCAAACATGTACCTGTAAGATCACAATTACACTGGCCAGGTGTAATATGAAATTACCTTACATGATGTTCCTTCTACCTTTTATACTTCATCATCCCAAGGTTCTATAATGATAAGGACATCTTACTTCACATGCAGTTTAAGTCTAGGTACAGATACAAATACCTAAATCCCTTAAACTAAGGCTCTGATACCATTTGTAACAACCCAAATCCCATATACACAACAACTCACATATGTAACATAACATTGACATAACAAACGAAAATCATATTACAAATTCGGTCCCATAGTCTTTTACAATCAGAAGAAGTCATTATACTATAAACTTCATACTAAATACATACATAACATTTAACCATTATAATACAACTGCTAAACATGCCAAATTCTTCAACATATACCCCTTCTCAAAAGCCATGCCCCGCTTACTCTAATTACTTGCCCTTACCCGATCCGCCACCTGGAATACATATTTTAAAACAAAATGAGGGTTAGACCTAATGGTCTAAGTGAGAAAATCCCTGTTAATTTGAAAACCATTTATATAAATTCATTCATATAAATCACGCAACACAATCAAATATATCAATTTGAACTCACACATCTTATACTTTCCCTTCTCATTTCTCCTGGCCATATTAGTTGGTAGCAAGCCAACTAATAATTTACAACGCTGTACAACATCTACAGCCAAGCAACGCTATACAGGTTCTATAGCCAAACACAACGGTCCTATGTCCGGCCAACGTATTATAACATAGTATAATACTCATGTCAATATAATACCTCAATATATTATAATTCACATATATCACACATGTAAACCAATAACCACCAATTATCACATTTCCAAACCATACGTATATGTATTCCAGTTGAAAATACTTTTAAAGTAAAACTCACCTGTTTTGGTTATTACACACGTTCGCAAGCTTCTTTCAAAACGATTCTATCTCTTACCACGACTCCACAGAATCTCCAAATCGATTATAACTCACTCGATTGATGTAGCAAACGTACTCTCGTCTTCTGCTCCTTTTAACCTCCGCACACACAAACACTTTTCTATATTTGGGAACTGAGGGTTGCTCTGATACCTATAAGGTATATATATAACAATTTACACTTTTGGCTTAAATTATTCCATAAGTACCAAAACACCCTTGAACTTATAACTTACCTCCAACTTACCCTAAACATTAAATCTTAAGGTTAAATATTTTAACTGATAGGGAATTTATCTAACTGACTTACCCGGGGTATTACACCCAGATACCCTCAGGCGAACGGACTTGCTGAATCAAGTAATAAGACCATTATTGCTTCAATCAAGAAAAGGCTAAAAGCTGCAAAGGGAAAGTGGGTTGAAGAACTCCCTTCGGTCCTGTAGGCAAATCGCACGACGCCCCGCACGTCCACAGGACAAACCCCTTTCTCTCTCGTCTACGGTTGCGAAGCAGTTTTGCCGGTCGAAGTCCAGCTCCTAACCTCGAGGCATACATCCGTCGACCATAACTTGGTCGATTTAGGATACGACCTCGACGCCCTCGAAGAACTTGGAGAATCAGCCTTGATTAGAATGGCGTCACAAAAGCAAGCGGTCGAGCGACATTTCAATAAAAACATCAAAATCAAAGTCTTTCAAGAAGGCGAGTATTCCAAAATACTCAGGAGATCAACGCAGGTAAACTTTCTATCAAGTGGGAAGGTCCTTATCGCATATCTGAAGTCGTGGGTAAAGGAGCCTATCGACTCCAAACCCTCGACAACCAAGAGATTCCACGCAGCTGGAATGCAACACATCTAAAGAGGTATTTCTTTTAAATCCTTTTTCATACGATTTTTTATTTTTACCTCGACGGTAACTAACTTAAGCATCGGAGGGTCGTTGGTTATCCAACGACCAACCTCTGACAGTATTATTCACAGAATCGCACGACACAAGTTAATCATACGGCTTTCCCAAGATCGCATAACGTAAATCTAATACACGACTCGATATGCGATTTAAAATCATCACGCGATTCGATTATGCAATCGGCTCACAATCTGAATATGTCGACTTAAAAAGGCTTCATATTCTGAACAAATGCTCTAGACGCATGTATACTTGTCTTTACACGACTAATGTTATCATCGTTATCTCATAATGAAAAGCCTCGGTCGCACGTACCTACGGTTGTATTCAATTTATAAGAGTGTTTATATGATTGAACATTACTTTCGACAATTGCTTGCAATATATAATGAAAAATCCCACGAAACTTCATTCATACTTAAACATATTTACATTAGACAACCCGATCACCAACGACCGAATATGAAAGGCATAGTTCATAGAACCAAAGTTTATCCTAAAACTAGGGAAGAGTGTCGATAGCATATTCTGCCCAGAGTCTCGACCTTCGAATCCTCGTCACGTAAAGGAGCTTATGCAAGGATCAAACGAGTATGACATGGCCGTTTCCCAACACTTTATGCCACGACATGTTATGAAGAAAAGCCCGCAGTATTTTGAGAATGTGGCTCTTAAGATTAATGTTAAGGTTGGAGGAAGGAATAAGACGCTTTCGACGATTAACTTCTGGTCCGACGACTTCTCTGTCTTCGCGTATCGAACGAGCAGAGACCGAAACATCTGTCACAACGAATATGTCAAACTAAGAAAAACATCGAAAACATGGGTTTTGAAAGAAAAACTTACAACGAACGCCTGTATGGATATATGTGGTCCCATTTTTACGACGGAGATCCCTCGGAAACACTCCTCGAAAGATAGGAGATGATATTTCCCCTGAAACGGAAGTGACTTTGTCCCATCAAGGACACAGTCAGTCAGGAAGACTGACGACAACGTAAAGCTGATTGTCATAACGTCATCCTCACCCTCTCCCGTCTTTGCACCTTTGCCCTTGACGGCTAACGAAAGGATTGACGTGGTTATAGAGGACATCGTCGCCAGATGCGCAGATTCCACGGATATCGCGTCAACCGCGATCAATGCCTTCACCTTTTTAGGCATAATGACTCTCGACAAGTCATTAACCTTTGAAAGCATCCCTTTCAGAATTACCACCCTCGTCTTCAGTAAAACCCCGACACAGCGAACAAAGCCTCTTTGCATCTTTTCTTCGCAGATACTCTCAAGTCGTGCCATTCTCCTAGCAGAAATGGTTAGCACCGTTCAACGATCTTCCTAAGAACATACAAAAGAGGAACATTGCACAACAAATTTAAAAAAAACGATGAACTCAGAGCACAAACACCTTAGTCAAAGATGAATGGAAGGGCGAGAAGTTGTGCCATATATAAGTGCTCAAAAACTTCGAAATTTCAGAGAATATCAGAAAACGAATCTCGCTCTAAAGACTTTCCAAAACTATAAAAGGAAATGATCCATCATGATCTTTATTTATGCAGTCGATCAGGTCAGGTCGAGTCCTTTGATGATCACCACGTGCCCTCATCTCTTCGTATGACCGCAGGGATCGTCGACACCTGTCAAAGACACCTGGTAAGCACCATCGTGCATCGGTATGGCGTCACAATCCCGTTTCCTTTTCGACTTCTCGTTCAGTTAGAATTGGATTAATCCAATTCCAAGATAACTCTCAACACGTGTCACTATCCTAGGCACCCGACAAGCAAAATTTAAAATTCGAGTTTGCCATCCTACTTTCAAATTTTGGGGGCAAACTGTTTGGGCAAAAAATCACCAGTCTCGACTACGGCCAAGAAAGGTAAGACACATGTTATGAACTATACCTTGTATTAAGATAAGGCCCGACAAAGACCCAAAAAATCTCCGTCGTCCCCCCTAAAAGGTAAGTCGAGAGTTCCTCATGACACTCGACCTCGACGTCGCTTAGCTCACACGACCGTCGCATTAAAACCATGCTACCTCGACCGACTAACGCGCTATACGACTGTTATGTTTTGTTCAGTGTTTAATGCAGGAGTCAACACCATTGATGGACAACGGCTATAACCGAAAGAATCAATGAAAGAACATCAATTCCAGCATTAAAGACACCGACCGTTACGACAGCTATCAAAGTCCTTAATGATCCAATTAAAGTGCCCAAAGACTATAAATTCCAAGCTCAATCCTCAGTTCAGGGGACATGGAATAACACAGAGAAGAACACAAATACAACGAAGAACATCAGACACAAGCACTTGAACTCCAAAGAACACTTGAAGCACATAAATCGCTCGCAGAAGAATCGCTCTCGATGCACGACATCAACACACGACACACAGTTTAAACACACGACACACACTGTTTTACATTAGAAAACACTTGTAACTTTACATTTCGAAGTCTTTCCTTCATTTGTATTGTAATCTCTATACGATCGACACCTGGAACACCAAGGACATCGCCTCTGATTGGCGACCATAGTGCAGCGACGACATCCACTGTCGTCCGCAGGTTTTTTCCTCGTTGAGGTTTTTCCTGCGTCATCAAATTCTCTGTCTCGTTTATATTTTTGTCTTGGTCGCACGCCTTTGTCGAACGATTCCTTTCTTTAGTTGTTAAAGTCCACATCGACCTTAAGTTGTCCCTTTGGTGCGATTTTTGGCATTAACAGTACTCGCTCGCGACTATGCCCTGCGACAAAGACAATGGCATTGTAGCATGTCATAGTCGCTGGAAGTCAACAGGAGGTGGTACATCGCTCGCGACTATGCCCGCGACAATGACAATGATATTGTATCATGTCATAGTCACGGAACCCAATTTGGATATAAATGTTCCTCTAAGTCGTTTTAGGCAGAAAATCAGATTGAAGAAGGGTTTTGTGCATTTTCCTCTGCATTTAAGGTACCCTCCCTCTCATTTCATCACTCTCTTCATTGATTTCTTCTTGAATCAACCATGAACATTTATTGTTTGTTCATCTTTAGGGTTTTCTAAGCATTAAGTGTGAAGAGTTCCAAGTCTCAAGTAAGCTTCAAGAGTATCATCCACTTCTAGGGTTTATTTAGTTTTAGGTTTTGAACTAAAAACCAAGTAAGGTGAGTTCATTCTAACTCTTAAAACTTTATACATGCCAAAACTATACATTTTGAACTCTTAAACACCTTATTGTCTACATTTTCTTGTTTGAACGATTTTGACCTAAGTTTGGTATTTTTGGAGATTTTAAGGTTTTTAATTATTTTCAAACCAAATGAAAGGTTTTATTATGTGTGATGTAAAATGTGGTTTTATATGCATATTTATGGTGAAATACTTGAATGAACACATTTTGGTCACATCTATGGTTGACATCATATTGTGAGGTTCACTTGATAAAAGTGAGTTTTTGGGAAAGAGACAAATGGATTGTTGAAGTGGTATGACTCTTGGGAAGTCTATTTTGTAAACAATCTATGTTGAATATGGAAAATGGTCATAATTTGACCTTTACATGGATTTCTTTTACATGGTGTTATTTATACAAGGAAATGCATTCTTTGGAAATGTTGATATTGAGAACTATATGTGTGATTATAGTTTAGTCACAAATGTAATTGTGACAAGCCTTAGACTATTACTATTGGATCCATAGGTATAGGAGTCGGTTTATTTTGGGATAACTCCCGTTTGTAACTAGTTGAAGACATTGGGTCATCGGAAGGTAACTTGGTACGGTTATGTCGGACCGGATACTATCCATGAGCCGTAAATGCAATCATAGTGAATGAATATGACTAGGATCATCGAGTGCCCTCCCCTACATCTATGTATGAGCCGACGAGCTCGTGGCCATTGATCCTAGTATGAGCTCACTAATTTGGGAAATTAGCTTACTTTTGTGTTCCGCTACAATCCTTGGAAATCGGGTCTCCCCCCTCATCGTAAGATGTTATTTGGACCGTATGGTTCCTATGTGGTTTATATGGAAACAAGTTTACTTCATATTCTTGGAAAACATTTATTTTCGTTTTATGTTTCCTTAAATATATAAATGTTTGTTCTCACTAGGCGTAAAGCCTAACACTTTTCTTAAATGACATGTATATCAGGTCCCGTTATCAGTGGGGTTTCCAAGAGATGGGTGGTTGGCCTTGACGGCATCTTTTGAAGATAGTCATTTTTGGACATACGACGTGCATACTTTGATAGAAGTTTTTGGAAGATGATAGTGACACCGGTTTTAATCTAAGCTTCGTGTAGTTTAGATTAGTAGGTTGTTATAAATCATTTTCATGTGGTGTAAACTTTATTACTATTTCTCCTATTTTTGGGTGATTTCTTTACATAGATGTCAATGTTACGTCATTATTTAGGTTTAAATTTACCTCTGTTTTTAGGGGTGTTACAAGTTGGTATTAGAGCCAGGTTTAAGTGAACTATGTATGAATGTAAGATTTCTAGACTTAAGCTGATATATTAAGTTATGATTTGTGAGAGTGAGTAGAACTTCTAATATAGGATGGTCTTAGAGTCGACGAGATTTCATTAATTTAACTTTTTGTGATACTCCATCAATGAACACAGATTCTCCAATGGTCCATTTTGAACCTTTCGAGACATAATTTCTCTCTAGAATCTATTCTCCATGCCATATCTGACACATGTCATTTAAACTCTATATCATTCCCTCAATGCCATCTTCAAAAGACATTGTTGGTCATTCAGATCCTACCCACATAACCACTTATATATCTTAACATATAGATAGTGTTGATTCAAACTTATCTGAAGTCCTCCGCATAGCAGAATTTCTTTCTACCCCTCTCACTCTCCCTTGTTTGAAATTAATCCTTCAAAGTTCACATTTCCTGCTTCGGATGACTCCTTACTACCTACTCATCTAAACTCTTCTTCACGTTCTATCACCCAACAACTTTTAGACATACAAATGCAACTTTTGGAAATTAGACATGCTCAATTTATATTCGATCAAAAGATAACAAATAGGAAAATTCCAAGAAAGTTAGGAATATCCCAATCAAGTTAGGAATATCCCAAGATTTGAATTGCCCCATTATAATTATAGTTTTGAAACCATGAAGCGTGTCGTTTGGGGGAAAACGTAAAACGATCGAGCGAGGGCCGAAGTTTGGGTGGTCGACGACTATGACCGGCGATAATGACCAAGTGTGAAGGTCGCGCGGCATAATTGCGGGGTGGTCATGGCTCGCGGTACGTCTCGGGCGAGAGTGACACGCGATTGTGCCATAGGGCACTCTCGCCGGTCACAATCGCCAAGAGTGTACCGAATGGAGGGTGAGGATGGCGACTGTAACACGCGACTATGCCAAGGGCATAGTTGTCGGGCATTATCGCGGTCAGGGTGCAGTGGCTACTTAATCCGATTTTTGTTACCATTCTCTCATTTCCTCTTTACCAACTTCCATATTTCTCTCTCAAAAACCCTCCCTAAACCCTAAATTCGTTTTGGAGCCTTTAAAGCCACGAATCTTGTGATTCAAAGCAAATCCCTCCTCTCTTAGCAAGGAGTTATGGTTAAATGTTGGAGATCTTCATCTCTCTTCCATTTTTGTGAGATTTATACACTTTCTAGGGTTTTATCTAACCCTCACCTAAACCCTTCCCTTTATTTTGATGAAATGAAGAATGAAGCTCGTATTGGTAACCCTAGAGGTGTTTGGTAGGTGGATTCAAGTGGTGGTTGAGGTAAACTCCTCTTTTCTTCATCTAAGGAATTAGGATTTTGGTATTATTCGGGATTTTGATGTTTTAAGTTGGAGGAAATGATTCTAAGTGTTTGGGTATGATTATTTACGGTTGGAAACTTGTGGATCTAGGTTTTGGAAGATTTGACTTGAAGATCCAAGTTTATTCAAAGGAGCTCAAGTTTGGGGAAAATCTAGATTTAGCCTAAATCTAGCAAGGTGAGTTCAAGTTGCATTGTTAAAACGTTGTACATGCCAAAAATGTCTATTTTCAAGTGTTTATGTGTGTTTACATGAAAATTATCTATGGTTGAGTCATTTGTTGGGTTTGACTATTTGAATTGTTTAATCTTGAAAACAATATACAACACCCACATTGGGATTTTTGAATAATTTGATAAATGTATCTCAAGAAAAGGTGGTTTGGAAGGTTTTTGTGTAAATGGGGGGCTTTGGTGAAAGGACACTTTAATATGTTGGAAAAATGCATAATTATTATTATGGGTCATTGGTGTACATATATGGTTGTGATTTATGTGGAAGATGATTTGACCGAATATATGATGGGATTGTGGACTTATCGTATCTTGGAGGTATGTGTTTGTCTATATCATATTTAAATGCATTTTATCGCATTTGGCATTAACAGTTTGGCGCCATCCATGGGACCTCATCTAGAGAAAATCTTCGACGAACGTGCGTTTTACCAACGGTTTCTTGGAGTTTTCTTTGTTCTCTGTTTCAGGAAAATGGCAGCCCCTGGAAATCAGCAGCATGTCATTGCCCAGATGTACCAGGAGCTTGAAGTCGCTCAAAATCAAATCAACGCCATGGCAGAGCAAAGTCGCAGAGCAGCTGAGGAGATCGCACGATTAAGGAATTCTTCTAGACCTCAGAATGGTCCTAGGCCATTCGTTCAGAATCCAGGCCAAGGATCGTTCGGACAAAACGGTCCTCGACCATTCGCGCATAATCCAGGTCCAGGATCAGGTCCATTCGCTCAGAATCAACATCCAGGTCCGTTCATGCAGAACCATCAGCCGGGACCGTTCAATCCAAATCCCCAGTTCGAGACGGTTCCTCCTCAGCATATAAGGCCACCACCCATGCAGAATGGATCGCAGCCATTTTCCGAATGGATCACAGCCATTTCCGAATGGGTCGCAACCGTTTCAGAATGGGTCGCAACCATATTTTGTTCCTTTCAACGGAGATGCCAATGGCTCGTCGCATGGCAATGGCACCAGTTCAGGAGTCAATCCGCAAGCAGGGGCAAACCTCGACCCCAATGACCCCGTCGCCCAGCGAATGAAAATGCTAGAAGATCAGAACGAGCGTGTCCTATCTTTGCTCGCCAAGCTACCTGGGGCAGCCGTGCCCGTCGACGTCGAGTCCCGATCAGGATTTCAGGCGTTGCCCTTTATCGATGAGATCGCGACCGTCGAGGTCCCGAAGAAGTACAACGTCCCCGCCTTCACGCCCAAGTATTCGGGAGTGACTGATCCGACAGAGCACGTCGCGCAATACAAGCAGCTCATGTGGACAATCTCGATCCCACACATGCATCAGGAGGTCTGTATGTGCAAGAGCTTCGGTGTGACTCTCACCGGTCCTGCTCTCCAATAGTTGATCAATCTCAAACCCAAGTCCATCGGGTCGTTCGCTGAATTGGTGAACCAATTCTCTCAGCAATTCGCCAGCAGTCGCAAGATGGAGAAGCAGACTAGTGACCTATATTATGTCGTGCAGAAGACCAATGAGTCTATCCGAAGTTATTTCAATAGATTCAACGCGGAGATGATCAGTATTCGCAATTGCGATGTCAAGACTGCAATCGAAGCTTATTAGCGTGGTCTGGACGATAGCTCAGGTTTGTATACTGATCTAACCAAATATCCTCCAGAGAATTTTGAAGACGTCCGAGCTCGAACCCTAGCGTATATAAGGGTAGAAGACGACGCTGCCTTTCGTCGCAAGCATACCGACGATAAGAGGTCGTTAGGTGTAAAGAAGCCAGAGTTCAAGACGAAAGCGATTTCCAAAATAGAGCCCGCGCGTCATATCTCGAACGTCCGATTCAAGACAAAAGCAGAGGCTAAGACCGTGACCAAATTTCATCAGTACCCCAAGATATCCTCTTACGGATTCAAAGGGTCCACTAAGGATTTGGTCGAAGCTCTGAAGACCGCCCAGGCGACCATTCGATGGCCTAAGAAGTCTGATAACTCTAATTTTAGAGTTATTATTTCCATTTATTTTCCGCTTTATTTTGTCAATTTTAGCCATTTCACTTCTTAAAACCCCCATTCTTGGTATATTTCACGAAAACGAGCAAAAGGAGTGAACCATGGTCTTTAATAAATTATTTGGTAGAATTTGGGTGTTTTTCACGTTTTATCCTGCAGTGACCACTGTTGTGCCCACTCCGGGTCCCCACTCTTCGAGCAGATCAAAAAGAAGAGAAAAAGAAACTATTAGTTGGGATCTAATTTTCTGGAGGAGGAAGGTTCATATGGCAGAGAAATGGCTGGAGAAGTACAAAGATAGATTCCTTAAAAGATGACAACAAGTACACCTTCTTGTACTTAGAGATTGACTTGGAAAATGGACAATTGGGTAAAAGGATTACCCATAGAGCTGAATTCTGCCACAACACAGCAGTCTTTACCCATTGGAAGACCCACCTCTTTTGTGTAATACCCAACTCCTTCTCCTAGTATATAAAGGAGCAATTGGGTACCATTAAATGGATGCTTGGATATCATCCTTGAGTTTTTGCTTAGCTTTAAATTCTCTCAACTACCACATTAGCTTTAGTCTTTTATTTACTGCAGTAACTAGTTTTAATTTTCAGTAATTTACTTTCTTAGTTTAATTGTAATTCGAACTACACAGTGCAAGGACGACTTCTCGTTCCCCACTGTGAGCAGTTAATTCAAGTCACTTTCAGTTTTATTATGTGCAAACCTTCATCTTTTGTTTTCTTTACTTCGGAAATGCAAGGCTAAATATCCTTTGGGATGTAGGAAAGAGAAGTACCTGGATTTTATTAAAAATGCTTGAGTAATCTTTTTACTTAGAATATTTGTTGTTTTGGTCATTCATTCTCGATATTTACCCAAGGATGCGAACAAGCCGATGTAAGGATCTAAAGTCTAGTTCTTAACTTAGAAATAAGTAGAATGTAGTGACACGAGCTTGAATGATGCTAGGGGATTCGAAAGAATTCTTTTGACACTTACGAAAGTGAGGTCGGCACAGTGAGCTAATCTCAACCCACTGGAGTAGTAGGCAAGCTAATTTGTGTATTAAAAACACTTAGAGTATTTGTCTCTACACATTCCATCGAGACCTGAAAAGGTCCATTTTTGAGATTACCATTGACAAAACAATAACTACGACGAGTATGAGATTTTTATCTAACGGTGTGAGTATTTTGTAACCGGGCTTTTCTAGCGAAAATGCCTACCTCGAATACAAGGATCATTTTTAGGACCGAGTATTTGGTATAAAATCTAGGGAAAATCTAACCTACATTCCTCCTTTTAAATCTTAGTAAAATCGTTAAAGTAGCTCTTTCACCAACCAAACCAAGCTATTATTTTCTTCTCTAATTGAAACTTGTAAAAGGAGCTCATGAGAACCGTATTGTCTTGATTGTCCAGTCCCTGTGGATTCGATTCTGTTATTTTACCAACTATTACTTGCTGTGACGATCTTAGTGGACAGTGTACACTTGCACTTCCCACTGTGGATAGTTTGCAACCCACTGCGATTAAAACACACATCTCGCACGTACCAAGTTTTTGGCGCCGTTGCCGGGGACTGGCGTGATTTTTAAATCTCAAGACATTAGTTTTTGTTCGAGCCCGAGTAACTCGTTTTTCTAAGCTGTTCGTGTTGCATGCCACGGCAACAACACGAACCTTTGGTACCAATCGATCTTGAAATAGAAAAGACTTTTAGAAGAAGACGTAAAAACAAAAATCGACAACCCCCTGTGATCCCCACTGTAAACATGGCAGCAGTACCGCCACCCGTAGTGGAGACCACAATCACGATTGCCGATAACAAGGATCGAAAAATACGGGACTATGCTACTTCCGGAGTTGGTGATTTAAGCTCCGGGATTTTGAGACCCAATATTGTTGCAAATCACTTTGAACTCAAACCGGTGATGTTTCAAATGATCCAAGCCATGGGTCAGTTTGGAGGATCACCATCTGAGGATCCACACTCGCACTTAAAATCTTTTTTAGAGATGACTGATTCCTTTCAATTACAAGGTGCGAGTGAGGAAGCATTAAGGTTAAGACTTTTTCCTTTTTCATTAAGGGATAAGGCGAAGACTTGGCTGAACTCACACGCACCTCATTCGATAACCACTTAGGATGAACTTGCTGATAAATTTTTGCAAAAATACTTTCCTCCCACGAGGAATGTAAGATTTCGAAATGATATTATTCTGTTTAGACAAGAAGAAGATGAGGCTGTTTCGGATGCATGGGAACGATTTAAAGATTTACTTCGAAAGTGCCCACAACATGGCATCCCATATTGCATCCAATTGGAGACCTTTTACAATGGTCTAGCCAATGCAGCCAAAATCATCTTAGATGCAACAGCCGGTGGAACATTCACAAGTAAAACCTACAATGAAGGATATCAAATCTTAGAAAAAGTGTCCAACAACAATACCGAGTGGTCCAATCCTAGAGCGGTAGTACCAAAGACCAACACCATCGATTCCGAAGCACTTAAAACCATGAATGCGCAGTTAGTGGCCTTAACAAAAATCGTTTTGAACCAAAATAGAGGCCAGGTCAATTCTGCAACCCATCTCACCGAAAACTGCTCCCTCTGTAGAGAGGAGCATGTTTTTGATTTTTGTCCAGCAAATCCCGAATCTGTTAATGTCATAGGGACCAACCCGAGGAACAACCCTTATTCACAGACTTATAATCCAGGTTGGAGAAATCATCCGAATTTCTTTTGGTCTGGTAATCAAGGACTCCAACCCCAAGGGCCGAGTCATATCCAGCAAAGACCACACAACCCCCCTGGATTTCAAACACATCACAGTGGGCAGTCCTCACATCACAGTGGGCAGCACCCACAGAACTTTCACCAAGGGCAGTCCTCACAACCATACCAACCACGATCCAACCAACCAGCTGAGGTGCAACAATCGATTGAATCAATTCTCAAAGGTTTTATGAACCAAACCCAGGCAGCCATTAGGAACATAGAGACTCAAGTAGGACAACTAACCGTTGAAGTTAAGAATAGACCACCAGGGACGTTACCTAGTGACACCGAGCAAGCTAGGGTGATAGGAAAAGGACCAGAACATGTCAATTCCATAACACTTAGGAGTGGAAAGGATCTGAAAGATATCGTTTTTGAGTCTGATGATTCGCCTCAAATACCCACTGTGAGCACCACAGTGGGCACTCCTCAAGTCATTGTGATCCCCACAGTGGGGACCGACATCCCTGACCTTCTCACTCTTGGACCTGTCCCAAAGCCTACTATTCCAAAGCCAATACCACAGCAAGCTCAAATTGACCCACGAAATATTCCTTTTCCTGAAAGAATGAAGCCGAAAAATGTCATTGTTCAATTTAAAAATTCTTAGACACTTTTAAACAACTTCGCATTAACATACCTTTGGTAGAGGCTCTCGAGCAAATGGCAAGCTATGTTAAATTTTTAAAGGATATTTTGAACAAAAAGAAAAGATTGGGTGAGTTTGAAACTGTGGCTTTGACCGAGGAATGTAGTGCACTCCTTACTAGCAAGATTCCACCTAAGTTGAAAGACCCGGGTAGTTTCACCATTCCATGCACAATAGGAGGACAAGAAGTAGGTCAAGCACTCTGCGATCTAGGAGCTAGTGTCAACTTGATGCCTTTGTCCATTTTTAACAAGTTAGGTATTGGAGAGGCTAGACCCACAACCGTGACATTACAACTGGCCGACCGGTCCATTGCCTACCCCAAAGGAAAAATAGAAGACGTTCTGGTCCAAGTGGATAAATTTATCTTCCCCGCCGAATTTCTAGTTCTAGATTATGAGGCCGATAAAGAAATCCCAATCATCTTAGGGCGTCCGTTTCTTGCAACCGGACGTACTTTGATTGATGTGCACAAAGGGGAACTCACGATGAGAGTTAATGACCAAGAGGTGACATTCAATGTTTTTAAGTCTCTTAAATATATAGATACCGAAGATTGCTTTGCCTTGAGTTCGATTTATGGAACCAACAGTCTTGACACACTGCCCATAGTGGGGAGTATAGTTCCCACAGTGGGGAGTGATAGTGAGCACTCTGAATCTGAGAGTGATGACACTTTTGAGGATGAGTGTAACGAAATGGTTGCAGCTTTTGAACCTCTGGACTTTAAGGATAGAGATGTTCAACCCCCTTCAATAGAACAACCTCCCGAGTTAGAGCTTAAACCATTGCCTTCCCATTTAAAAATATGCTTATCTCGCTAAGGGTAACAAACTTCCCGTTATTATATCTTCCAAACTTAGTAAGAAACAAGAACAACTTCTGATCGATTTGTTGATGAAGCATAAGGGAGCAATTGGTTGGACCATAGCGGACATTAGAGGAATTAGCCCCTCTTTATGTCAACATAAGATTAACTTGGAGAGTAACCACACTGGAAAAGTCCAATCTCAAAGAAGGTTGAACCCCATCATGAAGGAGGTAGTTAAGAAAGAAGTCTTGAAGTGGTTAGATGCCGGTATTATCTATCCCATTGCTAGTAGTAGTTGGGTGAGCCCCGTCCAATGTGTCCCTAAAAAGGGAGGGACGACCGTAGTAAAGAACGAAAAGAATGAGCTCATTCCCACTAGGACTGTCACGGGATGGAGAATATGCATGGACTATAGATAACTCAACTTGGCCACTAAGAAAGACCACTTTCCCTTACCTTTCATCGACCAAATGCTTGATAGGTTAGCGGGAAAGGAATTATATTGTTTTCTAGATGGATACTCCGGATACAACCAAATCCACATAGCCCCCAAGGACCAAGAAAAGACCACCTTTACTTGTCCCTACGGTACTTTTGCATTCCGGAGAATGCCATTTGGATTGTGTAATGCACCCGCCACTTTCCAACGTTGTATGATGGCCATTTTCACCGACATGATTGAGGATACCATAGAAGTTTTTATGGACGATTTTTCCGTGATAGGGACATCATTCGACAATTGCCTAGGAAATCTAGAGAAAAGCCTAATGAGATGTGAGAGCCACGACCTTATTTTGAATTGGGAAAAATGCCATTTTATGGTAGAAGAAGGTATTGTCCTAGGTCATCTTGTCTCAAAAAGAGGGTTGGAAGTTGACAAAGCCAAGCTTGAGGTAGTGGCACAACTTCCCGAACCCACAACGGTAAAAGGTATTAGAAGCTTCTTGGGTCACGCAGGTTTTTATAGGAGGTTCATCAAGGATTTTTCAAAAATAACAAAACCCCTATGTATCCTGTTGCAGCATGAAAAAGATTTCATTTTTACAAAAGAATGCCGAGATGCTTTTGAAAAAATCAAGAAAGCTTTAGTCACAACACCCATAGTGACCACTCCATACTGGTCACTCCCATTCAAAGTGACGTGTGATGCCAGCGAGTGGGCTGTGGGGGCTGTTCTTGGACAGAAAAAGAACAAAGTTTTTCACCCCATTTATTATGCGAGTAGAACACTGATTGAAGCTCAGATTAATTACACAGTAACTGAAAAAGAATTACTTGCAGTGGTGTTTGCTTTTGATCGTTTCAGGTCATACTTGATAGGGACGAAGGTTATAGTGCCCACAGATCATGCGGCGATAAAATACTTGATCAACAAGGCTGATTCCAAGCCACGCTTGATTAGGTGGGTTTTATTGCTGCAAGAATTTGACCTTGAGATCGTTGATAGGAAAGGAACAAGCAATCAGATAGCTGACCATTTGTCCAGGCTCGAGAAGATAGTGGGCACTGTTGATCCCACTCCGGTCAGAGAAAATTTTCCCGATGAACAATTGTTATCAGCCCAACATCTCGAAAATAATATTCCTTGGTATGCTGACATTGCCAACTTTTTAGCAAGTGGACTAAAACCCCATGGGATAAGTGGACAACCATTTAAAAAGTTTTTACATGATACACGACAATATGTTTGGGACGACCCTTTCTTGTATAAGATAGGGACGGACCAAATATTGAGGCGTTGTATCCACGGGAGTGAGCAACATCAAATACTCCATGGTTGTCACACATCCCACTACGGTGGCCACTTTGGTGGAAACCGCACTGCTGCAAAAATCTTGCAAAGTGGGTACTTTTGGCCCACTATGTTTAAAGACTCTTATGAATTTGTGAAAAGTTGTGAGCAATGTCAACGCACCGGGAACATTTTGCAGAGGAACGAAATGCCTCTTAACAACATTTTAGAGGTAGAACTTTTTGATGTCTGGGGGATTGATTTCATGGGACCCTTTCCAAATTCCAATAATAATTTTTATATCTTGGTTGCAGTAGACTATGTTTCAAGATGGGTGGAAGCCGTTGCTTGTCATTCTAATGATGCCAACACCGTGGTGAAATTTTTGCATAAAAATATTTTCACCCGATTTGGAACACCACGGGCATTAATTAGTGATGAAGGAACCCATTTTGTAAACAAAGTCATGGCCTCGGTCCTTGCCAAATATGACATACATCATAGAGTGGCCACCGCATACCATCCACAAACCAACGGTTTAGCTGAGCTTTCAAACCGTGAGATTAAAGGAATTTTGGAAAAAGTTGTTAAACCGCACCGCAAAGATTGGTCAACCAAACTTGATGATGCTCTTTGGGCCTATCGCACAACCTACAAAACTCCCTTGGGAATGTCTCCATTTAAATTAGTTTTTGGCAAAGCTTGCCATTTACCAATTGAATTGGAGCACAAGGCATTTTGGGCCCTTAAAGAGCTTAACATGAGTGAGGATGCTGCGGGAATTTAGCGAAGTTTACAATTGCATGAGTTAGAAGAGTTGCGTTACCACTCTTATGAAAACGCAAAGTTGTATAAGGAAAAGACCAAGATGTGGCATGATCGAAGAATCAACCATAGGGAATTCATGGAAGGACAATAGATATTATTGTTCAACTCCCGTCTCAAACTTTTTCCAGGTAAACTAAAATCAAGGTGGACGGGACCGTATACCATTGTCAAAGTGAGTCCTTTCGGAACAGTGGAGTTAAAATCCCCACAGTCTGGTCAAACGTTCAAAGTCAATGGGCAGAGGGTGAAGCATTTTCTGAACGAGAGTGCCCACATTCCATCCTACTCTCCACCCCACTTTGGTTAAGAAACATCGGGACCACTTGTAAACATTTTATTTCAACTCTTTGCTGTCTTTTAATTATTTTTGGTCTTTTTAATTCTGCATGGTAGTTTGTTTTAATGTGTGTAGAAGAAAGTGCCACTTTTTGAAGAAAAATCAAGGAAAGTACTTCGCAGTGGGGAAAACGCAAGTCCCTGCGCTCCCCACTCCAGAGCTGACGCGAGATTGGACAGATTTGGGGGCCCAATGCTGACACACATAAACCTTTTCTGCCACCTAGTCTTCTTTTTCCTCCCATGTGTCATACTTTACATGTTTCCAAGATAAATCATCATTGTACTTTCTCTCCCTCTCTCCTAAAACCGACGGTTCCCCCCATTTTTGAAAAGAATAACAATTAAACCTTTTCCTAATCCACCTTAACTCCCAAAAACCACTTTTCCTCCTAAAAATTCAAACACTACCTTTTCCCATCTCTCTCTCTCTTACGACCCAAAACCATTCCAAAACCCTAGTCATGGCCAGGAGCAAGAGATTAAACACTCACCCGGAGGCACCCACACGTCCGGCGATTCGCCGGAGAACCGCCGGAAACTGTCACCGGCGACCTAAATGAACCGCCACCGGTCTCCGGCGACAATCTGATTGTTCCAGACACAGGTTCGTCGAAATAAGAGAGTCCCAAGGCTGTTTCTTCATCTAAAGTGGCAGATTCTGGTTCTAGCCACTTCGATGATGAGGCATTACAAGTCGAAGAGGAAGAACGAAAATTGGAAGAAGAGTTCAACCTGCGCATGTCGGCCATCAGAAAGAGAAAAGAAGAAGTCGAACGAAAGCGAAAAGAGGAAGAGGAAAGGTTACGAGAAGAGGAAAGGTTACGAGAAGAGGAGGAGAGAAAACGGAAAGAAGAGGAGGAGAGAAAACGGAAAGAAGAGGAGGAAAGAAAGGCTGAGGAAGAAAAGCTTCGGGTCGAAAAGGAGAAGAAAAAGGTCGAGGAAGAACAAAGACGAATT
Source organism: Saussurea involucrata (assembly GCA_033807775.1). NCBI lineage: Eukaryota > Viridiplantae > Streptophyta > Magnoliopsida > Asterales > Asteraceae > Saussurea > Saussurea involucrata. The sequence goes on from CM066326.1 coordinate 62,366,769, forward strand.
GAGAATGAAAGGCTTCTTGAGGAAGCAATGAAAAAAAGCGGCTGAAGAGAGGGAAAGAAAAGAAAAAGAAGTTCAAGGAATGGGTAAGGAGCATATTCAGACTGGAACAAATTCTCAAGCCACAACTGTTGTTGGCTTGGAAGCGATAACAACTGCTTCCCACAGTGGGGAGAATCCAATGAGGAAGGCTTTGAGGAACAAGGGAATGGTCACCAGGTCCTTGGTGACCAAATCAGCGAAAACACCCACTAAGAAGCCAAGGAAGACCGCTGGAAAAGGTAAGGGTCTAGAACCCTCTTTGAGTTCTTCTTCTTTAGAAACTGATGCTGGGGATACGCAAATCCCATCTGAAAACCCACACAAATCCACAGTGGGGACTGTGCATGCCCCCAGTGGGGTACCCAGGCAATTCACCACTCCCGCTGTGGCTGCCCACTTTGAATGTATTTCTAATCAGAAGTTGAACTTAGAAAGGGGTTTTGACCCCGACTTTATAGAAGCCAATGCATTTCTTAAGAACAGGATCGTCGAGCAAGATTGGTCGACGTTGGCAGCTGCCAACCGTCGCGCAAATGCCTCTTTAGTGAGGGAATTTTATGCCGAGGCCTCTCAATCCAAAGAAACTTCTGTAAAAGTCCGGGGTAAAACTGTATTCTATCATGCTAGTGCTATCAACCAAGTTCTTGGCATAAGGACCCCCACTGTTTGCGAATTTGTCCGATTTTTGAAAAAGATGACCGAAGCAGATGAAGAATTGATTTTAAAGGAATTAGCAGCTGAGGGAAAGCCCTGGGGTAAGGATGGTCAACGCAAATGCTTTCCTGCTAATGCCCTCACAACTGAGGCCGCCGTATGGTTCCAGTTTGTGCGGGCAACCATATCCCCCACTTCTCATGACACTACGTTATCGATGCACAAGTGCGCCCTGTTGTACTGCGTCTTAACTGGTAAACCGATCAATATGGGGACCCTCATGTACGCTGCCATCGATCAAGCTCGCACCAGAAAGAAGGTAAATCTGCCCCTCCCTTGTCTCATTACTTCATTGCTAATAACTGCTGGAGTGCCTACAGCTGCGGAAGATCAATGGCTTATTTCCACAAGCAATATCAGTGTGGTAACAATAAGAAAGATGGGACGAGCAGTCACTACCCCCACTGATGATCCCACAGTGAGGATTGCTGATGAGCACATTGTGAGAACCACCGGTACCCCACTCCTACAACCCACTGCAGGAACCGCAAGCACAAGCAGCAGTAATCCCATGTCCGAAATCCTGAAAGCTTTGAGGAAACTCACGTATCGAGTCGAACTAATGTAGGCCCAGCAGAAATATCAAAACAGGGCGACGACATCATTTTGGATGTACACCCGGGAACGTGATGAGGTGAAAAAGAAGATGTACGAAGTAGCTAATCCTGAGTTAGCCACACAACTCCCTGATTTCCCCGAAGATATCTGCCCTACCTATGATAGTGAAGATGAGTTCGATGATGACGGTGCGGATCTGTCGCCGCAAGCTACCCCGTCCCCTTAATGGTTTGTTAAAACAATGGTTTATCTCGTTTGCACCTAAAACAATTTTAATTTCTGTTTGTTTTATATTTTGTGCCTATGGCTAGGCTTTGACAATGTTTGCTACATATTTCTTTTTGGCGTTTTAATGCATGAAAATCCTACCACTGGGTAGGTAATTTTGGGTACTAACGTATTTGATGTTTGAATGCTTGTTTGATCTCGTTTCCAAACACGATCCTTTTTGTACCCCAAACCACCACCTTTGTTCGTTAATTCAATGTCACAGTGGAGACACTGTGAGATTTAAGTTTGAGATGGGAACTTCCAGAGTGACTTCCAGTCTTCCCACAGTGGGGACACTGTGAAGTCTAAGTTTGAGCTGTGTAAGCCATACCCCCCTCCCAAAAAAAAATACAAAAACAGAAGAAAATCGGAGTGTCACTAACAAACTTGATGGTGTGCCTTTCTGGACCATCAAAGTGTTCACTCCCAGAAAAGATGGTGTGCCTATTCTGGACCATCGGAATACCCACTTTCACAAAAATAGCCATACGTAAATAAAGCCTGAAAGTGTGCGTACACACCCATGAAAAATCCAAAACACCAACTTCTTGAAATAAAAATCTCCAAGCGAGATTTTCGGTCCATGTTTGGAAATACTTGCCAAAAACCCTTGGGAAAATATTCAAAACCATAAACCCGTCAAACGCAAGAAAGCCCTATTGATTAATGGAAAACAAGGGAAATATTTCGTCAAACACAAAAGTGAAATTTTCAAGTTTGGAACCGAAGGAAGTATCGAAGGAAGGAGATCAACGCCCATTCAAGTCAACAAGTATGTAAGTCCCTAAAAGTTCTGCTTCATTTTGTTTATTTTATTTCTTTCTTTTTATTACTTGGGGATAAGTAACGGTTTAAGTTTGAGGTTGTGATAACTATATTTTTAGAGTTATTATTTCCATTTATTTTCCGCTTTATTTTGTCAATTTTAGCCATTTCACTTCTTAAAACCCCCATTCTTGGTATATTTCACGAAAACGAGCAAAAGGAGTGAACCATGGTCTTTAATAAATTATTTGGTAGAATTTGGGTGTTTTTCACGTTTTATCCTGCAGTGACCACTGTTGTGCCCACTCCGGGTCCCCACTCTTCGAGCAGATAAAAAAGAAGAGAAAAAGAAACTATTAGTTGGGATCTAATTTTCTGGAGGAGGAAGGTTCATATGGCAGAGAAATGGCTGGAGAAGTACAAAGATATCCTCCTTAAAAGATGACAACAAGTACACCTTCTTGTACTTAGAGATTGACTTGGAAAATGGACCATTGGGTAAAAGGATTACTGTAAAGCCCGTGTCCCGGTACGGATTATACTTTTGCTCAATTTGATTATGTTTAAAATGAGTCTCGTTAGCGGAACTCATCGAAAGGTAGCAGCGTTAGCTTATCGTTAAGATTTTTGGATTTAGGAGTTTTAATGTCATTAGCTTAAACTGCAGGGACCAATGTTGTAATGTTGCAAACGTTTTGCATGGGGTTTGGCCAAATTTTGAGCCGACCCCTTTTCCCTCATCGTCTCTTATTCTCGTCACAATGAAACACTCCCAAAAAAACCCTACTTCCTTTCCTTCGCCGCCAACTGCCGAACGTCTTCTCCCCCCTCACCCTGCTGCCTCCGGTCACCCCAAACCCTCCCTACCATCTTCTTCTCCTTATTCACGACCGCCGCAGACCACCGTGAGACCACCACCAGCAGCCGGCGCCGCTGGTCCTGCCGACGAGAAGAGAGAGAGAGAGCAGCGAGGAGAGAGAGACAGCAGCAAGAGAGAGAGTAGCGAGAGTGATAGGGAGCAGCCGGTGATCGGGATTTCTGTACGTTAGCTGCTGAGTTCCGTCGTAGGGTGCTGGGAAGTGACCGTATTTATGAAGCTTGAATTGTGTTGTTAAGCTAGGCGCGCATACGAGGTGAGTTCTCTCACTATATCTAATAACGGTTGTTTTATCATTGTTGTAGTACGTGTGTGGTAGCTTTATGTGATTGTGTTATGGAACTAGATAGTGGGGTGTCTAGTTGATACTATGTTGTCATGTTAACTCGGTGGGACCGAGGATCCGGCGGGGCCGGAGATTTTATACGCGGGTGGCGTAGAGACTCGGTGGGACCGGGGATTCGGCGGGGCCGGAGGTTTTATACGCGGGGCGTAGAGACTCGGTGGGACCGGGGATTCGGCGGGGCCTAAGATGTTATCATGTGGTCGGTGGGACCGACTTGTGCCTTTTAGGTGGGTGGTTGTGGATATACATGTTTATGATTTGTTCGTAGACCTGTATGATCGTTATGTGTCACTATCTGTTTTAGGGGTAGTGTGGAATAACTGTATTATTTATGGTGTTTGAATTCACTAAGCTTCATGCTTACCCTTTCCCATTAAATTGTGGTTTCAGGTGCGAGTGGCTCTAAGGCGTGACGGGTACACACTGGCGCGCGAGGATAGCTGGTTGCTTTATGGTTTAATAAATAAACGTTTATTCCGCTGGTTTTATTTTACAAAGATAATAATTATGTGTTTGCAAACGAAACGTTGGGATCATTTAATGAGTTGTTATAAATGAAATGTTTATTTTAAAATTTTTAATTTGCTTGTAATTTTTGGGACGTTACAACTTGGTATCAGAGCACAGCTTGAGTGAATCAAATGCACCTCGGTGTGTTTGATCTCAAGTTTGCGGCTATAAAATTTTCTTTAAAATTTTTGGAAAATAAAAGAAAGGAAAACCCGTTGGAGAAACGGTGATCGATGGCGCAGTGTGTACAGTCAGCCGGAGCCAGGGGAAAAGGTACAACACTTAGTGTTTTATTGCTTTCTAGATCATAGAGTATGCATGCTAGATTGCCTGTTGTTGACACTATGCTGTATGTTGAACTACTTGCTATTAGGAATTTATGCTAATTATGATAGGTTACTAAGTGGATGCCCTCTAGGTTGTATGCAGTAAGAGATTTATAGCCTTAGAATATTCGATTTAGTTCTATTGCGCAGCTCTTGTTTGAGTCCAACCGTTCTAGGATAGAGTCTTGTATTCGACTGTCTATTTGTTTCGCACTGCATATAATCGGGTATTCGCGAGGTCACCCGTTATAATTAGTAGGGATTCGGTAGTAGCAAGGGTAGTGGGATAAGAGGAAGTTCCTAGAGAGCTGGGAAGGGTGTTTATGTATGAGTACGTGTGCTAGATTGCTTTCTAGAACATAGGAGTATGTATGCTAAATTGCTTGGTGCTTATTACACTGTATTGCATGTCGGCTGCTTGCTATTAGGGATTTGGCAGTAGCAAGGGTAGTGGTTTGGATGGAATTCCTAGGGAGCTAGGAAGAGTGTGTACATATGCCGGTGCGGGCATATGTGTATAGTTTCGGCGAGAAACTACTTGGACCCCTTGGGATGGAACTCGGAACGGGCGATGATAGGTGTGGATGGTAGTAGTAGAGCTCCTACTACCGGAAGCACAGGATCAATGCTCGAGTCGGGGGAGTCACGAGGAATCCAAGGAGTTGAGCGTGAGTGTTATTAGTATGAGTTATTATGTGCTAATAACGCGTTGTATTGTCTACCCAGAATAGCCATCACAAGGAGGAACAACTATAGTAAACCTACTAGTACAGGTGTGTACTCGAAGTGTTTTGAGGTGATGATCGTTGGGGGTAGTGATGAAGGTCCTAAACTAGTAGACGTTGGAATAGAAAGACGATTCTAATATTAGTCACTTGGAGTGACGATAAGGATGATATTTGTTGTAAGCAGATCATTTCGGGCCAAGATGGAAGATTGTGCTAGGGTCATAGGCTCATAGGGCCGAGTTTGATTTGAGGAAAACCCGTAAGATGATTTGATGTGATTTCCCAACTTGCCTTCAGAGGTTTAAATGTCTGGATGACAATAGTAGACCGGAGAGTTTCGGAGTAGTAGGGGTCAAGACGTTGAATGCCGAATGAGTCATGCACGAAGTTATTTTGAAAATAAGATTGCATTAACAAATTCTTGTGTTTCAAATCTTTGTATGGGCGGTGTTTTGGAATTTTGGGAACTGCTCAGCACACGCACAAGATTTTGAAATATGGTTTTGAAAGTGTATGAAATCGTTTTATCACGGGAGTGCAAACTTTGTTAGAATTTGTCTCATTTTCGTTATTTTTCCAACGGTTCTTTCGGGTACGATGTTATCCGTGTTTTGGTGGTGGTTAAGATGTTGGGTAAGTGACTACGGATTGAGACTCTAACATTGGAACTCCTCCACATGTGTTAGAGTTGAGACGAAAAGTTACATTCCACGATGTCTGTATAAAGGCTATTTTGGTGATTTGTTTAAAATGAGTTTGGAATTCCAGTGTCGCTTAACTTTTCGTTCGAGAGTTTGTATTACTAAGCGTTTTATTGCAAATAGTTCAGTGTGTGGATTGATTCATGCGTGACATAAGTGATGCATGGAGGAATTTTGGTAACATTTCATAAGGAGTTGTTTAGTGCGCTTTTTAGTCAGCTAAAGGTTTTATTGACATTTCCATGAAAATGCGATTTATCGACTTAGGGGTATGCATACTGGGGTAACCTTTGTTCTCGACATTTTGATGAACGAGTCGTGCATGAAAATGTTTTAGTTCCTTCTTGTCGAAATGAAAGACCATTTGATCCAAGGAGTGTTTTCATGTTGTGAACATCATGCATACGATTACAATGTGTTATATTTTGGAAATATAAATGCGTAGATTTTTGACATTCGGTTAATTTAGAATTACCGATCATTTTTTTTGGGAAATTAAAAACTTTTGCTTTGGAGGGAACGAGTATTTTGAGCATTTTCGATAAATACATTTTTAAACTATAATGTTTTGACGTTATATGTCTCAAGTACGAAACTTGAGGAAGCGTTACAAGCTTGCATGCCTGCCCCCAGTTTGAGATTTTATGAGGTTTTAGTCGATATTTCCAATTAATAGAAGCGGACTGGTTTCTGTCTTCAAGTTTGAAACTTACACGAGATAGTTGTGTTTTAACAAAAATATATTTGTAAACCGTGTCATCGTTTTGTGTGATTAGCTGACGCGCGAAAAATTTGTGGCGAACCCTGTGCCACGTCATTTTTATGATTAAAAAGAAGAATTTTTGAATCAAATGTCGTGAAACTTATTTTGAATTATGTGCACACCTTTGTCGCACCCTGTTTAAGGTCAAGCGGTTACTTTAAGTGCACGTCATGAGTCAATCCATACTGGAATCGAGGCGGTTCATTTTAAAGAAATTATTTTTACGCTTGCTTTTGTGTGAGTAAACTGAACTGCAATGGAACGATTTTCAACATGATTTTCCTATGTGGGACGAGCGTGTCCAGTTTTGCGTAACTATCGATCAGGTAATAGTAGTTTTATTACATACGATCTTTTGAGATGAAAATCCTGATGTTGAAAATATTTTGTAAATGATTTTGTAAACCATTTGGGGAAATGTGCTTTTAAGTGTCATGTGTCATTTCGAGAATTTTTAGGGTGTGAGTCCTTTTGGAAAACTCTTTTGTTTAACCTGTGTTGAGTCTGAGACTAAGGTTGATTTCAGAGTATTGCTTGCTTAAACTTTGTTTAAACGCATTTTCCGACCTATGGGTCTAGCAAGCGGGGAGCATTTTGCTCGGTTTTGACTTGGAGTTAGTCATGGGCCAATTGCTCGGTTTTAATGGCTCGATGTGGAGTCTAGTTGATGAGTTGTTTTTGTCGCACCGTTTGGCATTCTTTGCACGTTGAGTGTTTACATGTTTGGGTGAGTGAGTCAATCCGGAATAGGCATGTTGTTGGTAGGCTGTTTGCTTTGGATCCTTAGACATGTTAGTCAGTCGTTGGTAATGGTCGGTTGGGTATCTCGGGGTGGGACCCCGGTATTCATGTGTTTTAACCTAGACTTTCCAGTAGGTACTAGGAGGATATAGTTGTGGGCACTTACCTGGGAGGTAGTTCCGGTGTACTGGGTCTTGAGGCGTTACCTGGGAGGTAGACGTCAAGGTGTATCCTCGATACGGTGTGACTTGGCTTCGTAGAGCAAGTGTGGATGATACGTCGACGGTGGAAGGTAGATATTCCACGCGCGTTAGTACTGTAGGCCGAATAGTATCGGTTAAGGGATTGATGCCCTTTGTTATTAAGAGAATAAATGCGCATCAACCATTTTGAGGTAGGTGGTATATCTAGGTGTCGACTTTTGGGCTTGAGGCCAAACACCTTTAGTATAACCGGAGAGTTGTAGCCGATTTTAAGATAATCATGGTGACGGTAGTAGTAACCCTGAAATGATCACTTGTGATGGATGGTTATGGTGGAATGACCTACGTGTGTGTTAGTTGATTTGGTTGTGGGGGATATCTATTTGTGTTAGTGTCTAGGATAATACCACGCTTATGTGAGTTATTGTAATCGGTTGGACCGATGTTCGGCGGGTGGCCGATGTTTGTTATTGTAATCGGTTGGACCGATGTTCGGCGGGTGGCCGATGTTTGTTATTGTAATCGGTTGGACCGATGTTCGGCGGGTGGCCGATGTTTGTTATTGTAATCGGTTGGACCGATGTTCGGCGGGTGGCCGATGTTTTGTATTGTAATCGGTTGGACCGATGCTCGGCGGGGGGTCGATGTTTTGTTAATATAATTTATTGAAAATCTTTGGAGTCTATTAGAATTCGTAGAAGTCAATCGTCAATTAATGATAGGAGGGATCGTAATCGAGTATCCTGTAGGGTATACTGGTGAGCAACTTTAGAATGGTTAGAGCTTGAAAGTGGATTGAGTTTGGGATATCATCAAATGCGAGAGAATTATTAGAAGCTGTTTGCGGACATAGACTTCGGGGACGAAGTCTAATCCAAGTGGGGGAGAGTTGTAAAGCCCGTGTCCCGGTACGGATTATACTTTTGCTCAATTTGATTATGTTTAAAATGAGTCTCGTTAGCGGAACTCATCGAAAGGTAGCAGCGTTAGCTTATCGTTAAGATTTTAGGATTTAGGAGTTTTAATGTCATTAGCTTAAACTACAGGGACCAATGTTGTAATGTTGCAAAAGTTTTGCATGGGGTTTGGCCAAATTTTGAGCCGACCCCTTTTCCCTCATCGTCTCTTATTCTCGTCACAATGAAACACTCCCAAAAAAACCCTACTTCCTTTCTTTCGCCGCCAACTGCCGAACGTCTTCTCCCCCCTCACCCTGCTGCCTCCGGTCACCCCAAACCCTCCCTACCATCTTCTTCTCCTTATTCACGACCGCCGCAGACCACCGTGAGACCACCACCAGCAGCCGGCGCCGCTGGTCCTGCCGACGAGAAGAGAGAGAGCAGCGAGGAGAGAGAGAGAGACAGCAGCAAGAGAGAGAGTAGCGAGAGTGATAGGGAGCAGCCGGTGATCGGGATTTCCGTACGTTAGCTGCTGAGTTCCGTCGTAGGGTGCTGGGAAGTGACCGTATTTGTGAAGCTTGAATTGTGTTGTTAAGCAAGGCGCGCATACGAGGTGAGTTCTCTCACTATATCTAATAACGGTTGTTTTATCATTGCTGTAGTACGTGTGTGGTAGCTTTATGTGATTGTGTTGTGGAACTAGATAGTGGGGTGTCTAGTTGATACTATGTTGTCATGTTAACTCGGTGGGACCGAGGATCCGGCGGGGCCGGAGATTTTATACGCGGGTGGCGTAGAGACTCGGTGGGACCGGGGATTCGGCGGGGCCGGAGGTTTTATACGCGGGGCGTAGAGACTCGGTGGGACCGGGGATTTGGCGGGGCCGAAGATGTTATCATGTGGTCGGTGGGACCGACTTGTGCCTTTTAGGTGGGTGGTTGTGGATATACATGTTTATGATTTGTTCGTAGACCTGTATGATCGTTATGTGTCACTATCTGTTTTAGGGGTAGTGTGGAATAACTGTATTATTTATGGTGTTTGAATTCACTAAGCTTTGTGCTTACCCTTTCCCAATAAATTGTGGTTTCAGGTGCGAGTGGCTCTAAGGCGTGACGGGTACACACTGGCGCGCGAGGAGAGCTGGTTGCTTTATGGTTTAATAATTAAACGTTTATTCTGCTGGTTTTATTTTACAAAGATAATAATTATGTGTTTGCAAACGAAACGTTGAGATCATTTAATGAGTTGTTATAAATGAAATGTTTATTTTAATATTTTAAATTTGCTTGTAATTTTTGGGACGTTACAATTACCCATAGAGCTGAATTCTGCCACAACACAGCAGTCTTTACCCATTGGAAGACCCACCTCTTTTGTGTAATACCCAACTCCTTCTCCTAGTATATAAAGGAGCACTTGGGTACCATTAAATGGATGCTTGGATATCATCCTTGAGTTTTTGCTTAGCTTTAAATTCTCTCAACAACCACATTAGCTTTAGTCTTTTATTTACTGCAGTAACTAGTTTTAATTTTCAGTAATTTACTTTCTTAGTTTAATTGTAATTCGAACTACACAGTGCAGGGACGACTTCTCGTTCCCCACTGTGAGCAGTTAATTCAAGTCACTTTCAGTTTTATTATGTGCAAACCTTCATCTTTTGTTTTCTTTACTTCGGAAATGCAAGGCTAAATATCCTTTGGGATGTAGGAAAGAGAAGTACCTGGATTTTATTAAAAATGCTTGAGTAATCTTTTTACTTAGAATATTTGTTGTTTTGGTCATTCATTCTCGATATTTACCCAAGGATGCGAACAAGCCGATCACTTGCAAGGATCTAAAGTCTAGTTCTTAACTTAGAAATAAGTAGAACGTAGTGACACGAGCTTGAATGATGCTAGGGGATTCGAAAGAATTCTTTTGACACTTACGAAAGTGAGGTCGGCACAGTGAGCTAATCTCAACCCACTGGAGTAGTAGGCAAGCTAATTTGTGTATTAAAAACACTTAGAGTATTTGTCTCTACACATTCCATCGAGACCTGAAAAGGTCCATTTTTGAGATTACCATTGACAAAACAATAACTACGACGAGTATGAGATTTTTATCTAACGGTGTGAGTATTTTGTAACCGGGCTTTTCTAGCGAAAATGCCTACCTCGAATACAAGTATCATTTTTAGGACCGAGTATTTGGTATAAAATCTAGGGAAAATCTAACCTACATTCCTCCTTTTAAATCTTAGTAAAATCGTTAAAGTAGCTCTTTCACCAACCAAACCAAGCTATTATTTTCTTCTCTAATTGAAACTTGTAAAAGGAGCTCATGAGAACCGTATTGTCTTGATTGTCCAGTCCCTGTGGATTTGATTCTGGTATTTTACCAACTATTACTTGATGTGACGATCTTAGTGGACAGTGTACACTTGCACTTCCCACTGTGGACAGTTTGCAACCCACTGCGATTAAAACACACATTTCGCACGTACCAAAGTCCGATCAGGACGACGCTAAGAAAGATAAATCTAAGTGGTACGACTTTCATGTCGACCATGGTCATGCGACGGATGATTGCATAGCTCTCAGAAAGGAGCTAGCGTATCATGTCACGAAAGGAAATCTCAAAGATATCATCGATGACGTCGTTACTCCAACTATAGACCATTGACCGTCAACCCCCGAGCATGCAAAGGTTGTCAATTGCATCACCGGCGGTTCAGACGTCTGTGGTCTGACATATTCCGCAGCCAAGCGTCATGCCAGTCAAGCACCTGACGATCGGCCTATTCCGCGTTCATCAAGGCCCAAAGGAGATTTGGAGTTGGAACTATGAAGATCATATTCGACCAAGACGACCTCGGTGATTCGTATCAGAAGCACCACGACGGGTTGATTATTCAACTCACGATTGGTAATTGTTTAACCCGACGAGTCTTGATCGATGGGGGCAGCTCAGCGAATGTCATTTTTCTTAACACCATCAAAGCCATGGGAATCGATCGTTCGGAAATCACCCGTCGTTCGACGACCTTGGTTGGTTTCAATGGAGAAGCGACGAGCACATTTGAAGATATTATCTTGCCCGTCTATGCCGGAGGAATCAACAAGCAGACCAAGTTCAACGTCATCGACTGTGCGTCAGCCTATAACATCATCTTAGGTCGACCATGGATCCATGAAATGAAAGCCGTTCCTTCGACATATCATCAGACCCTAAAGTTCCCTACGCCGTGGGGAATCCAGGAGATCAAAAGTGAGCCAAAAGTCGCTCGTGATTGCTATAAGACCATTCTGAAGCCGCGAAAATAGACCTTCTATTGTAGAGACTCACGACGACATTTAGTGTAACGTCTTAAAATCGCCACAAGGGGGCAAGATGGTAGCAATAATCAAGACGTCCCACATAGTTGGAGCACGATGCGTCTGAAAAGGTACGTCTTCTAAACCCTTTTCTATTCTTTTCGTACAATTTTTCACAACGACGGTTACTCACTTAAGCATCGGAGGGTCGTTGGTTAGCCAACGACCAACCTCTGACATTGTTTATTCTGCAGAATCGCACGACAATAATCAAACGACTCTAGTTTCGCAAGGTCGCACGACATAAACGATCAGGTCTATGACTTGATCATCCTTCTACAGGGACACACGATTCAAATTCATCGCACGACTCAGTCGTACGATCGCAAAGTCTAGCGATCTCATGATCTAAGTTTCTTGACTTAGAAAAATTTCATACCCTGAACGTATGCTTTGATCGTATGTGCTTATGTTTATATACACGATTTAAAAGTCTTATGGCTTACATTCCAGTTATTGGGTTGCAATGATGCCTAAAGTCGCATGATTTCTTGGTTATTCTTTACTTAGTGAATCTTACAATTAACATTGTATTTATTCATAAAATCACAAGTTCAAGCAGAAATCTAAGTTTCATTCATAAACTGTCGATTTACAATCAAAAGGAAAGTGGTTCGACCACTAATAGTCAACAAAAGCAAGGAAAGATTAAAATTTTCCTAAGGCTTAGGAGAATCGTCCGCCTCCTCCACGCGATTAGCGGCCTTTAGCTCGTGCAAAGCGTCATAAAGCTGAATGGCCAACTCATCGGCGCGCGCCAAGGCCGACTTCTCCCTGTACAAAGCTGCCTTCTCCCCTTTTAGCGCCACATCTTCTCTTTCAAGAGCAGACGCCACCAGATCTTCAACTCTCGACATCTTTGCGTATAACTCCAGGGAAGACTGGAATGTCTGTAAAATATGTGAAGTTCATTAAAAAATATTCGCCAAAGTTTGCAATATAAACAAGTCATGAAAGATTGACACTCACTGTGAACGCCATACCAGCAACCTGAGATCCTGTCTCACTGGCCGGAACTCTGTGAAAACGCTCCCTGAAAGACGGGAGCAAATATTTCCCCAAGTGGGGAAACAACGTCGTCCCGTCTAGGACACCACCCGCCATAAAGTCAGACGGCAACGTAAAGTTAACCGTCGTGACTTCGGCCGACGACCCCCCGCCCTTGTCGGCAGACGTTGGGGTCAACATCTTGGACACCGGTTTCGTCACTGTCACCCGAGCCGCCGAACTTGCCGGTGTCGCGTCCATCGCGCCATGATGGGTGGATGACGCCCTCGCCTTTTTAGGCGTGACAACTTTCGACGAATCGTCAGCCCTCAAAGACGGTTTCCTTGGGACTACCGTCCTTGTCTTCTTTGAGATTCCCGACCCAGCTGTCGGGGCATCCTTTCTTCTTTCCCTGCCTCGAAGGGTAGAAGCAACCTGGGTCGCATTCCTTCTGGATACCGACATCTTCACAGTCGGCACTACTGAAGAAACACACAAAGCGTCAGACAGACAAAATAAACGGCGAAAATAAAAAATACGGGACGCTTACCGGTCGCCTCTTCCTGCTCACCCTCCCCTTCTTCACCGTCTTCTTCAGAATCTCCCGCATCCATCACCACGTCCTCGTCCACGGCCGTCGGCTGCCACACGAAGAAAGATCGATCATCGATGCTATGACTCAGGAACCTGTCAAGCTTGACTTGGGAATCTTCGTTCGGCTTCACGGCGTCGAACTGGATCTCTGAAGACGACAGAAGAAGAAGAATAAGCATAAAAAATAGACTAAATAATGGGATATATTAGAAGCAAAGAACATACCCGTCATATTCCAATCAGGACGGATCCAATCGCTGTTGAAATCAAGCGAATCAACATGTACGAATACGTACCTAGACTTCCACCCGCGATCGTTGACCCCAGTTCTCAAAACCAAGGTGCGGTCGCCCTTGTACTTGGAATAAGGGCTATAACGCCAGTTCTTGTCTCTCTTGACATGATAAGCCAACAAGAAATCATTCATGATCATAGGCGACTCCCACCTTGCGGACAATCGCTCGATAACTAGGAAAACTCGCCAGAGTTGGGGCATTAACTGCCTTGGCGATAGATCGAAATCTCGCATGAAAGCCTTGGACAAGGCCGAAAACGGCCATTCGAACCCTATTTTGAAGGGATACTCGTATATTACAAAGTATCCTTCAGGACAACTCCCATGACGTGTACTCCCTGGACATATCAGCTCTATCCCCGCAGGAATTTTCGCTAAACACCTAAAGAAATTTAAGTCTTCCTAACTCATGATGGAACTCTCTGGTTCGGCCGATGTTAATGCCAAAAATCGCACCAAAGGGACAACTTAAGGTCGATGTGGACATTTAACAACTAAAGAAATGTATCTCGAGCCAAACAACGTAATCACGAGGAAAAAGTAAAAGAGACAAGAGGTTTTGATGACGTAGGAAAAACCTCAACGAGGAAAAAACCTGCGGACGACAGTGGATGTCGTCGTTGCACTATGGTCGCCAATCAGGGGCGATGTCCTTGGTGTTCCGGGTGTCGATCGTACAGAGATTACAATACAAATGAAAGGAAAGACTTCGAAATGTAAAGTACAAGTGTTTGAACAGTGTGCGTCGTGTGTGAAAACAATGTGTAAACTGTTGGTCGAGAGTGAAAGTCTTGCGTCGAGAGCGATCTTCTATGAATAATCTCTTTGCTTCGAATGAATATTCTTCGAGTGTTTGCGTTTTCTTCTGTTGTTCGGTGTTCGGTCTCTCTGTGTAGTTTGATGTGTGCTTTCTTTCTCCCCCTCGAACTGAGGATTGAGCTTGGGATTTATAGTCTTCAGGCACTTTAATTGAATCATTAAGATCTTTGATGATTGTTGTAACGGTCGTCATTTTCAATGTGGGATTAGATGCCCATAACTGATTTCGTCGGTTATAGTCGTTGCCCATTAATGACTTTGACTCCTGCATTAATCATTGAGCAAACATAACAGTCGTATAACGCGTTAGTCGGCCGAGGTCGCATGATTCTATGCGACGGTCGTGCGAAGTATGCGACGTCGAGGTCGAGTGTCGTGAGGAACTCTTCGACTTACCTTTTAGGAGGGACGGCGGAGGTTTTTTGGGTCTTTGTCGGGGTCTTATCTTAATACAAGATATAGTTCATAACATGTGTCTTACCTTTCTGGTCGTTGTGCCATAAATCCTCGTAGGCCTGCATTAATGAACAAAAGAAACGGCTGTTGACCATGAATGGTTAGTGTAATCGTAAGACCGTCTCAAGTTCAGGACGTCGGTCTTATGGAGCATACGACCGTCGCCGAAATACAAGACCGTATATATGACTGTAAATGTCTTGTGAGACCTTATCTTAATATAAGAATGGTCTTATGAAAATGTCGTAGGACTAGGTCGCAAGACCACCAGGTCATAAGACCAAGTCGCCGAACCAGGATGTCACGACGATGCCGTCGCAAGACCAGAGTGATATAAGACCAATGACAGAAGACTGTCAACGTAAGATCGACGAGTCGTAACTGGCGACACGTAAGACTAGTGACATAAGGCTGGTGACGTAAGACTAGCGATCTGCGACACATGATGTGCGACACGTGCGATCATTAGACGTAAGACACTGTCTTGAATGACTATTGACGCAAGATGTCTTTTAATAATCAACTATCGTCTGTCGGGGATATGACAATAATGGTTATTATTCTCGTCGGTCGGGGGTATGACTTTCGTAGACTAGGGTACTCAATGTCCATGGGTCATGTCGAGGGAATTTCCCAAGTCGGTCGAGGGTGTGATTTTTTACCCAAACAGTTAGCCCCCCGAGATTTGAATTTCAAAGCCATTTGAATTTCATATCTCGTACCAATGTGTTTCTACGGAGATGTGTCACTTTTGTTAATTGGATCATTTAGAAGAAAATTGACTTGGTCAGCTAGAATCGCGTGACCAGTCGATGGTAGGAAGTAAGTCGTGGCGATTGAAAGATGATCTTTAATGCACGAGATACCTGTGGTATTCATCCGACGATCTTAATACGTAAGGAACCGACGGTGATCGTAAGACGATCTTTATCAAAATGAGACGTATGGGACGGGAGACAATCGTAAGACGATTGTGTCGAAATAAAGCTTGGCGGCGATCGTAAGATGATCGAACCAAGATAAAATTTAAGAATCTTGTGATACAGTCGTTAAAGACTTATGTTCTGGCGTCCCGAGCCGATATAGTCGTTAAAGACTTTTGATCTGCCGTTTAGAGCCGATATGGTCGTTAGAGACATGTGATCTGGCGTTCGAGCCGATTCGGTCGTTAGGGACCTATGATCTGGCGTTCGAGCCGATACGGTCGTTAGAGACCTATGATCTGGCGTTCGAGCGGATACGGTCGTTAGAGACCCATGATCTGTTTTTTGTTAATCGACCATTGGTGGTCGAGTCGTTTCATGTAACCGATGATTGATAAGTGAAATTTATCTTTCTTTCGAACTTGCATATCACTTTGTCTTATATATTTCGTGAATAGATACGGTATCAGTTGTGAAATTCATCAAATGAATACGCATCGTGTAAACAATGAATATAAGACTTGCAACATAGGCATTTATTACAACACATCAACTTTTCAGGTTTAGGATGTAGACCGTGAGATCTTGAGATCTTTGAGCCGTGCTAAGCAAACATAGATACGTGCGACTTAGGCATTTATCCAAAATGTGAGAATTCTTCTAAGTTAAGGAACTTAGATCGTGAAGTCATTTGGACCTTATGATTGCACCAATAAATCGTGCGATAAATTTGAGCCATGCGTCCCTGCGATAACATGGTCAAGTCATATAGTATACCTGGTTCCTTATGTCGTGCAATCCTGCGAAATTGTACTGAAGTCGTGTAATAGACTTAGTAACTTGTGTCGTGCGATCCTGCGATAAATTTGGTCAGAGGTTGGTCGCTGGCTAACCAACGACCCTCCGATGCTTAAGTCAGTAATCGTTATGATGATTAGAAAGCGTATGAGAAAAAAGGGTTTAGAAGAAATACCCTTTTAGATGTGTTGCATTCCAAATACGTAGGACATCTCAATTGTCGAGGTTTTATAGCCGATAGGCACTTTTACCTATGACCTCTGAGATACGATAAGGATCTTCCCACTTGGTGGAAAGTTCACCTGCATTGAACTCTTTGAGTGCTTTGGAACATTCGACGGGGAACGTAGTAGCCTTCTTGTAAGACTCTAGCTCTGACGCTCTTATTGAAATGTCGCTCGACCGCTTGCCCCTGGGTGTCGAGGTCGCCAGCTCGATGCCGCGGTCTTCACAGAACTGTCGAGTCCTGTCGCTTACGAACTGGGATCTATTGTCGCAGACAATTTCGGATGTCGCACGACCAATTATCTTCTTGGTCTTCCATCTGGACGTCATCGTCATTTTCGATGGACAACGTCGCCAGATGGATTATTGGAATGCTGTCGAATATCGGTTCGACCAAAGCAGACGCAAGGTTTGTTAAAGCGTAGGTTTGAGTATTTTGGTCCCTTGGAATCATGACTGGTGATTGTACAAGTCATTTTTATTGAAGACATATGCCATGACTAGCGATGAGATTTCAATATGCGAGTCGCTTTTATTGGCGACCGAGAATTTTAACCTGTGTTTTTAATTCGTAGATATTTTGGTTTCTCACGATGTAAATCGTAATACCTGTATTCACATAATCTTGCGAGCCGACAATGTAAAAATCGGGGGTGGTCGTTGGTTTTGACCAATGATGTTTTGATGCTTGAATCAACGATCATATATTAGATCAAAATAATTAAACGAGGAAAATATGCTTTAGAGTATATATATAGAGTTGTTCTAGGTAGGACGTCACAGTTACCGTAACACGGAGTCGATAAGCGCCTTTTTTCGAGGACTTTTGAAATCAAATGTGGTATTTTTTTCAGTTTACGAAGGGTGTTCCGAGCCCCCGAGTCCCTTGGATGATGCGATACATGCGATACTTTTGACGAAGCATTTTTTTTATCAGGGCTTGAATCTGGCTTCGAGCCGCATTCAATTCCGATCGAAGTTGAATCAGGGGATCTTGATAATTCGCCATTTACCTGAAAATAATAAAAGCTTCACAAGATCGTTAGAGCGATGTATGTATTGGCTTGAGATTTCCTCTAGATGGGGTCCCACAGATGGCGCCAAACTGTTAATGCCAAAAGTTGCACCAAAGGGACAACTTAAGGTCGATGTGGACATTTAACAACTAAAGAAATGTATCTCGAGCCAAACAACGTAATCGCGAGGAAAAAGTAAAAGAGACAAGAGGTTTTGATGATGCAGGAAAAACCTCAACGAGGAAAAAACCTGCGGACGGCAGTGGATGTCGTCGCTGCACTATGGTCGCCAATCAGGGGCGATGTCCTTGGTGTTCCGGGTGTCGATCGTACAGAGATTACAATACAAATGAAGGGAAAGACTTCGAAATGTAAAGTACAAGTGTTTGAACAATGTGCGTCGTGGGTGAAAACAATGTGTAAACTGTTGGTCGAGAGTGGAAGTCTTGCGTCGAGAGAGATCTTCTATGAATGATCTCTTTGCTTCGAATGAATATTCTTCGAGTGTTTGCGTTTTCTTCTGTTGTTCGGTGTTCGGTCTCTCTGTGTGGTTTGATGTGTGCTTTCTTTCTCACCCTCGAACTTAGGATTGAGCTTGGGATTTATAGTCTTCGGGCACTTTAATTGAATCATTAAGATCTTTGATGATTGTTGTAACGGTCGTCGTTTTCAATGTGGTATTAGATGCTCATAACTGATTTCGTCGGTTATAGCCGTTGCCCATTAATGACTTTGACTCCTGCATTAATCATTGAACAAACATAACAGTCGTATAACGCGTTAGTCGGCCGAGGTCGCATGATTCTATGCGACGGTCGTGCGAAGTATGCGACGTCGAGGTCGAGTGTCGTGAGGAACTCTTCGACTTACCTTTTAGGAGGGACGGCGGAGGTTTTTTGGGTCTTTGTCGAGGTCTTATCTTAATACAAGATATAGTTCATAACATGTGTCTTACCTTTCTGGTCGTTGTGCCATAAATGCCCGTAGGCCTGCATTAATGAACAAAAGAAACGGTTGTTGACCATGAATGGTTAGTGTAATCGTAAGACCGTCTCAAGTTCAGGACGTCGGTCTTATGGAGCATACGACCATCGCCGAAATACAAGACCGTGTATATGACTGTAAATGTCTTGTAAGACCTTATCTTAATATAAGAATGGTCTTATGAAAATGTCGTAGGACTAGGTAACAAGACCACCAGGTCGTAAGACCAAGTCGCCGGACCAGGATGTCACGACGATGCCGTCGCAAGACCAGAGTGATATAAGACCAATGACAGAAGACTGTCGACGTAAGACCGACGAGTCGTAACTGGCGACACGTAAGACTAGTGACATAAGGCTGGTGACGTAAGACTAGCGATCTGCGACACATGATGTGCGACACGTGCGATCATTAGACGTAAGACACTGTCTTGAATGACTATTGACGCAAGATGTCTTTTAATAATCAACTATCGTCTATCGGGGATATGACAATAATGGTTATTATTCTCGTCGGTCGGGGGTATGACTATCGTAGACTAGGGTACTCAATGTCCATGGGTCATGTCGAGGGAATTTCCCAAGTCGGTCGAGGGTGTGATTTTTTACCCAAACAGCCGACATTGTTTATCAGAGAAAAGAAAGGAGCAATGAAGACAAAGGTGGGAAGATAATGCCTTATATAGGCACTCCAAACCTCGACTCGCTATAATCTCTCGCAAATTTGGAAGGGATTCGACGAAGAACAGCAAGGAAATCTTTGCTTAAAGATTTTCGAAATCATAAGCCAAAATAAAATCTATCGTGATCTTTTTTTATGCAGTCGATCATATCAGGTCGAGTCCTTCGATGATCGCCACGCATCCCCGTCTTTTCGTATGACTACACGGATCGTCGACACCTGTCAAAGACAGCTGGTAAGCACCATCATGCGTCGGTATGACGTCACGATCCCGTTTCCCTTTCGACTTCTCGTTCAGTTAGAATTGGACTAATCGAATTCCAAGATAACTCTCAACACGTGTCACGATCCTGAGTACCCGACAAGCAAAATTTAAAATTCGAATTTGCCATCCTACTTTCAAATTTTGGGGGCAAACTGTTTGGGCAAAAAATCACTAGTCTCGACCACGATCAAGAAAAGTAAGACACATGTTATGAACTATATCTTGTATTAAGATAAGGCCCCGACAAAGACCCAAAAAACCTCCGTCGTCCCCCCTAAAAGGTAAGTCGAGAGTTCCTCACGACACTCGACCTCGACGTCGCCTAGCTCACACGACAGTCTCATAAAACCATGCGACCTCGACCGACTAACGCGCTATACGACTGTTATGTTTTGTTCAGTGTTTAATGCAGGAATCAACGCCATTAATGGACAACGGCTATAACCGACGAAGTCAGTTATGAACATCTAAATCCGCATTAAAAGATGGCAACCGTTACGACAGCTATCAAAGTCCTTAATGATCCAATTAAAAGTGCCCAAAGACTATAAATTCCAAGCTCAATCCTCAGTTCAAGGGAGATCGAATAACACAAAGAGGAACACAGATACAACGCAGAACATCAGACACACGCACTTGAACTCCGAAGAACACTTGAAGCACAGAAATAGCTCGCAGAAGAATCGCTCTCGACGCACGACATCAGCACTCGACACACAGTTTAAACACACGACGCACACTGTTTTACATTAGAAAACACTTGTAACTTTACATTTCGAAGTCTTTCCTTCATTTGTATTGTAATCTCTGTACGATCGACACCTGGAACACCAAGGACATCGCCCCTGTTTGGCGACCATAGTGCAGCGACGACATCCACTGTCGTCCGCAGGTTTTTTCCTCGTTGAGGTTTTTACTGCGTCATCAAATTCTCCGTCTCATTTACATTTCCGTCTCAAACGCACGCTTTTGTCGAACGATTCCTTTCTTTAGTTGTTAAAGTCCACATCGACCTTAAGTTGTCCCTTTGGTGCAATTTTTGGCATTAACACTAGTCGCGAAGTGTTATACGATTAACGTTGTACGGGTGGTATACTTACGTGTTTCCTCCAGCCGCAATGGATACGGGTCTCCCCTGTTGTTGTCAATATTATATTGAATATTGTGATATGCATGTTTTATTACCGTACGAGCCTTGCGCGGGTAATTGAAAGAATTGACTTTAATATTGGAACCCCTCCACGTATATTATGGTTTGCTTGAATGATTACTCCCTTGCTTGGGTTTTTTGGACTTTATTTATAATTACGCTTTGCGTGGGTTGATGAGTCGGTCACATGCTTTCGGGAATATATTATATGTATTTGGATTGTTTTCCATGTTCTTATGGGTGATGTATTATTTTTCCTCCTTGTTGGGATGTTTCGAATAATAGAGTTTTACTCAAGTCTACTTCATTTAGAAATTTAATAATCATCCACGTTTTAAGTGAGTTCTTGGATCTACATCCATTATTTAGAAATGTTTCATCGTAGAGCTTTTGGCACGGGTTTTGTGTGCGTTGGGAAAATGGGTTGTTCACAAACTTAAATACAATCCTTTTTGATTTTGAGTTGTACTCATGTGGTTTAAGGAACTATTTTAATCTTGATGAAAACTCTTGAACTCACTAGGCGTTAGCCTAACCCATTTTATTTGTCGGCATGTGCAACAGGTTCCGGTTGGGAATAGTTCTAGTGACACTGTGAAGAGTGGAGAGTTAGTTGTGTACTCAAGAAGTAAGTGACTTGGTGAAGTCTTCCGCATTTTGGGATTAGCAACTTTGGTTTGAGTTAAGTAACACCCGACTTTTGAGGTCTTGGTGTAGGACTTAGGATATTGAATTGTTGAAGTTGTTATGTTGTATATTTTGAGGTATTTCCATGAATGGTTTGTAGAAGGAATTTTATCCTTATTTGATTATTTTAACGAAGTTTTGTTTAGTTGCTCTTTCCAATTTTGAGGGTGTTACAGATGACTCCTTACTACCTACTCATCTAAACCCTTCTTCATGTTCTATCACCCAACAACGTTTGAACATACAAATGCAACTTTTGGAAATAAGACATGCTGGATTTATATTCGATCAAAAGAAAACAAATAGGGAAAAGATGCAGACAGAAGTGGCATCAAATATCAACTAATGCTTTGTCACCTATCTGCAAGAACTATACACCACGATCATTAGTCGACCTAATCATCTTAAAATACTCTTTGGAAACAGCTTATCTGAAGTCTGTTACCCAACTCCATTCACTGTTGAAGAAATGTCACATATTATAAAAATCGAGAGCTTTCAGGATGTAACACCCTCATAATTGGAAAGAGCAACTAAATAAAATTTTCAATAATACATCCAAAAAGAATAGAATTTCTTCTTATAAACCAATACGAGAAATACCTTAAATTAAAATCTATGATTAACCTCAAAAAATTTATAACCTAAGTCTTATTACAAAGGCTAAATTCACATCGGGTGTTACCTAACCCAAGTACAAATTGCTATTCCCATAGTAAATGCGGAATACTTCACCTAATCAATTCACCTCTCGAGCACACTACTAGCACTCAACTCTTCACGATGTCACTAGAACATTTCCCAACCTGAACCTGTTTCACATGCCGACAAATAAAAAGGTTAGGCTAACGCCTAGTGAGTTCAAGAGTTTATAACATGATTTAAATAATTCGTTGAATGAAGGTTTGCGACTTAGATTATGATTTCCAAAAGAGTTTATGAAAAGGATGTAAACGACTCATTTTCCAACCCACACAAAATGTATGAGAAATGTTCCCAAAATGTATATAGCGTTTTCCAAAATGAATTCCAATCCAAACTCACACAAAACGTGAATAAATCTATATTTTGCAAAACCTCCAAATCCGGATGGTGCCATAATACTCAACCCATAAATCATGGAAAAACAATCCATATAAGTATAATACTTCACCAAAAACATGATACGAACCAATACTCACACGAACGTAAAATGTAATGAAGTCTAAATACCGTAAATATGGAAATGAATTGCTTCATTCAAACTTTAATATACATAGAGGGAAATCCAATATTAAAGTCATCAATTGCAGCCAATCGCACAAGACCAACGATAATAAAACAAGGACATTATAATATCCAAAGTAATGTTGGTCGACGACGGGGGAGACCCGTATCCATTGAGAGTGGAGGAACACAAAAGTATGCCACTCATACAATGTTAATCGTATGACACTTCACAACATAAAAGCCCAAGTGTCCCTACGACTCATTTCAAGACACATCCAAAGAGACAGCCGACCTTAGCGGAATATTAACATGAATACCACCAAAGGCTCGGCACAAGCGGGGTTACAACCATGGCATTGCCCCGGCATGGCGAAGGTCATAAACACCCATCAATCATGATAGCTCAACCGGACTCAACCCTCCTAGTGTACCCTTGAAAAGTAAATGTCATAAAACATGGGGCCCGGTCAAATTCTGCAACACCCAGTACACTATCAAATAAAGACTGACTTATGTGCCTATGGATCCAATGCAACACAATCTACAATTACATGCCTATCCCGGAAATGACTAAAGCATTCGAGCATGTAAATATCAATAATATGCAGTAAAATGCAATAAGTTGCAATGAATGCAAACCATAGATAGGACTCCACATTGAGCCATCAAAATCGGACAAAATGTCCCCAAAGACTCCCTTAAAGTCAAAACCGAGTAAAATGCTCAAAACCCATTGGACCAATAAATAACGGTCCTCGTAATATAAAATTCATTTAAACATCGCTTAGGTAAACGTATACCACAAAATCATCATTAACCCAAAACCGTCACGGGTTAAAACGAATGGTTTCCCAAATGGACTCATACTCTTATAATTCTCAAAATGATTCATGACACGAAAATGTGCATTTTCCCAAATGGTTTATAAAATTACACCAATATGCTTAAACCATTGAATAAACTCCATTTGAGCAATACTTCAGTTAAGGACATATTTGTGGTTTCTACACATCAAAATATCTGAAATCCCAAATATGGGTGTTTTACAAAGTTTAATAAGTTAAACACTTCAAAAGATTAGACTTACCAAATAACTCAACAATTGATAATTTTAAGTAAAACACACGAATACTTGGAAAATAACATTTTTGGCATGTACAACGTTTTCACAAATCAACTTGAACTCACCTAGCTAGATTTAGGCTAAATCTAGATTTCCCCAACTTGAGCTCCTTTGAAGAAACTTGTATCTTCAAGCCAAATCTTCCAAAAACCTAGATCTACAAGTTTCCAACCATAAATATTTATCCCCAAACACTTAGAATCGTTTCCCCCAACATATTACATCCAAAATCGCCAATAAACCAAAACCCTAGTTTCTTGGGTGAAGAGAAGAGAAGATTACCTTTTCCACCACTTGCATCCACCAACCAAACACCACTAGAGTTACCAATATGAGCTCCATTCATCAAACCAACAAAAGATTGGAAGGGTTTTAGAAGAGGGATGGGTAAAAATCCTAGAAAGTTTTGGATGAAGAAGATAAAGTAACAGGTTTTCAGGATTAGGTTCCCAAACCATAGTAGATGAAGAAATCACTTGCAAATCTCGAATCTTGTGACTAAATGGCTCAAAATCGACTTTGGGGCTTAGGGTTTCGGTTTTGGGAGAGAAATGGACGAAGGGGAAGAAGTAGGAAATGAAGTGGGGCTAAAAGGGTTTTAAAAAGGCTTACTGCACCCCGACCGCGATAGTGTCGTGCGATTGTGCTCAAGGTACTCTCGCCGGGTACAATCGCCCAATCTGTACCGAGGGTCTTCCCCTCTCCGCGAGTATGACACGACGATAGTGACCCTGTCACTATCGCATGGCACTATCGCCCCAGAGGTACCGAAACTCAAATTTTGTCCCGATTAATTCGACATGCTCCCGATTCGCTGAGCTCCTTACGCCCAGTGTTTCCATTCCCTATGAACAATCAAACATTTCAAAGGTCATGAGGGAGGTCCTTTCTTTTAATAAATTCTCGAGTGTTACACATGACTCCATTGATTCATCTATTTAGATGTTAACTTTCAAAGTTGACGACCTTCTTGCGTCCTTCAATGTTGTTGAGGGGGAAAATCCAAAAATATCCCTTCCAACAACACTATGATAGCAACAGATTCAACAACTCAAGGGAGCAAATCCGTTCAACAGCTCAGGGGAGCAAAAAAGGAAAAGGTAAAATAACACACGATGAAGAATATGCTTAAATAAAAGAAAGAAAGTAAACTCTCGAAGAAATAAAAGAACAAATCACTTGTATCTTCAGCCTCCTAAACCGAATTTTGATCCACATGCCTTTTTCTATATATAAAAGAAAGTTTGATTTACTTCCTTTTTTTTACATTATTTTTAACTCTTCTTGTACTCGTTATTGTAATACGAATAAAAGAAAAAGAATGGAAGAAAACAAAAGAAAAACACTTAGAATAAAGAAAAAATTAAAAAGAGAAAAGGCAAAAAGAATCCGAAAATAGATCACAAAATTTATGAGTTTGGATCACAAAATCAGATGAAGACGCATGCTAAAATTGGAAGATTGAGTTTAATGCAATGATGGCTATAAAATGTGACCATTGTCCTTAGTTGCAACTCACTCGTTTTGAAAGAACTTCTTCGTGAAAGCTTCTTTGGCAAAATCGGCGTCACAATCTGAAGACTATCTTAGTTCTTCGGATCTGAAAGAGAATATTATTCCTTTTCTCTTTCAGTGTTAGTAAATTTGTCACTAATGGTATTGTTTAGGATCACAAGTCTTACCTTCATAGTTTTCACAACAAATTTATGATTTTATGTTTTAATAAAATATAAAATTAAAAGTGAAAAATTGATATGTTTGTATTCATTCCCTTCGTCTACAAACACATTAGGTGTAAGTCAATATTCAAGGACTAACAATATATATAGATATGTTATAACACAATCTTACATCTATGGTATTTTAAAACTGATTGTAAAAAGAGTTATATTTTGGACATAATTCAAAACATGTATTTTTACCCGGTTCTATGTTTTAATCTTTTAATTAAGTGATTTATTATAAATTTGAAAAAGAAAAAAAAGGTAACCTCAAACGTTAGGCTTTTACATCGGCTAGTCTTGAACAAATTCTCCTCTATATATGTTGGATCTTTGTTCTCTACTCAATTACTCTTTTGGAGAGTATTTAGGGGTTTCATATATTATCACATGGTATTAGAGTCAAAGTCTACCACTCTAAGGACTCGGCATTTGGAGAAATCTATATTTTCTTAGCATCCTATTAACACATTGGAACAATATGTGTGTGTCTAGCCTCCTTTTGAGAAGGCATGTTAGAGTTATTAATCAGCTAGATAGACTTGGACCAATTCTTTACTATATATGTCTCTACTCAATGATTCTTTTAAAGAGTAACCTATAAGGCCCTGCGTACCCCAGCGGGTAAGGCCAGCGGGAAGGCCAGGTGGCGCCCGCGGGTTCAGCGGGTTCGAGTACGCCATGGACGGGTTCAGCGGGTTCGGGGGTGCGGGCTCGGCGATCGGGTTCCCCACCCCGCTCCTACCCGAGAGAAAATCAATTTTTTTTAAAATTCCAACGGTAACATATTCAACGGCTATTTTGGAATTATTATTATTTTTTTTTCTTCAATTTAAACACTAAAAATCAACCTCAAATCTCATCCATTTTCACACCAATTCTCTCAATCCTCTAAATTCTCTCAATTCGTTTTTCACTCTCAATCCTCTAAATTCTCTCATCATGAATTCAAACACCCCACCCACACCCCGTCGTAACCGATCAACGAGGTCGGATTCACCGCAAGAAACCCCGAACGTTGGTTTCCAACAATTTCAACAAAGTCCTTATATTCCGCAATTTTCCCCGAACGTTGATTTCCAACAATTTCAACAAAGTCCTATTCATCCATTTTCTCGTGAAGGCTTGATACTACAAGGTTTTGCGCCCGCAAATTTCCAACTTCCTCCACCCGCTTTCAACACCGGAATCGATCTTGAAGAGATTATTCCGGAAATACCACAAACGATCTCCACACAACAATCATCCCCGGATCGACAACCAAGCCCAACACCAAGCCCGTCACCAACGCAAAACCAAAAAAAGAAATTTTTTGAAAAAAGAGCCGCCCGACAACCGTAGACTAAAGCGGAGGAAGTGGCTTTAGCGTCGGCGTGGATCGACGTTTCGGATGACCCCCTTGTCGGTAACGCACAAAACGGAGGTACTATTATTATTATTATTATTATTATTATTATTATTATTATTATTATTATTATTATTATTATCATAATTATAATAATTATTATTATTGTTATATAAATATAGATAGCTTCTGGGGTCGCATCGAGAAGGTGTTTTATAAGTTGATGTGTCGTGAAAAATATAGAACACATCATCAACTAAGCACCAAATATAAAGATTTAAACAAAAAGATACAACAATTCGCCGGCATCTACAACAACTTGTATAATAGTAGATCAAGCGGATCGAGTGAAGCCGATATTTTAAAAGCGGCACACGTCCGGTACGAAAATGAATACCAAACTGCCTTCACCCATGAACAAGCTTGGGATATCCTCAAAGCATCTCCAAAATGGAATACGGTTCCAACTATGACAAATACATCCCGGGGTTCAAAACGTACCCAAACTTCCGATGAAGACGCTGAGCAACTTCAACGACCCATCGGGAGAAACACGGCAAAAAAGGCAGCAACGAGTAGTACGAACGACAACCGCCTTTACACCGAAATAAGTGACTTGAGAAGTAAAATTAATAATACGGTTGATTACAAAATGAAAAAACTTGAAGTCGAACAACAAAAGTGGCAAGTCGAACAACAAAAGTGTGAAATTGAGTTGGAAAAGTTATATGAAAAAGACTTCGAGTTTTTCATTGCCCCGCACGATCACCTTACGGGAGCTGCTTTGAAGGCTACTTTGGCAAGAAAAGAGAGAATTCGACAAAAACATGATTGGTAATTTCATTTTGTAATGTTTTATTATTTGTAATTTTTAATTTTATTTTGTAATTTTAATTTTATTTTGTAATTTTTAATTTTATTTTGTAATTTTTATTTTTATGAATGTTATGATTTTTTATTAAAAAATTAGATGAGGTGGCATGTGGGTTCAAGAGGTTCAAAAGGTTGGGGTACGAGATTTGTGGGTTCAAAAAGATTCAAGAGGGTTCAAAGTGGAAAGCTGATGTGACGCTGATGTGGCGCAGAGGGTTCAACAGGTTGTGAACCTGGGGTACGGATGGCCTAAGGGTTCCATATATTCTCATACCAGGCTCCCCTAGTCGTAACTGTGATTCCTCTTTCACAACCCTCTACCCCATTCTTCATTCGCCAGAAAAAAAGGGGAGTAAGCACGTTCCCTCTACCGAAACACCCTCATTTTCTTTTAACTTAGTCATCCTAATTCAATATTCTTTTTTTAAATTTCCGAAGAATTTAAGTACTTAAATAATATTTAATTTGAAGTCTATTGAACATGATTTTGATTGTGTTTTCACATTTTGTTTGATGGAGTTCAAGATCATGAAGTCAATTTGGGTGCGTTTGGTACACTTGACAGGACATGACATAGTGGAACAAAGTGAAACATGTATGTTCCACTCACATCCCATGGAACAAGCTGGAACAAGGTGAAACAGACTTATATTTTACTGGTAGAAGCTTAAAATAAAATTTGATTCTCTTCTAAAACATCAAATACGTCTTTTTATATGTTTATTGTATTCACTTTACTGTCATCAAATTATTACTTTTATATGGTATCTATGTCTCGATTAATTTATGTAAATTATTAATTATCAATAGTAAAAAAATGTAGAAAATGTTAGAAAAAAATTGGAAACTGTTAAAGGAAAAACGAAATGACAGAACAACAGTAAATAGAGAGAATGAATCTATCTTTCTCATTAATCATAAGCCCTTTAAATAGGGAGAAGTTTACAAAGAAAAGGAAACATTCATTATGGTAAATTCTAATACTAGGGAAATATTCTCTCAATCAATTCCTTTTGATGATGGCACATAATCCTTCAACACTCCCTCTTGTGCCAAATCAAAGGAGTGATGGTGTATAGTTCTTGCCTCATTAAAACCTTACGCCAAAGAAATAAAACCCAGTGGGAAAAATAAAAACTTTAGACGAAGGAAAGAGTACAAGGCACCAATAAACAATTCCTTTAGTTTACCACCTTTCTTGATTCGTACGTCAATCAAGAGCTATATAAATCAATATGATGTATAAAATGTTGCCTCGCTAAAACCTTGCACCAAGGAACAAAACCCAATGGGAAAAATAAAACCTTGGGTGAAGGAAAGAGTAGAACCCACTAATAGTACATGTTTAGTAGACACCTCCTTTGTTTATTACTCCCCCTGATTCATACATCAATCAAGAGAGCTTAGAAAATATCCACAGCTTAATGCTTTCCACATGTTTCTCAAATGTAACCTTAGGCAACCATTTGGAAAACAAATCTTCCACATTTTCCTCATACCTTACTTGATTCACTTGAATCTTGAGGAGAGTTTATTGTTGCTGGTTTTATAGAAACTTAAGCAAAATATGATTTATGTTATAACCCTTGATGTATCTTACTTTCATTTATTTTATACATGATGCATTATTTCCATATATGCAGGTAGGATAGTGGTTGAACTCAAACCACTAGCTCCTCTAATATGTATAATGATGATCCTTAACCATATACACTCTTGAATAATGTAGAGTAATATTCTTGATAATTTAAGAATGTAGCTCTTAAGGGGTTGCTTAGTTTACTTCCAAACAATCGGTATGTTCCATATGATAATTCCTTAGCTAATTTGGGAACAACCTTTATATGAGTTGAACATAAACCTAATATCAACAATTATATACCAAGACATTGTTTGGTGTTTTTCTATAAGAGCCAGTACTTTTGCCACTCACAATCTAAGTAGGTATTGAAGTTCCATTATCAATACAATTTTCTCCATAAGAAAAGTATTGGCCCACGTCAATGGTGCCAAAAGATTATTTTGAAATCATTCCAATGACGTTGCGTTGGCGCTGAGCTAAATCTAGCTGACAAGTTCAGTTAGAAGTATAATATACGGTCAAGTGTATTATGTTGAGTACAATAATGCGCCTATTGTACTTAGGTATGGAATTCCAGCTCCCAACACCTATTAGTCATCATCCGTTAGACGAAATGGATATTTCCTTATATCCAACACTTTGACCGATCATGGGAGTGCTAGTCGGATGCGCTTTGTCCATATTAAGTCGCCTGATCATTTTCTGGACATATGCGGATCGGTGGATTAATATTCCACAAACTTAGTGTCCTAGTTCAAGTATCTAGACACAACCAAGTTTTCCCAAGATCTTTCATCTCAAAATTAGAATTCAAGTAGCTTGTGGTTTCTCTTATTTCATCAAGAGTGTCTATTATGTTCATAACATTGACATAGAGCTACTTCGAAAGTCTGGAACTTGTTTTCCTAAACAAATACGCAAGGGCACAGTTCATCGTTCGTATATATCATTTCCCAATCAAGTATTCACTCAGGCGGGTATACCAATCAAGTATTCACTCAGGCGGGTATACCACATCCCCATAGATTGCTTTAATCTGTAAAGTGAGTGTGTCAATTTTATTGTAAACGCATTTCATGGTTTAGAGTTACTTGATATTGGTATAATGCCATCAAGCACTTTTATATCTTTGAATTTAGATCCCCAAAGAGATATGTAGTAACTACATCGTTGAGCTGCAATTTCCAGTCCTTCGGAAATTACTTGGCTAATTAATTAGCAGAACGTTTTCCATCACGAGAGAGTAAGTCTTATTATGGTCAATCCAGTGCGTTGTGAGAAACCTTGCGCCAAAGGAGAGCCTTATATATTATGACTTAATTATTCTTATTACGCTTCCTTGACAAATGATTTATCTATGTCCTACAGGCCTTACACTTGGTCGGTTAGCACTACCGAACCAAATACCTGTTCATTTGTCAAATAATTATCTTGGATTGCTTCTTTTCATTTAGGCCATTTTGCTCTTTGTTGACATTCTTCAACTGAGCATGGTTCGATGCCATCATGCTCTGTTATCTCATAAGCGACGGTATATGCAAATATATCATCATTGAGTATGTATGATCTGTCCATCGACTCATATTCATTTGAGATTTACTTGATCACTGGAATCAATATTAACTTCGGAGCGTCCTCCAGTAATGAGTCATAGACATAGATTTAATCAGAGATGATCTCATGTATTGATGATATATAGTTGTGCCTTACTCTTATCTTCCTTTAAATGAGTTTCTATCGAACCAAGTAGCTTCCCCCATTTCCTTTTGGGAGCTACGACCTCAACCACACCTCCACCATGTGTGATTGCAACGTACTTCCAGCGACGTTGTGCCCTTGTTTGGGGACTTTTGACCTTGCGAGTATATTTGCAGCTCGTATATGTGATCTTGTCACTCTAGATAGTATTAAACGTATCAGGTATCGAGTCTGATTCGTTTGACTTCAACTTTACGTTGTGAAGTTCTTGGGGATCAAAATGAGACACAGTTGAAATATTCAACGACACTTCCTGTCGTTCCCATGGAAAATCCTTTTTCCTATCTCCCCCTAAGGACAGGAAGGTTGTCTCATCAAAGTGACAACCGACAAATCTAGCGGTAAAGGGATCACTCGTCAAGGGTTCTAATTAGCGGATAATAGTTGGGGATTCATATCCAACATTTGATGAATCGTCTTTAAGACCCATTTTGGTACGTTGTGGGGCCGTAGTTGGCACATATACAACACAACCAAACATACGTAAACGTAAAACATCAGGCTTATATCCAGTTACCAACTGGTACGCATAAGATTGGTTGACTGGTTGTGGGTCTAAACACGAATAAGTAAAGTTGCATGTAATATTGCATAACCCATGTAGATCTGGATAAATTGGTGCGCATAACCAATGCTCTAGCTACCATCTATATTCTTTTGATGACAACTTTTATCATTCTACGAGACCATTTTATATATACACAAAGGGTATAGTAAACTTTACATTAATCTCTATACATATGCAATAATCATCAAATCCTTATGATGTAAATTATCCAGCATTCCAAGTCATGCAGACTTGATGAGGAAATCAGGGTGGTTAGTCCTTAAACGTATAACTAGTACTAGGAGTGCAACATTTCATGTGGACAATAATATTACACGTGTTCATCGTGTCAAAACCAGAACCATAAAGTACTTTAATGGTCCGCATTCTGGATGTTTATGTCCATAAATATCACCTTGTATTCGTTGTAAGAATGAAATCTTTTTTCATTATGTTCTTAGTTTTAGGATGATCTCATTCCTGTCTTGGCTAAGAATCAGGGTATACAAAAGTTCGAGGTATTGGAGAGGGCATATTATGATGGTGGTGTTGCTTCTTGTGCAGTAGAAGTCAACAATTGAAATTTGGTTAATTCCCTCGTTTTGTCTTTCACTCGAAAGAGAGTGTGTCTATATGAATTTTCCAATACATAGATCACTATGTCATGACCATGGTGTCCCACGCGGTAATGTCGAAACATATATGTGTC
The DNA here is from genome assembly GCA_033807775.1 of Saussurea involucrata. NCBI lineage: Eukaryota > Viridiplantae > Streptophyta > Magnoliopsida > Asterales > Asteraceae > Saussurea > Saussurea involucrata. The sequence continues at coordinate 62,399,318 of CM066326.1, forward strand.
ATTGTCCCAAAGTTCTTTATTGGTGACAAAATATGATTTAATGACATAGATAATCAATTAATTTGATACATTAATTTCTCTAATGTATGTTGCTTTCATATCATTAGAGTTGATGTACATATACCCATTTCCATTCTTATAATATGATTTCTCATTGATACGAATATCTTAACAAGGTTCCTATTAATATAGTGTTTTAGTGATTGATCTTGTGTCATTAAGCAACAAGTGACAGTCCATCGTCTAAGTGTTTGAAGGAATTAAAATAATTAATTCAATGAAAATAATATATTTCTTAGGATTGTATGAGATGCCACAAAAACAATCAAGTTCTCCTCGATACATTCCTACATGGAACGAAGAACGTTGAGAGTTTTGCATTTGTTTTTTTTGATGTGTTTATTTACATTTATAGTGGCTATAAACTCAGGTGTATATATACGCAAATGCAATTAATTTGATAGTTAAAGTATATTCAGATAAACTTATACTTAACCAAACTTAGATATGACATAGTTCATTTATAACTTGCTCCATTTTCTATTAGGAGTTCGTTCCCGACTCTTCCATTAAATTGGCCCTTTCCATAACCTTGTCCATATGGTACATATTTAGCATATGTGTGTGGATCAATATGTTTAATTCACTATCCTTTAGAGTTCTGTCCACCTCCAATGCTTGCTTTATTAACCACGAGAATTTTCTTTATCCGGGTACGTCTAGCGTTGTTAAAAAAACACTGTTACATCTCTTAGCCACTTGCATTAAGTTAATGAGCTTGTTAACGGGTATATTGCAATTTATACTGTTTCATTAGTATGATTGGTGGTATAGGAAAGATGAAAAGATGTTATAATTCAAATAATCTTTTGTGAGTTCTTTGCCACAAAGATTAAGATGCATTTTGAGACATGACATTTCTTTGTCAAAATCAGTTACATTCTTGTAATCAAGTAAGTAGGTTTCTTTCCACTGTATGATTAGTTTGAGAAATATATGGTACTGAATATTCTCAAATTTCCTTATTGGGACTACCCACGATTCTTGGGGGTTTCTAGTTATTTTTTCCGAAGGTTGTGACTGATGTATCGTCTCAAAAAATTTAAAGTATTTAATTGTATCTTAACATCTAGTGTTTTTTTAGGGTCAAAATGGTTCGATGACTTTTGCGTATTTTCTTGTGTTTTTTCGAACCTATCTTATGGTAATCAAGTACTTTTGATTCAAAGATGTCGTAGAAAATGGAGAACATATTATTTTCTAAAATAGTGAATTATGGTTTATACTTATTATGTTATGCATGAAATTTCATTATCATAATAGTATTGGATTTTTGTATCCTTACATTTTGTTGATAATGCTTCATCAATATTTCAATTTGCTAATAAAAACCACTCAATCTATTAGATCTCCAGGTAGTAGGGGAATCACGTGGAGTTCTTAAGTCCCTACAAACCTTAGGGTTATTTATACCCGTTTGACAAAATCCAATGGATATATTGCGATTTATTTAATTTGAAGATAACATTGTTAATTATAGAAATTTTGGCATGAGGCCAAAATGAATATGAGTTTGGCTTATGAAGCCAATCCAGTGTTTCAATACCTTAATAGTATTTTAAGAGATTTTGCCCTTAGACAAATCAATATTAGTTTTGAGTTTTGACATAAAGTCAAATTCAAACTTTTAACATTTCATAGTATTTTAGGAGCTTTTGGTAAGAGACCAAAATGTATGGGGGTTGGAAGTGTAACTTCCAAAAATTAATTGTAAATTTAAAAATTATGAGTAGGAACTCACAATCAAGATAAACATTAGAATAAGATAAACATTTAAATATTATGCGGTAAATTCAATCAAATAGTACATCCGTAACTAAATTAATTTTTTTTAATCAACTGGCTAGTTAAACAAAACGGCAAATACAAATAAATAAATTAAGTGACACATTTAAATAATAATAATAATAATAATAATAAATTATTATATCTCACGGACAACATATTAGTCTAACTTATATGGTCTATATTAAATTAATAATTTAAATAAGTAAATAGTATTTTTAATATAATTGTAAGTTCAGGATACACTCTTACAATCAAATATGAACAATTAAGATCGTATTCATAGCAACTGGTCATATGATTTATTAACAATCTGTGAATTACAAGATATTACAATGAATTTCTCTAAATGGATTCACCAAAGATTATATCAAAGATTTTGTTAGCTACAGTTGCTAACTCCTATATATACTATAGAGAAAGGCTAAAGCTACAGTACATATGAGAAACAGACTAATAGAACAATTACACGTGTCCTAATTAGTAACTGAATATAACAGAGAATATCCCAAGATATGAATTTTGAACATACTTCTGAATAAGCGCATCAGAACATTTGTCTTCAGTCAGAAGTTCTGAGTCTCCTACTCAGAACTCTGAACCTTCTAGTCAGAATCCAACACTTAGAATCTTTTTGAGATTTCTCACTCAGAATTTCTGAGTCTTCTACTCAGAACTTCTGAGTCTTCTGAGCAACTTCCATACTTGTAATCTTTTCATTATTCTCTGATCAGAACTTCTGAGTCTTCTTACTCAGAACTCTGATTCTTCAGATCAGATCTTAACAGTTGTGTTTTTGACAAAACTCTAGATCTAACAATAATTACATTAACAAACTAACCAATTTGAATATGTCCAATGTTTCTTACAATTATAATTAAGATATAAGATAATTATGGTATCGTCGTTATGGAAAGAAAATCAACGTCATAAAACTTAAACAACTATATTAATAAAATAAATCATAGTAAAATATAAATATTAATGAATCAGTAACAGAAAAATAAATAATCAATTAATATCCATAAACTTAATAAATAAATAAAAATAATTTAACACCAAAATGCAAGACTTGTATCAAAAGTTTAAAAACCTTATCAAACTAACAACAAATGTTGTCAATAACACCTTTTAAAAGATGGTTTCTTGTAAAAAAAACTTAAACGATAATGATTATCATTAATTAACAATGAGATTTCCCTTTTAATCACCGTTATAAATAAAACTCACATATTAAATAAAGCTATAATAATTAAATAACAATAAAAGTTAAAGAAAAAATAAACTACATTTGTCCAACGCATAATACTAAGTTGATTCAATCATAAACTTTGATTCATCTAGTTTAAAATTATTGCAATATACAATTATATATAGTGACATAATCAATATCAATAGTCGAATTAAATTAAGAGAAAAAAAAATCTAAAACATAAATTAAATTAGTTTTTTTTGTGAGAGAGAGAGAGAGATAAAAGAAAAGAAAAATTAACTTTTCTTGACCTTCTTCAACAAATTGAAAACAACTATTATAAGCCGTCAACAATAAAATAAATAGAATGCATGGATGAATGAATGAAATAACAATTAAAACAAATTACAAGCACATATTTATATACCAAAGGAGCAACATTAATAAGCAGGATAATAATATCAACATGAATCATACTTTGATTATTGTTAAAATAAATCTAGAGAGAAAGGAGAATTGAATCGTATCTGACCTTTAAATTTTGCAATAAGAAAACTTCGCTTCTTCAATGTTCCAAGAGTTTTATAGAGAGTTCGTGCTGATAACGTGTTAAAGGAAAAACGAAATGACAGAACAACAGTAAATAGAGAGAATGAATCTATCTTTCTCATTAATCATAAGCCCTTTAAATAGGGAGGAGTTTACAAAGAAAAGGAAACATTCATTATGGTAAATTCTAATACTAGGGAAATATTATCCCAATCAATTCCTTTTGATGATGGCACATAATCCTTCAACAGAAACTACATAAACTTTTTATTTTGGTGTCACTTTAATCTTCCTGAATAAAATTTTCTAATAATATATGTAACACCCCGGAATTTATTTTATAGGTAAAATCTTTCTAATGTTTCTTTAAAGTGAATTATAGGCCTTGTGTAAATTTATGAGAAATTCTATTTGATCGTTACACGAAGACCGTACTTTAGGAATTCGTATGAGTCATTCTTAAGAAAATAATGAAAAATAGAATGTTGGGTTAAATCCTAGATTTTATGGTTTGGTTGGATGGGTAATTCGAATACGAGTCCAACGGTTCTTTCCGGAGCGAAAACGGAGCTTTAACGAAGAAGTTACGAGGGATTAAGTGCTAAAACGAGAAGAACACCAAACAGAACCCGGCGCCGACCTCGGCGCCGATCAATCTGCGCCAGCCATCGGCGCCGAGCACTGGCCGACTCAATTTAGGATATTTAATTCCTTTATCTTTCTCACTTCTTCTAAAACGAATTCCAGCTTCTTCTTTCTGAGTTTTGGGCGATTTTTCATCTGGAGCTTAAGGTAAACTCATAATCTTTCAATACTAATTCCATTCAAAGAATTATTAGATGAATCTTACCAATTATACTTCATCTAGGGCTTGTCATCTTCATCTTTCTTGTGGAAGTACTAGGGTTCAAATCTTCAAGTTAGGGTTATTTCAATTGAAGAGTTTGAGGTGAGTAACTTGTACTTAATTAGTTGTATTACACCTTATCATCATCCTTTACTTTGATTTTGTTATTGTTAATGAGAAATCTTGGCTATTAAGCTCTTAATGGATAAGAGGGAAACAAGAAGAGTTCAAGTAAGTTATGATGGTTTAATTGTGTTCTATTACTTACAATACCATGGTAAATGTTAGTGTTAAAGATTTGGGTTTGATTTCATATCATTAGTGTGTGATTATGTTGATGGCTTAAGATATGTCTTAATTAAGTAATGATGGCTTAATGATTGAAATGGACCTACTATTGAATTGTAAACACGAATGTCTATTATTGATATTATATGGAATAAGATTTGTTACATATGGATGTATAGGAACTACATGGAAGTAGTATTGATTCATGTTAAATGGTTGGACCATTGTTATTATTCATGTTAAATGGTTGGACCATTGTTATTATTCATGTTAAATGGTTGGACCATTGTTATATGTTAAACATTATTCATGCTAAATGGTTGGACCATTGTTATGTGTTAAATACCCTTGAATATTATTTTAGGATTAATATATTTGGTAATTCACATAATTGGAGGAGCACCTAGTATGCATTTGGAGGATATATTCTTACACACCGTGGGGTAAGTGTAATTGATTCATACCTTCGGATACCGTGGGGTGTTCCGTTGTGTTATGCCTTGTGACAATACCGTGGGGTACCGATCGAGGTATATATTCAATTATGATGTAATTGGGTAGCGATATGGACCTTCTCCATGGAATCCAATTTGTGAACGTATCGAATTATTATTCCTGCATGCTATGTTTATATTCCATGTGTTATGTGTAAACCTCACTTAGGCTTTAAAAAGCCTAACACTTGCTATGTGTTTTATGTGTTACAGATATTAGTGGTTCAGGACACAAGAAGGTTAGACCGGGGTTTGAGAGCATGGGATCATTGTTGGAAAAGCTAAAGATTAGAAGATTAATGATAGAACTTTCCGACACATTTCGTAATCGGATTTTATAGTAGAGATTTGATAATCTAATGGTCCATTATAAGTTATATTTATCTAAGTCTTTGTTTTGAAAGTTATGTAAAGATATTTAAGTACACTTGTGCTTTAAGAAGGTGTACCACTCTTCCGTTTTATGGAAGTTTTTGTTAACCCCTATTTTAGGGTGTTACAATATATTTTGTTAATATTTGTTTCATTATAATTTAATAAATTACATAATTAATCAAAATATATAAAATATATAAACAACTTAATAGGGGTAAATTGGCTATGTTATCTGTTTTGTTATGTCCTTTTCGTATTACCAAACATTGAACATTTGTTCTGTTATGTCCTATCCCGTCCTGTTCTATCTTGTCTGTATACCAAAGACATCATTTAGATTCGGTAAATTGACTCAAATAGCCAAAGCAAATAACAAAGTTGGTCTCCTAGCCAACTTTCTCCCGTATTTACCAAAATAGCCAACGACTCCATAATGGGTCGGTTCGGGTCAGATTGCGGTCCGCAATCCAACACCTAAACGGCAAAAGAAGATGAAAAAATGTCTCGATCCGCATTGGGTCGAATCGGATTGCGGACCGCAATACCCGACACGTGTCGCTCCACCAGAAAACTCTAGATAAGTCATGCGTCAGGTGGTGGCTCCGTACCTGACATGTGGCATGTCCGCAATTGCGGACCCGATCCACATTTTGCATGAAATTTCACGTTTTTCACGTAGATTTTGCTTGCAATTTGCACTATTTTTTCCTGGGTAACAATGCATTATATAACTTCAATAGTCGAATTAATCGAATGTTTTTGTACAATTTGATTCGGTGAAATATGTGTATAAGAAGAGCACCAACTTTCAAATCAATTTAGCAATCAACGATTTATATCGTTTTTCTTAGTTTCAACCTGTGTTTTCTGAAAACGAGTTCTTTACCTGATAAAATTAAGTTACGTATTTTGGGTGAGGGTTCTTGGCAAAAGAATAATTGAGTGGAAATATTCTAATAATCAACCGATGGTGTGCCTCATGGTGCCATTAAACATTACACATTCTAGGTTGGTTAGTTATGTTCAAACCAAATGTCGTATCTACTCTAACATTGGTATGACTAGAATGACGTACAAATATTCTGGCCAACTTTATGAGTTACGAGACACTGACGATGTTTTGTGTTTCCTGCAATCTGTTGTCCCTATAAGAAATTCGCCAACACTTTATGTGTATATCGGTCTGACGATGTGCGGCGGAAGCAATGTTGGTGGTAGTTCGAATACCATAAGCGAGCCAGGTGTGTATGCTCATGAGCAGAGTCACACTTCTTCTTACGTGCCTCAGTTTGATTTTAAAAACGAGCATGTGTATGGGGTTACATCCGATTTTCTTCCTGAACATAGTTATGGTCTTAGTGACTATAACTCGAATTTCTTTCGAAGACAGAAGAACCGATAGAAGAACGAGAAGAAGACGAACACGAACATGAACACGAAGAAGAGTTTAATCAAGACGACGATGAGTCTCATGTTTACCGCTTGGGTCTATCTAGTATTGATACCGATGAAGAAGAAACGAGAGAAACTAGTCCTATTAAATCATTTGGTGGGATAAATGGTTTTTTTGGTATGCTTCATCCCCTTCCAGAAGACGAAGAGCGCGTCATCACACGTAACGAAGAACCCGTATCTTATAATCGTAGTAGCAGACTAAAAATGACGGATGTATTCCCGATGAAATATGAAATGACACTCGCTCTCGGGATAAAGTTTCTTGAAGAGGGTTTCGGGTTTAAAGTGGACAAATCTTCAACAACCCGATGCGAGGCGACATGTGTTCATGATAACTGTGATTGGCGTATCTATGCGACATGTCTCAAAGATATCACTATGTTCCAAGTACAAAAAAACTGCATGACGTACACATTTGTTCAAGGACCCAAATGTAACACCCTCAAAATTGGAACGAGCAACTAACTTTAATTTCGATAAAATAACCAAAAGAGGATAAAATCATTTCTACAGACCATCCGTGAAAATACCTCAAATTGTAAACATCATAGTTTCCGCAACTAATAACTCAAGACATGTGTTACTTAACACAATTACAAGATGCTAATCCCAAACAAGTGCGGAAGACTTCACTAAGCGAAATCACTTCTCGTGCACTCTACTAGCACTCATCACTTCACAGTGTAGTGTTGATCCAAACCCTCAGTGATTTGATAATGACCATCTCTTTATACTTAGTAAAAATTGTAAATAAACAATATGTATCAGAGTTTCACTATCGCTGATAAGTACTAAGACCTTACAGTACCGCTGATAGGAACTCTCGCTCTTTAGATTAATCATTCAGCGAACACTGTTCACCATAATGCTATGAGTCTGTTCAGTACTTATGGTGATCGCTGATAAGTTAGTTGTTTACTTATGATCCCTGAAGACAAGTATCACGTCAACATAGGTTCTACGCCGAAGTCGAAGATCAAGCTCAAGAACCAGCGACAAGTCTCCTAATGAACTGATGCGGATCCGCGAAGACTCAGATTTGTCCACTCAACGTGAAGTATCAAGTACAAGACTTCAGCTATCGCTGAACTTTATCATTCGCTGATAAATAATGATGAAGCTCTAATTCAACGAAAGCTGATCATGAAGTCCTCCGTACAAAATACTTTTGTCTTAACCACCCTTGCACGACTCCGTACGATATGTTAGAAAAGAACCCCCTTATTGTCTGAAATCGTACAACCACTCTGATACTACACTGTTCATTCATGCGGCTACTAAGGTTGTCTACAAAGGTCAATGACATGCAACCAATGAGCTGCTGCCACGTGTAAAGTGTAATCTGACATGCATTAAATGCATGCAGTATATAAAGAGATGAACTAACTTTATTTTGAAGTAACGTGCTAACTCTAGACAAGTTCATCCTCTTATCTCAAGATAGGTTATTATTAGTAATTTCCTTATCTTTCTTAGTGCAAGAAACTTAGTGTTCCAACTTGTTTAGATTTAGGTTTATCCTTAATCTTGTTTCCGCAACAAGCTGTAAATTGTTAATGATTTATCAATAAACAATTTAGAAAAGTAAAATCTGTGTGTTTGTATTCAACCCCCCCCCCCCCCCCCTTCTACAAACTTGTATAGGACTTCGGGACCAACAAGTGGTATCAGAGCAGATTTGTTTAATCTCATAAACAAGATCTAATCTATACTAAGATTTCTCTTCCTTGCTATTTCTGAAAATGGCTACCAACACAAACACAAACTATATCGACAATGGTTCTCTTGCAAAACCCCCTAGATTCTCCAGAGATAATTTTAATCGATGGAAAAATTGGATGATTCTCTTCTTAGAAGGTGTAGACCCTACTATGCCTTTTTATCTTGAAAATGGACCATATATTCCTATAAGAATTGACCCTGCAGTTCCAGCCGCTGAGAATAGACCTGCTATTCCAGAAAGGCTGATTCCTAAAGAAATTCATATGTGGACTGATGAAGATAAGAAGAAAGTGGCTATCGACACAAAAGCCAGATCCATACTATCCATGGCTCTTCCTGACGAAGTCTACCATTCCGTCATGAACCTGAAAACCTCAAAAGCTATGTGGGACACAATATGTGTTCAGTATGAAGGTACGTCTGAAGTCCAGGACTCAAGAAAGATCAACCTGGTAAGACAGTACGAAAGCTTCATTTCTGGTAAGAATGAAACTCTCTTTGAAGTACACCAACGTTTTAACTGTTTAATAATAGATCTGAAAACTGTTGGTAAGGAATATTCTAACTTTGAAGTGCTGTCAAAGTTTTTAGAATGTTTACCTGAAAGCTGGGACAATTATTCTATGTGTCTCAAGCTGTCAAAGGATCTAAAATCAATGACCCTTTCTACCTTATATGGCACGATGCTGAATCATGAGCAATCGAGTCATCTTAAGAAGAATCTTGTAAAAGATTCCAAAAGCACCCCTGTTGCTTTAATCTCAGAGGAACCTTCCAGTCAGCGACCCTCGGTCACTATCACTGAGTTGGAGAGTAACTTTGAAAGGTCATCAGATCCTGACTCTTCAGATGATGATGAATCTTTGGCTCTCCTCACTAAAAAGTTCAGGAGATTCGCCAAAAAGAAAATGTTCAGAAAGAACAAACCTCTTTCCATAACTGACAAGCCAAGATCATCAGCTCTTGTTGATAAGGCTACTGCTACTTGTTTTAACTGTGAAAAGATAGGACATTTCGCTAACGAGTGCAGGTCAAAGAAAGTTTCTAGACCCTCAGCTTTTCCAAAGAAATCCTTTATTCCCAGGAATAAAGATGACAAATACTCAAAGCTGAAAGAAAAGTATGCAAAGCTGAAAAGCTTTAAGAAGAAAAGCAAAGGCCTGATGGCTAACTATGATTGGGCTGCTTCTGATGAAGAAGTATCATCATCTGACTCTGAAGATGATGAAGCCAATCTCTGTCTTATGGCAAAGATTGAAGATGAGGAAGAAAGTTCAGACATTCCCTCCACTTCAACCTCTGCAATTCAGGTATCACCTTCCTTCTTTACAAATATTACAAATATCGATGAAGCTGATAGTCTTCGAAAGATCGATCTCTTGACTAGAATTTTATATGAAGCCATGAATGGCAAAACAATAGTTGAAAATCAGAACCTTGATCTCGCTGAACAGCTTAGAAACTATCACCTTCAAATAGAAAATCTTTCTAAAATTGAAGAAGATTTTAAAGATCAAGTTCACCTAAATCAGCAAGTCAAAATCGAGCGCGAAGAAGCTATCGCTGCATTAAGAGCTGAAAAAGCTACTGTTGATGGATGGTATAACTCCTCAATAAAGATCACTGAGATAATTAAGTCTCAGATTCCCCTGAGTGATAAACGTTGTCTTGGTTACAAAGCTGATATTCAAGAACCAACCACTGATCGTTCCACACTCTTATTTGGAACTTTCGTATCCTCAGTCGCTGACACTTCATCTTCTCAGTGTTCCTCTTTAGACCGACTATCCCTGAGGAAACTCCTACCTCTTCAAAAGGTAAAGAGAAAATGGTTTATCTAAAACCTACCTCTGTTTTTAAAGATAAAGGTAAAGGAATTGATTTTAACCAAAATCCTCAGAAGGGTACCTTAGTACCTAAGCTGAATGCTTCTAAAGCTTCAGTGACCTATCCCTCTGGATCAAGGAATCAGATATCTGGATCTACTCAGCGTGGATCTATTCAGCGATCTACTCCTAGAATCAGAGTGGATGTCCTTGGTAAGAAATCCGAAGAACTGAATGTTCCTCCCATTTCGAAAGCCAATAGCTTATTTGGTGCTGGTCCTTCTATTTCAAAATCTAAAGCTCAGCATTCAAATGGTCCTAGAACTACTTTTAGTTATAGGAAATGTTATCACTGTGGACTCACTGATCATATTGCTAGTAAGTGCCCCACAGCCACCAAAGCTGAAAAGATAGCTAAGGTGAAGATCACTGCCCCCAAGGCAAAGAAGACCACCGAGGTTAAGAAATTAACCAAAGTGAAGACCGACAAAGCTGAATCTTCAAATGCTGCGAAGACTGTTGAACCTTCCATTCCAACTACTTCCACTGACAAATGTGTATACATGGTTAAGTGGGTACCCAAGAAAAACTAATCTTCCTTTGTAATGCAGGTTAAGAAGGGTATCTGGTATCTCGATAGCGGATGCTGTAGACACATGACTGGAAAGAAAAGCCTGCTCGCTGAATACAAGGAAGAGAAGGGTCCCTCTGTGACTTTTGGTGGAAATGGAAAAGGACATACCTGAGGGTTTGGTGTACTCTCAAATGGTACAACCACCTTTAGAAGAGTCGCATATGTTGAAGGGCTGAAGCATAATCTTCTAAGCATCAGTCAGCTTTGCGACAAGGATAACAAAGTAATCTTTACTAAGGAATCCTGCTTTGTCACTGACAAAAAGGAGAAGATAGCTCTCAGCGGTTATCGTTTGGAAAATGTTTATGTAATAAACATGGACTCAACAACCACTGAGAACTCCTGTTTCTTCTCAAAAGCCTCATCTGATGACAAATGGCTATGGCATAAGAGGCTCTCTCATCTGAATTTCAAGACACTGAATACTCTTTCTTCAAAAGAGTTAGTCACTGGTCTACCTCAACACTCATACGCCAAAGAGTCTTTATGTTCAGCGTGTGAAAAAGGCAAGCAAACCAAAGCAAGCTTTAAGTCAAAGCAAGTCTCCTCAGTGTCATCTCCTCTACAACTTCTCCATATGGATTTGTTTGACCCTGTTAACAAACAATCCATCGCTGGAAAGAAATATACGCTGGTCATAGTTGATGAATTCTCTCGCTATACATGGGTAATGTTTCTCCGTTCTAAGAGTGACACCCCTGAAGAACTCATCACCTTTGTTCGGAAGATGGAAACCCTGAACAACTTGACCGTTCGCTCAATAAGGAGTGATCATGGGACTGAATTCAAAAACAGTTCTCTTGATTCCTTTTTTGAGAGTAAGGGTATTTCTCACAACTTTTCTTCAGTGAGAACACCGCAACAAAATGGAGTCGCTGAAAGAAGAAATAGAACAATTATTGAAGCTGCACGTTCAATGCTCAGCGATTCTCACCTGCCTACTCAGTTTTGGGCAGAAGCTGTCAACACTGCTTGTTTTACGCAAAACAGGTCGCTGATAGTCAAAAGATTCAATAAGACAGCCTATGAACTTTTGCATGGGAGAAAGCCTTCAATCAGCTTTCTTCACATCTTTGGATGTCAGTGTTTCATACTGAATAACAGAGATGCCCTTGGAAAGTTTGATCCTAAGGCTGATGATGGAATCTTTCTTGGATACTCCTCAGTTTTCAAAGCCTTCAGAGTCTTCAATCGTAGAAGAGAAACTGTTGAAAAAACTATTCACGTCACGTTTGACGAATCCCGTTCAGCGAACTCTAAACCGTCCGCTGATACTAAAGAACTGAATCAATGGATGTTTTCTCATCTTGGTGATTCAGAAGATATTCCCACTCATACTCATACAGTTGAAGATGATAGTCCTACTATCATTCCAAATATGCAGAATAGTGAAGCTGAAACATCACGGGTCTCAGCGGTTCCTTTAAACACTATACCTGCTTCTGAACCAAATGTCTCAGACATTCCATCTATTTCTCAGCAATCAGTGAATGAAATGACATCTGCACCTACTCCTCTCTTAGCTGATACTCCAGAAGTTGCCGAAGCTTCATCTTCAGCTCCTCCAGTTCAAGATGAGTCAGCGACTTATGCTCCGACTCAGCGATGGACTGTAAATCACTCAATTGATCAAATTCTTGGTGATCCAAACGCTGGTGTTCAGACTCGACGAAGTGCAGGTAATATTTGTTTATTTGTTAACTTTATTTCTCTAACTGAACCAAAGAAAATAGATGATGCCCTCAAAGATCCAAACTGGGTCAACGCCATGCAAGAAGAGCTGACTGAATTCGAAAGAAACAAAGTTTGGAAACTTGTTCGAAGACCAACTGACAAGACAGTGATAGGCACTAAATGGGTCTATTGAAACAAGTTGGACGAACATGGAACTGTAACCCGCAACAAGGCTCGTCTTGTTGCTCAGGGATACAGACAAGAGGAAGGCATAGATTACGGCGAAACATTTGCCCCAGTAGCAAGACTAGAATCTATTCGTCTATTCTTAGCATACGCTGTACACAAAGACTTCAAAGTATATCAGATGGATGTTAAGTCAGCGTTTCTAAATGGAAAGCTGAATGAAGAAGTCTATGTGGAACAACCTCCAGGATTCTCAGATCCTAAGCGTCCAGGTTATGTTTATAAACTGGACAAGGCACTTTATGGCTTAAAGCAAGCTCCTCGTGCATGGTATGACACTCTCTCTACTTATCTCCATATTGAAAAATTTGAGCGAGGTAAGATTGACAAAACTCAATTTTTTAGAATAGTGAAAGGTCATATCATTCTTGTTCAGATATATGTTGATGACATTATATTTGGTTCTACTAACCCTGATCTTTGTACTCGTTTCGCTGATAGAATGAAAGATGAGTATAAAATGAGCATGATGGGTGAACTAACATATTTCCTTGGTCTTCAGATAGCAAAATGAAAAAGGAACTTTCATAAATCAGGGAAAGTATGTTAAAGATATGCTGAAGAAATTCGATTTAACTCAGAGTTCAGCTGTGAAAACCCCTATGGCACCACCGCTGACACTAGACAAGGATTCAAAGTGAATACCTGTTAATGTCACGCTGTACCGTGGGATGATCGGCTCTCTTTTGTATCTTACAGCTAGCCGACCCGATATTATGTACGCAACCTGTTTGTGTGCACGATATCAAGCTGAACCTATGGAATCTCATATGACCGCTGTAAAGCGAATTTTTCGATACCTTAAGGGTACTGCAAATCTAGGTATTTGGTATCCCAAAGACTCAGGATTCGATCTAATCGCCTATTCAGATAGTGATTTTGCAGGTTGCAAATTGGATAGGAAAAGCACCACAGGAGGATGTCAGCTCCTGGGTGGAAAGCTGGTGAGTTGGACAAGTAAAAAGCAAAACTCAGTGTCCACCTCCACAGCTGAAGCTGAATATGTAGCCGCTGGAAGCTGTTGTTCTCAGGTCTTTTGGATGAGAAGTCAACTACTAGACTATAATCTCCAGTTCTCAAAAATTCCAATCTATTGCGACAGCACAAGTGCCATCGCTATAGCCAATAATCCAGTGCTACACTCAAAGACAAAACACATCGAAATCAAGTATCATTTTATCAGAGATCATGTGATGAATGGTGATATAGAACTTCATTTTATCCCAACTGATTATCAGTTAGCTGATTTATTCACCAAACCTCTTGATGAGACAAGATTCAACTTTCTCATCAGCGAGCTTGGAATGCTGAACTTTGAAGAGTAAAATCTTCAGCGGTTCACATTTGATCAGCGATACTAGTATACAAACTTGTATAGCTCTCAGGATAAAATCAACTTGTATAGCCTATTCTATCATCTTCTCTCTGAATAAAGTTGATTCGCTGATATCAAGGTATGTTCTTCTCTCTCTCTGACAATCACATGTGAATGCAAGATTTCAAAACAAATTGCATCGCTGAATCTCTTTCTTAATCAGCGATATTTTGAAATTTCTAAAACCATCACTGATATTTCTATTCAGTACTTCATGTTTTCAAAAGTGTCCCTGAGTTTTTCAAAACCTCAGAGATATCCTAAAAGAATATGAAAGGACAGTTGTGACGTCATCGCAACGGATAAACCCCGACACGTTCTTTTTCTGACACACGTTTGCACGTTTCGTTCAACTTCCAATCAAATGCAAACACGTGTCCGTGTCATGATGAAAATCTTTTCCCGCTCAAGATTTTCTCTCTCTAATCTCACTATATAAACACATTCTTGGTTTATATTTTCCTTTTACGCGAACAACTTATCCTTCAAGCAAAGAAAGATTTACTGTTGCATTTCGTATTTTCCAGAACAACTGTTCATCTCCTTCTTCATCAAAATCAAAGGTTAATATGTTCTTATTATTTACCTATTGTTTATAACTTGTTTCTGATCTTCTCATTGTTTTTACAAGATCAAACAAAAGAACTTTTTCAAAATGAAATCATTTCTTTCATGGTTTTATAAACACAACCTTTCATGGTTGTTCTTCAAGTTTAAACGCATAATCTTAAACTTGTTCTTCATATGTTCGTTTCCAGAAACTGGAAAACAAGACTTTTAATGGGTTTGCATTTCTTTTTCAAAACCAAGAAAAACCCTAATCTTCATTAAGACATTTTTGTCTGAATGAAATGGACAAAATTAGAACCATCATATTGGAAAATCTTTCCACATTAAGATTATTCTTATTTGTTAAATCTTTGGTTGAACTGATTTATACAGAAATGGCATCTACTGACATTCCTACCGCTGAGAAAATTGCCGCTGATACTGCTGAGGAATTGGAAATCACAAAGGCTCCTCAGGTCAAGTTCACTCTAGAAGAACTTGATTGGACTAAATCAAATAACCTCTATGCGCTTTTCGAGTTTCCTCCTCGAAAGCAAGTCACACATCTGAGTGATGTTGTGAACTTCCTGAAGAATTGTTGCCTCTCAACAGCCCTGACCATAACACCTCCTGCACATCAGCTGATACTTTCTCAGTTCTGGTATTCTGCCAGACACTCTCAGCTACCATCAGCCAAAAATCCCTCAAAGACAACTGATTGTATCCTCTGTGATACTGACTTTGGCACGATGAAGATTACCCCTGCCATCATTCGCAAAGCCCTGAACCTTCCCACTGCTACAAAAGAAAAACCTTTTGTTCCTCTTCCTGACCACAAGAAACATTCAGACAGGGAAGCCATCACTGCATATTTCGATGCAATGGGCTACATATGGGAAACTGGGAGGGACAAGAAGCCTGAGAAGAAGCTGACCCTCATCAAGAAATCTAAAATGCCCAGCGAGATGAATTTCATCTTCGCTCATCTGATTAGCTGCATGACTGCAAAGACAGACTCATCTGATCAAGCCTCTCAACCTCAGCAAGCAATGGGATATGCATTGCTGAAAGGTCTACATATAGACTGGGCATCGATAATCTACGATGATCTGGTACAAAGAGTAGATTCTGCCGCTGACCGATCTCCATGGGTTTCTTATCCCAGATTCATCAGCGCCGTCTTCCAAACTGGCCTGAAGGACAGCTACCCATTAGATGGTGACCTGAAACTCTCTCAGGTTGGTCCTAAAGTTCTCTACTTCAAACCAGTGGAAAACGAGGTACGTCTTTCTACACTTTTAACTCTTCTCAACCATACTTCTTCTACTTCTGCAGCTCCTTCAGCGGACAAACCCCTCGCTGATACCCAGGCTGCAACCCCCATTCCTTCTCATAAAAGGAAAAACTCACCTACCCAACTTAGTTCCAAAAGTTCTAAGAAAACCAAGGAGCAACCCCAACAATCTCATGCTGAAGACTCCTCAGCTCATCTTGAAGAGCTAAAGGAACGTTCAGTGGTACGCTCTGCCACACCTGAACAAGCCACCCACTCCATCCAAACTTCAGCGTCTCTAAACGCTGAGGTTTCAAACTTGGAATCTACCCAACCTCCTTCAGTCTCTCAAAAGACTGGAGAAGTATTTCTCAGCGGATCCAACGCTGAACTCCGCACCCTACCAACATTCTCAACCTTCGCTTCTCTCTCTACTCAATTGGTCACTAATCCAGTTGTCATTGGAACAACCGTCATTCCTCCAGAAGCTAAAGCTGATACTCAAGGAATGATTGCTACAGGACCTGCAGAACTGACCATGCGTACATGCACTCTCGATGACGACATGGAACTCTTCTCAGGGCACATAAATTTTGACGATTTCACCAACCCTCCTGCAGGGACACACCAAACCATATACACTGTAACTGAACCCGAAACTTCTGAGCTTTCCTTTGTTCACAAGTACTTATCTGTTACAGGTCCTAATTTGGGAGACATCAACGCCTCTCTGAAGAACTTGGAGACGAAGCTGACAGGTCTCACCACTACTCTCTCTGACAACTCTACAGCTGTAACAAACGCTGGAGAGAATCTTACAAAGCTGACAACAGTGGTGGAAGAGAAAGCCTCCAAAGTTGACTTGGAGAAGATTGATAAAAGCCTTGGCGACTTTGCAAAAGTGCTCGCTGACATCTACACTGACTACACCTCTCTCAAGACTTTAGTTTCATCCATGTCCAACGAATTCACAACGCTAAAGACATCGGTTGGAAAACTCGAGGGAGACATGGTCGCTGTAAAGACTGACGTAAGCTCTGTAAAGACTGACGTTGGTTCAATGAAGATAATGATGCAGCAGATACTGACTAACACGTCCGCCCCTGCCCTTGCCCCTGCACCTGAAAACTTTACTACGGCGGATCGTGCTGAACTCTTGAAGATCAGTCCTGCTATCTCTGGCCTAGAAGACATAGTAGCAGCGATTGAAGTTTATATGGGGATCCCTGGCCAAGAAGACAGGGAACCTAAAACAGCTGCTGAGTCAACACATTCCTCCCCCATTCATCATGAAGAAGAGGGGGGGGGGGGAGAAGAAGAACACTGAAGACCTTCTCCACGATGAATCTGTCGAGGAGGAGAAGACTGAAGACCTTACGCTTGCTGAAGAGAGTGAGAAGACAGCTGAAGAAGCTGCTGCTGGACCTCAGGGAGTTGAAAACCCTGAGGGAACCGAGAAGCTTACCTATGTATCTGAGGGGAGCAACTCGAAGAAGATGCTGAAGAAACTGAGTCTGAAGCTGAAGATGAAGAAGCCGTCGACATCTCTGATGATGAACCATCCTCTTCTTCAAAGAATGATGATGATGACGATGATGATGATGACTCCTTTATCGTCAAGCCTGCTCAGAGGATTAAAGCTCTTAAAGGGATCGTGATAAAAGAATCCATAGGGGAGCGGACCAAGACAAAACCTTCAGCGTCCGAAGCTGACAAAGGAAAGAACAAAGGCCTCGCTGAAGAAGACAATCTGGCGATCTTGCTTGAAAAGCCGGTTTGTCAGGTACACTAAATCTTCCTTACTACATCCCTCCTCTATACACTATCAGTTCTACTCTCCACAGCCTATACACTCAAACCAATTTCCTTTTCTCTGATTCTACCCAAGTTCTTATTCGAAAGATCGCTGTGGTTCAGCTAGTCCTCTCCCCTGTTTGAGGATATCGCTGAAGTTTCTACAACTGCGACTTCACCAACAATAATCCCAGTTGTTGCTGAAGAAATAATCCCAGTCTTGGATTTGATCTCTGAGACTGATGAACCTGAAGAACAAATGCTCGCTCATACAAACAGACCTTCCTTGGTTCCTCAAAAACCAAGTGAAGATGATCAGAGAAGAAGAGAAGAAATAATAAAGAAGTTTGAGGCTCAGCGAATCATTCTGAAGCGTGATCAACTTCCTTCCGTTCCTTAAAAGTTCAAACTTTCACAAAAGGAGTACAAGGATCACCTAAGAGCTGAACGTCTAATCGCTGAAAGAAGAGAAGCTGAAGAAAAAGACAGAGAACTCGCCATCCAGCTTTCTCGACAATCAGTGAAAGACCCCAAGCTGAAAAGAGCTCCAATTGAAGTTCAACGTCAGCTATGGGAAGACGCCAAGAAGATCGTTGAAGAAAAGAGAACTGTGTCCAAATCTACTTTGATCTGGTGTCAAGAAAAGGTTCATTTCAGACATCGAGTTTCCAGAATAATCAAGGTACTCATCGCTGGAAGATCAACCCTCAAAGTTTCAATCGCTGAAATCGAGATATTCAGAGAGAATGATCAGTACGAAAAATTCTATGAGGAAGCTATCACGCCGTACGGTCTCTCTGAATGGTTGGAGATCAGATTAGCCATACAGAAGTCTCAGTCTAAGTACAAAGAACATTTCGAAAAGCTGATAAACAAGCAGATCGACTTAGTCTATTCTTGTGTGGATATTCCTCCTCCTCCTCCTCTCGAAAGTCAGAAAATAAGGGCCTCAGCGAAGAAAAAGTCTAAATCTTCAAATGATGGTCCTCGTATAAGAAATGAAACTGGTATTGGTTTTTCCTGTGCTGAAGTCCTTGGTCCTGACCCTGATCTTTCCGGACTTGACACATCTCTTCCTTTTGGTGAGACTTTCATCCCTGGGAAAGTCATAAGTGAACCCTATGGGATATTCTTTATCGACTATGATGGACGAAAGCGTTTTCAACGCATCTCTGAGCTTCCCATCATTCCCATCGAACAGCTGAAAGATCTTATCTACTGGTGTGACTTCAAGAATGACATTCAGGCACGACATCTGAAACCCTTGATCTTTGAAGAAGCGCTGAACAAAAGAAATCAAGGAGTAACAGTTCCTGACTGGATGATTCCCACATCAATGACCCTTGATGAACTTCTCATTAAGGAAGAACCTTTATAAGCTGATATAATCGCCTAATTCTTCTATTGTATCAGTTATTCTTCTGTACTTGTAATTTATTTCGCTTGTACTTATTATCTTTCCACTTCCCTTTGTAATCTGATACGAAGTTTAATGAAAGATTTCAGCGAAAGTACCTTACTCCATCAGTACAGAAAAGATCCCAGAAAACAGTAAAAGGGACAAATATTTTATGAGTTCTTTTTATCCTTATGTTTTCATTAAATAGCAATTTTCTCTGTTGCTATGTCATAATCAAATAGGGGGAGATTGTTGATCCAAACCCTCAGTGATTTGATAAGGACCCTCTCTTTATACTTAGTGAAAATTGTAAGTAAACAATATGTATCAGAGTTTCACTATCGCTGATAAGTACTAAGACCTTACAGTACCGCTGATAGGAACTCTCGCTCTTTAGATTAATCATTCAGCGAACACTGTTCACCATAATGTTCTGAGTCTGTGCAGTACTTATGGTGATCGCTGATAAGTTAGTTGTTTACTTATGATCTCTGAAGACAAGTTTCACGTCAACATAGGTTCTACGCTGAAGTCGAAGATCAAGCTCAAGAACCAGCGACAAGTCTCCTAATGAACTGATGCGTATCCGCGAAGACTCATATTTGTCCACTCAACGTGAAGTATCAAGTACAAGACTTCAGCTATCGCTGAACTTTATCATTCGCTGATAAATAATGATGAAGCGATGATTCTACGAAAGATGACCATGAAGTCCTCCGTAAAAAAATACTTTTGTCTTAACCACCCTTGCACGACTCCGTACTATATGTCAGAAAAGAACCTCCTTATTGTCTGAAATCGTACAACCACTCTGATAGTACAGTGTTCATTCATGCGGCTACTAAGGTTGTCTACAAAGGTCAATGCCATGCAACCAATGAGCTGCTGCCACGTGTAAAGTGTAAACTGACATGCATTAAATGCATGCAGTATATAAAGAGATGAACTCACTTCATTTTGAAGTAACTTGCTAACTCTAGACAAGTTCATCCTCTTATCTCAAGATATGTTATTATTAGTAATTTCCTTATCTTTCTTAGTGCAAGAAACTTAGTGTTCCAACTTGTTTAGATTTAGGTTTATCCTTAATCTTGTTTCCGCAACAAGCTGTAAATTGTTAATGATTTATCAATAAACAATTTAGAAAAGTAAAATCTGTGTTTTTGTATTCAACCCCCCCCCCCCCCCCCCTTCTACAAACTTGTATAGGCCTTCGGGACCAACATGCAGCTAAAGCTATTCCCAACCTGAACCTGTTGCACATGCCGACAATTAAAAAGGTTAGGCTAACGCCTAGTGAGTTCAAGAGTTTATATCATGAGCAAATAATTTGGTAGACCAAAAGATTCAACTTGACTCATGATTTCCAAAAAGAGATTTGTATAAAATACACCGACAACCCAATTTCCAAACGCACACAATTTCCGTGAGGAAAGCTTTCAATAAAAATTATTTCTCCGCAATGGACTCAAATCCAAAACTCACCCAAGAGGTAAATAAATAATAAATTCTCAAATAGTCATCAATGCGAATAATACCCCAATAGTGGAAAACATCCAAAAAAGGATGAGACATAAAATACCATACATCAATCATGGAAAACAATCCATATGCATATAATACGACACCGACAACGCCGATAAACAAAATACTCGAAAACAACATCTTCGGTGACGGGGGAGACCTGATTTCATCGAATGTGGCGAACACACAAGTTAAACCACAATTATAAAATACAAACATGTTTCATGGATGGGAAAACATATGACATCAACCATATCCAGATCTCTAGTCAATTATAGACATCAACCCAAACCGGATCTTTAGTCTATTGTGACATCAATCCAAACTGGATCACTAGTCAATTGTGACATCAATCCAAACCGGATCTCTAGTCAATTGTGACATCAATCCAAACCGGATCTTTAGTCAAGTGAGGCATCATCCTAAACTGGATCTCTAGCCTAGTGAGACATCAACCCAAAACGGATCTTTAGTCCACGGAGACATCAACCCATACCGGATCTCTAGTCTATTGAGGCAACAACCCAAACTGGATCTATAGCCTAAAACCACCAAGTTCAACCCGACCGGATCTTTACCTTGGAATCCCACCATCCAAAACAAGCTTACTTAATCTAGAATTTATACATGACCCCAAAAGAATAACCAATGCATTCAAATCATGTAATTCTCAAATACGATGCAATTCATGCAAAACATAGCCCAAGCCCACGTCGAGCTTATCAAAACCGGGCAAATGCCCTCACGACTCAACAGAGTCCAAAACCGAGCCATAAGCTCAAAAGATCCAATGATCATTTATAAAAGTCAACTCATGCAAATGAAGTGTGTCTAACCCACACCATACAAACACATGCTCCGAGGCATGATTAACTCAAAACCCCTTCATTGCCACTTTCCCAATGAAGTCAAACCATACATGCATATATATATATATGTGTATACGTATACTCAAATCCTTTATAACATGACAATGCATAAAATTTGCAGTGGTTGATTAGACCCAAAGGCACCACGTATACATAATCGTCAATTAGTCTTCACATATAAGACAAAACCCTCAAAGAGGCACATACTCGAATAAAACGCAACTAAGCACATAACATATCCACGACTCCACCTCGAGCTACTAAAACCGGCAAACACTCAAAAGACCCATTTGAGTATAAATAAAGCCCTTAAAGGAAAAATGAACGTTTGGCTAAATACGCTTTGCCCACACGGTTACGTAAACCAAAATACATCGTTATCCAAAATCTTTGCTTTTAATTCTCAATTGGCATCCGACCCAAAATAAAAGGTTTACAACTCTCAAAATATTCATAAGGTCGAGATTGACCAAAATCCCCAAACTCACCCGTTCACATTTTCAAAACGTAACATATCATAACTATTGCATAATCTCAACAAACACTAGAAGTGTATTTTGACCAAACAACCTTCACTTATGCAATAAATCAACAAAACACTTTCATTTGTGATTTGTTTATCAATCACTCAAAATCCCCAAATGTGGGTGTTTTACAAGATTTGTAAAGCTTAGCACTTTGACTAATCAAAACCCACTAATTAACTCAACAGATGATAATTTCATATAAAGCACACAAATACTTTAAAATAAACACTTTGGCATGTACAACGTTTTCACAAATCAACTTGAACTCACCTTGCTAGATTTAGGCTAAATCTAGATTTTTTCCAAACGTAAGCTCCTTTGAAGAAACATGAATCTTCAAGTCCAAATCTTCCAAAAACCTAGATCCATATGTTTCCATCCATTAATATCCAGATCTAACCATGTAGAATTATTCCCAACATTTTACATCAAAATCCTAACTTACACCAAAACTCTAATCCTCATAGATGAAGAAGGAGAAGATTTCCTTAACCAATCGTAACCAAAATCACACCAATAAAATCCCCAATGGAATAGAGGATGAAAACAACAAAACCCTAACTTTTGGGTGGAGAGAGATTACCTTCATCACTTAAATCCTCCAAATAAAAGCTCATAGTCTCCACAAAAGCTTCAAGTTTCCATATCTTCAACAATGGTGGAAGTGAGTTTGATTTGAGTGGAGAAGATGAAGAAGAGGAGGAAGCGTTTGAGGTTTTCTTGGGAGAAATCGACTTAGAGAGAGAGGGACTGAGTTAGGGTTGTGAAATAAAGTGGGGGAAGAGAGAGGGGAATGGCCTTAAAAGCAAACAATTATTTCATCAGACACATCGCGGACGTCCGACTGGTGCATCCCGCGGACGTCCAGCCTCAACCTGACCGAAACCCCAAAATATCTCTGTTGTTTCCGCGAACGACATGCGGATTTCCGCGCTACGCGGACGTCCGGCCCTGCGCCCATGCGGACGTCCGCAACTCCAAAATTCGGATTTCCAATTTTTTGGGGTGTTACAATCCTCCCAACCTTAGAATGATTTTGTCCTCGAAATCTAATACCCATACACCCCGCGGTTACTGAACTCCACGCTTTTCATGATTCCTCAGTCCCCGCTGAAATTCAAACTTCTTCATACAGAACTACTATGACAACTTCATACTGATGCTCACGACCAATATCCGCTTAGGTACATTATACTTATATACGGGTGAAAGGTCAATCTACTAGAGAAACTACCAACCAGATGACTTCGGTTGTCTTCCAGCCTTAAGTGTTCCATACTTCCCCGATGACGGGTCCCGACTCTAAATCAATCCGTGTCCACACACTCTTAAATTTCTCCACTTAGCCCAAGGTTTGATCACATCTGAAACCAACGAACCTCCAAATCTAAGGTTCTCGCTACTGAACTGGCACTTACTTCTAACGAGTCCCATTAGACTCCAACACCGACGGTCGTCACTGACCCATCAATTACACCACTCAAAAAACATGTCTAATTACCAATCATCCAATCGACATATTCTTTTACCACATGAGGAGGGCCATCCCGCTAAAACTATTTGTCACAATCGAACCTCTTAGGATCATCACAACCGATACCATAATTTATTAAAATTGGTTACACCCTCCAATTACACTAGTGGTTTTTTTGGCCTCGAAATCTAAAAGTTGACACCTAGTCACACCACCAAAACCCGACTCATCACAGAGCTCCACACACGAGCCTCATTCCTCGAACATCCCTCCAAATTCAAGGTCATCTATTCGGTTTAAAGGGTCCTACACGTTCTTCATACAAAGCTGGCAAGCCCGCAACAAGGTTGCCGAAGTGAACGGTTAACATAAGCATTATCAGAGGACACTGCAAGTCCCACCCTTCAGTTGCCCACAAGAAATAATTCGAGCCGCAAACGACACCATACGGCTCACGGTAATAACACGCGTCAAAAACCCAATCTTTCACTGAAAGGTTCTACATGCCCTCACCCTTTAACTGGGGTTGCTCAACCTCACCAAGCCTAATGAGTTCAAGGTTTTCAAGTGACAGACTCAACAAATATGCAAATAAAGTTTTCACTAGATTTTTCAACGCGAAGGTTTTTATACTAACATAACATACGTACAAAAACTTACCACTACCTAGCCGGTAGATGCACAAACATGGACACACTCGTCCCACGTATGAAAACTCATTTTTGAAAACTATTTCATCGCAAATCAGTTTACTAACGAAACGTAAAACGTACTCGACAACTTTTTAAAATGAACCGCTTGGGTCCCAACACGGGTTTACTTGTGCTAAACACGCAAAGTAATTTCCTACATTAAAATAGCGTTCAACAATCTGTTTGTACAAACTTCAAAAGAAAGATTTACACGACATCAATTCCTAAAATTCTCTTTTTAACCATAAAACGACATGACCTGTAATTCATTAGCAACTTCGCATGTGTCAGTTTGTTTGCAGAGAAACGAAGCAATTCATATACACACCTTGGTTAAAACACGACATGATTTGGGCCATCTCCCAGTTTTAAATCGAATAACATGATATTTTCATCATTTGGTAATATCGGTTTAAACATCGAAAAGGAATCTCAAATCAAAATTTGCATGCCGATCTGTACACTTTCTTAGTAGTCACTCTGAAATAGTATAGCACATACCAGATGGTCCATACTAAATTTTCAAAGTAGAAATTCATTAAATCAAATTTCAAAACTTCTCATTCAGTCATATAATAACAAGTAAATAAAATCCTTTTTGACCATGCTCGCACACATCAACGTGTTTTTTCTCAAAACTTCGGAAAACAATACGTGCACATAATTTGATTGACACATAAAATAATTCAAATCAACTTCAAACCTTAAACCGTACAGGCGATGCACATTAACGCCCCAAAATAGTGGCTACAAAACTATTCATGTCAATATATCAATATAGTGCATTTGCGAGGGCATCAAAATGCCAACAAACGAGAGTGCATAAAACAAAACATTAGAGACGTACAATCATGATGCTCTTATATGCATTACTCACACCACGTATAAATCAATTTGCACACCTAGCAAGTTGCAACAAAATATGCTACCACGATTCTCAAAGGAGAAGCCATGTGGCATCAAAACTTTAAAACCACTCTTTTTGATGCAATACGACATAAAGCACATTTCTCATCAAAATTCGTATGCCACACAATACTCACTAAAACCCATGGATTAACGCACACAATCATTCAAGTCTGCACACGACAAAGTGTCACCCATGCAACGCAAAACGTCGTAAAACGAAATTCCATCATACTCCACAAGACTTCCATCAAACTCGATGGAACTCAACGGCATCCAACCAATTAAATGGCGCCAAAGTTTTCGTTTTCAATAATCAACTCGCATAAAACAACGTTATGTCCAAATCATCATAATTCCAAAAATCTTCTTTTTGTTGCAACACAAAATAAAATAACACCCCTTCGTCAAGACTCCAAAAACAAAATTCTCATTAATGCTCAACACCGACACAAGGGAAGGTAACTCTCCGTCCAAACCTTAACATATGTGGAGGTGATCCAATGTTAAAGTCGTAAGTCGCGGTTACTTGTCCAAAATCATAAATGACATTAAAATATGGATATCACGGTATCCGAAAGTAGCATTGGACACAACAACGAATAAAGCATGTCTCGACAGAATTTACAATTGTTTGCAATAAAATAATCCCATGCACGTTCCAAAATCATGGTTTAAAATCTTGTGTGTGCCAAACGTTTTCCAAGACTTCACAACACCGTCCATACGACGATTTGAAACACAAAAATAATTGATGCAATTTACTTTTAAAATAAAATAAATTTCGTGCATATATTTAATCGGCACTCAACGCCCAGGTCACACACCTCTCATTCCTTTGATCACTCTATCGTCATCCGGATGCTTAAACATCTTAACGCAAAATTGAAATTCACTTCGACTAACCTTATAATTTTCTCCTCGAATCAAGGTCAATTCAATAAGCCCATGGATCCAATCCAACCATCAATTTCGACCCGCACGGTCCACTTAATGCAATCACCATGCTTACCGCCACTCCAAATGGCAAATGCTAAAATTGTCAACCTCTTCTAACGACTATTCGCTTAGAACTCCTTCACTACCCCAACGGTCATCACACTAGACTCGTTCAAGTACTCCTATGTAACTGGTAGGTTCACCATAACACTGGCCAGGTGAAATTATGAGCGTACCGTACATGATCATCCTTACTACTCTTGACGCGACTTCTCGTTTCTAGTGACTCCAATAGCCTCCAAATATCCTATCTTAGAGTGCCTAATGGTGCAATTTCACTCTCATTTACTTAAAGAACGCTAGTTTGAGTCTAGGTATCCAAAAGTCAACACCTAATTCTCTCAAACTTATGCTCTGATACCAAATTGTAACACCCTCAAAATTGGAACGACCAACTAACTTTAATTTCGATAAAATAACCAAAAGAGGATAAAATCATTTCTACAGACTGTTAATGCCAAAAATCGCACAAAAGTATAACTTAAGGTCGATGTGGACTTTAAACATCTAAAGAAATGTATCTCAGCCAAGCAACACAATCGCAAGGAAAAAAGCAAAAAAGACAGGAGATTTGGTGACGCGGAAAACCCCAAAACGAGGGAAAAAACCGCGGTCGACTGTGTTAGAGTCGACAGTGCACTATGGTCTCCAATCATGGGCGACAATCTTTTGGAAACAAGTATTTTGTGTACAATAAGTTACAATTATAGAAAAAGTAAACTTAGTCGTGTGTAAATGACGTGTGTCATGCGGTTTATACTGCTGTCGTGTGGTTTGTACTGCTGTCGTGCGAATATGCTTTTGCGGTATTCGTGTGAATGTCTTGTGAATTACTGTATTTCTGGTGTAGAGTTGCTAAGGAAGTCGATGGAGAAAATTGGAATGCCCCCGAATTGGTTGCATCATAGGCTCTTTTATAGCTTTCGTTGGCCATTAATGGTGCCTTTATGGCGCACTTTGTAACCGCTGCCGGGCTCTGAATGCCATTGATGATTGGTTTTGTAACCACTGTCGGGCCATTAATGTCATTGATGACTCGTCCGTTACTGGTCGTTGTGCCATAAATGCCCGTAGACCTGCATTAATGAACAAAAGAAACGGCTGTTGACCATGAATGGTTAGTGTAATCGTAAGACCATCTTAAGTTCAGGACGTCGGTCTTATGGAGCATACGACCGTTGCCGAAATACAAGACCATGCATATGACTGTAAATGTCTCGTAAGACCTTATTTTAATATAAGAATGATCTTATGAAAATGTCGTAAGACTAGATCGTAAGACCACTAGGTCATAAGACCAAGATGATGATGTTGTAGGAATAGGTCGTAAGACCAGGTCGCATGACCAGGATGTCCGGATGATGCTTTCGTAGTACTTGAGTGATATAAGACCGACGACAGGAGACCGTCGACGTAAGACCGACAAGTCGTAACTAGCGACATAAGACTAGTGACGTAAGACTAGTAACATGTGACTGGCGATGTGTGAAGTGCGACGTGTAACATGCGACACGTGACGTGCGATCACGAGATGTAAAGACACTATCTTGAATGACTATTGACGCAAGATGTTTCTTTTTAATAACCAACTATCGTATGTGGGGGATATGGCAATAATGGGTATTATCCTTGTCGATCGGGGGTATGACCGTCGTAGATATCCTTGATCATGGGTCATGTCAAATCGGTCGAGGGTGTGATTTTTTACCCAAACAGTTAGCCCCCCCGAGATTTGAATTTCATATCTCGTACCAAGGTAAAATGTGTTGCTACGGAGACGTGTCACTTTTGCTAGATGGATCATTTAGAAGAAAATCGACTTGGTCAGCTTTGAATTGGGAGACCGGTCGACAGTGTACAAATGACTCATCTATTAAGAAAAATGTTTTCTAAGTAAGTTGCGACGATCGAAAGATGACCTTTAATGCGCAAGTTACTTGTGGTATTCATACATTAATGTGAAGGATGAAAAACTAACGACGATCGTAAGACGATCTTAAAACACAAGGAACTGATGATGATCAATCAAAATGAGACGTATGGATCGGGAGTCAATCGTAAGACGATTGGGCTGAAATAAAGCTTGGCGGCGATCATAAGATGATCGAACCAAGATAAAATTTAAGAATCTTGCGATACAGTCGTTAAAGTCTTATGTTCTGGCGTTCCGAGCCGATACGATCGTTATAGACTTTTGATCTGGCGTTTAGAGCCGATATGGTCGTTAGAGACCTATGATCTGGCGTTCTGAGCCGATACGGTCGTTATAGACTTTTGATCTGGCATTTAGAGCTGATATGGTCGTTAGAGACCTATGTTACGTTGTGTAAGTTTTGCTTTAGCGATAATCGGTAAAAATTTTACCTTTCTATTGAACCCGCGTATTATTTCGACTCATACATGTCATGGACATATGTAATATCAACTGTAAAATTCATTAAGTACAAAAATGAACAAGAGGTCGTGCGACTGGGGCATCCATTGTAATACAACGATTAGAACATAAGTCATAAGAATTTCATATTTTTGAACCGTATAAGCAAACATAAGCGCATGCGATCCAATCATTTATTCAGAACATGAAATTTTTCTAAGTTAAAGAACTTAGATCATGGGTCGCTAGACCAAACGATCGTACGAATAGATCGTACGACGAAACTTGAGTCGAATGCCCCTGTGATAGAATATTCAAGTCATAGACCTGAACATTTATGTCATGCGACCTTGCGAGATTAAAGTCGTGTAGTAGACTTTGCAATCTTATGTCGTGTGATCTGCAATAAAACAATGTCAGAGGTTGGTCGTTGGCTTTTCAGATGCGCTGCATTCCAGCTGCGCGGGATATCTCGACCGTCGAGGGTTTGGAGCCGACAGGCACCTTTACCCACGACTTTTGATATACGATAAGGACCTTCCCACTTGGTGAAAAGTTTACCTGCATTAAGCTCTTGAGTGCTTTGGAACACTCGTCGGAGGACGTAGTCGCCTTCTTGAAAGTCTTTTGCTTTGACATTCTTATTGGAATGCCGCTCGACCGCTTGCTTTTGCGATGCCATTCTGATCAATGCTGATTCTCTAAGCTTTTCAAGGACGTCAAGGTCATAATTTACATCAACCAAGTTATGGTCGATGGAGGTATGCCTCGAGGTTGGGAACTGGACCTCGACCGGCAAAACTGCTTCGTCACCATAGACCAAAGAGAAAGGGGTTTGTCCTGTGGACGTGTGGGGCGTCGTGCGATTTGCCCACAGGACCGAAGGGAGCACTTCGACCCATTTTTCCCTTTGCAGCTTTCAATCTTTTCTTGATCGAGGCAATAATGGTCTTATTGCTCGACTCAACAAGTCCATTTGCCTGGGGATACCTGATGGCGTCTCGTCGCAGTGTTGGCCAAAAGTCACCTTGTTGAGAGATACGATTAGCCAAACTACGACCTCCTGAGTGATTGCCACACTCCCCGTCATGCATTTCTTGAAGGATCTTCTGAACTTGACTCTTGGTTGTGATTATACGGTTAATCTTGCGACTTGCCTTTATTGGCAATCCTGAGATTAAAATGTGCGAGTCGCACTTATTGGCGACTTTTGCGTTTTGACATGCGTCTTACCATGACTGGTGATTGTGGGATTCAATGTAAAAATCGTCTTTATTGACGACATATGTCATGACTAGCGATCATGAGATTTCAACATGCGAGTCACTTTTATTGGCGACCGAGAATTTTAACCTGTGTTTTGCCATGACTGGCGATTGTAAGAAAAAAAGGTGAGTCGTCTTTTATCGACGACTATAAATTGCAACCTGCGTTTGCCATGACTGGCGATCAGAAGATTTAAAAATGTAAGTCGTCTTTCATTCACGATTATAAATTACAATATGCATTTTAAGTCGTAGAGACTTTGTTTTTCACGATGTAAATCGTAAGACATGCGATGTAATTCTTAGAGACTTTTTTTTCTCACGATGTAAATCGTAAGACCTGTATTTATATGATTTTGCAAGCCTGCAATGTAAAATCGGGGGTGGTCGTTGGTTTGACCAATGATCCTTTGAGGCTTAAATCAACATTTATATGTTAGATCATAATAATTGAACGAGGAAAATATACTTAGAGTATATATATAGAGTTGTTCTAAGTGGGACGTCACAGTTACCCGTTACACGGAGTCGATAGGCGCCTTTTTTCGAGGACTTTTGAAATCAAATGCGGTATTTTTCAGTTTGTGAAGGGTGTTCCGAGCCTCCGAGTCCCTTAGATGATGCGATACATGTGATACTTTGACGGAGCATTTTTTTATCAGGGCTTGAATCTGGCTTCGAGCCGTATTCAATTCCAATTGAAGTTGAATCAGTGGATCTTGACAATTTGCCATATACCTGAATAAACTTTACAAGATCGTTAGAGCGATATGTGTGTTGGCTTGAGATTTTCTCTAGATGGGTTACCACGGATGGCGCCAAACTGTTAATGCCAAAAATCGCACAA
This sequence comes from Saussurea involucrata, assembly GCA_033807775.1. NCBI lineage: Eukaryota > Viridiplantae > Streptophyta > Magnoliopsida > Asterales > Asteraceae > Saussurea > Saussurea involucrata. The sequence goes on from CM066326.1 coordinate 62,430,332, forward strand.
AAGTATAACTTAAGGTTGATGTGGACTTTAAACATCTAAAGAAATGTATCTCAAGCCAAGCAACACAATCGCGAGGAAAAAAGCAAAAAAGACAGGAGATTTGGTGAAGCGGAAAACCCTAAAACGAGGGAAAAACCCGCGGTTGACTGTGTTAGAGTCGACAGTGCACTATGGTTGCCAATCAGGGGCGACAGTCCTTTGGAAACAAGTATTTTGTATACAATAAGTTACAATTGTAGAAAAAGTAAACTTAGTCGTGTGTAAATGACGTGTGTCGTGCGGTTTGTACTGCTGTCGTGCGAAGATGCTTTTGCGGTATTCGTGCGAATGTCTTGTGAATTACTGTATTTCTGGTGTAGAGTTGCTAAGGAAGTCGATGGAGAAAATTGGAATGCCCCCGAATTGGTTGCAGCATAGGCTCTTTTATAGCTTCCGTTGGCCATTAATGGTGCCTTTATGGCGCACTTTGTAACCACTGCTGGGCTCTGAATACCATTGATGATTGGTTTTATAACCACTGTCGGGCCATTAATGTCATTGATGACTCGCCCGTTACTGGTCGTTGTGCCATAAATGCCCGTAGACCTGCATTAATGAACAAAAGAAACGGCTGTTGACCATGAATGGTTAGTGTAATCGTAAGACCGTCTTAAGTTCAGGACGTCGGTCTTATGGAGCATACGACCGTTGCCGAAATACAAGACCATGCATATGACTGTAAATGTCTCGTAAGACCGTATTTTAATATAAGAATGATCTTATGAAAATGTCGCAAGACTAGATCGTAAGACCACTAGGTGATAAGACCAAGATGATGATGTTGTAGGAATAGGTCGTAAGACCACCAGGTCGTAAGACCAGGTCGCAGGACCAGGATGTCAGGATAATGCTTTCGTAGGACTTGAGTGATATAAGACCGACGACAGGAGACTGTCGACGTAAGACCAATGAGTCGTAACTGGCGACACGTAACTGGCGACATAAGACTAGTGATGTAAGACTAGTAACATGTGACTGGCGATGTGTGAAGTGCGACGTGTAACATGCGACACGTGACGTGCGATTACGAGATGTAAAGACACTATCTTGAATGACTATTGACGCAAGATGTTTCTTTTTAATAACCAACTATCGTATGTTGGGGATATGGAAATAATGGGTATTATCCTTGTCGGTCGGGGGTATGACCGTCGTAGATATGCTTGATCATGGGTCATGTCAAATCGGCCGAGGGTGTGATTTTTTTACCCAAACACAGACCATCCTTGAAAATACCTCAAAATTTAAACACCATAGTTTTCACAACTAATAACTCAAGACAGGTGTTACTTAACACAATTACAAGCTGCTAATCCCAAATAAGTGCGGAAGACTTCACTAAGCGAAATCACTTCTCGTGCACTCTACTAGCACTCATCACTTCACAGTGTAGCTAAAGCTATTCCCAACCTGAACCTGTTGGTTGTTGCACATGCCAACAATTAAAAAGGTTAGGCTAACGCCTAGTGAGTTCAAGAGTTTATATCATGAGCAAATAATTTGATAGACCAAAAGATTCAACTTGACTCATCATTTATCAAAGTCAACTCATGCAAATGAAGTGTGTCTAACCCACACCATGCAAACAAATGCTCTGAGGCATGATTAACTCAAAACCCTTCATTGCCACTTTCCCAATGAAGTCAAACCATACATGCATATATATATATATATATATATATATATGTATACATTTACTCAAATCTTTTATAACATGACAATGCATAAAATTTGCAGTGGTTGATTAGACCCAAAGGCACCACGTATACATAATCGTCAATTAGTCTTCACATATAAGACAAAACCCTCAAAGAGGCACATACTCGAATAAAACGCAACTAAGCACATAACACATCCACAGCTCCACCTCGAGCTACTAAAACCGGCAAACACTTAAAAGACCCATTTGAGTATAAATCAAGCCCTTAAAGGCAAAATGAACGTTTGGCTAAATACGCTTTGCCCACACGGTTACGTAAACCAAAATACATCGTTGTCCAAAATCTTTTCCTTTTAATTCTCAATTGGCCTCCGGCCCAAAATAAAAGGTTTACAACTCTCAAAATATTCATAAGGTCGAGATTGACCAAAAATCCCCAAACTCACCTGGTCACATTTTCAAAACGTAACATATCATAACTATTGCATAATCTCAACAAACACTAGAAGTGTATTTTGACCAAACAACATTCGCTTATGCAATAAATCAACAAAACACTTTCACTTGTGATTTGTTTATCAATCACTCAAAATCCTCAAATGTGGGTGTTTTACAAGATTTGTAAAGCTTAGAACTTTGATTAATCAAAACCCACTAATTAACTCAACAAGTGATAATTTCATATAAAGCACACAAATACTTTAAAATAAACACTTTGGCATGTACAACATTTTCACAAATCAACTTGAACTCGCTTTGCTAGATTTAGGCTAAATCTAGATTTTTTTTTCCAAACGTAAGCTCCTTTGAAGAACACAAATCTTCAAGTCCAAATCTTCCAAAAACCTAGATCCATAAGTTTCCAACCATTAATATCCAGATCTAACCATGTAGAATTATTCCCAACATTTTACATCAAAATCCTAACTTACACCAAAAGTCTAATCCTCATAGGTAAAGAAGTAGAAGATTTCCTTAACCAATCGTAACCAAATTCACACCAATAAAATCCACAATGTAATAGAAGATGAAAACAACAAAATCCTAGTTTTGGGGTAGAGAGAGATTACCTTCATCACTTAAATCCTCCAAATAAAAGCTCGTAGTCTCCACAAAAGCTTCAAGTTTCCATATCTTCAACAATGGTGGAAGTGGGTTTGATTTGAGTGGAGAAGATGAAGAAGAGGAGGAAGGGTTTGAGGTTTTCTTGGGAGAAATCGACTTAGAGAGAGAGAGGGAGAGGCTGAGTTAGGGTTGTGAAATAAAGTAGGGGAAGAGAGAGGGGAAAGGCCTTAACAGCAAACAATTATTTCATCAGACACAACGCGGACGTCCGACTAGTACATCCCGCGTACGTCCGACCTCAACCTGACCGAAACCCCAAAATATCTCTGTTGCTTCTGCAGACGACACACGGATTTCCGCGCTACGCGGACGTCCGACCTTACGCCCATGCGGACGTCCGCAACTCCAAAATTCGGATTTCCAATTTTTCGGGGTGTTACACCAGATGCATCCCAGCCACCGTAACGCCAATAGAAGAGTATTGGGTAATACAATTTTTCCTAAAGTGAATGATAAAAGTCGGAAACCCCGTGGATCCGACATTGTGAATGACATGAAAGAGCAAATGCACATAGATATCTCGTATTAGCAAGCTTGGCGTGCGAAGTCTTATACGCTAACTGATAGGGTTATTTTATTAACCCTATTTTAGCCATGTTTTCCCATAATTTTGAGCTACTTCCCACTTTTATCGCTTTATTTACATTTACTTTTAGATAAATGCAACAAAAATAAAGATTGAGTACAACATGTATTCAATCACAAAAATACATCACAAAACCACAAAAATAAGTAAGTTTTATATATGTTTTGTAGGTACGAAGATGCAGCCGCTTGAAGTCAAATTTTGGATCTTAAAGAATTTCGGGTCACAAAGCTTAAGGTAAAGACTTTAATTTTTGGGCCAATTGTTAGCATCGTTTTTGAGCTTGCGGATTATTAGCCTTTTTTTTGGGCCATTTTGATATTGTATTTACGAACTTTTCGTTGGGCCAAACATCCGAATTCCGCTTGGGCCGAATACAAAATCTCAGTTGGGCCGAAGACTCCTCACGATTGGGCTAAGTTTTGGATCGGTTCCGAACTTGTTTTGGGCCGAATTATGGAGCAAATCGTTGGGCTGTTTTGATGGTTTTCTCTTAGGCTTCGGCCACCTCTCCCATGGGCCCCCAATCTCAATGTCTTGTTCACCAAGTTGCTAGATTAGTATAAATATATGTATTATGGTAGTTGTTTATGCTAAAAATCACCCAAAAGGATAACTTGAGGTTGATGTGGACTTTAACAACTAAAGAAATGGATCTCAAGACCAATCAACACAATCGCAAAGTAAATAAGACAAGAAATTTGGTGACGCGGAAAACCCCAAAACGAGGAAAAAACCGCGGTCGACTTGTAGGAGTCGATAGTGCAGTATGATCGCCAATCAGGGGCGATAATCCTTTGATAACAAGTGTTTTGTGTACAACAGATCACAACAGTAGTAAATATAAACTTAATCGACCGAAAAAGGCGTGCGTCGTGTGTAAATCGTGTGAAATAAACGGTTGTCGTGCGGTTCGAACTGTTGTCGTGCGAAGGTTGCTTTAGCGATATACGTCCGAATGCTCTGTAGGCTGTTGTTGAGTTTTTGATGTGAAATAGCTTGGAACAGATAGCAAATGTTCTTTTCGGTCTTTATATAGCTTCCGTTGGTCATTAAATTTGCCATGATGACTTGTTTCGTAACCGCCGTCGGGTCTTTAATGCCATTGATAGCTCGTCCGTTACTGGTCGTTGCACCATGAACACTTTACAAAAGAAACATGTGTTGACTGTTAACGGTTAGTGTAATCGTACGACCGTCTTAAGTCTGGGACATCGATCGTACGGAACATACGACCATTAGAAAAATGCACGACCATATACTCGTCTGTAAATAACCTGTAAGACCTTATCTAAATACAAGAGTGGTCTTATGAAAATGTTATTTGAGTTTTCTATCGTTGGTCGTGAGGTGTGATTTTTTACCCAAACAGTTTGCCCATGAAATTTGAATTCTAGGCGTGAAATTCGAATTTTAAATCTGACGAAGTGGTTTGACACGTGTCGCTCGGGGAGAAATCTAGTCGGATTCCAACTGTCTTGGTTCGATTTGGATTGGAGGAAATGGAAAGGTCGTGATGTCACGACGGTGTGTCAGAGGCATAGAGCCGTTTAGAGAACAGGTGTCGGCCATCCAGGCGTTGTATGCGAAAAGGCGATAAACAGGCGTCGTCCATCTAGGGGATTGTTCAGACACGATCTTTGCCATAAATAGCGCGATCCGGGAGATCGTTTTCCTTTTATGCTCACTTGTGTTTTTAGGAAAGGATTTCAGAGAGATTTGCTTACCATCCTTTTGCATACCTCGAATGTTTATAAGTTTAGAAGGAATTTCTTTGTATTCTTCAAGTTTGAGAGAAAAAATGTCGATCGAACCAGCGAGCACCATTGTTAGTCAGGAAAGTTTAGAGGCCTTTAGGACCTTTTCCGGTATTCCCGATGCCGTTCAGATATATTCGCCGGGTCAGTTTCGTCCGTCTGAGTGCCCGAATAGGCACTTCGTTTTGTACGAATACCCTTTTAAGGTGGGTTTTAAGTGGCCATTTTCCCCGTTAGTTAGGGGGTTCTTGAGCAAGTATTCTGTTTCCCGTGCCCAAATAATGCCTCAGTTTTGGCGAATAGTCCGTATGATCGATAGGATCACCGACGAGTGGACGAGTCCGTTCATGGTGGAGGACCTTTTGGCGTCCCACGTAGTCAAGGTGGACAACTACCATCGGTACAGTTTGTTTTCTAAGTACAAGAAGGCTTAGGTCTTAGTGCTGAACACCCGGGTGAACGACCGTGGGTGGAAAGCTCGATACGTCTTCGGCAAGACGCAGTCACTCGAGCTCCTGCAGGAGGATATCACCTGGGTTACTGCCGGGTGGAAAACCAACAGTAAGTCTTTTATTTGTTGTATATTACTACCGAGTCGTGTATTATATCTGATCGTAAGTTTTTCATTTCAGCTCTTACGTTTTCTGACGTTAGCGTGTCCAAGGAAATGGAGGCGAGGATTGAAAGATTCCGGATGTACAATCCGGATGATAGATCCTTCTCCGTCCAGCGAGGTCTTAGGGACGAAGGTTCGGACGACGTGGTCCAAATACTTGGAGAGATGGACATTTCTGCCGAAGAAGAGGCAGAGGAAGAGGAGACTACAGGTAATTTTTGGTACGTTTTATCGATATGTCGTACATTTTGTTTTATACATCTTTCCTCTTATCATATCTCTGTTATTTTGTAGGTGGGTCGGGCGATATGCCTACTCACAGTGCGTCAAAGAGGGAGTCTCAACTCCTCCTGGCCCGTCAGGCCAAGGAGGTAAAGCGCAAGGCACGCCCACCCCTGTCGTCGGGGGTAAATAAATCTAAGACGGTTCTCCAGAGGGAACTATCGTCGAAGGGTGGTGACCCGTCCAGGGTCGCCACTTCTTAGAGGACGAAGACGCCACCGAGAGTCATAGATGCGACTCCGGTGAGCGTGGCCCCTCCTATGACCGGAGAAGTCGCTCCCTCCTCCTCGTCGGCCGACAAGGGTAAAAGGAAGAAGACGGGGGAGTCCACCGGTACTACGACGGTGAACTTCACGCTGCCGTACAACTTCATGGTCGGGGAGGAGATGGATAGCGACAAACTCTTCCCCGATTTGGAGAAGTTCCTTCTATCGTCCTTCAAGGAGCGACTGGAGGACGTCACGGTCGATAACATGGGGTCGCACGTCGCAGGGTTGACCTTCAAGGTACATATGATCTGTTTGTTTTTAAGTATATTTTGTCGTTGGTTTTCTAACGTTTGTGTATTCGTGCGTTGCAGGCGTTCCAAACTTCTCTTGTCTGTATGCCCATATAAATAAAATCCGTAGGGTTACCTGTTAGGGTCAAATCTGGTTGAATAGAAGTTCAAGGGCTAAATTGCTATTTATCATATTTGAACCTATTTTGTGTAACGGGCATGGGCTTACATGCCATGGGCCCAGAGTATTTAAAGTGTATTAGCTTAGAAAAATAAGCTAGTTGTCTATTTTCACTTTCATGAACGTATTGTAAACACTCTCATTATTGAAAGTAAATTGGATGACCATTGGAAATCATACTGTTCGTATTCATATCTGTTGATTTCTATTATTCGTTGCGCTGATCTGGAACTCACAATTGGTATCAGAGCAAATGGACGAATCGATTCAAAGTGATTTTTGAATTTCTGGTAAGAATTCTTTTCAAGATTTTCGACTGTGTTCTTAACTATCAAACTCATATTTTGATTCAGTTAAAATTGATAGTTTTCGTTTATTACATTCTATTCGTATCATCTTAGTAAACGAATCTGCAAGTTCTCGTTGTCCAATTCGATCATCCTAATCGTTTTTAAGCAAAATCAAAATATCAGGTTTTTGGTCTCTGTTATCATAAAAATCCAATTTTTCTAATCAAAAACTTGTTATTTGTCTTCAAATTCGATTCGGGTATTGTTATTATTGTGTTTTGTCAAGTTCCTAACCTTTCAGGAACAGCTCCAAAGAACCCTAGTCGAATTCCTGCATTTTTTGGAAACCACAGCCGTGGTTACCGGGTACTATCAGTGTGTTACCGGGTATTTTGCACCTTACCGGTAATCTTTAGTTACCGGACAACCTATCCGGATCAGTTCCTGGATACCGGTAGTCTCACCCGGTCAAGTCACTCCACCCGGTAAGGTCTCATCATCAGGTAACTTATCTCACCCGGTAAGCTAGATATTTAATCGGTAAGTTCATACTTATTCAATTGATTCATCCGATAAGCTTATCATCCGGTAACATCAAGCCATCCGGTAAGCTCTTCACCCGGTAAGTCTCTTCTACCCGGTAAGCTTGATACTTATTTATTCATTCGGTAAGTTTTTGCTTATTATTATTTCATCCGGTAAAGTTGATATACCCGGTAACCCTCAGGTCTCCGGTAACTCTACTTTATCCGGTAACTTCTGCTTATTGACTTGTTTTTCAAAATCTGATCCGGGCATTTCCAGTGGTGGAAGAGAAAGCCTCCAAAGTTGACTTGTAGAAGATTGATAAAAGCCTTGGCGACTTTGCAAAAGTGCTCGCTAACAACTACACTGACTACACCTCTCTCAAGCTTCAGTTTCATCCATGTCCAGCGAATTCACAACGCTGAAGACATCGGTTGGAAAACTCGAGGGAGACATGGTCGCTGTAAAGACTGACGTAAGCTCTGTAAAGACTGACGTTGGTTCAATGAAGATAATGATGCAGCAGATACTGACTAACACGTCCGCCCCTGCCCTTGCCCCTGCACCTGAAAACTTTACTACGACGGATCGTGCTGAACTCTTGAAGATCAGTCCTGCTATCTTTGGCCTAGAAGACAAAGTAGCAGCGATTGAAGTTTATATGGGGATCCCTGGCCAAGAAGACAGGGAACCTAAAACAGCTGCTGAGTCAACACATTCCTCCCCCATTCATCATGAAGAAGGGGGGGGAGAAGAAGAACACTGAAGACCTTCTCCACGATGAATCTGTCGAGGAGGAGAAGACTGAAGACCTTACGCTTGCTGAAGAGAGTGAGAAGACAGCTGAAGAAGCTGCTGCTGGACCTCAGGGAGTTGAAAACCCTGAGGGAACCGAGAAGCTTACCTATGTATCTGAGGGGAGCAACTCGAAGAAGATGCTGAAGAAACTGAGTCTGAAGCTGAAGATGAAGAAGCCGTCGACATCTCTGATGATGAACCATCCTCTTCTTCAAAGAATGATGATGATGACAATGATGATGATGACTCCTTTATCGTCAAGCCTGCTCAGAGGATTAAAACTCTTAAAGGGATCGTGATAAAAGAATCCACAGGGGAGCGGACCAAGACAAAACCTTCAGCGTCCGAAGCTGACAAAGGCAAGAACAAAGGCCTCGCTGAAGAAGACAATCTGGCGATCTTGCTTGAAAAGCCGGTTTGTCAGGTACACTAAATCTTCCTTACTACATCCCTCCTCTATACACTAACAGTTCTACTCTCCACAGCCTATACACTCAAACCAATTTCCTTTTCTCTGATTCTACCCAAGTTCTTATTCGAAAGATCGCTGTGTTTCAGCTAGTCCTCTCCCCTGTTTGAGGATATCACTGAAGTTTCTACAACTGCGACTTCACCAACAATAATCCCAGATGCTGCTGAAGAAATAATCCCAGTCTTGGATTTGATCTCTGAGACTGATGAACCTGAAGAACAAATGCTCGCTCATACAAACAGACCTTCCTTGGTTCCTCAAAAACCAAGTGAAGATGATCAGAGAAGAAGAGAAGAAATAATAAAGAAGTTTGAGGCTCAGCGAATCATTCTGAAGCGTGATCAACTTCCTTCCGTTCCTTAAAAGTTCAAACTTTCACAAAAGGAGTACAAGGATCACCTAAGAGCTGAACGTCTAATCGCTGAAAGAAGAGAAGCTGAAGAAAAAGACAGAGAACTCGCCATCCAGCTTTCTCGACAATCAGTGAAAGACCCCAAGCTGAAAAGAGCTCCAATTGAAGTTCAACGTCAGCTATGGGAAGACGCCAAGAAGATCGTTGAAGAAAAGAGAACTGTGTCCAAATCTACTTTGATCTGGTGTCAAGAAAAGGTTCATTTCAGACATCGAGTTTCCAGAATAATCAAGGTACTCATCGCTGGAAGATCAACCCTCAAAGTTTCAATCGCTGAAATCGAGATATTCAGAGAGAATGATCAGTACGAAAAATTCTATGATGAAGCTATCACGCAGTACGGTCTCTCTGAATGGTTGGAGATCAAATTAGCCATACAGAAGTCTCAGTCTAAGTACAAAGAACAATTCGAAAAGCTGATAAACAAGCAGATCGACTTAGTCTATTCTTGTGTGGATATTCCTCCTCCTCGTCCTCTCGAAAGTCAGAAAATAAGGGCCTCAACGAAGAAAAAGTCTAAATCTTCAAATGATGGTCCTCGTATAAGAAATGAAACTGGTATTGGTTTTTCCCGTGCTGAAGTCCTTGGTCCTGACCCTGATCTTTCCGGACTTGACACATCTCTTCCTTTTGGTGAGACTTTCATCCCTGGGAAAGTCATAAGTGAACCCTATGGGATATTCTTTATCGACTATGATGGACGAAAGCGTTTTCAACGCATCTCTGAGCTTCCCATCATTCCCATCGAATAGCTGAAAGATCTTATCTACTGGTGTGACTTCAAGAATGACATTCAGGCACGACATCTGAAACCCTTGATCTTTGAAGAAGCGCTGAACAAAAGAAATCAAGGAGTAACAGTTCCTGACTGGATGATTCCCACATCAATGACCCTTGATGAACTTCTCATTAAGGAAGAACCTTTATAAGCTGATATAATCGCCTAATTCTTCTATTGTATCATTTATTCTTCTGTACTTGTAATTTATTTCGCTTGTACTTATTATCTTTCCACTTCCCTTTGTAATCTGATACGAAGTTTAATGAAAGATTTCAGCGAAAGTACCTTACTCCATCAGTACAGAAAAGATCCCAGAAAACAGTAAAAGGGACAAATATTTTATGAGTTCTTTTTATCCTTATGTTTTCATTAAATAGCAATTTTCTCTGTTGCTATGTCATAATCAAATAGGGGGAGATTGTTGATCCAAACCCTAAGTGATTTGATAAGGACCCTCTCTTTATACATAGTGAAAATTGTAAGTAAACAATATGTATAAGAGTTTCACTATCGCTGATAAGTACTAAGACCTTACAGTACCGCTGATAGGAACTCTCGCTCTTTAGATTAATCATTCAGCGAACACTGTTCACCATAATGCTCTGAGTCTGTTCAGTACTTATGGTGATCGCTGATAAGTTAGTTGTTTACTTATGATCTCTGAAGACAAGTTTCACGTCAACATAGGTTCTACGCTGAAGTCGAAGATCAAGCTCAAGAACCAGCGACAAGTCTCCTAATGAACTGATGCGGATCCGCGAAGACTCATATTTGTCCACTCAACGTGAAGTATCAAGTACAAGACTTCAGCTATCGCTGAACTTTATCATTCGCTGATAAATAATGATGAATCTCTGATTCAACGAAAGCTGATCATGAAGTCCTCTGTAAAAAATACTTTTGTCTTAACCACCCTTGCACGACTCCGTACGATATGTCAGAAAAGAACCTCCTTATTGTCTGAAATCGTACAACCACTCTGATACTACACTGTTCATTCATGCGGCTACTAAGGTTGTCTACAAAGGTCAATGCCATGCAACCAATGAGCTGCTGCCACATGTAAAGTGTAAACTGACATGCATTAAATGCATGCAGTATATAAAGAGATGAACTCACTTCATTTTGAAGTAACTTGCTAACTCTGGACAAGTTCATCCTCTTATCTCAAGATAGGTTATTATTAGTAATTTCCTTATCTTTCTTAGTGCAAGAAACTTAGTGTTCCAACTTGTTTAGATTTAGGTTTATCCTTAATCTTGTTTCCGCAACAAGCTGTAAATTGTTAATGATTTATCAATAAACAATTTATAAAAGTAAAATCTGTGTGTTTGTATTCAACCCCCCCCCCCCCCCCCCCTTCTACAAACTTGTATAGCCTTCGGGACCAACATGCAGCTAAAGATATTCCCAACCTGAACCTGTTGCACATGCCGACAATTAAAAAGGTTAGGCTAACGCCTAGTGAGTTCAAGTGTTTATATCATGAGCAAATAATTTGATAGACCAAAAGATTCAAATTGACTCATGATTTCCAAAAAGAGGTTTGTAAAAAATACACCGACAACCCAATTTCCAAACGCACACAATTTCCGTGAGGAAAACTTTCAATAAAAATTATTTCTCCGCAATGGACTCAAATCCAAAACTCACCCAAGAGGTAAATAAATAATAAATTCTCAAATAGTCATCAATGCGAATAATACCCCAATAGTGGAAAACATCCAAACAAGGATGAGACATAAAATACCGTACATCAATCATGGAAAACAATCCATATGCATATAATACGACACCGACAACGCAGATAAACAAAATACTCGAAAACAACACCCTTCGGTGACGAGGGAGACCCAATTTCATCGAATGTGGCGAACACACAAGTTAAACCACAATTATAAAATACAAACATGTTTCATGGATGGGAAAACATATGACATCAACCATATCCAGGTCTCTAGTCAATTATAGACATCAACCCAAACCGGATCTTTAGTCTATTGTGACATCAATCCAAACTGGATCACTAGTCAATTGTGACATCAATCCAAACCGGATCTCTAGTCAATTGTGACATCAATCCAAACCGGATCTTTAGTCAAGTAAGGCATCATCCCAAACCGGATCTCTAGCCTAGTGAGACATCAACCCAAACCGGATCTTTAGTCCACGGAGACATCAACCCATACCGGATCTCTAGTCTATTGAGGCAACAACCCAAACTGGATCTCTAGCCTAAAACCACCAAGTTCAACCCGACCGGATATTTACCTTGGAATCCTACCATCCAAAACAAGCTTACTTAATCTAGAATTTATACATGACCCCAAAAGAATAACCAATGCATTCAAATCATGTAATTCTCAAATACGATGCAATTCATGCAAAACATAGCCCAAGCCCACGTCGAGCTTATCAAAACCGGGCAAATGCCCTCACGACTCAACAGAGTCCAAAACCGAGCCATAAGCTCAAAAGATCCAATGATCATTTATAAAAGTCAACTCATGCAAATGAAGTGTGTCTAACCCACACCATACAAACACATGCTCCGAGGCATGATTAACTCAAAACCCCTTCATTGCCACTTTCCCAATGAAGTCAAACCATACATGCATATATATATATATATATATATGTGTATACGTATACTCAAATCCTTTATAACATGATAATGCATAAAATTTGCAGTGGTTGATTAGACCCAAAGGCACCACGTATACATAATCGTCAATTAGTCTTCACATATAAGACAAAACCCTCAAAGAGGCACATACTTGAATAAAACGCAACTAAGCACATAACATATCCACGGCTCCACCTCGAGCTACTAAAACCGGCAAACACTCAAAAGACCCATTTGAGTATAAATAAAGCCCTTAAAGGCAAAATGAACGTTTGGCTAAATACGCTTTGCCCACACGGTTACGTAATCCAAAATACATCGTTATCCAAAATCTTTGCTTTTAATTCTCAATTGGCATCCGACCCAAAATAAAAGGTTTACAACTCTCAAAATATTCATAAGGTCGAGATTGACCAAAATCCCCAAACTCACCCGTTCACATTTTCAAAACGTAACATATCATAACTATTGCATAATCTCAACAAACACTAGAAGTGTATTTTGACCAAACAACCTTCACTTATGCAATAAATCAACAAAACACTTTCACTTGTGATTTGTTTATCAATCACTCAAAATCCCCAAATGTGGGTGTTTTACAAGATTTGTAAAGCTTAGCACTTTGACTAATCAAAACCCACTAATTAACTCAACAGGTGATAATTTCATATAAAGCACACAAATACTTTAAAATAAACACTTTGGCATGTACAACCTTTTCACAAATCAACTTGAACTCACCTTGCTAGATTTAGGCTAAATCTAGATTTTTTCCAAACGTAAGCTCCTTTGAAGAAACATGAATCTTCAAGTCCAAATCTTCCAAAAACCTAGATCCATAAGTTTCCATCCATTAATATCCAGATCTAACCATGTAGAATTATTTCCAACATTTTACATCAAAATCCTAACTTACACCAAAACTCTAATCCTCATAGATGAAGAAGGAGAAGATTTCCTTAACCAATCGTAACCAAAATCACACCAATAAAATCCACAATGGAATAGAGGATGAAAACAACAAAACCATAACTTTTGGGTGGAGAGAGATTACCTTCATAACTTAAATCCTCCAAATAAAAGCTCATAGTCTCCACAAAAGCTTCAAGTTTTCATATCTTCAACAATGATGGAAGTGAGTTTGATTTGAGTGGAGAAGATGAAGAAGAGGAGGAAGCGTTTGAGGTTTTCTTGGGATAAATCGGCTTAGAGAAAGAGAGGGGCTGAGTTAGGGTTGTGAAATAAAGTGGGGGGAGAGAGAGGGGAATGGCCTTAAAAGCAAACAATTATTTCATCAGACACATCGTGGACGTCCGACTGGTGCATCCCGCGGACGTCCAGCCTCAACCTGACCGAAACCCCAAAATATCTCCGTTGCTTCCGCGATCGACATGCGGATTTCCGCGCTACGCGGACGTCCGGCCCTACGCCCATGCGGACGTCTGCAACTCCAAAATTCGGATTTCCAATTTTTCGGGGTGTTACAATCCTCCCAACCGTAGAATAATTTCGTCCTCCAAATCTAATACCCATACACCCCGTGGTTACTGAACTCCACGCTTTTCATGATTCCTCAGTCCCCGCTGAAATTCAAACTTCTTCATACAGAACTACTATGACAACTTCATACTGATGCTCACGACCAATATCCGCTTAGGTACATTATACTTATATACGGGTGAAAGGTCAATCTACTAGAGTAACTTCCAACCAGATGACTTCGGTTGTCTCCCAGCCTTAAGTGTTCCATACTTCCCCGATGACGGGTCCCGACTCTAAATCAATCCGTGTCCACACACTCTTAAATTTCTCCAATTAGCCCAAGGTTTGATCACATCTGAAACCAACGAACCTCCAAATCTAAGGTTCTCGCTACTGAACTGGCACTTACTTCTAACGAGTCCCATTAGACTCCAACACCGACGGTCGTCACTGACCCATCAATTACACCACTCCAAAAACATGTCTAATTACCAATCATCCAATCGACATATTCTTTTACCACATGAGGAGGGCCATCCCGCTAAAACTATTTGTCACAATCGAACCTCTTAGGATCATCACAACCGATACCACAATTTATTAAAATTGGTTACACCCTCCAATTACACTAGTGGTTTTTTTGGCCTCGAAATCTAAAAGTTGACACCTAGTCACACCACCAAAACCCGACTCATCACAGAGCTCCACACACGAGCCTCATTCCTCGAACATCCCTAAAATTCAAGGTCATCTCTTCGATCTAAAGGGTCCTACACGTTCTTCATACAAAGCTGGAAAACCCGCAACAAGGTTGCCGAAGTGAACGGTTACCATAAGCATTATCAGAGTACACTGCAAGTCCCCCCCTTCAGTTGCCCACAAGAAATATTCGAGCCGCAAACGACACCATACGGCTCACGGTAATAACACGCGTCAAAAACCCAATCTTTCACTGAAAGGTTCTACATGCCCTCAACCTTTAACTGGGGTTGCTCAACCTCACCAAGCCTAATGAGTTCAAGGTTTTCAAGTGACAGACTCAACAAATATGCAAATAAAGTTTTCACTAGATTTTTCAACACGAAGGTTTTTATACTAACATAACATACGTACAAAAATTACCACTACCTAGCCGGTAGATGCACAAACATGGACACACTCGTCCCACGTATGAAAAATCATTTTTGAAAACTATTTCATCGCAAATCAGTTTACTAACGAAACGTAAAACGTACTCGACAACTTTTTAAAATGAACCGCTTGGGTCCCAACACGGGTTTACTTGTGCTAAACACGCAAAGTAATTTCCTACATTAAAATATCGTTCAACAATCTGTTTGTACAAACTTCAAAAGAAAGATTTACACGACATCAATTCCTAAAATTCTCTTTTTAACCATAAAACGACATGACCTGTAATTCATTAGCAACTTCGCATGTGTCAGTTTGTTTGCAGAGAAACGAAGCAATTCATATACACACCTTGGTTAAAACACGACATGATTTGGGCCATCTCCCAGTTTTAAATCGAATAACATGATATTTTCATCATTTGGTAATATCGGTTTAAACATCGAAAAGGAATCTCAAATCAAAATTTGCATGCCGATCTGTAACACTTTCTTAGTAGTCACTCTAAAATAGTATAGCACATACCAGATAGTCCATACTAAATTTTCAAAGTAGAAATTCATTAAATCAAATTTCAAAACTTCTCATTCAGTCATATAATAACAAGTAAATAAAATCCTTTTTGACCATGCTCGCACACATAAACGTGTTTTTCTCAAAACTTCGGAAAACAATACGTGCACATGATTTGATTGACACATAAAATAATTCAAATCAACTTCAAACCTTAAACCGTACAGGCGATGCACATTAACGCCCCAAAATAGTGGCTACAAAACTATTCATGTCAATATATCAATATAGTGCATTTGCGAGAAAGGGCATCAAAATGCCAACAAACGAGAGTGCATAAAACAGAACATTAGAGACGTACAATCATGATGCTCTTATATGCATTACTCACGCCACGTATAAATCAATTTGCACACCTAGCAAGTTGCAACAAAATATGCAACCACGATTCTCAAAGGAGAAGCCATGTGGAATCAAAACTTTAAAACCACTCTTTTTGATGCAATACGACATAAAGCACATTTCTCATCAAAATTCGTATGCCACACAATACTCACTAAAACCCATGGATTAACGCACACAATCATTCAAGTATGCACACGACAAAGTGTCACCCATGCAACGCAAAACGTCGTAAAACGAAATTCCATCATACTCCACAAGACTTCCATCAAACTCGATGGAACTCAATGGCATCCAACCAATTAAATGGCGCCAAAGTTTTCGTTTTCAATAATCAACTCGCATAAAACAACGTTATGTCCAAATCATCATAATTCCAAAAATCTTCTTTTTGTTGCAACATAAAATAAAATAACACCCCTTCGTCAAGACTCGCAAAAACAAAATTCTCATTAAAGCTCAACACCGACACAAGGGAAGGTAACTCTCTGTCCAAACCTTAACATATGTGGAGGAGATCCAATGATAAAGTCGTAAGTCGTAAGTCGCGGTTACTTGTCCAAAATCATAAATGACATTAAAATATGGATATCACGGTATCCGAAAGTAGCATTTGACACAACAACGAATAAAGCATGTCTCGACAGAATTTACAATTGTTTGCAATAAAATAATCCCATGCACGTTCCAAAATCATGGTTTAAAATCTTGTGTGTCCCAAACGTTTTTCCAAGACTTCACAACACCGTCCATACGACGATTTGAAACACAAAAATAATTGATGCAATTTACTTTTAAAATAAAATAAATTTCGTGCATATATTTAATCGGCACTCAACGCCCAGGTCACACACCTCTCATTCCTTCGATCACTCTATCGTCATCCGGATGCTTAAACATCTTAACGCAAAATTGAAATTCACTTCGACTAACCTTATAATTTTCTCCTCGAATCAAGGTCAATTCAATAAGCCCATGGATCCAATCCAACCATCAATTTCGACCCGCACGGTCCACTTAATGCAATCACCATGCTTACCGCCACTCCAAATGGCAAATGCTAAAATCGTCAACCTCCTCTAACGACAACTCGCTTAGAACTCCTTCACTACCCCAACGGTCATCACACTAGACTCGTTCAAGTACTCCTATGTAACTGGTAGGTTCACCATAACACTGGCCAGGTGAAATTATGAGCGTACCGTACATGATCATCCTTACTACTCTTGACGCGACTTCTCGTTTCTAGTGACTCCAATAGCCTCCAAATATCCTATCTTAGAGTGCCTAATGGTGCAATTTCACTCTCATTTACTTAAAGAACGCTAGTTTGAGTCTAGGTATCCAAAAGTCAACACATAATTCTCTCAAACTTATGCTCTGATACCAACTTGTAACACCCTCAAAATTGGAACGACCAACTAACTTTAATTTCGATAAAATAACCAAAAGAGGATAAAATCATTTCTACAGACTGTTAATGCCAAAAATCGCACAAAAGTATAACTTAAGGTCGATGTGGACTTTAAACATCTAAAGAAATGTATCTCAGCCAAGCAACACAATCGCAAGGAAAAAAGCAAAAAAGACAGGAGATTTGGTGACGCGGAAAACCCCAAAACGAGGGAAAAAACCGCGGTCGACTGTGTTAGAGTCGACAGTGCACTATGGTCGCTAATCAAGGGCGAAAATCCTTTGGAAACAAGTATTTTGTGTACAATAAGTTACAATTATAGAAAAAGTAAACTTAGTCGTGTGTAAATGACGTGTGTCGTGCGGTTTATACTGCTGTCGTGTGGTTTGTACTGCTGTCATGCGAAGATGCTTTTGCGGTATTCGTGCGAATGTCTTGTGAATTACTGTATTTCTGGTGTAGAGTTGCTAAGGAAGTCGATGGAGAAAAGTGGAATGCCCCCGAATTGGTTGCAGCATAGGCTCTTTTATAGCTTTCGTTGGCCATTAATGGTGCCTTTATGGCGCACTTTGTAACCGTTGCCGGGCTCTGAATGCCATTGATGATTGGTTTTGTAACCACTGTCGGGCCATTAATGTCATTGATGACTCGTCTGTTACTGGTCGTTGTGCCATAAATACCCGTAGACCTGCATTAATGAACAAAAGAAATGGCTGTTGACCATGAATGGTTAGTGTAATCGTAAGACCGTCTTAAGTTCAGGACGTCGGTCTTATGGAGCATACGACCGTTGCCAAAATACAAGACCATGCATATGACTGTAAATGTCTCGTAAGACCTTATTTTAATATAAGACCACTAGGTCATAAGACCAAGATGATGATGTTGTAGGAATAGGTCGTAAGACCAGGTCGCATGACCAGGATGGCCGGATGATGCTTTCGTAGTACTTGAGTGATATAAGACCGACGACAGGAGACCGTCGACGTAAGACCGACGAGTCGTAACTAGCGACATAAGACTAGTGACGTAAGACTAGTAACATGTGACTGGCGATGTGTGAAGTGCGACGTGTAACATGTGACACGTGACGTGCGATCACGAGATGTAAAGACACTATCTTGAATGACTATTGACGCAAGATGTTTCTTTTTAATAACCAACTATCGTATGTCGGGGATATGGCAATAATGGGTATTATCCTTGTCGATCGGGGGTATGACCGTCGTAGATATCCTTGATCATGGGTCATGTCAAATCGGTCGAGGGTGTGATTTTTTACCCAAACAGTTAGCCCCCCGAGATTTGAATTTCAAAGCCATTTGAATTTCATATCTCGTACCAAAGTAAAATGCGTTGCTACGGAGACGTGTCACTTTTGCTAGATGGATCATTTAGAAGAAAATCGACTTGGTCAGCTTTGAATTGGGAGACCGGTCGACAGTGTACAAATGACTCATCTATTAAGAAAAATTGTTTCTAAGTAAGTTGCGACGATCGAAAGATGACCTTTAATGCGCAAGTTACTTGTGGTATTCATCCACTAATGTGAAGGATGAAAAACTAACGACGATCGTAAGACGATCTTAAAACACAAGGAACTGATGATGATCAATCAAAATGAGACGTATGGATCGGGAGTCAATCGTAAGACGATTGGGCCGAAATAAAGCTTGGCGGTGATCATAAGATGATCGAACCAATATAAAATTTAAGAATCTTGCGATACAGTCGTTAAAGACTTATGTTCTGGCGTTCCGAGCCGATACGATCGTTATAGACTTTTGATCTGACGTTTAGAGCCGATATGGTCGTTAGAGACCTATGATCTGGCGTTCCAAGCCGATATGGTCGTTATAGACTTTTGTTCTGGCGTTTAGAGCCGATATGGTCGTTAGAGACCTATGATCTGGCGTTCTGAGCCGATACGGTCGTTATAGACTTGTGTTCTGGCATTTAGAGCCGATATGGTCGTTAGAGACCTATGTTACGTTGTGTAAGTTTTGCTTTAGCGATAATCGGTAAAAAATTTACCTTTCTACTGAACCCGCGTATTATTTCGACTCATACATGTCATGGACATATGTAATATCAACTGTAAAAATTCATTTAGTACAAAAATGAACAAAAAGTCGTGCGACTGGGGCATCCATTGTAATACAACGATTAGAACGTAAGTCATAAGACTTTCATATTTTTGAATCGTATAAGCAAACATAAGCGCATGCGATCCAATCATTTATTAAGAACATGAAATATGTCTAAATTAAAGAACTTAGATCATGGGTCGCTAGACCAAACGATCATACGAATAGATCGTACGACGAAACTTGAGTCGAATGCCCCTGTGATAGAATATTCAAGTCATAGACCTGAACACTTATGTCATGCGACCTTGCGAGATTAAAGTCGTGTAGTAGACTTTGCAATCTTATGTCGTGTGATCTGCGATAAAACAATGTCAGAGGTTGGTCGTTGGCTTTACAGATGCGCTGCATTCCAGCTGCGCGGGATATCTCGACCGTCGAGGGTTTGGAGCCGACAGGCACCTTTACCCACGACTTTTGATATACGATAAGGACCTTCCCACTTGGTGAAAAGTTTACCTGCATTAAGCTCTTGAGTGCTTTGGAACACTCGTCGGAGGACGTAGTCGCCTTCTTGAAAGTCTTTTGCTTTGACATTCTTATTGGAATGCCGCTCGACCGCTTGCTTTTGCGATGCCATTCTGATCAATGCTGATTCTCTAAGCTTTTCAAGGACGTCGAGGTCATAATTTACATCAACCAAGTTATGGTCGATGGAGGTATGCCTCGAGGTTGGGAACTGGACCTCGACCGGCAAAACTGCTTCGTCACCATAGACCAAAGAGAAAGGGGTTTGTCTTGTGGACGTATGGGGCATCGTGCGATTTTCCCACAGGACCGAAGGGAGCTCTTCAACCCATTTTTCCCTTTGCAGCTTTAAATCTTTTCTCGATCGAGGCAATAATGGTCTTATTGCTCGACTCAGCAAGTCCATTTGCCTGGGGATACCTGATGGCGTCTCGTCGCAGTGTTGGCCAAAAGTCACCTTGTCGAGAGATACGATTAGCCAAACTACGACCTCCTGAGTGATTGCCACACTCCCCGTCGTGCATTTCTTGAAGGATCTTCTGAACTTGACTCTTGGTTGTGATTATACGGTTAATCTTGCGACTTGCCTTTATTGGAAATCCTGAGATTAAAATGTGCGAGACGCACTTATTGGCGACTTTTGCGTTTTGACATGCTTCTTACCATGACTGGTGATTGTGGGATTCAATGTAAAAATCGTCTTTATTGACGACATATGTCATGACTAGCGATCATGAGATTTCAACATGCGAGTCGCTTTTATTGGCGACCGAGAATTTTAACCTGTGTTTTGCCATGTTTGGCGATTGTAAGAAAAAAGGTGAGTCGTCTTTTATCGACGACTATAAATTGCAACCTGCGTTTGCCATGACTGGCGATCAGAAGATTAAAAAATGTAAGTCGTCTTTGATTCACGATTACAAATTACAATCTGCATTTTAAGTCGTAGAGACTTTGTTTTTCACGATGTAAATCGTAAGACATGCGATGTAATTCTTAGAGACTTTTGTTTCTCATGATGTAAATCGTAAGACCTGTATTTATATGATTTTGCAAGCCTGCAATGTAAAATCGGGGGTGGTCGTTGGTTTGACCAATGATCCTTTGAGGCTTAAATCAACATTTATATGTTAGATCATAATAATTGAACGAGGAAAATATACTTAGAGTATATATATAGAGTTGTTCTAAGTGGGACGTCACAGTTACCCGTTACACGGAGTCGATAGGCGCCTTTTTTCGAGGACTTTTGAAATCAAATGCGGTATTTTTCAGTTTATGAAGGGTGTTCCGAGCCTCTGAGTCCCTTAGATGATGCGATACATGTGATACTTTGACGGAGCATTTTTTTATCAGGGCTTGAATCTGGCTTCGAGCCGTATTCAATTCCAATTGAAGTTGAATCAGGGGATCTTGACAATTTTCCATATACCTGAATAAACTTTACAAGATCATTAGAGCGATATGTGTGTTGGCTTGAGATTTTCTCTAGATGGGGTACCACGGATGGCGCCAAACTGTTAATGCCAAAAATCGCACAAAAGTATAACTTAAGGTCGATGTGGACTTTAAACATCTAAAGAAATGTATCTCAAGCCAAGCAACACAATCGCGAGGAAAAAAGCAAAAAAGACAGGAGATTTGGTGACGCGGAAAACCCTAAAACGAGGGAAAAACCTGCGGTTGACTGTGTTAGAGTCGACAGTGCACTATGGTCGCCAATCAGGGGCGACAGTCCTTTGGAAACAAGTATTTTGTATACAATAAGTTACAATTATAGAAAAAGTAAACTTGGTCGTGTGTAAATGACGTGTGTCGTGCGGTTTGTACTGCTGTCGTGTGGTTTGTACTGCTGTCGTGCGAAGATGCTTTTGCGGTATTCGTGCGAATGTCTTGTGAATTACTGTATTTCTGGTGTAGAGTTGCTAAGGAAGTCGATGGAGAAAATTGGAATGCCCCCGAATTGGTTGCAGCATAGGCTCTTTTATAGCTTCCGTTGGCCATTAATGGTGCCTTTATGGGGCACTTTGTAACCACTGCTGGGCTCTGAATGCCATTGATGATTGGTTTTGTAACCACTGTCGGGCCATTAATGCCATTGATGACTCGCCCGTTACTGGTCGTTGTGCCATAAATGCCCGTAGACCTGCATTAATGAACAAAAGAAACGGCTGTTGACCATGAATGTTTAGTGTAATCGTAAGACCGTCTTAAGTTCAGGACGTCGGTCTTATGGAGCATACGACCGTTGCCGAAATACAAGACCATGCATATGACTGTAAATGTCTCGTAAGACCTTATTTTAATATAAGAATGATCTTATGAAAATGTCGCAAGACTAGATCGTAAGACCACTAGGTGATAAGACCAAGATGGTGATGTTGTAGGAATAGGTCGTAAGACCAGGTCGCAGGACCAGGATGTCAGGATGATGCTTTCGTAGGACTTGAGTGATATAAGATCGACGACAGGAGACTGTCGACGTAAGACCGACGAGTCGTAACTGGCGTCATAAGACTAGTGACGTAAGACTAGTAACATGTGACTGGCGATGTGTGAAGTGCGACGTGTAACATGTGATACGTGACATGCGATTACGAGATGTAAAGACACTATCTTGAATGACAATTGACGCAAGATGTTTCTTTTTAATAACCAACTATCGTATGTCGGGGATATGGCAATAATGGGTATTATCCTTGTCGGTCGGGGGTATGACCGTCGTAGATATCCTTGATCATGGGTCATGTCAAATCGGTCGAGGGTGTGATTTTTTTACCCAAACACAGACCATCATTGAAAATACCTCAAAATTTAAACACCATAGTTTTCACAACTAATAACTCAAGACAGGTGTTACTTAACACAATTACAAGCTGCTAATCCCAAATAAGTGCGGAAGACTTCACTAAGCGAAATCACTTCTCGTGCACTCTACTAGCACTCATCACTTCACAGTGTAGCTAAAGCTATTCCCAACCTGAACCTGTTGGCTGTTGCACATGCCAACAATTAAAAAGGTTAGGCTAACGCCTAGTGAGTTCAAGAGTTTATATCATGAGCAAATAATTTGATAGACCAAAAGATTCAACTTGACTCATCATTTATCAAAGTCAACTCATGCAAATGAAGTGTGTCTAACCCACACCATGCAAACACATGCTCCGAGGCATGATTAACTCAAAACCCCTTCATTGCCACTTTCCCAACGAAGTCAAACCATACATGCATATATATATATATATATATATATATATATGTGTGTGTGTGTGTGTATACATTTACTCAAATCCTTTATAACATGACAATGCATAAAATTTGCAGTGGTTGATTAGACCCAAAGGCACCACGTATACATAATCGTCAATTAGTCTTCACATATAAGACAAAATCCTCAAAGAGGCACATACTCGAATAAAACACAACTAAGCACATAACACATCCACAGCTCCACCCCGAGCTACTAAAACCGGCAAACACTTAAAAGACCCATTTGAGTATAAATCAAGCCCTTAAAGGCAAAATGAACGTTTGGCTAAATACGCTTTGCCCACACGGTTACGTAAACCAAAATACATCGTTGTCCAAAATCTTTGCCTTTTAATTCTCAATTGGCCTCCGGCCCAAAATAAAAGGTTTACAACTCTCAAAATATTCATAAGGTCGAGATTGACCAAAAATCCCCAAACTCACCTGGTCACATTTTCAAAACGTAACATATCATAACTATTGCATAATCTCAACAAACACTAGAAATGTATTTTGACCAAACAACATTCACTTATGCAATAAATCAACAAAACACTTTCACTTGTGATTTGTTTATCAATCACTCAACGCGGACGTCCGACTGGTGAAGAAGAGGAGGAAGGGTTTGAGGTTTTCTTGGGAGAAATCGACTTGGAGAGAGAGAGAGAGAGAGAGAGAGAGAGAGAGAGGCTGAGTTAGGGTTGTGAAATAAAGTAGGGGAAGAGAGAGGGGAAAGGCCTTAACAGCAAACAATTATTTCATCAGACACAACGCGGACGTCCGACTGGGGCATCCCGCGTACGTCTGGCCTCAACCTGACCGAAACCCCAAAATATCTCTGTTGCTTCTGCAGACGACACACGGATTTCCGCGCTACGCGGACGTCCGACCTTACGCTCATGCGGACGTCCACAACTCCAAAATTCGGATTTCCAATTTTTCGGGGTGTTACACCAGATGCATCCCAGCCACCGTAACGCCAATAGAATAGTATTGGGTAATACAATTTTTCCTAAAGTGAATGATAAAAGTCGGAAACCCCGTGGATCCGACATTGTGAACGACATGAAAGAGCAAATGCACATAGATATCTCGTATTAGCAAGCTTGGCATGCGAAGTCTTATACGCTAACTGATAGGGTTATTTTATTAACCCTATTTTAGCGATGTTTTCCCATAATTTTGAGCTAATTCCCACTTTTATCGCTTTATTTACATTTACTTTTAGATAAATGCAACAAAAATAAAGATTGAGTACAATATGTATTCAATCACAAAAATACATCACAAAACCACAAAATAAGTAAGTTTTATATATGTTTTGTAGGTACGAAGATGCGGCCGCTTGAAGTCAAATTTTGGATCTTAATGAATTTCGGGTCACAAAGCTTAAAGTAAAGACTTTAATTTTTGGGCCAATTGTTAGCATCGTTTTTGAGCTTGCGAATTATTAGCCTTTTTTTTGGGCCATTTTGATATTGTATTTACGAACTTTTCGTTGGGCCAAACATCCGAATTCCGCTTGGGCCGAATACAAAATCTCAGCTGGGCCGAAGACTCCTCACGATTGGGCTAAGTTTTGGATCGGTTTCGAACTTGTTTTGGGCCGAATTATGGAGCAAATCGTTGGGCTGTTTTGATGGTTTTCTCTTAGGCTTCGGCCACCTCTCCCATGGGCCCCCAATCTCAATGTCTGGTTCACCAAGTTGCTAGATTAGTATAAATATATGTATTATGGTAGTTGTTTATGCCAAAAATCACCCAAAAGGATAACTTGAGGTTGATGTGGACTTTAACAACTAAAGAAATGGATCTCAAGACCAATCAACACAATCGCAAAGTAAATAAGACAAGAAATTTGGTGACGCGGAAAACCCCAAAACGAGGAAAAAACCGCGGTCGACTTGTAGGAGTCGATAGTGCAGTATGATCGCCAATCAGGGGCGATAATCCTTTGATAACAAGTGTTTTGTGTACAACAGATCACAACAGTAGTAAATATAAACTTAATCGAGCGAAAAAGGCGTGCGTCGTGTGTAAATCGTGTGAAATAAACGGTTGTGGTGCGGTTCGAATTGTTGTCGTGCGAAGGTTGCTTTAGCGATATACGTCCGAATGCTCTATAGGCTGTTGTTGAGTTTTTGATGTGAAATAGCTTGGAACAGATAGCAGATGTTCTTTTCGGTTGTAGAGCAGGTCTTTATATAGCTTCCGTTGGTAATTAAATGTGCCATGATGACTTGTTTCGTAACCGCCATCGAGTCTTTAATGCCATTGATAGCTCGTCCGTTACTGGTCGTTGCACCATGAACGCTTTACAAAAGAAACAGGTGTTGACTGTTAACGGTTAGTGTAATTGTACGACCGTCTTAAGTCTGGGACGTCGGTCGTACAGAACATACGACCATTAGAAAAATGCACGACCATATACTCGTCTGTAAATAACCTGTAAGACCTTATCTAAATACAAGAGTGGTCTTATGAAAATGTTATTTGAGTTTTCTATCGTTGGTCGTGAGGTGTGATTTTTTACCCAAACAGTTTGCCCCTAAAATTTGAATTTTAGGCGTGAAATTCGAATTTTAAATCTGACGAAGTGGTTTGACACGTGTCGCCCGGGGAGAAAACTAGTCGGATTCCAACTGTCTTGGTTCGATTTGGATTGGAGGAAATGGAAAGGTCGTGATGTCACGACGGTGTGTCAGAGGCATAGAGCCATTTAGAGGACAGTTGTCGGCCATCCAGGCGTTGTATGCGAAAAGGCGATAAATAGGCGTCGTCCATCTAGGGGATTGTTCAGACACGATCTTTGCCATAAATAGCGCGATCCGGGAGATCGTTTTCCTTTTATGCTCACTTGTGTTTTTAGGAAAGGATTTCAGAGAGATTTGCTTACCATCCTTTTGCATACCTCGAGTGTTTATAAGTATAGAAGGAATTTCTTCGTATTCTTCAAGTTTGAGAGAAAAAATGTCGATCGAACCAGCGAGCACAATTGTTGGTCAGGAAAGTTTAGAGGCCTTTAGGACCTTGTCCGGTATTCCCGATGCCGTTCAGATATATTCGCCGGGTCAGTTTCGTCCGTCTGAGTGCCCGAATAGGCACTTCGTTTTGTACGAATACCCTTTTAAGGTGGGTTTTAAGTGGCCATTTTCCCCGTTAGTTAGGGGGTTCTTGAGCAAGTATTCTGTTTCCCGTGCCCAAATAATGCCTCAGTTTTGGCGAATAGTCCGTGTGATCGATAGGATGACCGATGAGTGGACGAGTCCGTTCATGGTGGAGGACCTTTTGGCGTCCCACGTAGTCAAGGTGGACAACTACCATCGGTACAGTTTGTTTTCTAAGTACAAGAAGGCTTAGGTCTTAGTGCTGAACACCCGGGTGAACGACCGTGGGTGGAAGGCTCGATACGTCTTCGGCAAGACGCAGTCACTCGAGCTCCTACAGGAGGATATGACCTGGGTTACTGCCGGGTGGAAAACCAACAGTAAGTCTTTTATTTGTCGTATATTACTACCGAGTCGTGTATTATATCTGATCGTAAGTTTTTCATTTCAGCTCTTACGTTTTCTGACGTTAGCGTGTCCAAGGAAATGGAGGCGAGGATTGAAAGATTCCAGATGTACAATCCGGATGATAGATCCATCTCCGTCCAGCGAGGTCTTAGGGACGAAGGTTCGGACGACGTGGTCCAAATACTTGGAGAGATGGACATTTCTGCCGAAGAAGAGGCAGAGGAAGAGGAGACTACAGGTAATTTTTCGTACGTTTTATCGATATGTCGTACGTTTTGTTTAATACATCTTTCCTCTTATCATATCTCTGTTATTTTGTAGGTGGGTCGGGCGATATGCCTACTCACAGTGCGTCAAAGAGGGAGGCTCAACTCCTCCTGGCCCGTCAGTCCAAGGAGGTAAAGCGCAAGGCACCTCCACTCCTGTCGTCGGGGGTAAAGAAATCTAAGACGGTTCTCCAGAGGGAACCGTCGTCGAAGGGTGGTAACCCGTCCAGGGTCGCCACTTCTTAGAGGACGAAGACGCCACCGAGAGTCATAGATGCGACTCCGGTGAGCGTGGCGCCTCCTATGACCGGAGAAGTCACTCCCTCCTCCTCGTCGGCCGACAAGGGTAAAAGGAAGAAGACGGGGGAGTCCACCAGTACTACGACGGTGAACTTCACGCTGCCGTACAACTTCATGGTCGGGGAGGAGATGGATAGCAACAAACTCTTCCCCGATTTGGAGAAGTTCCTTCTACCGTCCTTCAAGGAGCGACTGGAGGACGTCACGGTCGATAACATGTGGTCGCACGTCGCAGGGTTGACCTTCAAGGTACATATGATCTGTTTGTTTTTAAGTATTTTTTGATGTTGGTTTTCTAACGTTTGTGTATTCGTGCGTTGCAGGCGTTCCAAACTTCTCTTTGTCTGTATGCCCATATGGATAAAATCTGTAGGGTTACCTGTTAGGGTCAAATCTGGTTGAATAGAAGTTCAAGGGCTAAATTGCTATTTATCATATTTGAGCCTATTTTGTGTAACGGGCATGGGCTTACATGCCATGGGCCCAGAGTATTTAAAGTGTATTAGCTTAGAAAAATAAGCTAGTTGTCTATTTTCACTTTCATGAACGTATTGTAAACACTCTCATTATTGAAAGTAAATTGGATGACCATTGGAAATCATACTGTTCGTATTCATATCTGTTGATTTCTATTTTTCGTTGCACTGATCTGGAACTCACAATTGGTATCAGAGCAAACGGACGAATCGATTCAAAGTGATTTTTGAATTTCTGGTAAGAATTCTTTTCAAGATTTTCGACTGTGTTCTTAACTATCATACTCATATTTTGATTCAGTTAAAATTGATAGTTTTCGTTTATTACATTCTATTCGTATCATCTTAGTAAACGAATCTGCAAGTTCTCATTGTCCAATTCGATCATCCTAATCGTTTTTAAGCAAAATCAAAATATCAAGTTTTTGGTCTCTGTTATTATAAAAATCCAAATTTTCTAATCAAAAACTTGTTATTTGTCTTCAAATTCGATTCGGGTATTGTTATTATTGTGTTTTGTCAAGTTCCTAACCTTTCAGGAACAACTCCAAAGAACCCTAGTCGAATTCCTGCATTTTTTGGAAACCACAGCCGTGGTTACTGGGTACTATCAGTGTGTTACCGGGTATTTTGCACCTTACCGGTAATCTTTAGTTACCGGACAACCTATCCGGATCAGTTCCTGGATACCGGTAGTCTCACCCGGTCAAGTCACTCCACCCGGTAAGGTCTCATCATCAGGTAACTTATCTCACCCGGTAAGCTAGATATTTAATCGGTAAGTTCATACTTATTCAATTGATTCATCCGGTAAGCTTATCATCCGGTAACATCAAGTCATCCGGTAAGCTCTTCACCCGGTAAGTCTCTTCTACCCGGTAAGCTTGATACTTGTTTATTCATTCGGTAAGTTTTTGCTTATTATTATTTCATCCGGTAAAGTTGATATACCCGGTAACCCTCAAGTCTCCGGTAACTCTACTTTATCCGGTAACTTCTGCTTATTGACTTGTTTTTCAAAATCTGATCCGGACACTTACAGATCAGATAGCTTTTATCCGGATTCCTATCCGGTAAGTTCTGCTTAGTCAAGTTCTTACCTGTTTTAGCATAATCCACTCTTAGAGTTAGGCCATCACTCTTAGTGCGTTGCGTTAGGATCTCACTTTGAATCGAACTAATCGTCTGACGATCACGTTAGTGCAACACAAGATGTCTTCGCGCGACGCTCTCGCTATCGGCACCGATTCCAAACCACCTTGCCTCTACCAAGGTGAGTACAGCCAGTAGCGGGACAAATTTCTAATCTTCATTGAGTCAAAGGATAACTTCGAGTTTATCTGGCGAGCTCTAGATGACGGGTCAATTCCTCAACCCATGAAGACTATACCAGCAACCGAAGAAGGTGGTGAAGTTCGTTACGAGGTTAAGACACTCTCTGGTATGACTGCCGACGAAAGAGGCATGCTTGAGGGAGAAAAGCATGCTAAGAGGTATCTTGTTCAGGCTCTACCTAACACGATCTACACAGCCATCGACAGCTACAAAAAGACAGCTAAGGGCATGTGGGATCAGGTGGAGAATATGATGCGCGGGAGTGAAGTCGGGAATCAACTTAAAATCAACAGC
Source organism: Saussurea involucrata (assembly GCA_033807775.1). NCBI lineage: Eukaryota > Viridiplantae > Streptophyta > Magnoliopsida > Asterales > Asteraceae > Saussurea > Saussurea involucrata. Next base: position 62,459,973 of record CM066326.1, read on the forward strand.
GGTATAACCAAGTTCGATGGATTTAAGCAACGCACCAGCGAATCCCTCACCCAGACTTATGAACGGTTCTGTCTCCTTCTCAACGAGCTTCACAAGAATCAAATCATTCGATCAAACACGGAGAATGCACTCAAGTTCCTCAACAATCTCTTGCCTGAATGGAAAGTATTCGCATCTCATGTGAAGCACAATCACTTGATGGAGAAAGTTTGCATACACGAACTCTATGAGATGCTTCTTCAGGACGAAAATGAAGTGATGGAGATTCTGAACGAAAAGAAGCATGCATCCAAGCCAGCTGCTGATCCACTTGCTCTTATGTCCTCAAAACGAGGCAAATCTAGTAAATCTTTCAGCCGCCGCTCCAAACTTGCCCAAGAGCCAAGTGAATCTGAACCAGAACCTGTGGAAGAAGAGGACAGTGATTCTGATCCTGAGTTAACAGCCGTGAAGAAGGCAATGGCTCTGCTCTCCAGATCCTTCCAACAACAGAAGTTCTACAAGAAGCCCACATCCAATAATCAGCGCTACTCCAATTCCTCCAACAAGCGTCATGATTATCAGAATAAATACGAAGGCAAGAAGAAGTCTGATGAGCCCAACCAGTCTGAATAGAAGGAGAAGACAGAGAAAGATGACCGCAAGTCTGAATCAAAGAAGAAAGACGAACCTGTGACATGCTATAACTGCGGGAAGCTTGGTCATTTTGCAAAGGATTGTAGAAGGCCAGTGGTGAAGAACTCTCACTACTACAAGGCTAAACTTGCACTGGCTGAGCAGAAAGAAGCAGGAGAAGCTCTGTTTGTTGAAGATGACCACTGGCTGGGTCGTTCTGACAGTGAAAGCGATTCTGAAGGTGCTGATGCCTTCATGAGATACCACTCTCCTGCTGATGAAGAAAAGGCAAAGTTGTGCCAGGTATGTGATCCTATCTATCATGATCTTTATACCCGCACACAACCTCTTGTTGAATGGATAGATTCTTATAAGGCCACTACTAATGAACAACTGCTGGAGATTAAATCACTATCTGAAAAGCTAGATGTTTAGAAGCGGATAACTGAGAAACACAAGTCCGAAAATGCTAATTTAAAAGAAAAATGCAAAAATCTTTCAATAGCACCTAAGGACTTAAGGGCCAAAATATCTGAACTACAGTCGCAGCTTGATCAATGTGAGAATGAGAAAGCAGAAATTGTTTATCAATGCTCTGCTCTTCAAATTCAACACAAGGAGTTTGTCACTAAAATAATTGATCTTGAAACCAAACTCCACAAAAGAGGTAAAATTGATCAGACCATTCACATGAATAAACCCAAGGAGTTCACTTACTTTAACAAGGAATGGGGAATCGGATACGATAACCCACACTACTTGAAAAAGGGTATATTCAAAAGACCTACACTGTATGATTTTGGATGTCTTGGAATAGACAAAAAGTATCCAGAATATGGGATAAAATGGACTGGTCCTCTTGAACCTGAAAAGGAAGAGGAAACTGAGGAATATAAGCGAAAACACACGACAAAAATGCAACTTTCTTTTTGTTATGAGCCTTTGAACTATTATTATGAGAAAAATCAAAAGAAATACCTCTCGAATGACTATTTTGATTGCTATAAGGTTGTGACGCCCAAGGATTCCTCCAAAAAGGATGAGGTCCAAGCAACTGAATCCAAGACTGTGACGGATGAATTCAAACTCTATGTTCCCCCTCTCGTCTTGGAAGAAAAAATAGTCGAGTTAGAAGAGTCACTCGAGAAGGAAAGGTCTTGTTTTCAAAAGGAAAAGTCAGCGCTCATCAAAGAACTTGAGAAACTCAAATACGAGAAAACCGAAGTTGTGTCGGATGAAGGACAGGAAATCCTTCGGTGTGAAATCAAGAAGCTCGCATAAAAACTGTCTGCTTTGGCAACAAAAGCGATGGAGGAGCATACAAGAAATAGTCAGCTCAAAGAGCAGATTGACCTACTCCAAAAGGAAAACCAGATTTCGCCCGAACTTTCCTCCAGTTCATCTGATACATCTTCGTGTAAAGCTTTCATTGGAAAAATCTCTTCTCAAGACGGTATGGAGTCTCAAGATAAGAGTGTGTTAAGGAAATTAAACTCTGATTTTTTCCTAGCTTCCGTACCAAATTCCCCGAAACACACAGACACAAAGTGCTCCTCGTCTTCCTCGGCCAATCCAAGTCCCACCATCCCGGATATCGATTTTTCAGAATTCATGAATTCCGAGGGCAATTTTGATGAAGAGTGTGAGTCGTTTCCCTTCGACAAACCTCTTCCAAGTCATACTGACTTCCTTTCACCAGTGGTTAATAGACCAGTCAGTTTTCTAAAGGGCGATTGTTCCAAAACAAAGACCCCGACTGTGATTAAGATTTCTAAAACTACGTCAGATTCTCAAAAACCATCACAACCGAGGCAAAAGACCGATCGATCGACTGCAAAAAATCCTGTTTCCTCAAAAGCCACTGACCATGCTGTCAATGTTATTGACTTATTTCAGATAAAACCGGTCGAGCTAAACAGGACAAACAAAAGTGGCTAGCTAAGGAATCTATCGAGAAAGAGGCGTCTAAGTCATTTAATACTGTTTTCTACCCTAGAATGAACAAAAATGATTGTGCTTGGAATCATAGGAATGATTTTGTTAAACAAGATGTTAAATTTCCGATTAAACTTTATTCAGCAATTGATTCAATTATCGCATGATTGTTTGTGTTGTTCTAGTTGTGGTTGGAATGACTTTGATGACATTAATAACAATGATTGGTTTGGTTCATATCATATGTATAATTCAAAACCAAAACGCAGACCCCGTAAAACAAAAAAGAAATCTAAATCTACAAGGGGTCCCCAATCAGAGGTTAAACCTAAGAAAGAAAGGAAACCCATTTCAAAACGGGTTCCTCCTACTGAGGTTAAACCTACACCCAAGAGGCAACCTGCTTCAAAACAGGTTCCTCCAAAAGGTGTAAAACCTAACCCTCCAGGACCCATGTTAATATGGGTACCTAAAGTCCGCTAATCTCGTTTTGCAGGACGATCATGTGTGGTACTTAGATTCTGGATGCTCCAAGCACATGACCGGAAGGAGGGAGCTTCTCACGAACTACAAGGAACAATATTGCGGAGACGTGAGATTCAAGAACGATGACAAGGCGCCGATTTTGGGCTACGACGATATTGTCCAAGACAAGATCATGATCAAGAAAGTTTCATACGTCGTGGGATTGGGACACAACCTGTTCAGTATCGGCCAATTCTGCGACAAAGATCTCGAGGTTAGATTCAAAGCCAAAAGGTGTAGCATTCTCACCGACGACGGAACGGAGCTACTGGTTGGAAAACGAAAGACCAACCTTTACATCATCGACCTCGCAGCCCTGAAGACCGATAATTCTGTCTGCCTGATGTCAAAGGCCAGTTTTCAGCAAGCGTGGATTTGGCATCGACATCTCTCGCACCTGAACTTCAAGAGTATCAACAAACTGGTGCTTTGCGAACACGTGAAAGGCATGCCTGACCTTCAATTCGTGAAGGACCGAATCTGTGGGGCATGCGAAACGGGAAAGATGAAGCGAGCAATGCACAAGCCGAAGGCCGCTCCGAGCACGTCACGGTCCCTCGAACTTATCCATATAGATTTGTGTGGACCGATGCGCGTTCAGAGCATCAACAAGCGCAAGTACGTCCTGGTGATGGTGGATGATTTCTCACGCTACACTTGGGTGAAGTTCCTACGCACGAAGGATGAAACCCCGGAGCTGATCATCAACCATCTGAAGACCATCCAACTGAACCTTCAACAACAAGTTCAGACTATCAGGACCGACAACGGGATGAAATTCTAGAATCAAATGGTGAACGAATACCTGACCTCAGTCGGTATCTCGCAAACTTTCTCGGCCGCATGCACTCCTCAACAAAACGGAGTGGTGGAAAGACGCAACCGTACCCTTGTCGAAGCCTCTCACACGATGCTTTCTTAATCCAAACTGCCATTATTTCTCTGGGCCGAAGCGGTGTCTACTGCATGTTACACGCAAAACCGCTCTATTATCAACAAGCGGTTCAACAAGATGCCGTACGAGATCATGAACAACCGCGTTCCGAACATCAAGTATTTCCACACGTTAGGTTGCGCGTGCTACGTCCTCAACTACAAAGATGATCTCGGTAAATTCAGCCCGAAGGCGGACGAAGGAGTTTTCATAGGATACTCCATGCAGGCTAAGGCGTATCGCGTTTACAACAAACGGACCAAAACCGTTACTGAGAATGTAAACGTGACATTCGACGAAGCCGCTGATTTGGCTTCTGAACACATCAGTTCAGAACCCGGTTTAACTGGCATGTTAGCTTCTGAACTTCCACATTCGGGATCTACATAAACAGCAGTAAATCCGAATCACGCATCTACGTCGAATGCTAATCTTTCTGATTTAGATTTACTCTCCGGTCCGCCGCCTTCGACCAGCAGTCCAACACTCACCGTGGAGACACCTCAACCTTCATTATCCATATCATCTAATACAACTATTCCCCCAGAGGAACCAGTACATGCCACAGAGATCGCTCCTGAAGATTCGTCCTCTACTACAATCATTGACCAGCCTCTGCATTCCTCAGAACCAGAAATTGCTCAACCTTCGATGAATCCTCCCCCATCTCCTCCGAGAAACCAACCTGCTACACTTGAAGCTGTTCAAGACCTTCCAACCGGTAGATACGTGGATCCGGACACCTCATACTCAACTCATCAGCCGCTTCCACACACCATCAAATGGACCAAAGCTCATCTCCTACACCAGATTATCGGTTATCCGAGTACTCCAGTGCAAACACGAGGCGCATCAGCCAATTTCTGCCTCTTCTCTGGATTCCTGAGTAAGATCGAGCCTACCACCGTCCGCGAAGCACTTGAAGATCCGGACTGGATCATGGCCATGCAAGAGGAGCTCAACTAATTCGAGGCCCTCAAAGTATGGCGACTTGTCCCACGTCCATCTCACAAGACGGTGATCGGCACTAAGTGGATCTTCAAGAACAAGAAGGACGAGAACGGCATCATAGTACGCAATAAGGCGCATCTCGTGGCTAAGGGATACCGTCAACAAGAAGGGATTGACTATGACGAGACATACTGATAGGGCGGGTATCACCCCTTAAATCTAACCGCAAGTGTACGGTGTCGAAATCAAGTAATACGTACGGAAGTACGAGTATCGAATCCACAGGAACTAGAAACTAAGTATCACAATTACTATAATCACTTTTAACTGAACTGTCGAAATTGAGAGATGATTGGTATTAAACTAATTAATTGCAATAAGAAAATCACAAATGGAACAGTAGACAACTTGAGGAAAATTCGATAGAGAAAACAGTTGAGGGTTGGAAATCCTTAGGTTTTCACATACGAATATCTGACTTAAAACAATTACCAGTTAATCCCCTTAATGAATACCCAATCTCTAAAATCACCGTTGTTCTCTTTCGAGCAACATCGGGTTTTATTTTGAAAAGGACAAGTTTTATCTTTCGATCTCAACCTATGGATTTCAAAACACATTAAACGCAAGATTCATGTTTGAACGGATAGATTTGATCTCTCGATCTCAACCTAAATTGTTCAATTAGGACTAAGATGTATTCGGTATATCTCTATCACCAAATTCTCGCATTAGGCATGCAATTCCTAGTTCTAGCTAACAGTTAATTCTCTCGAACTCAACTGGAAACAACAAAACAATTGAAAGCTAGCTAAACTCTCAAAAGCATTAAGAATCAAATTACATGCATTCATTAAAAAGGAAAAACCGATAAACGTTCAAGTCATCTGTTCATATGCTTACAAACCCATTTCAATCCAACCCCCAACATCTAAAATTAGTTCATGTTGGTGGTGGATTCAAACATAAGAAAAGGAGATGTGAAAGTATGTGTAAACATGATAAATGTGATTGTAACAAAAGTAATGATGAACTCCCTTCTATCCGATCTAATCCGACTCTCGTTGTGAACTTCTCCTCGATCTGTCCTCTATCGTGGCTCCAAAAGGCGTGAAAAGTCTCCAGAAATCGCCCCAAGTCGTCTGCCGTTCGTCGTGTGTGAGTTGCGTCCAGAATGCCTGCCGAATGACCTAGAATTCGGAACAAAAGGCTGAAATTCGCGAAACAGTGAGTCCCGCGACTTGTCCCGTGGTTTGCAAACCGCGGCACAAGTCGCCCGGTTTTCTGAAGTCATCTGGGTCAGTATCGGGTCCTGGTTCGGGCGCGGGTCTTGGGTTTGGATCTCGGGCTTCTGTTGGCTTCGTTTTGGACTCGTTTTAGGCTCTTTTTAGCTTCTTTTCTCGAAGATTGCCGTCTTTTAGATAACCTGCATAAATCACTAGATAAACCGTAAAAAACACGCCGTTTTTCTAGAACACAAGCCAATCTCATTGGTTTCAGGACCGAAAATAACGCCAAAAAGTGGCGTTATCAACAACCCCAAACCGAGTGTTGCTTGTCCCCAAGCAAATTAGCGATAAAATAGAATAAAAGCACACATCAGTGAAATATAATAACTGCACAACTCTCAATCGGTACCATGTAATGCACTGGTGATTTCCTAGACCCGTGAATGCCTATCTCACTCTCGCCTCATTTTTATTTCGTTTGATCTATGACCTTCCATTGTAAGTTGAACTCGTGACTGTTCCGATTCCATTAAGGTTGTACTAGGTCCAAACATACTAGGGAAAACATTTCACCTCGACCCTACCTCACGGGATTCTCTCATTTCGCTCGAACCTAGGTTATTGCACATGTTCTCATGTCTAAGGAATTTGTGTACAAGAATACTCAATAGTTGCATGACAACTCTAATGAAAGACGCACAATTGTCCAAAAGGTCGATCTCAGGAAGGAATCAAGTAGCAAGACAGGGACTATTGGTAAAAAGTGGTAGCATACCTTAATCACGCTTTCCAGAAGATCATCCAGGTCTTTACAAGGGTTGTAACGGGGCTAAGGTTATGGCTTACGAAACGAAGGGTAAAACGGATCAAAAATCCTCGGTGTGTCTAACTTTAGAAATTCTGAACTTCATAACTTTATTTCCTATCACTTGGCCCTCTTTGTCACTGTTGGAGTCGCTTTGACTCTCTTATTTCTGCTGTAAATAATATCTAAACTAACTCTTTTTTTTAAAGTTGGGACTTCATTGGTCCTCTTTATTTGATTGGGGCTGCATTGACCCTCTTTTCTATTTATTTTCATGACTGGCCGATATTCTTTCTTTTTCGCTCTATCTTCGGTTATTCATTACCGCTTCTGGTTGCCACACTTTCGGGTAAGGGTTGGCTAAGGCTTTCGGCTCGGGTTTAATGGTGGGTTTGAAATGAACAAGGTGAATGTTTGGCTACAACTGGGCTATGGGTACACACATAATGGATGAAAAGGTACGATAGCTAAAAATAGGGTTAAACAAACACACAATGTCTGGAATCATCTCTTAAGGTCCACACGATATGGTCTACTACACCCTTACCCAATATCCCGATGGTCGTCTTTGCTACTCAATGCGATAATATAGCGAGATCATTCTATATTCACGACAAGGAACTCGAAAAAGTGTATATGAGTTAAGTGTATAAATCTCTCGAAATGAAAGACGTCTTTTAGGCTCAAATCTCGTTATCGGGTGGTCTCCACTAATGTCCCTAGTCATGTCCTTTCCCGGTCCTTCCCTAACGGTCACGTCACTATCACAAGATTCTTCCCACAATGGTCGGTCTCAATCATTCAAAACAATTTTTTTGGCTAAAGTGATCTAAGCATGCAGAGGTGCGGGAAATCTACGTGCATAAACGTGGGCCCGATTGGGCAACCCCAAACCTTACCCACACATTGTCCCCAATGTGCAAGTGTCGGCGTAGGCGATACTAAGACAAGTATCGTTGTGCGGTTATTACATGCAACAGACAGGTAAGGCATAACATTGAAGCATAACATCAAAGAGCTTTCTCATTAAAATATGGCCACCCCAAACCTAGGCCGTGGCATAGGTTTGTCAAACAAAGCCAACCCCAAACCGAGGTTTGCACAGGATTAAAAGTGAGTGTGTAGGTGGTTTAAAAAGTGAGGCACCCCAAACCTAAGTGAAACTTAGGTTTGTTGCATCTCGTTTAACTACTAGGGAACATAACATCATACACCACTCGTTACCTACGGAGTTAGAACGTACCTGTTTGCCCAGATGAACACGATTCCATTGAAAAGTTGGATCGATCATTTGCGAGAAGGCGGAGAAGGGAAAGCAAACACAAACTAACAAAAACAAAATACGAAAGAAGGCAAAGAAAAAGGGAACACAAAGCAAGAAAGGATAAAAACTGCAAAGAACAAGGGACTCAGAAACACAGGGGAGCCGCGCGGTTTGGAAACCTAGGCACAAACCGCGTAACCCTCTGTTTCCGAAAACCACCAGAGACACCCACGGCTTAGGCCGCGGTATGTAAACCGCGTGGAAGGCCGCGGGCCCCACTGTTCAGCTATTTTTGTATTTTTCAATTTTTTTTTGTGTGAATAAAATCATTCAAAAACTGAAAATAAAATAAAGAAACGCAAACCTTGGTGGGTTGCCTCCCACCCAGCGCCGTAGTTAAAGTCGTGGCACGACTGTGTGACTCTCAACTTGGTTCGGTATCCGCGGACTCAAATCGCCCACACCTGCGGTTCCCCGCGGATTCTTCCACATCTGGCCTTCTATGACCATCAGCCTCGTTACGCCTTCTACTCTCGAACATCTTGAACACTACCTTCTCTCCGCCAACTCTTAGTGTCATCTCCCTTTCTTCCATATCGATTATAGCTTTGCTCATGGCAAGAAATGGTCGTCCCAATATCAACGTGACCTCTTCATCTTCATCTATGTCTATGACCACGAAGTCGACTGGAAAGTAGAACTTACTCACCTTGATGAGTACATCCTCTATCACTCCATATGGGTATCTGATCGATCTATCAGCGAGCTTAAGCGTCATGTATGTCGGCTGCACTTCCCCCAATCCGAGCTTCCTGAAAATAGATAGAGGCATTAAGTTAATACTCGCCCCTAAATCACATAAAACTTTATCAAAATTAGACTTCCCAATTTGAACAGGGATCGAAAAACTCCCTAGATCCTTAAGCTTCGAAGGAAGCTTGTTCTGGATTATAGCACTGCACTCCTCAGTAAGTGCAACAGTGGACTGGTGATCGAATGCCCTTTTCCTGGATACAATGTCTTTCATAAATCTCGCATATGAGGGCATTTGTGCCAGAGCATTTGCAAAAGGGATGTTAATATGCATTTTTTAAATATATCAAGAAATTTAGAAAAATCAACATTATCCTTATGTGATTTAAGTCTGCTCGGATAGGGCACTCTCGGTACCACCGGCTTGACCGGTGATTGCTTTGGCTTCGTCGCTTCACTCTTCTTGCTCTCTTCAATCACAACCTCTTCATCAGCCTCCAACTCATTCACCATTATGGTCTCTTTCTCTTTAGGCTCGGTTTCCTTTGATGCATGCTCTCGTGTTGTGTCTCCAATCAGCTCCTTGGCATTTCTCAGGTAAATGGCATTACACTCCTCTCGGTTCTTCCTTTCAGTCATACTCGGGAATGTTCCGGGAGGTCGGTTTTGTAAGGTTTCGGAAATCTACCCCACTTGTCTTTCGAGGAGTTTGATGGAGGCGGTGTTCTGTTCGGTAGCCGCCTTGACCGTGTTGACCGTGCTTGCTAGTTCTCCAACCGTGATGTCCATCTTGGCCATGAACTTCATCATCATATATTCCAGCCCCGGTTTCTTCTCCCCAGATGGTCCATCGTTGCTTTGGTTGAAACCTGGAGGACGGTAAACATTGTTAGTATTAGAGGAATTGGAAGAGTTAGAAAAATTACCTTGTTGTTGACCGGGTTGACTCCATGAAAAATTGTGGTGTTTCTTCCACCTTTTGTTATATGTATTGGAGAACAGGTCGTTCCTCGGCTGATTGTTGCGGTTTTGTAAGAACTGAGCTTGTTCGGGCTCTTGTGGGCTACCTCCCTTCAAATGGTTCATGATAAAAGCTAGTTGAGCTTTTAGTTCCTTCAGCTCATCATTTTCTTGAACACTCGCGACCCTTCTAACAGACGATCTCGGAGTAGAAAACTATGCTCAGCCAAGTTCTCAATTAAATCGCATGCCTCTTCATAGGATTTATCCATTAGAGCTCCACCCGCCGCAGCTGTGATGTCATTCTTGAACTGCGGGTGACGTCCACTGAAGAAAGTCTGAATGATGACCCAACCTTGCAATCCATGATGAGGGCACTTCTTTAGCATGTCTTTATACCGCTCCCAAGACTCGTACAAAGTTTTCTGATCCCATTGCGCGAAATGTGTAATATCGGTCATTAACTGCGCGGTTCTTCCCGGTGGGAAGAATTTCTGGAGGAATGCGGCCTTCAGGTCTGCCCAGGTAGTGATCTGATCCGCTGGTAAACTCTCTATCCAGATTTCAGCTCTACCCTTGAGTGAGAAGCTGAACAATCATAACTTGACGGCATCCTCGTTCATGCCATTAATTTTGAATGTGCTGCAAATCCTCTCGAATGCACGGAGATGTGCATGAGGATCTTCGGTCGGTGCTCCTCCATATTGATTTTGTTGCACCATTACGATGGTGGTCGGCTTAATCTCGAAGTAATTTGCTGCAGTAGTGGGCGGTTGGATGCCTATGCATGCGACTGCCACGTTCGGATTGGCAAATGACCGCATCGGAACTCTCGCCGGAGGAGGTGGAGGATTGTTGCCAGGTGGTCTATTGACGGGTATTTCGTCACCCATCTTCAATTGTCTTTGAACCTTGGTCTCTTGGCGTATTCGGCGGACGGTTCTCTCGATCTTCGGATCAAGTTGTTCGATTTTCTTCCCTCAGGTCGTCCTTGGCATACACCAAGTAGTAACTGAAAAGAAAGTGAGCAAAGTTAGTAATCCAGAAACTGAAAGTGATGGAACAAGGCAAATACAAAAATAAAAAAAAAATTGTTCAATCTAATAGCACTTATAGCTGGTAGTGCTATCAGTTGCAACTAGTTCCCCGGCAACGGCGCCAAAAACTTGATAGGGCGGGTATCACCCCCTAAATATAACTGCAAGTGTACGATGTCGAAATCAAGTAATACGTACGGAAGTACGAGTATCGAATCCACGAGAACTAGGAACTAAGTATCACAATTACTATAATCACTATTAACTGAGCTGTTGAAATTGAGAGATGATTGGTATTAAACTAATTAATTGCAATAAGAAAATCACAAACGGAACAGTAGACAACTTGAGGAAAATTCGATAGAGAAAACAGTTGAGGGTTGGAAATCCTTAGGTTTTCACATACGAATATCTGACTTAAAACAATTACCAGTTAATCCCCTTAATGAATACCCAATCTCTAAAATCACTGTTGTTCTCTTTCGAGCAACATCGGGTTTTATTTTGAAAAGGACAAGTTTTATCTTTCGATCTCAACCTATGGATTTCAAAACACATTAAGCGCAAGATTAATGTTTGAACGGATATATTTGATCTCTCGATCTCAACCTAAATGGTTCAATTTGGACTAAGACGTATTCGGTATATCTCTATCACCAAATTCTCGCATTAGGCATGCAATTCCTAGTTCTAGCTAACAGTTATTTCTCTCGAACTCAACTGGAAACAACAAAACAATTGAAAGCTAGCTAAACTCTCAAAAGCATTAAGAATCAAATTACATGCATTCATTAAAAAGGAAAAACCGATAAACGTTCAAGTCATCTGTTCATATGCTTACAAACCCAATTCAATCCAACCCCCAACATCTAAAATTAGTTCATGTTGGTGGTGGATTCAAACATAAGAAAAGGAGATGTGAAAGTATGTGTAAACATGATAAATGTGATTGTAACAAAAGTAATGATGAACTCCCTTCTATCCGATCTAATCCGACTCTCGTTGTGAACTTCTCCTCGATCTGTCATCTATCGTGGCTCCAAAAGGCGTGAAAAGTATCCAGAAATCGCCCCAAGTCGTGTGTGAGTTGCGTCCAGAATGCCTGCCGAATGACCTAGAATCCAGAACAAAAGGCTGAAATTCGCGAAACAGTGAGTCCCGCGACTTGTCCCGCGGTTTGCAAACCGCGGCACAAGTCGCCCAGTTTTTTGAAGTCATCTGGGTCAGTATCGGGTCCTGGTTCTGGCGCGGGTCTTGGGTTTGGATCTCGGGCTTCCGTTGGCTTTGTTTTGGACTTGTTTTAGGGTTTTTTTAGCTTCTTTTCTCGAAGATTGCCGTATTTTAGATAACCTGCATAAATCACTAGATAAACCGTAAAAACCACGCCTTTTTGCTAGAACACAAGCCAATCTCATTAGTTTCAGGACAGAAAATAACGCCAAAAAGTGGCGTTATCACATACTTTCCAGTGGCGAGGATAGAAGCAATACGTATGTTCCTTGCATACGCCATGCACAAGAATTTCACGGTCTTCCAAATGGATGTGAAGACCGCATTCCTTAACGGCGAACTCAAGGAAGAAGTGTACGTTTCACAACCGGACGGGTTCGTGGACGAAAAGAAGCCTGACCGTGTCTACATCCTAGACAAGGCGCTCTACGGATTGAAGCAAGCTCCACGGGCCTGGTATGATACGCTATCCAAGTTTTTAATAAAGTCGGAATTTTCACAAGGTAAAATCGATACTACTCTCTTTATTAAAAAGGAAAAAAGTTCATATTGTATTAGTTCAGGTGTATGTCGATGACATAATTTTTGGTTCTACTAACCCTCGGTTTTCTAAGAACTTTGCCAAGTTAATGGGGAATTTTTTTTAAAATGAGTATCCTGTGTGAGATGAATTTCTTTCTCGGTCTTAAAGTTAAACAACTGTCGACCGGGATATTCATAAATCAGGCCAAGTACATCCGGGATATTCTTAAGAAATTCCAGATGGAACAGTCCTCACCGATGAAACCCCCCATGGCACCCGGTACAAAGCTACACGCCGATCCTAACGGAAAGGATGTGGATACTAAAACGTATCGGGGAATGATTGGTTCTTTAATGTACTTAACTGCTAGTAGACCGGACATCATGTTCTCGACATTTCTTTGCGCCCGGTTTCAGTCAAAACCGAAAGAGTCTCACTTAATAGCTGTCAAACGAATTTTTCGTTATTTACGCGGTACTGCTGATCTTGGCTTGTGGTACCCGAAAGGGACAGGTTTTGAGCTGTCTGCATACTTTGATGCGGACCACGCAGGTAGCATGATGGATCGGAAGAGCACATCGGGTCATGTGCAGTTCTTGGGCGACAGTTTGGTGAGTTGGGCATCCAAGAAGCAACAGTGCGTCTCTACGTCGACTGCCGGGGCGGAATACGTGGCTGCCGCAAGCTGCTGTTCACAAGTGATATGGATGCGCACGCAACTCAAGGACTACGGCTTTACATACGTCAAGGTGCCCATCTACTGCGACTCGAAGAGCGCTATTGCAATATCCAGCAATCCGGTCCAGCATACAAAGACGAAGCACATAGACGTTCGGTACCATTTTATCAAGGATCACGTGGAAAGAGGTACAGTTGAACTCTACTTTGTAAATACAGAACATCAGTTAGCAGACCTGTTTACAAAACCCCTGGACGAAAAACACTTTAATTATCTAGTGTCCAGGTTAGGTATGCTAAATCTGAAGACTTGATCTGATTGTGTGCCCGATACAAGTTCCATACGTCTACGAGAAACTGTCTAGTCATCATCTGGTGTTCACACTCTAGATGATTGAATATGCACTTTCTCGCATCTGTATTCTTCTTGTATCAGTTACATAGTTAGGTTGCGTCTCTGTATTTATTAGGTAGATTTTGCTTGTTTATTTTCTTTCCGCATGTGTTTCTTTTTGTTTAAAAACTGTCGTCTTATTTAATTTTTGGCTCATATCTGTGCTTTCACGAATTGTTCATGTGTTCAGGGGGAGCATGACCAAGTATCAGGTAAGTCATTCTATTGTTGAGGGGGAGTGTCACACACAATTTTTTAACTACCATTTTTTTGTGGACATTCCCGAGTGCACTTCACATCACACTTCGTGCACATTCCGAGGGGGAGCAAAACCTTAGTTGCTCATCATTTATGGGGGAGCGTCACACACATTTCTTAAAAGCGTAAAAGTTTTTTTTGTGTTGACGACTCCAAACTCACTCACATTCATGTTCCGAGGGGGAGCAGGGGATTACCCATGCAAAGTTCGAGGGGTAGCAAGGATTTTTTTAGAAAAGGTCAAATTACAAGTTTCTGATTTTCGGACACTTACCCGGTAAGTTACCGGGTACGCTTACCGGACCGGGTAAGTTACCGGGTACAGTTACCAGACCGGGTAAGTTACCGGATACCTAATCCGGTAAGTGACCCATATATAAGCATCCGGGAACCATTTATCACTTTACCCGGATACATTCGCGAAAACCCTCTCAAAACCCCTCGTCTCTCTCTCGCACTCGGTAACTCACATCAATCACTCAACCGTGCTCTAATCTACTCGAAACCACAGGTATGTTCTTCATCTCCTTTCGATTGATTAGTAAACATAAATTCGATTTCTCACCGGGATTATGTCGATTTTATGATCGACCGAGGGTTTCCTAAAAACCCCGTTTTGAGTCGGTTCACCTTTATCCCGGAAATGGCACTCTTCGAGCCGACTAAATGTCGATTATACCTTACATTTGTGTATAGACGCACCTAGACCACGTAGATCAGGGTATTATTCTGATTTTTGGTCGATTGGGTACCGTAGTAACTCGCCCGGAAACCCTACACTACCCGGTAACACTCATGTTACCCGGTAACATTCATCATACCCGGTATGCTTCAACAACCCGGTAACTCACTCGTCCGGTAACACCATGTCGTCCGGATACCTCTGTATCCGGTAACTTCGACAATCCGGATGGGAGGTTATCCGGTAACTCTATTTCATCCGGTAACCTAAACTTAATCGGTAACCATATCCTATCCGGTAACCATTTCCATCCGGTATGAATCATTCACCCGGTAACCTTATGTTACCCGGACACTTCCTTCTAGGGGTGTACAGAAAACCGTCAACCCGCGAAACCCGACCAACCCAACCCGCTAACAACCCAATTAAACCCAACCCACCGGACCGCCGAACCGCCAAACCGCCGAACCGCCATACCGCTAATTATAAGGGTTGAAATTGGGTTGAGAAAACTCAACCCAACCCAACCCGCCAACCCGCCGCTAATATTATAATTTTAATAAAATTATATTTATATATATATAAGATATATCTATTTATAATACGTGCAAGGCCCAAAAACCAAACTAATTTAAGTTAGTTTCAAACTTTAAGCCTTTAGGGCTAGGCGGATAACGTTTCTCCCAGTCACTCTCCTCCAGTCTCCACGACTCCAGACTCCAGTCACCTCGGTTCCTCCTTTCTGTCCTTCGTCTCTAATCTCTTCACGATTAAGCCGCCGTTGGATCCCTGCTGCTGCCTCCTGGAGCCCTGGACGACGACGAAATGCTGCTGCAGTGCTGCCTGAACCTGAACCTGAACGTGGACGAAATCCTTCACCCGGTAACCCCTGTTTATCCGGTGAGTCTTACCTGTCCGGATACCCTGTTCATCCGGACACTGCTTGTGTCCAATGCCTTTGCCATTTGTCCACATTGGCAATCCCAATGTCTTGCACCTACTGCCAGTCCTCAATCACCCGCTGATTGAGCCATTAAAATTCTAAGGTACGCATAATTTCCGATTTTTTCGCGTTCAAGCTCTAACTCTACGTTTCCTTTCAGGTATACTATATGGCGAAACAACAAGAGTAACAACAACAGCAAATTCCTCCTCCTGAGGAATTTATTGACGAGGCGGACGATAATGCTTTGGTTTCCGAGGACCATGGCATTGAGATCTCGCCGAACAACCACCATCTTGATGCTGCTGCATTCCGACCGACCCACCGAGTGGTCGTTGATATAATGCTCGGCCATCCGCTTAACCGAGCACTGACCGCGACAACAGACGTACCTGTTCTGTATGTATACCAAGTCTGGCAAACGGCGAGAGTTGTCACTGCCAACAACACCCAGACCATCACGGCACGCATTCACAATCATCCTTTCATGCTCAAATCGGAGTCCTTCCGCCAACTGCTATCCCTTCCGAAACCCACTCACGGAGGCAATGTCACATACGCCCCCGCCATCAATGACGTCACTCTTTGCACCGATATCCGTGCACTAGGATACCGACATGCTCTCGACCGTCCATCCGCATTCACCCGAAAGTACATCGCCCAGTCTGGTACACTTTGTTCTCAATCCTGAACCGATGTCTATCCTCCTGATGGAAAGGGATTGACCAGTGCACCATTGACTTTCTACGCCTGTTTCACGCTGTGTGATACAACCGGCACATAGACTATTCAGCCATCATGTAGCGTGAATTGGTGCAAGCCATCCGACAGACTGACAGCTTCAAGAAGAAGTTCCTTCCATTTCCGCGCTTCTTCTCACTGGCTATCCGACAACACATGGAGGCGAATCCACTTATTCTGAGGCGTATCAATCATCCAAACATCTACTGGTACACGTGGACCCCAATGCACCGAGTGTGATAGAATATAGGAGAGAGTTAGGGAATCCCATGGTCCAACCAGAGCCGGAGGGACCTCCCCACGGACATAGAACTGAGGGACGTGAGGGTCCAAGGACGAGAGGTGGTAGAGTCCGGGTAGCTGGGGCTCCCGGACGGGATGTGTTGAGAGTACGTGGGAGGGAAACAGGCGCGGGTGGTGCATTGGATTCGCAAGCCAGTACAACCCACTCCAGCCAAGCCGGAACAAGCCAATAACCCCGTATTCCCACCACCCGAACCACGACCGAAGAAGGACCGTCGACTAGACTACACGAGGTCCAAGTCGTCACTGAAACCGAAAGACCATTGCTTCATCGTGATACGGAAGCATACATTTCTGACCCTCCTTCGCCTACCAGACATGTTGAAGACGTGGAATCCGACTCCACCGACTCCGATACGGACCGTGCTATACGCGCATCCTTAATCCCACCCCGTATCGGAACACACCCACCATTGACCGAAGGAACAACATCTGACTCACCCACACCGCCTCTAATCCCTACTACCCAGCCTATTAAGGGAGATACAAGGAGAACGGAGGTAGTATTAGTTGAAAATCCAGAAGAGGTGAGACAGAGTGAAGTCAGGTCGAAACAGAACCATGAGAGAGAAAGCCGTAAAAATAAAGAGGCTTCTGAGCGACCCCAAACCAGTGTCATCCAGGTAGCCACATCTGCTATCCCGTCTCATCCATTGGGACGGGGTATTGAAGAAGCCGTCGTGGACCTAGAGGTGCAAGTGCACAACCTCCATAGCCACTCATCCGTCTCTCAAAAGACGGATGTTTCTATTTTGCACGGGGACATAACACAACTTCTACCGATCTCTCACTTGGAGAGTATGGGTATTGAAACAAGAGACCAACCTCCCCCGGTCTCGCCTTATTTCAGAACACCATCGAGTCTAGAGCCACTTGAAATAGTACATTCTTCGGATAGGACACAATATGAGATTCTACTAATCGATGCTCTTCGTGACTCGATCGGAACTTCCGTAGTGTCTCCGCCTTTAAGCGGAACGCGAGGATCAGAAGGAAATCCTAACATGGCTACACCATCGCCAACCATGAACGTAGGTGGCTCTACCACTAAGGTAGATGCCTCAACGGGTAATCTAAGTGATCCTGGAGTTACTTTACCCGACTTCGTGTCAAAGGGATATCTGGACAGCACCCTAAAGGCTGTCCGCGAGGCAATGGAGCAGCACCTCACCACCGAGCTTGACAGACTCAAAAGCTTGATCAAAGGTAAGGAGAAGGTAGTCGAATCTAACACCGCACCAACACCTCCACCGGCTCCCATTCAGCCAACTTATTCGATGGACACCTTAAAGACTATGCTTCTGGCTCAGCAGCTCCAGCATACCGACACCGATGCCTCTACCGAAGCAGACCTGATCTTAGTTCTACGATCACAGGTATCTGCTCCTTCATAATCCTATACCTCCAGATTGGACCAGATTGACACGACTCTCAAGGACGTTCAACAAGCGCTCAAAACGCTGTCCGAAAGAGTCGGTTCACTCGAAGACGCATGCAAGAGTCAAGCTGGCGGACTCAAGAGACGACACGATGACCAGGATGATCCCGATCACCACGAGGGGGAGAACAAGAGACTACGATTGTCTGAGTCCGTCCCAATCATCCCTGAAACAACCGTGGTTCAATCGGAACCATCAACTGTGGCAACTACAATTGAAGAAGAACCTGAAGCCCAGTTTAGCTTAGCCAAGATGGTCATAGACATGGACATCTCTGACGACGAAGACCCGACGGTTGAAAAGTCCGAGGGAGCAACACAGGAATTGGTCACATATTCTGCATCAGATAGGCCCGCATTACAACTGATTGATCCAGATTCCGAGATCGACCCCGAGACCGAAAATGCATGGTACAAAAAATCCGCCAGTGCAATAAATCTCCAGGTAAACCTGATCTTTCCTACTGATGAAGACGACAACGTTGACTATGACCAGTTTCTGCTCCAAAACCTATATGGTACACCTACACCCGTTCACACTGCTCAGGCCGCCGAGACTTCTAAAATATCCAAAACCTCAACTGCTGCAAATCCGACATCTCCTCAACAACCAACAACTTTAGATCGTCCTCCTCCTCAACAGTAACAAATCCGATGGGAGAAGATCATGATCCTTATTCCTCACCTGGAGGAATCACTAAAGAAGTTATACGTTCATAGGTTACGCCCCATCGAGCCAACTTTTTACCTTGGGATTTCTCATTTCGACAAGGAATACCAAGGTTAGTACTTAAATGCCATGAAGCGGTGTCTGTCAGTTAGCCAAGTCCGAACCAAGCACAAGATTTCTAAAGTGCTCAACATACAAACCGGCCGAATCCTTAGAGTCATGTTTCCAATTTTCACCGTCCGACGCGAAGACGGTAATGAATGGAGAATTTCTGAAGCTGACTTTAAGAACCTTAGACAGGTTTTGAGCTGTCTGCATACTCTGATGCGGACCACGCAGGCATCATGATGGATCGGAAGAGCACATCGGGTCATGTGCAGTTCTTGGGTGACAGTTTGGTGAGTTGGGCATCCAAGAAGCAACAGTGCGTCTCTACGTCGACTGCCGAGGCGGAATACGTGGCTGCCGCAAGCTGCTGTTCACAAGTGATATGGATGCGCACGCAACTCAAGGACTATCCCTTTACATACGTCAAGGTGCCCATCTACTGCGACTCGAAGATCGCTATTGCAGTATCCAGCAATCCGATCCAGCATACAAAGACGAAGCACATAGACGTTCGGTACCATTTTATCAAGGATCACGTGGAAAGAGGTACAGTCGAACTCTACTTTGTAAATACAGAACATCAGTTAGCAGACCTGTTTACAAAACCCCTGGACGAAAAACGCTTTAATTATCTAGTGTCCAGGTTAGGTATGCTAAATCTGAAGACTTGATCTAATTGTGTGCCCGATACAAGTTCCATGCATCTATGTGAAACTGTCTAGTCATCATCTGGTGTTCACACTCTAGATGATTGAATATGCACTTTCTCGCATCTGTATTCTTCTTGTATCAGGTACATAGTTAGGTTGCGTATCTGTATTTATTAGGTAGATTTCGCTTGTTTATTTTCTTTCTGCGTGTGTTTCTTTTTGTTTAAAAACTGTCATCTTATTTAATTTTTGGCTCATATCTGTGCTTTCACGAATTGTTCATGTGTTCAGGGGGAGCACGACCAAGTATCAGGCAAGTCATTCTATTGTTGAGGGGGAGTGTCACACACAATTTTTTAACTACCATTTTTTTGTGTGGACATTCCCGAGTGCACTTCACATCACACTTCGTGCACATTCCGAGGGGGAGCAAAACCTTAGTTGCTCATCATTTGTGGGGGAGCGTCACACACATTTCTTAAAAGCGTAAAAGTTTTTTTTGTGTTGACGACTCCAAACTCACTCACATTCATTTTCCGAGGGGGAGCAGGGGATTACCCATGCAAAGTTCGAGGGGTAGCAAGGAATTTTTTTAGAAAAGGTCAAATTACAAGTTTCTGATTTTCCGGACACTTACCCGGTAAGTTTCCGGGTACACTTACCGGACCGGTTAAGTTACCGGGTAACCATAAGTTACCGGGTACACTTACCGGACCGGGTAAGTTACCGGATACCTAATCCGGTAAGTGACCCATATATAAGCATCCGGGAACCATTTATCACTTTACCCGGATACATTCACGAAAATCCTCTCAAAACCCCTCGTCTCTCTCTCGCACTCGGTAACTCACATCAATCACTCAATCGTGCTCTAATCTACTCGAAACCACAGGTATGTTCTTCATCTCATTTCGATTAATTAGTAAACATAAATTCGATTTCTCACCGGGATTCTGTCGATTTTAAGATCGACCGAGGGTTTCCTAAAAACCCCGTTTTGAGTCGGTTCACCTTTTGCCCGGAAATGGCACTCTCCGAGCCGACTAAATGTCGATTATACCTTACATTTGTGTATAGACGCACCTAGACAACGTAGATCAGGGTTTGATTCTGATTTTTGGTCGATTGGGTACCGCGGTAACTCGCCCAGAAACCCTACACTACCCGGTAACACTCATGTTACCCGGTAACATTCATCATACCCGGTATGCTTCAACAACCAGGTAACTCACTCGTCCGGTAAACCCATGTCATCCGGATACTTTTGTATCCAGTAAGTTCAACAATCCGGATGGGAGGTTATCCGGTAACTCTATTTCATCCGGTAACCTACACTTAATCGGTAACTGTTAATGCCAAAAATCGCACCAAAGGAACAACTTAAGGTCGATGTGGACTTAAACAACTAAAGAAAGGAACTTTCGACGAGACGTGCGATGAGGGAAAAATAAATAAGACAAAGGATTTGATGACACAGGAAAAACCTCAATCGAGGAAAAAACCTGCGGACGACAGGGGATGTCGTCGCTGCACTATGGTCGCCAATCAGGGGCGATGTCCTTGGTACTGGCGTCGGTCGTACGATGGTTACAATACAAATGAAGGAAATGCTTCGAAATGTAAAGTACAAGTGTTTGAAATGTAAAACAAGTGTTTGTCGTGTGTGAATACAAAGTTTAAACAACTATTTGTCGAAAGCTGTTGGTGTACGTCGAGAGCGATGACTTGAGCTTTTCTTCGAGTGTTCTTGAGTTCGCTGTAGGGTTCTGGCTTTCAGTACTTGATTTCCAGAGTTTGAGGGTTCTTGGCTATGAACTTGAATGCTTTTCTCTATTGTTCGATGGTATTCGCTGGTGATTGTTGATGTGTATTGGATGTTAGCTTCTGGTCCCTGATGTGAGGACTTAGCTTGGTATTTATAGTCTTCGCGTCATTAATTAGCTCCATTAATGCTCTGATCAACGGCTACAACGGCTGGAAACGGTCGCCGGAGTGATTATCCATAATGTTTTTCGTCCGTTACGGCTATCGATCGTTGATGGTTGCGTCGGTTATATCCGTTGCTCCTTAATGGCTTTGACTCCTGCATTAAACACTTAACAAACGTAACAGTCATGGTTAACGTTAGTTTTGGTCGAACGTATAACGATCTTACGCGATGGTCGTGCGGGATGGGCGACGCTATGGTCGAGCGTCATGAGGGACGTACGACTTACCTTTTACAGGAGTCGATCGATGTTTTCTGGGTTCTTGTCGAGACCTTATCTTAATACAAGATTTGGATTATAACGTGCGTCTTACCTGTTTTGGTCGCGGTCGTACGACGTGATTTTTTGCCCAAACAGTTTGCCCCCAAAATTTGAAAATTGAATGTCAAATTTAAGTTTTGAATTTTGCTTGTCGAACGTTTAGACTTGTGACCTGGGTTGAGGGACTTACCTGGTTGTCGTGGAACTAGACCGGTTTGCCTTTAACTGAACGAGAAGTTGAAAAGTTGAATGAGTCGTGATGTCATGCTGACGTATGATGATGCTTACCTGCTGTCGAGGACAGGTGTCGACGATCCCTGCCGTCATATGAAAGGGGCGAGAGCACGCGGTGATCATCAAAGGGCTCGACCTGACATGATCGTCTGCATAAATAAAGATTACGATGTATCTTTTCTTGTTTACGTTTTTAGAGGGTTGTGAGCGAAGATTTCTTTAGGAGTTTTCTGGTTGATTTTCGTTCGATTAAAACTTGCAAAAATCTTTGACCTAATTTGAGTTTTTCTGAGATCATATAAGATACGACTCTTTAGTTTGCGTATGCGTCGCAAGTCTATTGCTAGAAAGCCTAGAAAAAACTGGGATATCTGGGGCTTTTCAGAAGTACAAATCAATTTAACGGGGCTGGCAATGTCGACAGAGCCTAGAAGCACCATTAAAAACGAAGAAGATCTCGACGACTTTAGAAGTCTAGCGAGGATTCCCATGGGGATTACCGTAAGTAAGGTTGGCAAGGTTCGACCGGAAATGTGCCCCGAGGGGTATCTTGTATTGTACGAGTATCCTTTCAAAATAGGGTTTGAATGGCCATTTTCGGGTTTATCGAAGTCATTCATGCAGGATTTCGATGTGTCGCCAGGGCAGCTGATGCCCCAACTCTGGCGAGTTCTTTTGGTTATCGAGCGAGCGTCCGCGAAATGGGAGTCGCCTATGACCATGAATGATTTCTTGGTGGCTTACCAAGTAAAAAGAGATAAGAACTGGCGTTATAGTCCTTACTCTAAATTTAGGGGTGATCGTCCCTTGGTTTTGGGAACTGGTGTCAATGATCGCGGGTGGAAGTCGAGGTATGTATTCATTCTTACCGAGTCATTGGATTCCAGCAGCAATTGGATGCGGTCAGACTGGAATAAGACAGGTATGCTTCGTCGTTTCTGACTTTTTGTTTATCTCTATGTCTTTTACTCATTCTTCTTCTTTTGTTGTCTTCAGAGATTCGGTTCGACGTTGTGATGCCGAATGAAGATTCTCAAGCTAAGATTGACAGGTTCTTGAGTCTTAGCGTGGATGAACGATCTTTCTCCGTAGAGCAAACAACAGTCGCGGACGAGGACGTGGTGGTGGACGCTGTAGAGGAGGAAGAAGAAAAGGAGGGAGATGAAGACGTGCAGGAAGAGGCGACTGGTAAGTGGACCGTAGTCTTTATTTTGTTTATACTACCTCTCTGATGCTTCATGCATTTCCTGATCAGTGCCGACCGAGAGGAAATCGGTCTCTAGGGTGAGAGGGAAGCAGGTTATGCGTGCCCTTCGAGGTGAAAATGTTTCGACAGCTGGGTCGAGCCAAAAGAGAACCAAGAGGACAGTCATGAGGGAACCGTCATCGAGGGTTGATAACTCACCGGGAGTTGCTCTGCCTAAGAAGGCGAGGGCGTCATCTAGCCATCCTGGCGTGATGGACGCGACACCAGCAAGTTCTGCGCTTCCGGTGACGGTGACGAAACCGGTGTCTCAAGTGTCGATCCCAATGTCTACCGACAGGGGCGAGGGATGATCGGCCAAAGTTATGATGATCAATTTTACATTGCCGTCTGACTTTATGGCGGATGGTGTCCTAGACGGGACGACGTTGTTTCCTCATCTGGGGAAGTATTTGCCCCCGTCTTTTAAGGAGCGTTTTCGTGGAGTTCCGGCCGGGGAGATAGGATCTCAAGTTGCCAATCTGGCGTTTACGGTGAGTGTCAGTCTTTCATGACTTGTTTTGTCGTTTATTCGTTGTTCGTCGTTCGTTGTCTAACACTTTCTCGTGCATTTTCAGACGTTCCAGTCGTCTTTGGCATTGTACGCCGAGATGTCGAAAGCTGAGGAGTTGGTGGTGTCTGCTCTTGAGAGGGAAGCTGCAGCGTTGGAGAGGGAGAAGGCAGCTTTACATAGGGAGAAGTTTGCTTTGGCGCGTGCTGACGAGCTAGCCATCCAGCTTTTCGATGCTCAGTATGAACTGCAGGAGATTCGTGCGGGAGGAGTGGCAGATGAAGGTCCACGGGTCGGGACTTCGAGCAGGGATTCGACCGATGTTCCCCCTACCGTCTAGAATTTTCCTTTCCTTGTTTGTTTTGCCATTCGATCAATTAGGGATCGAGTATGTATATAATGGTTTATTTAATGAATATATCTTTTGCTTATGCTTTATTCGAATCACATTTGATTATAAAGTCGAACATAAGATACATATGAAATCATACGACTAAGGGGTTCATTGTAATATGATGACAAGAACGTAAAACAGATATAAACACGCGGTTAAAGCATCCATTCAAGGTATGCAAGCTAAGAAACTTAAATATAAGTTGTTTTAGGCTTCGCGATTGTACGACAAGATCGTACGATGAATTTGTATCGTATGCCCCTGTGTAAGGGATGATCTAGGAAGAAAAGACCTGATCATTTACGTCGTGCGATTCTGCGATAAGCTGTCGTGCGATTCTGCGATAAAACGATGTCGGGGGTTGGTCGTCGGCTAGCCAACGACCCTCCGATGCTTAAGTAAGTAGTCGTTTTGTGAGAAAAAATTGTATGAAAAATAGTTAGAGAACGTACCATTTTAGACTCTCTCTATTTGCCCCCTGTCGTTTACTACCCTATTCTTTTTGACAGGAAAAGATAGGTTTTAAACGACAGAACGACATGGCGATCCTGTAAAATACTGTCTTGCGCTGTCTATGTTGTCGTGCGACAAGGCAGCATAGTAAATTTATCCCTGTGGAAAAGATATTAATTTGGGGATAGAAGAACGAACCTGTCGATAGCTTGATCTTGCGACTTCAGTTTATTTTCTCGGCTTCAATGTAGACTTGTAGCATTCACGAGCGACTTTTGGCTCACTCTTGATCTCCTGGATTCCCCATGGCGTCGGGAATTTCAACATTTGATGGTATGTCGAAGGAACAACTTTCATATCATGGATCCATGGTCGACCTAAGATGATGTTATAGGCTGACGCACAGTCGATGACGCTGAACTTGGTTTGCTTGTTGATTCCTCCGGCGTAGACGGGCAAGATTATCTCTCCGAAGGTGCTTGTCGCTTCTCCATTGAAGCCAACCAAGGTCGTCGAACGTCGGATGATTTCCGAGCGATCGATTCCCATGGCTTTGATGGTGTTGAGAAAAATGACATTTGCTTAACTGCCCCCGTCTATCAATACTCGACGCGTCAAACAGTTACCGACCGTGAGTTGAATGATCAACCCGTCGTGATGCTTTTGGTAAGAGTCACCGAGGTCGACTTGGTCAAACACAATCTTCATGGCTTCTAGTTCCAAATCTCATTTGGGCCTGGATGAACGAGGAATAGGCCGGTCGTCGGGCGCTTGACTAGCATGACGCTTAGCTGCGGAGTACGTCAGACCACACAAGTCCGAACCACCAGTGATGCAATTGATGATCTTTGCATGCTTGGGCACTGACGATCGGTGGCTATTAGATTGAAGAATGACATCATCAATGATATCTTTCAGATTACCTTGTGGAACATGATATGCCAATTCCTTCTTGAGTGCGATACAATTATCTGTCGCATGACCATGGTCGACGTGGAAGTCGCACCACTTTGATTTATCCTTCTTAGCATCGTCCAAGTCAGATTTCTTCGGCCACCGGATGGTTGCTTGGGTGGTCTTCAGAGCTTCGACTAAGTCTTTAGCTGACCCTTTGAATCCATAAGAGGATATCTTGGGATACTGAGTAAACTTAGTCGCGGTCTTGGCCTCCGCTTTCGTCTTGAAACGAACATTTGAAATTTGGCGCGCGGGCTCTATTATTAAAACAGCTTTCGTCTTGAACTCTGGTTTCTTGACGCCCAACGACTTCTTGTCGCCAGTGTGTTTGCAACGAAAGGCTGCATCGTCTTCGACCCTCATATATGCTAAGGTTCGAGCTCGGACGTCTTCGAAAGTCTCTAGAGGATACTTGGTCAGATCGATATATAAACCTGAACTATCGTCTAGACCACGTTTATAAGTTTCGATCGCAGTTTTGATGTCCCAATTGCCGATACTGATCATTTCGGCATTGAATCTACTGAAATAACTTTGAATGGAATCATTGGTCTTCTGCACGACATAGTACAGATCACTAGTCAGCTTTTCCATCTTACGACTGCTGGCGAATTGACGGGAGAATTGGTTGACCAATTCGGCGAACGACCCGATAGATTTGGGTTTGAGGTTGATCAGCCACTGGAGAGCTGGACCAGTGAGAGTCGCCCTGAAACTCTTGCACATACATACTTCCTGGTACATGTGAGGAATGGAGATTGTCCACATGAGCTGCTTATACTGCGTGACATGCTCGGTTGAATCTGTCACACCCGAATACTTGGGAGTGAAGGCAGGATTGTTATACTTCTTTGGGACCTCGACGGTGGTGATCTCGTCGATGAAGGGCGACGCCTGATACCCCGAGCGAGGCTCGACGTCGACAGGCACGGCTGCCCCAGGCAACTTGGCGAGCAAGGACAGGACGCGCTCATTTTGGTCTTCTAACATCTTCAAACGCTGGGCGACGGGATCGTTAAGATCAGGATTTGCCCCTGTCGAGGGATTGGTCCCTGGAGTAGTGCCGTTACCATGCGACGAACCATTGGTGTCCCCGTTGAATGGGACAGAATATGGTTGCGACCCATAGTGGAATTGTTGCGGTTCATTTTGAAACGATTGTGGTCCCTGCTGAAATGGCTGTGACCTCTGCTGGAAAGATTGTGATCCTTGCTGGAAAGGTTGCGGACCACTTTGGAACGGCTGGGAAAACGGTTGGGATCCATTCTGAAACGGCTGGGCGCCACCTTGCAATGGTTGGGATCCATTGTTCAAAGATGGTGGTCGGATGTGCTGAGGGGGAATCTGTCCAGACTGGGGAATCGGAACGAACGGACCCAGCTGCTGATTCTGCATGAATGGACCTGAATGCTGGTTCTGCGCGGACTGACCTGGTCCCGGACCTAGATTCTGGATGAATGGTCTAGGACCATTCTGGGGTCTAAAAGGATTTCTTAGCCGCGCGATCTCTTCAGCTGCTCTGCGATTCTGCTCGGCCATTGCATTGAGTTGATTCCTGGCAACCTCGAGCTCCTGATACATCTGAGCGACGACTTGCTGCGGATTTCCAGGGACTGCCATTTTCCTGCAACTGAAAATAGAAGAAACTCCAAGAAACTATTAGTAGAATGCACGTTCGTCGAGGATTTTCTCTAGATGTAGTCCCTCGGATGGTGCCAAACTGTTAATGCCAAAAATCGCACCAAAGGAACAACTTAAGGTCGATGTGGACTTAAACAACTAAAGAAAGGATCTTTCGACGAGACGTGCGACGAGGGAAAAATAAATAAGACAAAGGATTTGATGACGCGGGAAAAACCTCAATCGAGGAAAAAACCTGCGGACGACAGGGGATGTCGTCGCTGCACTATGGTCGCCTATCAGGGGCGATGTCCTTGGTACTGGCGTCGGTCGTACGATGGTTACAATACAAATGAAGGAAATGCTTCGAAATGTAAAGTACAAGTGTTTGAAATGTAAAACAAGTGTTTGTCGTGTGTGAATACAAAGTGTAAAGAACTGTTGGTCGAAAGCTGTTGGTGTACGTCGAGAGCGATGACTTGAGCTTTTCTTCGAGTGTTCTTGAGCTCGCTATAGGGTTCTGGATTTCAGTACTTGATTTCCAGAGTTTGAGGGTTCTTGGCTATGAACTTGAATGCTTTTCTCTATTGTTCGATGGTATTCGCTGGTGATTGCTGATGTGTATTGGATGTTAGCTTCTGGTCCCTGATGTGAGGACTTAGCTTGGTATTTATAGTCTTCGCGTCATTAATTAGCTCCATTAATGCTCTGATCAACGGCTACAACGGCTGGAAACGGTCGCCGGAGTGATTATCCATAATGTTCTTCGTCCGTTACGGCTATCAAAGCTGAAAGAAAAGTATGCAAAGCTGAAAAGATTTAAGAAGAAAGGCAAATGCCTGATGGCTAACTATGATTGGGCTGCTTCTGATGAAGAAGAATCATCATCTGACTCTGAAGATGATGAAACCAATCTCTGTCTTATGGCAAAGATTGAAGATGAGGAAGAAAGTTCAGACATTCCCTCCACTTCAACCTCTGCAATTCAGGTATCACCTTCCTTCTTTACAAATATTGCAAATATCGATGAAGTTGATAGTCTTCGAAAGATCGATCTCTTGACTAGAAGTTTATATGAAGCCATGAATGGCAAAACAATAGTTGAAAATCAGAACCTTGATCTCGCTGAACAGCTTAAAAACTGTCACCTTCAAATAGAAAACCTTTCTAAAATTGAAGAAGATTTTAAAGATCAAGTTCACCTAAATCAGCTAGTCAAAATCGAGCGCGAAGAAGCTATCGCTGCATTAAGAGCTGAAAAAGCTACTGTTGACGGATGGTATAATTCCTCAACAAAGATCACTAAGATAGTTAAGTCTCAGATTCCCCTGAGTGATAAACGTGGTCTTGGTTACAAAGCTGATATTCAAGAACCAACCACTGATCGTTCCACGCTCTTATTTGGAACTTTCGTATCCTTAGTCGCTGATACTTCATCCTCTCAGTGTTCCTCATCCAGACCGACAATCCCTGAGGAAACTCCTACCTCTTCAAAAGGTAAAGAGAAAATGGTTTATCCAAAACCTACCTCTGTCTCTAAAGACAAAGACAAAGGTAAAGGAATTGCTTTTAACCATAATCCTCAGAAGGGTACCTTAGTACCTAAGCTGAATGCTTCTAAAGCTTCAGTGACCTATCCCTCTGGATCAAGGAATCAGATCTCTGGATATACTCAGCGTGGATCTATTCAGCGATCTACTGGATCTATTCAGCGATCTACTCCTAGACTCGGAGTGGATGTCCTTGGTAAGAAATCCGAAGAACTGAATGTTCCTAACATTTCTAAAGCCGATAGCATATTTGGTACTGGTCCTTCTATTTCAAAATCTAAAGCTCAGCATTCAAATGGTCCTAGAACTAGTTTTAGTTATAGGAAATGTTATCACTGTGGACTTACTGATCATATTGCTAGTAAGTGCCCCACAACCACCAAAGCTGAAAAGATAGCTAAGGTGAAGATCACTGCCCCCAAGGCAAAGAAGACCACTAAGGTTAAGAAATTAACCAAAGTGAAGACCGACAAAGCTGAATCTTCAAATGCTACGAAGACTGCTGAACCTTCCATTCCAACTACTTTCACTGAAAAATGTGTATACATGGTTAAGTGGGTACCCAAGAAAAACTAATCTTCCTTTGTAATGCAGGTTAAGAAGGGTATCTGGTATCTCGATAGCGGATGCTCTAGACACATGACTGGAAAGAAAAGTCTGCTCGTTGAATACAAGGAATAGAAGGGTCCCTCTGTGACTTTTGGTGGAAATGGAAAAGGACATACCCGAGGGTTTGGTGTACTCTCAAATGGTACAACCACCTTCAGAAGAGTCGCATATGTTGAACGGCGGAAACATAATCTTCTAAGCATCAGTCAGCTTTGCGACAAGGATAACAAAGTAATCTTTACTAAGGAATCCTGCTTTGTCACTGACAAAAAGGAGAAGATAGATCTCAGCGGTTATCGTTTGGAAAATGTTTATGTAATAAACATGGACTCAACAACCACTGAGAACTCCTGATTCTTTTCAAAAACCTCATCTGATGTCAACTGGCTATGGCATAAGAGGCTCTCTCATCTAAATTTCAAGACACTGAATACTCTTTCTTCAAAAGAGTTAGTCACTGGTCTACCTCAACACTCATACGCCAAAGAGTCCTTATGTTCAGCGTGTGAAAAAGGGAAGCAGACCAAAGCAAGCTTCAAGTCAAAACAAGTCTCCTCAGTGTCATCTCCTCTACAACTTCTCCATATGGATTT
Source organism: Saussurea involucrata (assembly GCA_033807775.1). Classification (NCBI taxonomy): domain Eukaryota; kingdom Viridiplantae; phylum Streptophyta; class Magnoliopsida; order Asterales; family Asteraceae; genus Saussurea; species Saussurea involucrata. The sequence goes on from CM066326.1 coordinate 62,490,012, forward strand.
GTTTGGCCCTGTTAACAAACAATCCATCGCTGGAAAGAAATATACGTTGGTCATAGTTGATGAGTTCTCTCGCTATACATGGGTAATGTTTCTCCGTTCTAAGAGTGACACCCCTGAAGAACTAATCACCTTTGGTCGGAAGATGGAAACCCTGAACAACTTGACCGTTCGCTCAATAAGGAGTGATCATGCGACTGAATTCAAAAATAGTTCTCTTGATTCCTTCTTTTAGAGTAAGGGTATTTCTCACAACTTTTCTTCAGCGAGAACACCGCAACAAAACGGAGTCGCTGAAAGAAGAAATAGAACAATTATTGAAGTTGCACGTTCAAAGCTCAGCGATTCTCACCTGCCTACTCAGTTTTGGGTAGAAGCTGTCAACACTGCTTGTTTTACGCAAAACAGGTCGCTAATAGTCAAAAGATTCAATAAGACAGCCTATGAACTTTTTCATGGGAGAAAGCCTTCAATCAGCTTTCTTCACATCTTTGGATGTCAGTGTTTCATACTGAACAACAGAGATGCCCTTGGAAAGTTTGATCCTAAGGCTGATGATGGAATCTTTCTTGGATACTCCTCAGTTTCCAAAGCCTTCAGAGTCTTCAATCGTAGAAGACAAACTGTTGAAGAAACTATTCACGTCACGTTTGACGAATCCCGTTCAGCGAACTCTAAACCGTCCGCTGATACTGAAGAACTGAATCAATGGATGTTTTCTCATCTTGGTGATTAAGAAGATATTCCCACTCCTCATACTTGTACAGTTGAAGATGATAGTCCTACTATCATTCCAAATATGCAGAATAGTGAAGCTGAAACATCATGGGTCTCAGCGGTTCCTTTAAACACTATACCTGCTTCTGAACCAAATGTCTCAGACATTCCATCTATTTCTCAGCAATCAGTGAATGAAATGACAAATGCAACCACTCCTCTCTTGGCTGATACTCCAGAAGTTGCTGAAGCCTCATCTTCAGCTCCTACAGTTCAGATTGAGTCAGCGACTTATGCTCCGACTCAGCGATGGACTGTAAATCACCCAATTGATCAAATTCTTGGTGATCCAAACGCTGGTGTTCAGACTCGATGAAGTGCAGGTAATATTTGTTTATTTGTTAACTTTATTTCTCTAACTGAACCAAAGAAAATAGATGATGCCCTCAAATATCCAAACTGGGTCAGCGCCATGCAAGAAGAGCTGACTGAATTCGAAAGAAACAAAGTTTGGAAACTTGTTCGGAGACCAACTGACAAGACAGTGATAGGCACTAAATGGGTCTATCGAAACAAGTTAGACGAACATGGAACTGTAACCCGCAACAAGGCTCGTCTTGTAGCTCAGGGATACAGACAAGAGGAAGGCATAGATTACGATGAAACATTTGCTCCAGTAGCAAGACTAGAATCTATTCATATATTCTTAGCATACGCTATACACAAAGACTTCAAAGTATTTCAGATGGATGTTAAGTCAGCATTTCTAAATGGAAAGCTGAATGAAGAAGTCTATGTAGAACAACCTCCAGGATTCTCAGATCCTAAGCGTCCAGGTTATGTTTATAAACTGGATAAGACACTTTATGGCTTAAAGCAAGCTCCTCGTGCATGGTATGACACTCTCTCTACTTATCTCCATATTGAAAATTTTGAGCGAGGTAAAATTGATAAAACTCTATTTTTCAGAATAGTGAAAGGTCATATCATTCTTGTTCAGATATATGTTGATGACATTATATTTGGCTCTACTAACCCTGATTTTTGTACTCGTTTCGCTGATAGAATGAAAGATGAGTATAAAATGAGCATGATGGGTGAACTAACATATTTCCTTGGTCTTCAGATAAAGCGAAATGAAAAAGGAACTTTCATTAATCAGGGAAAGTATGTTAAAGATATGCTGAAGAAATTCGATCTAACTCAGAGTTCAGCTATGAAAACCCCTATGGCACCACCGCTGACACTAGACAAGGATTCAAAGGGAATACCTGTTAATGTCACGCTGTACCGTGGGATGATCGGCTCTCTTTTGTATCTTACAGCTAGCCGACCCGATATTATGTACGCAACCTGTTTGTGTGCACGATATCCAGCTGAACCTATGGAATCTCATATGACCGCTGTAAAGCGAATTTTTCGATACCTTAAGGGTACTGCAAATCTAGGTCTTTGGTATCCCAAAGACTCAGGATTTGATCTAATCGCCTATTCAGATAGTGATTTTGCATGTTGCAAATTGGATAGGAAAAGCACCACAGGAGGATGTCAGCTCCTGGGTGGAAAGCTGGTGAGTTGGACAAGTAAAAAGCAAAACTCAGTGTCCACCTCCAAAGCTGAAGCTGAATATGTAGCCGCTGGAAGCTGTTGTTCTCAGGTCTTGTGGATGAGAAATCAACTACTAGAATATGACCTTCAGTTCTCAAAAATTCCAATCTATTGCGACAGCACAAGTGCCATCGCTATAGCCAACAATCCAGTGCTACACTCAAAGATAAAACACATCAAAATCAGATATCATTTTATCAGAGATCATGTGATGAATGGTGATATAGAACTTCATTTTATCCCAACTGATTATCAGTTAGCTGATTTATTCACCAAACCTCTTGATGAGACAAGATTCAACTTTCTCATCAGCGAGCTTGGAATGCTGAACTTTGAAGAGTAAAATCTTCAGCGGTTCACATTTAATCAGCGATACGAATATACAAACTTGTATAAACCTCGGGAAAAATCAACTTGTATAACCTATTCTATCATCTTCTCTCTGAATAAACTTGATTCGCTGATATCAATGTATGTTTTTTCTCTCTGACAATCGCATGTGAATGCAAGATTTCAAAACAAATTGCATCGCTGAATCTCTTTCTTAGTCAGCGATATTTTGAAATTTCTAAAACCATCACTGATATTTCTATTCAGTGCTTCATGTTTTCAAAAGTGTCCCTGAGTTTTTCAAAACCTCAGAGATATCCTAAAAGAATATGAAATGACAGTTGTGACGTCATCGCAACGGATAAACCCTGGCACGTTCTTTTTCTGACACACGTTTGCACGTTTCGTTCAAACTTCCAATCAAATGCAAACACGTGTCCGTGTCATGATGAAAATCTTTTCCCGCTCAAGATTTTCTCTCTCTAATCTCACTATATAAACACATTCTTGGTTTATATTTTCCTTTTACACGAACAACTTATCCTCCAAGCAAAGAAAGATTTACTGTTGCATTTCTTATTTTCCAGAACAACTGTTCATCTCCTTCTTCATCAAAATCAAAGGTTAATATGTTCTTATTATTTACCTGCTGTTTATAATGTGTTTCTGATCTTCTCATTGTTCTTACAAGATCAAACAAAAGAACTTTTTCAAAATGAAATCATTTCTTTCATGGTTTTATGAACACAACCTTTCATGGTTGTTCTTCAAGTTTAAACGCATAATCTTAAACGTGTTCTTCATATGTTCGTTTCCAGAAACTGGAAAACAAGACTTTTAATGGGTTTGCATTTCTTTTTCAAAACCAAGAAAAACCCTAAATCTTCATTAAGACATTTTTGTCTGAATGAAATGGACAAAATTCGAACCATCTTATTGGAAAATCTTTCGACATTAAGATTATTCTTATTTGTTAAATCTTTGGTTGAACTGATTAATACAGAAAATGGCATCTGCTGACATTCCTACCGCTGAGAACATTTCCGCTGATACTGCTGACGAATTAGAAATCACAAAGGCTCCTCAGGTCAAGTTCTCTCTTGAAGAACTTGATTGGACTAAATCAAATAACCTTTATGCGCTTTTCGAGTTTCCTCCTCGTAAGCAAGTCACACATCTGAATGATGCTGTGAACTTCCTGAAGAATTGTTGCCTCTCAACAGCCCTGACCATAACACCTCATGCACATCAGCTGATCCTTTCTCAGTTCTGGTACTCTGCCAGACACTCTCAGCTACCATCAGCCAAAGATCCCTAAAAAACAAATGACTGTATCCTCTGTGATACTGAATATGGCACGATGAAGAACACCCCTGCCATCATTCGCAAAGCCCTGAACCTTCCCATTGCTACAAAAGAAAAACCTTTTGTTCCTTTCGCTGACTACAAGAAACATTCAGACAGGGAAGCCATCACTGCATTTTTCGATGCAATGGGCTACATTTGGGAAACTGGGAGGGACAAGAAGCCTGAGAAGAAGCTACCCTCATCAAGAAATCTAAAATGCCCAGCAAGATGAATTTCATCTTCGCTCATCTGATTAGCTGCATGACTGCAAAGACAGACTCCTCTGATCAAGCCTCTCAACCTCAGCAAGCAATGGGTTATGCACTGCTGAAAGGTCTACATATAGACTGGGCATCGATAATCTACGATGACCTTGTACAAAGAGTAGATTTTGTCGCTGACCGATCTCCATGGGTTCCTTATCCCAGATTCATCAGCGTCGTCTTCCAAACTGGCCTGAAGGACACCTACCCACTCGATGGAGACCTGAAACTCTCTCAGGTTGGTCCTAAAGTTCTCGACTTCAAACCAGTGGAAAACGAGGTACGTCTTTCTACACTTTTAACTCTTCTCAACCCTACTTCTTCTACTTATGCAGTTCCTTCAGCGATCACACCCATCGCTGATACCCAGGCTGCAACCCCCATTCCTTCTCATAAAAGGAAACACTCATCTACCCAACTTAGTTCCAAATGAACTAAGGTAACCAAGGAGAAACCCCAACAATCTCATGCTAAAGACTCCTCATATCATCTTGAAGAGCTGAAGGAACGTTCAGTGGTACGCTCTGCCACACCTGAACAAGCCACCCATTCCATCCAAACTTCAGCGTCTCTAAACGCTGAGGTTACAAACTTGGAATCCACCCAACCTCCTTTAGTCTCTCAAAAGACTGGAGAAGTACTTCTCAGCGGATCCAATGTTGAACTCCGCACCCAACCAACATTCTCAACCTTCGCTTCTCTCTCTACTCCATTGGTCTCAAATCCAGTTATCACTGGAACGACTGTCATTCCTCCAGAAGCTAAAGCTGATACTCAGGGAAAGATGGCCACAGGACCTGCAGAACTGACCATGCGTGTACGCACTCTCGCTGACGACATGGAACTCTTTTCAGGACACCGGGATTTTGACGAATTCACCAATCCTCCTGCAGGTATACACCAACCCATAAACACTGTAACTGAACCCGAAACTTCTGAGCTTTCCTCTGTTCACAAGTACTTATTTGTTACAGGTCCTAATTTGGGAGACATCAACACCTCTCTGAAGAACTTAGAGACGAAGCTGACAGGTCTCACCACTACTCTCTTTGACAACTCTACAGCTGTAACAAACGCTGGAGAGAATCTTACAAAGCTGACAACAGTGGTGGAAGGGAAAGCCTTCGAAGTTGACTTGGAGAAGATTGATAAAACCCTTGGCGACTTTGCAAAGGTGCTCGCTGACATCTACACAGACTACCTCTCTATCAAGACTTCAGTTTCATCCATGTCCAGCGAAGTCACAACGCTAAAGACATCGGTTGGAAAACTCAAGGGAGACATGGTCGTTGTAAAGACCGACGTAAGCTCTGTAAAGACTGACGTTGGTTCTATGAGGACCATGATGCAGCAGATACTGACCAACACGACCGCCCCTGCCCCTGCCCCTACACCTGAGAAATTTACTACGGCGGATCGTGATGAACTCTTGAAGATCAGTCCTGCTATCTCTGGCCTAGAAGACAGAGTATCAGCGATTGAAGTTTATATGGGAATCCCTGGCCAAGAAGACAGGGAACCTAAACCAGCAGCTGAGTCAACACATTCCTCCCCCATTCATCATGAAGAAGAGGGAGAAGAAGAACTCTGAAGACCTTCTCCACGATGAATCTGTCGAGGAGGAGAAGACTGAAGACCTTACTCTTGCTGAAGAGAGTGAGAAGACAGCTGAAGAAGCTGCTGCTGGACCTCAGGGAGTTGAAAACACTGAGGGAACCGAGAAGCTTACCTCTGTATCTGAGGGGAGCAACTCGAAGAAGAAGGTGAAGAATCTGAATCTGAAGATGATGTAGTCGTCGACATCTCTGATGATGAACCATCCTCTTCTCCAAAGAATGATGATGATAACGATGATGATGATGACTCCTTTATCGTCAAGCCTGCTCAGAGGATTAAAGCTCTTAAAGGGATCGTGATAAAAGAATCCACAGGGGAGCGGACCAAGACAAAACCTTCAGCGTCCGAAGCTGACAAAGGCAAGAACAAAGGCCTCGCCGAAGAAGACAATCTGGCGATCTTGCTTGAAAAGCTGGTTTGTCAGGTACACTAAATCTTCCTTACTACATCCCTCCTCTATACACTATCAGTTCTACTATCCACAAGCCTATACACTTAAACCAATTTCCTTTTCTCTGATTCTACCCAAGTTCTTATTTGAAAGATCGTTGTGTTTCAGCTAGTCCTCTCCCCTGTTTGAGGATATCGCTGAAGTTTCTACAACTGCGACTTCACCAACAATAATCCCAGCTGCTGCTGAAGAAATAATCCCAGTCTTGGATTTGACCTCTAAGACTGATGAACCTGAAGAACAGATGCTCGCTCATACAAGCAGACCTTCATTGGTTCCTCAAAAACCAAGTGAAGATGATCAGAGAAGAAAAGAAGAAATAATAAAGAGGTTTGAGGCTCTGCGAATCATTCTGAAGCGTGATCAACTTCCTTCCGTTCCTCAAAAGTTCAAACTTTCACAAAAGGAATACAAGGATCACCTCAGGGCTGGACGTCTAATCGCTGAAAGAAGAGAAGCTGAAGAAAAAGACAGAGAATACGCCATCCAGCTTTCTCGACAATCAGTGAAAGAACCCAAGCTGAAAAGAGCTCCAATTGAAGTTCAACGTCAGCTATGGGAAGACGCCAAGAAGATCGTGGAAGAAAAGAGAACTGTGTCCAAATCTACTTTAATCTGGTGTCAAGAAAAGGTTCATTTCAGACATCGAGCTTCCAGAATAATCAAGGTACTCATCGTTGGAAGATCAACCCTCAAAGTTTCAATCGCTGAAATCGAGATATTCAGAGAGAATGATCAGTATGAAAAATTCTATGCTGAAGCTATCACGCAGTACGGTCTCTCTGAATGGTTGGAGATCAGATTAGCCATACAGAAGTCTCAGTCTAAGTACAAAGAACATTTCGAAAAGCTGATAAACAAGCAGATCGACTTAGTCTATTCTTGCGTGGATATTCCTCCTCCTCCTCCTCTCGAAAGTCAGAAAAGAAGGGCATCAGCAAAGAAAAAGTCTAAATCTTCAAATGATGGTCCTCGTATAAGAAATGAAACTTGTATTGGTTTTTCCCGTGCTGAAGTCGTTGGTGCTGACCCTGATCTCTCCGGACATGACACATCTCTTCCTAAAGGTGAGACTTTCATCCCTGAGAAAGTCATCAGCGAACCCTACGAGATATTCTTCATTGACTATGATGGACGAAAGCGTTTTCAACGCATCTCTGAGCTTCCCATCACTCCCATCGAACAGCTGAAAGATCTTATCTACTGGTGTGACTTCAAGAATGACATTCAGGCACGACATCTGAAACCCTTGATCTTTGAAGAAGCGCTGAACAAAAGAAATCAAGGTGTAACAGTTCTTGACTGGATGATTCCCACATCAATGACCCTTGATGAACTTCTCATTAAGGAAGAACCTTTATAAGCTGATATAATCGCCTAATTCTTCTATTGTATCAGTTATTCTTCTGTACTTGTAATTTATTTCGCTTGTACTTGTAATCTTTCCACTTCCTTTTGTAATCCGATACGAAGTTATAAAGAAAGATTTCAGCGAATGTACTTTACTCCATCAGTACAGAAAAGATCCCAGAAAACAGTAAAAGGGACAAATATTTTATGAGTTCTTTTTATCCTTATGTTTTCATTAAATAGCAAATTTCTCTGTTGCTATGTCATAATCAAATAGGGGGATATTGTGGATCCAAACCCTCAGTGATTTGATAATGACCCTCTCTTAATACTTAGTGAAAATTGTAAGTAAACAATATGTATCAGAGTTTCACTATCGCTGATAAGTACTAAGATCTTACAGTACCGCTGATAGGAACTCTCGCTCTTTAGATTAAACATTCAGCGAACACTGTTCACCTTAATGCTCTGAGTCTGTTCAGTCCTTATGGTGATCGCTGATAATTTAGTTATTTACTTATGATCTCTGAACACAAGTTTTACGTCAACATAGGATCTACGCTGAAGTCGAAGATCAAGCTCAAGAACCAGCGACAAGTCTCCTAATGAACTGATGCGGATCAGCGAAGACTCAGATTTGTCCACTCAACGTGAAGTATCAAGTACAAGACTTCAGCTATCGCTGAACTTTATCATTCGCTGATATAATATGATAAAGCTCTGAATCAACGAAAGCTGATCATGAAGTCCTCCGTACAAAGTACTTTTGTCTTAACCACCCTTGCACGACTCCGTACGATATGTCAGAAAAGAAGCTCCTTATTGTCTGAAATCGTACAACCACTCTGATACTACACTGTTCATTCATGCGGCTACTAAGGTTGTCTACAAAGGTTAATGACATGCAACCAATGAGCTGCTGCCACGGGTAAAGTGTAAACTGACATGCATTAAATGCATGCAGTATATAAAGAGATGAACTCACTTCATTTTGAAGTAACTTGGTAACTCTGGACAAGTTCATCCTCTTATCTCAAGATAGGTTATTATTAATAATTTCCTTATCTTTCTTAGTGCAAGAAACTTAGTGTTCCAACTTGTTTAGATTTAGGTTAATCCTTAATCTTGTTTCCGCAACAAGCTATAAATTGTTAATAATTTATCAATAAACAATTTAGAAAAGTAAAATCTGTGTGTTTGCATTCAACCCCCCTTCTACAAACTTGTATAGCCCTTCGGGACCAACTGTTCACGGTTTGGTAAGTGATTGCACAAAAGTTCCACTTTTTCTCGTCTCAAACTCATGTTTTAATTAAGATCTCATAATTAGTCTGTTAACAAACACGCAAAAGAAATCATCAAGAACTCTTCGTCTTCAAACAACATTTGAAACAAGATATTCCTCTTAGCTTAATAATCTCATTTTTGTGAACTTTAGTTTTAAATCAATGGTTAAATTTCTCGTCAACTTTGTAGTAATTATTGTTACATGCTTTAAAAATCACTCAATAATTTTCACGTTAAATTAGTAATTTCTTTCAGCTTTGGTAACTTGTGCAACAAGTCACGACGTTCAACTCAAGTAAGTTTAACATAATTAACGCATTGTCCATTACCATTATTTGTTTTAAAACCCGTAAATCTTTTGTAATTGGAATCTGAACGATGATGGGCTAATCGCCTTAGTTCCGGGTATAAAGAGAAATTGGGACCGAGACTGATAAAAGGATAAAAAGGTTTGTCTGATGTTATTTAAATCAAGGTTATATTTTGTGGTGGATCACAATTGACCAATTGACAACTAGTCCGTTGTATCATAAAATAGTCGACACTTGAGATAACTAAGGAATATTGTCTCGTCTTTTTATAACTATTAATCTAATCCCAATGGATCTTTATACCTAGTGCTTTCCTCTTATAATTGTTAATTTTTCATTAGTTGTTAGTCACAAACCTCCAACAAAGATTACCTTTGAATTTGCCATCTGAAACCTGCTTTTACAAATTGGACTTTAAAGAGAAACTCCTCCACGCTTCCCTGTGGGATCGATATTCGGTACTTAGTACCATTATTACTTGTTATAAGGCGATAATAAACTGAGATGTATACTTGCGTCATGGTTTATTTCTGACTGATATTGTTGTTAATACTCTTGTTTTTACAGGGTAGCACAATCAAACAACAAGTTTTTGGCGCCGTTGCCTGGGAAGCAAGCCAGAAGTTTTTCTTTTTATAACTAAAATTTTTAAAAGCAAGTTTTTCTACCACAATTTTGAGAAAAGCAAAAAAAAATATATTATTTTCATTATAGTGTATGCCAAGGTTGCCTCACGGTGAAATTTTCCAACTTGATCCCGACATTGAAAGGACTTTTAGACAACGAAGAAGAATTCAAAGAGCTAATCGAGTCTTAAATTTTTTAGAAATGTCTGAAAGCGATTCTTCATCAGATAACGAGGAAGTTCCCCCGTTTGGACCTAATGGGCGGCCTAATAATGATGAAAACCCAGAAATCCCGCCAATAACAAATAATCTTGACGATGAGGAACAAAATATTTTTCGGTTAGCTAATTCAAAGGATGTTGGTATTATGTCGTATGCAGTTCCTGTTTTAACTCAGTTACATTCAGGAATTCTTAAACCAACTTTGCAAACCCGCCACTTTGAATTAAAACCAATAATGTTTCATATGCTTCAAACTAATGGCCAATACGCTGGTTTGGCATCTGAAGATCCTCATTCTCATTTAAGGTCCTTCATGGAAATTACAGACTCTTTTAAGCTTCCTGGTGTAGAACATGATGCACTAAAATTAAAACTTTTTCCATACTCTTTAAGAGATAGTGCACGGTCTTGGTACAACTCAATGAAGCAAGATTCTATAGTTACTTGGGCCCAAATGGCAGAGAAATTTCTAAAAAAATATTTTCCACCCACGAGGAATGCTAAGTCCAGAAATGAAATTTGCACTTTTAAACAAATGGACGATGAGGCAGTTCCTGATCCACGTGCACTACCACCTAGAAAAACAACAGGAGGAGCGCAAGATCCTGATGCTTATGCATTGATATCTACGCAGGTGAATGACATGGCATCTTTGATTAGAAATCTTAATGCTGTGTCAGGCAACCCTGTTATGCCTCCTGCTACTGTTCAGTCTATCCAGTGCACATACTGTGGTGATGACCATAACTTTGAACATTGTCCGGGAAATTCTGAGCGTATCAATTATATTGGTAATAATAATAACAACAATAATAATAATAATAATAATCATAATAACAATAACAAGGGAGGACCCTTTTCTCAGACTTACAACATTGAGTGGAGGAACCATCCTATTTTTTCATGGCATAGTCCTGCATTAAATCCACCACCACCTAAATTGCAAGGTCAAACCCATCAATTTTATCACAGACCTCAAAACAACCATCACACGAATTCTCAAAATAATCAACATGCTTTTCAACAAAAGTCAAACCACCATGCTGAATCATCTACTTCCTTGGAAGCAATGATGAAGGGATTTATATCCCAAACTCAGGCATCAATTAAAAATTTGGAGATCCAAGTGGGTCAAATGGCTTTAGAAATGAGAAAACGCCCTTCCGTTCTTTACCAAGTGATACAGAGATACCCTCGATAATTGAAAAAGAGTATGTGAAAGCTGTAACTTTGAGGAGTGGTAGGGATTTACTAGAAAACATACAAAAAGATCTAATAAAGACGACCAAAGCAGAGCCAGAAAAGAAAAACATAACTTTAGACTCTGCTAAAACCAGTGGAATTATTGGACCAGAAAATACTGTCGGGCCCAAAAACACCATTGCCATTCCAACAATCCCAATGTTAATTCCTGAAGACCCTAAGAAACATCAAACAACCACATACATGCCTATTGTGGATGTGTCACAAGTTGGTGACAGTCCCAAAGTTCATGGTGAAATTAAGATAGACAAAACCTCACCACCAGTTTCAGCACCAACTATTCAAAAGACTACACCTCCTCCTACAGTTCCTCTTTATATTCCCTATCCCTAAAGGATGAGGAATGAGAAAGATGAACTGCAATTCAAAAAGTTTTTAGATGTTTTTAAACAACTGCATATCAACATATGATAGGCGGATTTACACCCCCTAAATCTAACCGCAAGTGTACGGTGTCGAAATCAAGTAATAGTACAAAAGTACGAGTATCGAACACAGGGAACTAGGAACTAAGTATCATAATAACTATAAGATCTATTAACTGAACGGTCGCAAGTTTGAGTTGTTGGTATTAACTAATCGAATGCTAAATAAATCAAGAACAAGACAGTAGATAACTTAAGGACTTTGGATAGAGAAAGCAGTTGAGGGTTGGAAATCCTAAGGTTTTTTCATATAAACACTTGATTCACAATAATTACCAGCTATTCCATTTAATGAATACCCAATCTCTAAAATCACCGTTGTTCTTTCTCAAGCAACAACGGGTTTTATCTTGAAAGCATAAGTTTTATCTCTCGATCTCAACCTATGGAATTCAAAACACATTAAACTCAAGATTTCAACGGAACTAAGGCTTACTTGGTATATCTCTATCTAATTTCTCACCTTAGGCATGCAATTCTAGTTCTAGTTAATAATTAACTCTCTCGAACTTAATTGATAACAAACAAAACAGATTAAAGTTGGCCAAACTCACAAAAGCATTAAAACCCAAATCACATGCTTCATTAAATAGGAAAAACTGATAAAAATCTCAAATCACATGTTCATAAGCTTAAATCAAATTCAAACCAACCCCCAACATCTAAAGATTAGTTCATGTTGGTGGTGGACAAAAACAAAAGAAAAGGGAAGGAAATAGTGTGTGTAAACATAGTAATCGTAAACGTGAAGAATGTACTGATGAACTCCCTTCTCTCGGTTCTAATCTGCTTCATGTAGTGAACTTCCCTTCAATCGGTCCTCTATCGTGGCTCAAAAGTACTCAAAATACCTCTGAAAATCGCCCCCTCGTAGACTACCGTCGCACGTCGAGAACTTCTGACCTAAATTCCGGAAAACACAAAATATAACAAACGAACAGAGGGTTGCGCGACTTGACACGCGGCCACAGGCCGCGGCGTAAACCGCGCGGTTTTCTGAGTGCTCTGGGTCAGGTCCTGGGTTATGGTTTAGGCACGGGTCTCAGGCTTGGATTTTAGGCTTCCGTTGGGCTTCGTTTTGGCTCTCTTTTAGACTCTTTTCTGCTTCTTTTCTCGATAATTGTCGTCTCTTAGATTACTTGTACATTTCACTCGATAAACCATAAAACTCCGCCTCTTTGCTCCAACACAAGCCAATCTCATTGGTTTGTGGACCGAAAATAACGCCAAAAAGTCACGTTATCAACAACCCCAAACCGAGCGTTACTTGTCCTCAAGAAAATTAGCGATAAAAGATAATAAAAGCATATATCAGTGAAATAATACTGCACAACTCCCAATCGGTACCACGTAATGCACTGGTGTTGTCCCATACCCGTGAATGCTTATCTCACCCTCCCCTCATCCTTATTCAGTTTGATCTATGGCCTTCCATTGTGAGTTAAACTCGTGACTGCTCCGATTACATTAAGGTCGTACTAGGTCCAAACATACTAGGGAAAACATTTCGCGTCGACCCTACCTCACGGGATACTCTCATTTCACTCGAACCTAGGCTGTCGCACATGTTGTCATGTATAAGGAAGTTATGTACAATGATACTCGATAATTACATGACAACTATTTGGGTAAAAAATCACACCCTCGATCGACTTTAGAAATTCCCCCGACCGACAAAGGTAACACCCATTAGTGCCATATCCCCAACACACGATAATTGGTTATTAAAAGACATATTGGGTCAATAGTCATTTTACATCTAATGATCGCACGTCACGTGTCGCACATCATGTGTCGCACGTCGCATATCGCTAGTCTCACGTCACTAGCCTTACGTCACTAGTCTTATGCTACTAGTCTTACGTTATTAGTCTTACGTCACTAGTCTTACGTCGCCAGTTACGTGTCGCTAGTTACGACTCATCGGTCTTACGTCGACAGTCTCCTGTCATCGGTCTTATATCGCTCTGGTCTTACGACCTAATCCTGCGACATCGTCATCCTGGTCTAAACGACTTAGTGGTTTTACGACCTAATCTTACGAAATTTTCATAAGACCATTCCTATACTAAAATAAGGTCTTACAAGATATTTACAGTCATATACATGGTCTTATATTCCGGCGACGGTCGTATGCTCCATAAGACCAACGTCCATAACTTAAGACGATCTTACGATTTCACTAACCCTTAATGGTCGATGTTAATGCCAAAAATCGCACCAAAGTACAACTTAAGGTCGATGTGGACTTTAACAACTAAAGAAAGGAATCATTCGACCAAAGAGTGCGACAAAAACGAAAATATAAATGGGACAGAGATTTTGGTGACGCGGGAAAAACCTCAACGAGGAAAAAAACCCGCGGACGACTGTGGAAGTCGTTGCTGCACTATGGTCGCCAAACAGGGGCGATGTCCTTGTGTTTCTGGTGTCGATCGTACAGAGATTACAATACAAATGAAGGAAAGACTTCAAAAATGTAAAGTAACAAGTGTTTTCTAATGTAAAACAGTGTGCGTCGTGTGTAAAAGTGAAGTGTCGTGTGCTGATGTCGTGCGTCGAGAGCGATTCTTCTGTGAGCGATTTCTGTGCTTCAAATGTCCTTCAGAGTTTGAGTACTTGTGTCTGATGTTCTCTGCTGTATCTGTCTTCCGTCCCTTGAAATGATGATTCTCCTTGATATTTATAGTCTTCGGGCACTTTAATTGGGTCATTAAGGACTTTGGTAATTGCCGTAACGGTCGATGTCTTTAATGCAGGATTAGATGTTCTTAACTGTCTTCGTCGGTTATAGCCGTTTGTCCATTAATGGTGTTGACTCCTGCATTAAATATTGAACAAACATAACAGTCGTATAGCGCGTTAGTCGGTAGAGGTCGCATGGTTTTATGCGACAGTCGTGTGAACTAGGCGACGTCGACGTCGAGGTCAAGTGTCGTGAGGTAAAAGACTTTCGATTTTATCTTTAATCGTGAGAGAAAGTACTATGATTTTACCTTCGTTATAAGAAAAAGGAATAGGTGTTTTCCTTACCTTGGTCGTGGTCGAGACTGGTGAAATTTTGCCCAAACAGTTTGCCCCCAAAATTTGAAAGTAGGATGGCAAAGTTGAAATTTTAAGTTTTGCTTGTCGGGTGCTCGGGATCGTGACATGTGTTGAGAATTATTTTGGAATTGGATTAGTCCAATTCTAACTGAACGAGAAGTCGAAAAGGAAACGGGATTGTGTCGTCATACTGACGCATGATGATGCTTACCAGCTGTCGCTGCCAGGTGTCGGCGATCTAAGGGACGAGGGAACGCGTGCTGGTCATCAAGAGACTCTTCCTGACATGATCTTTTGCATAAATAGAAAACTTTGGTGGATATTTCATTTTTAAGTTTTTCGGAAAGTTTTTTCGAGATAAGTTTCGTGATTCACTTGTCGTTCTTCTTCGAATCCCTTCCAAATTTATGAGACATTATAGCGATTCGAGGCTTAGAGTGTCTATATAAGGCATTATCTTCCCACCTTCGTCTTCATTGCTCCTCTCTTTTCTCTGATAAACAATGTCGACTGAACCGGAGAGTTCTATCATGAGTCAGGAAGAGGCGACTGGTAAGCGTACCGTAGTTTTTATTTTCGCCGTCTATTTTGTCTGTTTGACGCTTTGTGTGTTTCTTTAGTAGTGCCAACTGTAAAGAAGTCGGTATCCGGAAAGAAGGTGACGCAAGTTGCTTCTACCCTTCGAGGCAGGGAAAGAAGAAAGGATGCCCCGACAGCTGGGTCGGGAATCTCAAAGAAGACACGGACGGTAGTCCTGACGGAACCGTCTTCGAGGGCTGACGATTCGTCGAAAGTTGTCACGCCTAAGGAGGCGAGGGCGTCATCCACCCATCATGGCGCGATGGACGCGACATTCGTGGATCCTGCGCAACTGGCGACGATGTCCTCTGTAGCCACGTCAACCCCTTCATCAGCCGACGAGGGCAAGGGTGAAAAGACGGGAGAGGGTGAGGAGGACGTTATAACGATCAGCTCTATGCTGCCGTCGGTCTTCCTGATTGACTGTGTCCTTGTCGGGACGGAGTCACTTCCGCATCCGGGGAAATATCAGCTCCTATCTTTCGAGGAGCGTTTTCGAGGGGTCTCCGTCGTATAAACGGGACTGCATATGGCTATGCAGGCGTTCATTGTAAGTTTTTCTTTCAAAACTCATGTTTTCGATGTTTTTCTTTGTTTGACATATTCGTTTTTATAGATGCTTTGATCTTTGCTCATTCGATATGCGAAGACAGATATGTCGTTGGACCGGAAGTCGATCGTCGAGAGCGTCATATTCCTTCCTCCAACTTTTAACATTAATCTTAAGAGTCACATTCTCAAAATACTGTGGACTCTTCTTTATCACATGTCGCGGCAAAATGCTGGGAGACAGCCCTGTCATACTCGTTTGATCCTTGCATAAGCTCCTTAACGTGCGTCGAAGATTCAAGGGTCGAGACTTCGGGCTGAGTATGCGATCGACACACTTCCCTATTTTCAGTTTTACGAACTATGTTTTTCATGCTCGCCCGTTGGTGGTCGAGTTATTGGCATGTAATGAGTCTTGACTTAGTTTCTGTTTTCGAATACTCGACCGTCGGTCGTTCATATGTAACCGTTTGTTTCGTAAATGAAGTTCATCCTTTTGTTGAACTCGCGCTTTTATCTTGATTTACATATGCCGTAGATAAATGTAAAATTCGCCTTAGGCATTCATTGCAATAATGAGCAAAGTATATAATGAGTAAAGTATATAATGAGCAAAGTATATAATGAGCAAAGATGAGCAAAGTATATAATGAGCAAAGAATCTTGCGACTTAGGCATTCATTGCAATATGACGATGAAAACATAAATTATTTGAATTTCATTGATAAACTTGAATATACGTCATCGATGTGTACAAAGTTTTCTAAGTTCAGAAACTTAGGTCGAGGGGCCGTTTAGACCTTGCGATCGTGTAACTAGATCGTACGCTGAAACTTGGATCATGTGCCCCTGTGATAAAACGATCAAGTCCTATAATTGGGTACTTATGTCGTATGTTCCTGCGATAAAATTTTGTCAAAGGTCGGTCGTTTGGCTAATCAACGACCCTCCGATGTTTAAGTCAGTACTTTATCGAGATGAATAGAAATTTGTATAAGAGGAAAGTGAGTTCAAAAGAAATACTTTTTTAGGTGCGTTGCATTCCAACTACGCGGAATTTATTGATTGTCTAGGGTCTGGAGCCGATAGGCTCCCTTACCAACAATTTCGGAGATGCGGTAAGGACCTTCCTATTTAATGGAAAGCTTCCCTGCATTGAGCTCTTGAGTGTTTTGGAACACTCAACGGAGGACGTAGTCGCCTTGTTGAAAGATTTTGGCTTTGACGTGTTTATTGAAATGTCGCTCGACTGCTTGTTTATGTGACGCCATTCTGATCAAGGCTGATTCTCTGAGCTCTTCGAGGGCGTCGAGGTCATAACTTAAATCAACCAGGTTATGGTCGACGGAAGTATGCCTCGAGGTTGGGAGCTGGACTTCGATCGGCAATACTGCTTCACAACCATAGACGAGAGAGAAAGGGGTTTGACCTGTGGACGTGCGTGGTGTCGTGCGATTTGTCCACAGGACTGAGGGGAGTTCTTCGACCCATCTTCCCTTTGCAGCTTTTAGCCTCTTCTTGATCAAAGCTACAATGGTCTTATTGCTTGACTCGGCGAGTCCGTTGGCTTGAGGATATCTGGGGGTCGAGGTCTTCAGCTTGATGCTCCTGTCTTTGCAGAATTGTTGGGTCCTGTTGCTTATGAATTGGGATCCGTTGTCACAGACGATTTCGGATGGAATCCCAAATCTGCATTTGATGTTAGTCTGGATAAAAGCGATGACTTCTTTGTCCCTTACTTGGGAAAAGCAGTCGCCTCAACCCATTTGGAAAAATAATCGGTGAGTACAAGGAGGAATACCTTTTGTCCCGGGGCCGGGGGTAGCTTGCCGACAATATCCATTCCCCATCTCATGAAGGGCCATGGGATAAGCGTCGGGTGCAAGGGTTCAGAGGGTTTATGTGACATACCTGAGTGTCGTTGACAAGGATCACAGTTCTGGACATACTGGACGACGTCTTGCCGCAGTGTTGGCCAAAAATACCCTTGTCGAGAGATATGATTAGCCAAACTGCGACCGCCTGAATGATTGCCACATTCACCGTCGTGCATCTCTTGAAGGATTTTCTGGGCCTATCTTTTGCTAATGACGCATCTTAGATTTAAACCTGTCGATGATCTTCGATAGAGCTTATCCCCAACTATGCCATATTTAGATGCCTTGAATCTGATCTTCCGGGCTTCCATCTTGTCTTCTGGAAGTTGGTCGTGCGCGAGGAAATTTCGGATGTCGCACGACCAATCTTCTTCTTCCTCTTCGATTTGGGTGACATCGATGTTTTCGATGGACGATGTCGCCAGATGGATCATGGGAATAGCGTCGAATATAGGTTCGACCAAAGCAGACCCGAGATTTGCTAAAGCGTCGGCCTGAGTATTCTGGTCTCTCGGGATTTGTTCGATAGAAAAGGATTTAAATTTTTCGGAATTTTCTTTTGCTACCCTTAAGTATGTTGTCAATTTTGAATCTTTTGCTGCGAATTCTCCATTGATCTGGTTTACCACCAGGAGAGAATCGCTTTTGACGTGTAATGCGGTTGCCCCCGAGTCGTAGGCCATATTCATTCCTATGATCAGGGCCTCGTATTCAGCTTCGTTATTGGTGGTTTTGAAATCGCACCGGATCGAATATACCATCTTGCCCCTCCTGTGGCGACGTCAAGACGATGCCTAGTCCTGAACCTCTAACGTTGGATGAACCGTCGACATGTAAGATCCAAGGCGTGTCGTCGTGAGTCGCCACAGCTGACACTTCGAGTTCTGCTTCTCTCTACAGTTCAGGGCTGAAATCAGCGATGAAGTCTGCCAAGGCTTGTGATTTGATCGCGGTCCTGGGTTTGAAATCGATGTCGTAACTGCTGAGATATATACTCCATTTCACTAGGCGACCTGTCAACTCAGGTTTTCTTAAGACAGACTTAAGAGGAAAGTTAGTGTTGGTCCCGAAGGGTTATACAAGTTTGTAGAAGGGGGGGTTGAATACAAACACACGATTTTTACTTTTCTAAATTGTTTATTGATAAATCAAGACAATTTACAACTTGTTGCGGAACAAGATTAAGGATTAACCTAATCTAAATAAGTTAAGAACACTAAGTTTCTTGCACTAGAAGAAGATAAGGAAATTACGAATAATAACCTAACACACAGATAGAAAGAAGAATAAGAACATGGCTGAGCGCACTTCATTTCTGAAGTATGGTTCTTCTTATTTACTGCATGCATTTAATGCATGGCAGTATTGCTTTACACGTGGCAGCAACTGAGTGGTTGCATGTCATTGACCTTTGTAGACAACCTTAGTAGCCGCATGGTGCACAGTGTAGAATCAGAGTTGTTGTACGATCATAGACAAAAAGGATGTCTGTTCTGACATTTCGTACGGAGACGTGCAAGGGAGGTAAGACAATAGTACTTTGTAAGGAGACTTCATGATCAGCTTTCGTTGAAACAGTTCTGTATCAGCGAATGATAAAGTTCAGCGATTGTTGAAGTCTTCTACTTGATACTTCACGTTGAGTGGACAAATCTTGGCTTGGCTGATATCCGCATCAGTTCATTTATAGACTTGTTGCTGGTTCTTGAGCTTGATCTTCGACTTCAGCGTAGAACATATGTTGACGTGAAACTTGTCTTCAGGGATCATAAGTAAACAACTAACTTATCAGCGATCATCTCATAGACTGAACAAGCTCAGAGCTACTCGATGAACATAGTTCGTTGACTATTTAACTTTAAAGAGCGAGAGTTACTATCAGCGATACTGAAACAGTCTTAGTACTTATCAGCGATAGTGAAACTCTAATACATATTGTTTACTTACAATTTTCACTAAGTGTTTAAGAGAGGGTCATTATCAAATCACTAAGGGTTTGGATCAACAATCTCCCCCTATTTGATTATGACATTGCAACAGAGAAAATTGCTAATTAATAAAAACATAAGGATAAAAAGAACTCATAAAATATTTGTCCCTTTTACTGTTTTCTGGGATCTTTTTAGTACTGATGGAGTAAAGTACATTCGCTGAAATTTTTCTTTAAACTTCGTAAAGGTTACAGAGGGAATTGGAAAAATCACAAGTACATCTAATAAAATTACAAGTACAAAAGATGTAGACAAATAAAGATACAAAGAATTACAAGGCGATCCTATCCGTCAAAAGGTTCTTCCTTAATGAGAAGTTCATCAAGGGTCTTTGATGTGGGAATCATCCAGTCAGGGACCGTTACACCTTGATCCTTTTTGTTCTTTGCTTCTTCAAATATCAAGGGCTTGAGGTGACGTGCCTGAATGTCGCGTCTGACTTCACACCAGTATATTAGGTCTCTGAGTTGCTCGATGGGAGTGATTGGAAGCTCAGATATGCGTTGAAAGTGTTGTCGTCCATAGCAGTCTAGAAAGAAGATGCCATAGGGTTCACTTAAGACTTTTCCTGGGTTGAAAGTTTCACCAGGAGGCAGGGAGGTGTCAAGTACTGAGAGGTCAGGGTCACTACCAAGTACTTCTTCGCGTGAGAAACCTATACCTGTTTCATTCCGTATAGGAGGACCTGAGTCTGAAGTTTTCTTTTTCTTTGCAGAGGCCCTTCTTTGTTGAGGTGGAAGAAGAGTGGAAAGAAGAATATCCACAGCAGAAGAAACCAAGTCGATCTGAGAATTTAATATTTTCTCGACATGGCTCTTGAACTTTGAGCGAGATCGCTGAATGGCTAATTTCACTTCCAACCATTCAGAGAAACCAAATTTCTCTAAAGTAGCAGCGTAAAAGGTTTGCTTGATCTTGTCTTCTCTGAATACGTCAACTTCAACAACAGGAACGTCTACGAACGTTTTTCCTCTGATATTTACCTTGATGATTTTGGATGGTCGAGATCGATAGTTCAGCATTTCTTTACACCATTCCAAAGTCGAATCAGATACCTTAGTCTTTTCTTCAACGATCCTTTGGGCATCATCCCTTAGCTGACGTTGGACATCAATGGGAGTTCTTTTCAGCGCGGGGTCTTTCACCGATTGTTGGACAAGCTGGATGGCGAGAGCCTTATCTTTTTCTTCAACTTCCTTCTTTTCGGCGAGTAATCGTTCAGCTCTTAAATGATCCTCGTATTCTTTTCTTGATATCCTGAACTTTGTGGGAACAGGGATTTTGGAGCGAGGAAGAAAGATTCGCTGATCTTCGAGCTGTTTGATCATTTCATCTCTCTTTTCTTGATCCTCTTCACTTAGCTTTTGAGGAGCCACGGAAGGTCTGTTTTTGTGAGAGAGCAGCTGTTCTTCAGGTTCATCAGCCTCAGTGGTTAAATCCAAGACTGGGATTATTGGTGTAGTTGTAGGAGCTTCAGCGGGATCCTCAAACAGGGGAGAGGACTAACTGAAACACAACGATCGTTTAAGTAAGAAAAGTTGGGAAGAAAGAGAAAAAAATAGGGTTAAGTGTATAGAGGTTTTATGGAGAGGAGGATTGATATTGAGAAGGGATAGAGGAAGGATGCAGTATAAGGGAATAGAAGATATTGTACCTGACAAGCTGGCTTAATCTGAAGGATAGCCAGATTGCCTTCTGCAGCGAGGCCTTTGTTTTTGCCTTGATCAGCTTCAGATGCTACAGGCTTTGTCTTCTCCCCTGATGGTTCGTTTATCGAAATCCCTTTCTCAGGGACCTTTTTAGGCTCAATGAAGAAGAAGTCATCATCATCATCGTCATCATCATCATCTTTAGGGGATGATGATGGTTCTTCATCATCGATATCGATGGGTTCTTTGTCTTCATCTTCTTCTTCTTCTTCAGACTCGACTTCATCAGCAACATATTCTTTGTGTTGCTCTTCGAGTTGCTCCCCCTCAGATACAAAGGGAGGTTTCTCGGTTCCCTCAGGGTTTTCAACTCCCTGAGGTTTTGAAGTAGAAGCAACAGTTTCATTTTTCTTCTCCCCCTCATCATTATGGGGAAGGTCTTCAGCTCTCTTCTCCCCCTCTTCCACATTATGAGGAGGGGAGGCAAGAGGAATATCAGCAACACTAGCAGCATCAGTAGTATGAGGATCACTGTCTTCTTGGCCAGTGAGTCCCATACAAAGTTCAACCACTGCTAATCTGTCGTCGAGGCCATATATAGCAGGGGCGAGTTTCTGAAGATCTTCTCTATCGGCCTGAGTAAAGTGAGACTTTGGAGCATCCAGGCGATTGAGTATCTGCTGAAGTAGATCTTTGACCGTCGTAACCTCACCCTTAAGAGTACCAACCTCTGTCTTCAATGATGTGACTTCATTGGACAGAGTGGAGATTGTTGACGTTTGAGGAAGTTTCAGCGAGGGTGGTAGCAAAAGTTGCAATGATGTCATCCACCTTCTCCATATCAGCTTTGGAGGCTTTTGTGTCAACAACCTCGGTCAGCTTCTTGAGGTTCTTTCAAGCGTCTGTAACCGCTGAAGAGTTGGTGGAGAGACAGATGTTGTATGATTCCATCTTTATTTCCAGGGCCTTCAGGGAGGTGTTGATATCCCCAAATTAGGACCTGAAATAGTTATTAACTTATGAACAGAGGAAAGCTCAGAAGTTTGGGGTTGAGAGAGAGAAGTGTTTGGGATAATGTGTATACCTGCAGGTGGGTTGGCGAAGTTGTCGAAGCCTCGTAACCCTGAGAAAGTTTGATAGTCGTCTTAAATAGTTCCCTGACGACTGGAAGTACCTGCAGGTCCTGTGTTTTGTTCTATCATCCTCTGAAGATGTTCAGCAGTAGTGTCGCTGAGGAAGATGTTTGTTGAGGAGAATAGGGGAAGAGATTGAGTGACCTTAGGAGAGGTGGGAGGAATGATGGTTGAGAAAGTGGGTTGGGTGCGGGGTTCAGCGTTGGGTTCGCTGAAAATCACTTCAGTCTCTAGAGAGGCTGAAGGAGGTGGGTTCAGTTCCAATTTTATAACTTCGGCGTTTAGAGACGCTGAAGCTGGGATGGAAGGGGTGGCTTGATCAGCTGTGGTAGAGCGTACCACTGAACTATCCATCAGCTCTTTAAGATGAGCTGTAGAGTCTTCAGCATGTGAATGCTGGGGGGGGGGGGGGGGTGCTCCTTGGTTTTCTTGATTCTTTTGGAACCAAGTTGGGAAGTAGATTGTTTCCTTTTTCGAGAAGGTGTGGAGGGTGCAGCTTGGATATCAGCGGATGGGATTTCCACTAAATGAGTCGCAGATGTAGAAGAAGGAGGATTAAGAATATATAAAAGAGTAGTAAGACGTACCTCGTTTGCTAGCGGCTTAAAGTCGAGCACCTTAGGGCCAACTTGAGAGAGTCTTAGATCACCCTCTTTTGGGTACTTGTCCCTAAGTCCTTGTTGAAAGACGGCGCTGATGAATCTGGGATATGGAACCCATGAAGGTCTATCAGCCATATCTTCTCTCAACGCAAGATCGTCATAGATGATCTTTGCCCAGTCAACATGTAGACCTTTCAGCAATGCATAGCCTATTGCTTGCTGAGGTTGAGCAGCTTGATCAGAGGAACCACTCTTCGCTGTCATGAAGCTTATTTAGTGTGCGAAGATGACGTTCATCTCGCTTGGCATTTTGGACTTCTTGATCAGGGTCAGTTTCTTCTCAATCTCCTTGTCCCTCCCTGTGTCCCATGCGTAACCCATTGCATCAAAGAATGCGGTGATGGCTTCCCTTTCAGCATGGTTTTTGTGGTTTGGCAGAGAGACAAAGGGTTTTTATTTGGTGGCAGTGGGTAGGCTGAGTGCTCTCCTGATAATGGCAGGGTTGATTTTGGTTGTGCCAAATTTGGTGTCACAGAGAATGACATCAAGGAGTTTCTTAGGGTCCTTGGATGAAGGAACCTGAGTGTGTCTAGTAGTATACCAAAACTGAGATAGAAGAAATTTATTGGCAGGGGGTACGAAGGTTAAGGCTTTGTATAGGCAGCAGGTTTGGAGAAAATTCACAACATCATTCAGATGTGTGACTTGCTTCTTCGGAGGAAAATCGAAAAGCGCATAGAGATTGTTGGATTTTGAGAAGTCTACTTTCTCAAGCATGAACTTGACCTGAGGAGCCTTGGGAAGATTCCGTTTCTCCGTAGCAGGAGATTTCTCAGCGGTAGGAGCAGCAGTAGAAGATGCCATTTCTGTTTATCATATCAACCATGAATCATAGAGAAAAAAAATACAGTCTTAATGTGGAAAGATTTTCCAATAAGATGTTTTCGAATTTTGTCCATTTCATTCAGACATAAATGTCTTAAAGAAGATTAGGGTTTTCTTGTTTTGAAAAAGAAATGCAAACCCAGTAAAAGTCTTGTTTTCCATTTTCCTTTAGATAAAGATTCTGGAAAAAATGAATGAAGAACAAGTTTAAGATTTTGAGATTTAAACTTGAAGAACAACCATGAAAAGGTTGTGTTCAAAAAACCATGAGAGAAATGATTTCATTTTAGAAAGGTTTCTTTTGTTTGATCTGTTAAAAGCAACATGAAGATCAGAAACAAGTTAAAACAGGTAAATAATGAGAATATTAACCTGGTTGTCGAAGAAGAAGATGAACAGTTTTCTAGAAAAACTCGAGTTCAATAAGCAATAGTAAATCTTTTCTTTCTTGGGGAAGAAGTTCGCGTAAAGGAAAAATATAAACTCGAAATAGTTTATATAGTGAGATTAGAGAGAGAGAAAAACTAGAGCGGGAAAGTTTTTCATCATGACATGGACACGTGTTTGCATTTGATTGGATGGTAAACGAAACGTGCAAACGTGTGTCAGAAAAAGAACGTGTCAGGGTTTATCCGTTGTGATGATGTCACAAACGTCCTTTCATATTTTAGAATGTCTCTGAGGTTTTGAAAGCTCAGGGACTATTTTGAAAAACATGAAACACTGAATAGAAATATCAGTGTTAGTTTAAGAAATTTCAAAGTATCGTTGTTAAGGAAGAGGTATTCAGCGATGTGATTTGTTTTGAAATCTTGCATTTACATACGAATGTCAGTGAGTAAAGAGAGAACATACCTTGATATCAGCGAATCAACTTTGTTCAGAGAGAAGATGATAGAATGGGTTATATAAGTTGGTTTTATCCGATCGCTGATCAAATGTGAACCACTGAAGATTTTATTCTTCAAAGTTCAACATTCCAAGCTCGCTGATGAGAAAGTTGAATCTTGTCTCATCAAGAGGTTTGGTGAACAGATCAGCTAACTGATAGTCAATTGGGATAAAATGAAGTTTTATATCACCATTCATCACATGATCTCTGATAAAATGATACCTGATTTCGATATGTTTGGTCTTTGAGTGTAGTACTGGATTGTTGGCTATAGCGATGGCACTTGTGCTATCGCAATAGTTTGGAATTTTCGAGAGCTGAAGGTCATAGTCTAGTAGTTGATTTCTCATCCACAAGACCTGAGAACAACAGCTTCCAGCAGCTACATACTCAGCTTCAGCAGTTGAGGTGGACACTGAGTTTTGCTTTTTACTTGTCCAACTCACCAGCTTTCCACCCAGGAGCTGACAGCCTCCTGTTGTGCTTTTCCTATCCAATTTGCAACCTGCAAAATCACTATCTGAATAGGCGATTAGATCAAACCCTGAATCTTTGGGATACCAAAGACCTAGGTTCATAGTACCCTTAAGGTAACAAAAGATTCGCTTTACAACGATCATATGAGATTCCTTAGGTTCAGCTTGATATCGTGCACACAAACAGGTTGCGTACATAATATCGGGTCGGCTAGCTGTAAGATACAAGAGAGAGCCGATCATCCCATGGTACAGCGTGACAATAACAGGTATTCCATTTCTTGTTTAGTGTCAGCGGTGGTGCCATAGGGGTTTTCATAGCTGAACTCTGAGTTAAATCGAATTTCTTCAACATATCTTTAACATACTTTCCCTGATTAATGAAAGTTCCTTTTTCATTTTGCTTTATCTGAAGACCAAGGAAATATGTTAGCTCACCCATCATACTCATTTTATACTCTTCTTTCATTCTATCAGCGAAACGAGTACAAAGGTCAGGGTTAGTAGAACCAAATATAATGTCATCAACATATATCTGAACAAGAATGATATGACCTTTCACTATTCTGAAAAATAGAGTTTTGTCGATTTTACCTCGCTCAAAATTTTCAATTAGGAGATAAGAGGATAGAGTGTCATACCATGCACGTGGAGCTTGCTTTAGGCCATAAAGTGCCTTATCCAGTTTATAAACATAACCTGGACGCTTAGGATCTGAGAATCCTGGAGGTTGTTCCACATAGACTTTTTCATTCATCTTTCCATTCAGAAATGCTAACTTAACATCCATTTGATATACTTTGAAGTCTTTGTGTACAGCATATGCTAAGAATAGACGAATATATTCTAGTCTTGCTACTGGAGCAAATGTTTCGTCGTAGTCTATACCTTCCTCTTGTCTGTATCCCTGAGCAACAAGTCGAGCCTTGTTGCGGGTTACTGTTCCATGTTCGTCCAACTTGTTTCGATAGACCCATTTAGTGCCTATCACTGTCTTGTCAGTTGGTCTTCGAACAAGATTCCAAACATTGTTTCTTTCGAATTTAGTCAGCTCTTCTTGCATAGCGCTGACCCAGTTTGGATCTTTGAGGGCATCATCTATTTTCTTTGGTTCAATCAGAGAAATAAAGTTAACAAATAAACAAATATTACCTGCACTTTGTCGAGTCTGAACACCAGCGTTTGGATCACCAAGAATTTGATCAATTGGGTGATTGATAGTCCATCGCTGAGCCGGAGCATGAATCGCTGACTCAAATTGAACTGGAGGAGCTGAAGATGAGGCTTCAGCAACGTCTGGAATATCAGCCAAGAGAGGAGTAGGTGCAGATGTCATCTCATTCACTGATTGCTGAGAAGTAGATGGAATGTCTGAGACATTTGGTTCAGGAGCAAGCATAGTGTTTAAAGGAACAGCTAAGACCCATGAAGTTTCAGCTTCACTATTCTGCATGTTTGGGATGATAGTAGGACCATCATCTTCAAGGGTATGAGTATGAGGAGTGGGAATATCTTCTGAATCACCAAGATGTGAAAACATCCATTGATTCAGTTCTTCAGTATCAGCAGAAGGTCGAGAATTCGCTACACGGGATTCGTCAAAGGTGACGTGAATAGTTTCTTCAACAGTTTGTCTTCTTCGATTGAAGACTCTGAAGGCTTTGGAGACTGAGGAGTATCCAAGAAAGATTCCATCATCAGCCTTAGGATCAAACTTTCCAAGGGCATCTCTGTTGTTCAGTATGAAACACTGACATCCAAAGATGTGAAGAAAGCTAATTGAAGGCTTTCTCCCATGAAAAAGTTCATAGGCTGTTTTATTAAATCTTTTGACTATCAGCGACCTGTTTTGCGTAAAACAAGCAGTGTTGACAGCTTCTGCCCAAAACTGAGTAGGTAGGTGAGAATCGCTGAGCATTGAACGTGCAGCTTCAATAATAGTTCTATTTCTTCTTTCAGCGACTCCGTTTTGTTTCGGTGTTCTCATTGAAGAAAAGTTGTGAGAAATACCCTTACTCTCAAAGAAGGAATCACGAGAACTGTTTTTGAATTCAGTCCCATGATCACTCCTTATTGAGCGAACGGTCAAGTTGTTCAGGACTTCCATTTTCCTGACAAATGTGATGAGTTCTTCAGGGGTGTCACTCTTAGAACGGAGAAACATTACCCATGTATAGCGAGAGAATTCATCAACTATGACCAGCGTATATTTCTTTCCAGCGATGGATTGTTTGTTAACAGGGCCAAACAAATCCATATGGAGAAGTTGTAGAGGAGATGACACTGAGGAAACTTGCTAAGACTTAAAGCTTGCTTTGGTCTGCTTCCCTTTCTCACACGCTGAACATAAGGACTCTTTGGCGTATGAGTGTTGAGGTAGACCAGTGACTAACTCTTTTGAAGAAAGAGTATTCAGTGTCTTGAAGTTTAGATGAGTGAGCCTCTTATGCCATAACCAGTTGACATCAGATGAGGCTTTTGAGAAGAAATAGGAGTTCTCAGTGGTTGTTGAGTCCATGTTTATTACATAAACATTTTCCGAGCGATAACCGCTGAGAGCTATCTTCTCCTTTTTGTCAGCGACAAAGCAGGATTCCTTAGTAAAGATTACTTTGTTATCCATGTCGCAAAGCTGACTGATGCTTAGAAGATTATTCTTCAGTCCTTCAACATATGCGACTCTTCTTAAGGTTGTTGTACCATTAGAGAGTACACAAAACCCTCGGGTATGTCCTTTTTTATTTCCACCGAAAGTTACAGAGGGACCCTTCTCTTCTTTGTACTCAGTGAGCAGGTTCTTCTTACCAGTCATGTGTCTAGAGCATCCGCTATCGAGATACCAGATACCCTTCTTAACCTGCAT
This sequence comes from Saussurea involucrata, assembly GCA_033807775.1. Taxonomy (NCBI): domain Eukaryota; kingdom Viridiplantae; phylum Streptophyta; class Magnoliopsida; order Asterales; family Asteraceae; genus Saussurea; species Saussurea involucrata. Next base: position 62,518,367 of record CM066326.1, read on the forward strand.
TACAAAGGAAGATTGCATTACAAAGGAAGATTAGTTTGTCTTGGGTACCCACTTAACCATGTGTACACACTTGTCAATGGGGGTAGAAGAGGAGGTGGAAGGTTCAGCAGTCTTCGCAGCATTTGAAGATTCAACTTTGTCAGTCTTCACTTTGGTTAATTTCTTAACCTCGGTGGTCTTCTTTGCCTTGGGGGCAATGATCTTCACCTTAGCTATCTTTTCAGCTTAGGTGGCTGTGGGGCACTTACTAGCAATATGATTGGTAAGTCCACAATGATAACATTTCCTATAACTAAAAGTAGTTCTAGGACCATTTGCATGCTGAGCTTTTGATTTTGAATTAGAAGGACCAGTACCAAGTAAACTTTTGGTATTTGAAACTGGAGGAACATTCAGTTCTTCGGATGTCTTACCAATAGTATCTACTTTGATTCTAGGGGTGGATCGCTGAATAGATCCACGCTGAATAAATCCAGGGATCTTATTCTTTGAACCAGAGGGATAAGTCACTGAAGCTTTAAAAGCATTCAGCTTTGGTACAAAGGTACCCTTATGAGGATTTTGGTTAAAAGCAATTCCTTTACCTTTATTTTTAAAGACTGAGCTAGGTTTTGGATAAACAATTTTCTCTTTACCTTTAGAAGTTAAGGTAGAGATTTTCTCAGGGATAGGCGATTTAGAAGAGGAACACTGAGACGAGAAAGTATCAGGGATAGAGGATATGAACATTCCAAACTTAAGCATGGAACGGTCAGTGGTTGGTTCGAGAGTATCAACTTTGTAACCAAGACCACGTTTATCACTCAGAGGAATTTGAGACTTAATTATCTCAGTGATCTTTGTTGAGGAGTTATACCATCCATCAACAATAGCTTTTTCAGCTTTTAATGCAGCGATAGCTTCTTCGCGCTCGATTTTGACTAGCTGATAACTTGATCTTTAAAATCTTCTTCAATTTTAGAAAGATTTTCTATTTGAAGGTGACAGTTTTTAAGCTGTTCAGCGAGATCAAGGTTTTGATTTTCAACAACAGTTTTGCCATTCATGGCTTCATATAAACTTCTAGTCAAGAGACCGATCTTTCGAAGACTATCAGCTTCATCAATATTTAAAATATTGGTAAAGAAGGAAGGTGATACCTTAGTAGCAGAGGTTGAAGTAGAGGGAATGTCAGAATTTTCTTCCTCATCTCCATGTTTGGCCATGAGACATAGATTGGCTTCATCATCATCTTCAGAGTCAGATGATTCTTCTTCGTCAGAGGCAGCCCAATCATAGTCAGGCATAAGGCCTTTGCCTTTCTTCTTAAAGGTTTTCAGCTTTGAATACCTTTCTTTCATCTTTTTGTATTTTTCATCTCTAGTCCTGGGAGTAAAGTTTTTCTTGGGAAAAGCTGAGGGTCTAGACTTTCTTTGACCTGCACTCGCTAGCAAAATGTCCTATATTTTCACAGTTATAGCAAGTAGCAGTAGCCTTATCAACAGGGGTTGATGGTCTTGGCACTCGACCTTTCAAAATGTCCTATCCTCACGACACTCGACCTTTCAAAATGTCCTATGATACCACTTGTTGGTCCCGAAGGGTTATACAAGTTTGTAGAAGGGCGGGGGGGGGGGGGGGGGGAGGGGGTTGAATACAAACACACGATTTTTACTTTTCTAAATTGTTTATTGATAAATCAAGACAATTTACAACTTGTTGCGGAACAAGATTAAGGATTAACCTAATCTAAACAAGTTAAGAACACTAAGTTTCTTGCACTAGAAGGAGATAAGGAGATTACGAATAATAACCTAACACACAGATAGAAAGAAGAATTAAAAGATGGCTGAGCGCACTTCATTTCTGAAGTAGGGTTCTTCTTATATAGTGCATGCATTTAATGCATGGCAGTATTGCTTTACACGTGGCAGCAGTTGAGTGGTTGCATGTCATTGACCTTTGTAGACAACCTTAGTAGCCGCATCGTGCACAGTGTAGAATCATAGTTGTTGTACGATCATAGACAAAAAGGATGTTCGTTCTGACATTTCGTACGGAGACGTGTAAGGGAGGTAAGACAATAGTACTTTGTAAGGAGACTTCATGATCAACTTTCGTTGAAACAGTTCTTTATCAGCGAATGATAAAGTTCAGCGATTGCTGAAGTCTTCTACTTGATACTTCACATTGAGTGAAAAAATCTTGGCTTCGCTGATATCCGCATAAGTTCATTAGTAGACTTGTCGCTGGTTCTTGAGCTTGATCTTCGACTTCAGCATAGAACATATGTTGGCGTGAAACTTGTCTTCAGGGATCATAAGTAAACAACTAACTTATCAGCGATCATCTCATAGACTGAACAGGCTCAGAGCTACTCGATGAACAGAGTTCACTGACTATTTAACTTTAAAGAGAGAGAGTTACTATCAGCGGTACTGAAACAGTCTTAGTACTTATCAGCGATAGTGAAACTCTAATACATACTGTTTACTTTCAATTTTCACTAAGTGTTTAAGAGAGGGTCATTATCAAATCACTGAGGGTTTGGATCAACAGTTAGTTACGACAGTAATAGGATGCGATTCAAAATAATGTCGCAGTTTTTTAGCAGCTGTGACTAGCGATAAGAGCAATTTTTCCATAGAATAATACTTGGTTTCTGCATCCAGAAGAGATTTACTTACATAGTAGATTGGAAGTTGTTTCTTTTCATCTTCTCGTGTTAGGACGGCACTTACCGCGTTTGGACTAACAGCCAGGTATAGTTGCAAGACTTCATGATCGCGAGGTTTCGACAATAAGGGAGGCGACGTCATGTACTCTTTAAGTTTTTGCAATGCCCTCTCATGGCCGTCGGTCCAGTCGAAGCCTCTATTTTTCCTGAGGACATTGTAAAACAGATGGCATTTATCTGAGGATCGAGAGATAAACTTGTTCAGCGCTGTTACTCGACCAGTGAGCTTCTGGACCTCGTTGAAATTTCTAGGAGATTTTATTTCGATAATCGCTTTTATCTGGTCTGGATTAGCCTTGATTCCTCGACGAGTGACCATGTAGCCCAGGAACTTCCAAGCGCTAACACCGAAGGAACATTTCGTCGGGTTAAGCTTCATGCTGTATTCCTGAAGGATGTCGAACGATTGCCTCAGATGCTCGATGTGGTCGATGGCTTGCTTCGATTTGACCAACATATCGACGATATATACCTCCATCGTGTCGCCAAGACGGTCTTTGAACATCTTGTTCACCAGGCGCTGGTAAGTAGATATAACCTTATCACAATAAATACCTGGGTCTGTCATAAATGCGGTTTTTTCTTGGTCCTCGGCGTGCATTAGGATTTGATTATATTCGGAATAGGCATCCATGAACGTCAGTAATTCATGCCCCGCTGTCGCGTCGACCATGGCATCGATGTGAGGCAGTGGAAAGGGATCTTTTGGACAAGCTTTATTGAGGTCTGTGAAGTCGATACAAACTCTCCATTTGCCATTTTTCTTCGCGACAACCACGACGTTAGCTAGCCAATCGGGGTACTTCACTTCTCGAATCTTCCCTGTTTTGAGAAGGTTGTCGACTTCGTCGTTTATCACCTTATTCCTTTCAGGAGCAAACTTCCTTCGCTTATGTTTGACAGGCTTGAACGATGGGTCGACATTGAGCTTGTGGGAGATGACATCAGTATCTATGCCAACCATATCTTCATGCGACCAGGCAAAACAGTCAGCATATTCCTGCAAAAAAGATATTAACTTTTCCCTGAGACAGGGACTGAGGGATGATCCGATAAAGATTTTTTGCTCAGGCTTGCTTTGATCGAGGATGACTTCCTCCAGGCGATAATCGTTGACTGTTATAGGACCATCTTGTGCATTTTCGAGCCCCTTACACGATGGGATGGCGGTTGGTTCTAGGTATCCACTATTCGCCATTTTCCTGAAACAGAGAACAGAAGGGCTACAAGAAACCGTTAGTAAGACGCACGTTCATCGAAGATTTTCTCTAGATGAGGTCCCACGGATGGCGCCAAACTGTTAATGCCAAAAATCGCACCAAAGTACAACTTAAGTTCGATGTGGACTTTAACAACTAAAGAAAGGAATCATTCGACAAAAGCGTGTGACAAAGACGAAAATATAAATGAGACAGAGATTTTGGTGACACGGGAAAAACCTCAACGAGGAAAAAAATCCGCGGACGACTGTGGAAGTCGTCGCTGCACTATGGTTGCCAAACAGGGGCGATGTCCTTGTGTTTCTGGTGTCGATCGTACAGAGATTACAATACAAATGAAGGAAAGACTTCGAAAATGTAAAGTAACAAGTGTTTTATAATGTAAAACATTGTGCGTCGTGTGTAAAAGTGAAGTGTCGTGTGCTGATGTCGTGCGTCGAGAGCGATTCTTCTGTGAGCGATTTCTGTGCTTCAAATGTCCTTCAGAGTTCGAGTGCTTGTGTCTGATGTTCTCTGTTGTATCTGTCTTCCGTCGCTTGAAATGATGATTCTTCTTGATATTTATAGTCTTCGGGCACTTTAATTGGATCATTAAGGACTTTGGTAACTGCCGTAACGGTCGATGTCTTTAATGAGGGATTAGATGTTCTTAACTGTCTTCGTCGGTTATAGCCGTTTGTCCATTAATGGTGTTGACTCCTGCATTAAACATTGAACAAACATAACAGTCGTATAGCGCGTTAGTCGGTCGAGGTCGCATGGTTTTATGCGATGGTCGTGTGAACTAGGCGACGTCGAGGTCGAGTGTCGTGAGGTAAAAGACTTTCAATTTTATCTTTAATCGTGAGAGAAAGTACTATGATTTTACATTCGTTATAAGAAAAAGGAATAGGTGTTTTCCTTACCTTGGTCGTGGTCGAGACTGGTGAAATTTTGCCCAAACAGTCGTCAGCCGTTTCCTTTGTTCATTAATGCAGGTCTACGAGCATTCATGGCACAAACGGTTAGTAACGGACGAGCTCTTAATGACATTAAAGAGTCGACGACAGTTACAAAACCAATCATCAAAGCGCATTAAAGGCCCGACAACAGTTATAAAATCAAGCCATCAAGACACATCAATGACCGGTGAAACCTATATAAAGGCATACTCCATCCTCGAGCAAAGGGACGAATTCATCTAGCTATACAACTGCATTCTCATCTAATTCTACATTTTCTCTCTCGCATTCGAGCACACGTCGCTAACTCAAGTACCGCACGACAACAGTTGAAACCGCACGACAACAGTTCAAGCCGCACGACAACAGCTTGTTTCACACGTTTAACACACGACGCACACTTTTTACACACGACTAAGTGTATTTTTACTTCATTTGTAACCTATTGTACACATATCATCTGTCACAAAAGGACTTTCGCCCCTGTTTGGCGAACCATAGTGCACTGTCGACTCCCACAGAGTCGACCGCGGTTTTTTCCCTCGTTTTGGGGTTTTTCGCGTCACCAAATCTCTCGTCTTATTTACTTTTTCCTTGCAATTGTGTTATTTGGCTTGAGATACGTTTCTTTAGTTGTTAAATGTCCACATCGACCTTAAGTTGTACTTTTGTGCGATTTTTGGCATTAACAGTTTGGCGCCATCCGTGGGACCCCATCTAGAGAAAATCTCAAGCCAACGCACATATCGCTCTAACGATCTCGTAAAGTTTTTTCAGGTATATGGCAAATTGTCAAGATCCCCTGATTCAACTTCAATCGGAATTGAATGCGGCTCGAAGCCAGATTCTAGCCCTGATAAAAAAAATGCTCCGTCAAAAGTATCGCATGTATCGTATCATCCAAGGGACTCAGGGGCTCGGAGCACCCTTCACAAACTGAAAAATACCGCATGTGATTTCAAAAGTCCTCGGAAATAGGCGACTATCGACTCCGTGTAACGGGTAACTGTGACGTCCCACTTAGAACAACTCTATATATATACTCTAAGTATATTCTCCTCGTTCAATTCCTATGATCTAATATACAAATGTGGATTTAAGCATCAAAGGATCATTGGTCAACCAACGACCACCCCCGATTTTACATTGCAAGCTCGCAAGATCATATAAATGCAGGTCTTACGATTTATATCGTGAGAACACAAAAGTCCCTATGACTTAAAACCCAGGTCTAACGATTCATATCGTGAGAAACAAAAGTCTCTAGGAATTATATCATAAGGCTTACGATTTATATCGTGAGAAACAAAGTCTCTACGACTTAAAATGCAGGTTGCAATTTACAGTTGACTTACATTTTTTCTTACGATAACCAGTCCTGGCAAACGCATGCTGCAATTTACAGTTGACTTACATTTTTTCTTACAATCACCAGTCAAGGCAAACGCATGTTGTAATTTGTAATCGTCGATAAGAGACGACTTATATTTTAAATCTTACAATCGCCAGTCAAGGCAAACGCAGGTCGCAATTTATAGTCCTTAGTAAAAGATGACTCACATTTTCTTATGATCTTCAGTCACGACAAACGCAGGTTAAAAATTCTTGGTCGCCAATAAAAGCGACTCGCACGATCGCTAGTCATGACCTATGCATTGTCGTCAATGAAAACGACTTGTAAATCACAATCACCAGTCATGGTAAGACGCATGTCAAAATGCAAAAATCGCCGCTAAATGCGACTCTGACGTTTTAATCTCAGGATCGCCAATAAAGGCAAGTCGCGAGATTAACCATACAGTCACGAGTAAGGTAAATTTTTTTACCGACTTATAAAAATGCTAGACACGACGTAACTTAAGTCTCTAACGACTGTATCGGCTGTAAATGCCAGATCATAGGTCTCTAACGATCGTATCGGCTATAAATGCCAGAACTTAGGTCTCTAACGACCGTATCGGGTGTAAATGCCAGATCACAGGTCTCTAACGACCGTATTGGCTGTAAACGCCAGATCTTATGTCTCTAACGACCGTATCGGTTGTAAGTGCCAGAACATAGGTCTCTAACGACCGTATCAGCTTGGAACGCTAGATCATATGTCTCTAACGACCGTATCGGCTCGTAACGCCAGATCATAAGTCTATAACGACCATATTGGCTGTGAACGCCATATCACAAGTCCATAACAACCGTATCGGCTCAGAACGCCAGGACATAAATTTCTAGCGACTGCATTGCAAGAATCTTAGATTGGTCCGATCATTCTATGATCGTCACCAAACTATATTTTGGCCCAATCGTCTTACTATTTTTTCCCGTCCCAAACATCTCATTTTGATCGTCTTACGAGCAGCGTCGGTTCCTTACGTTTTAAGGTCGTCTTACGACCGTCGGATGAAAACCCCAAGTATCTTGCGCATTAAAGATCATCTTTCTGTCGCCGCAACTTACTTAATACTTGTTAATGCCAAAAATCGCACCAAAGGGACAACTTAAGGTCGATGTGGACTTTAACAACTAAAGAAAGGAATCGTTCGACAAAGGCGTGCGACAAAGACAAAAATGTAAATGAGATAGAGGATTTGATGACGCAGGAAAAACCTCAACGAGGAAAAAACCTGCGGACGACAGTGGATGTCGTCGCTGCACTATGGTCGCCAATCAGGGGCGATGTCCTTGGTGTTCCGGGTGTCGATCGTACAGAGATTACAATACAAATGAAGGGAAAGACTTCGAAATGTAAAGTACAAGTGTTTGAAATGTAAAAACAGTGTGCGTCGTGTGTGAAAACAACGTGTAAACTGTTGGTCGAGGGTGAGAGTCGTGCGTCGAGAGCGATCTTCTATGAATTATCTCTTTGCTTCGAATGAATATTCTTCGAGTGTATACGTTTGCTTCTGTTGTTCGATGTTCGTTCCTCTTGTTCTATCTCTCTCCCTGTGTTATTCGATGTCCTGAAACTGAGGATTGAACTTGGGATTTATAGTCTTCGGATGATTTTAATTGAATCATTAAGATCTTTGATGATTGTTGTAACGGTCGTCGTCTTCAATGTGGGATTAGATGCTCATAACTGATTTCGTCGGGTATAGCCGTTGTCCATTAATTACTTTGACTCCTGCATTAATCACTGAACAAATATAACAGTCGTATAACGCGTTAGTCGGCCGAGGTCGCATGATTCTATGCGACGGTCGTGCGAAGTAGGCGACGTCGAGGTCGAGTGTCGTGAGGAACTCTCGACTTACCTTTTAGGAGGGATGACAGAGGTTTTTTAGGTCTTTGTCGGGACCTTATCTTAATACAAGATATAGCTCATAACATGTGTCTTACCTTTTCTAGTCGTGGTCGAGACCTGTGAAATTTTGCGCAAACAGTTTGCCCCCAAAATTTGAAAGTAGGATGGCAAATTCGAATTTAAAATTTTGCTTGTCGGGTGTTCAGGGTTTTGTGTTGAAAAATACCTTGGTTGTCTCGGAACCGGATTGGTTCAATTTTAACTGAACGAGAAGTCGAAGAGAAAACGAGGTCGTGACGTCATACTGACGCACGATTGTGCTTACCAGCTGTCTTTGACAGGTGTCAACGATCCATGTGGCTATACGAAAAGACGACGACACGTGGCAATCATCAAGGAATTCGATCGTTTGCATAAATAGAGACCTCAATGGGTCTATTCTGTTTTACGATTTCAAAGAGTCTCAAGTGAAGATTTCCTCTCGATCTTCTTGCTGTTCTTTGCCCGATCATTACTAATCCTGTGAGAATCTGCATCTCAGTTATGATTTTCGAAGTCTTAGAGCGCTTATATATAAGGTACATTTTTTTCGATTTCTCCAATCTTTTTTTAGAGGTGTCGATGGACCCTGAGAGCAATATTCAAGAACAGTCGGATCTTGATGACTTTAGGAGGTTAGCTAAAATCCCTACGTGGGTCGAATTAATTTGCACATGTCAGATTTGATTGAACGAATGTCCCGAGGGTTATGCCGTGATATACGAATATCCCTTTAAGATTGGCTTTGAATGGCCCTACTCACCTCTAGTTAAGGATTTTATGCTAGAATTTGACTTAGCACCAGGTCAGCTAATGCCCCAGTTTTGGCGAGTTGTACAAGTGATCGAGCGTGTCACTAAGAATTGGGAATCTCCCATGAATGTACGCGGCCTCCTTTTGGATTATCAAGCCAAGAAGGATGGGAGTCATCTCTGAAGTTTATACTCTAGACTTAAAGGTGATCGGGTTCTGGTCCTTAGGACCGCTGTGAACGATCGCGGGTGGAAGACTCGGTACGCATTTGTGCGTAAGTCGACCCTTGACTCTGAGAGTGATTGGATTAGGGCCAGCTGGAATACATCGGGTGAGCTTTGTATTTTTTTGTTGTCTGTCGTCTGCGTTTTTTGGTTTTTAACTTGTTTTTTATATGTCGACAGCCATAAAGTTCGAGGACGTGAAGCCTTACGCTAATTCTCAAGCAAAGATCGACGCGTTCTTAGAGTTCAGCACTGGGGAACGGTCATTTGTCGTACGACAACTTCTTATTTCTTTCTGTGTTAATTCGATTCTTCTTCCCTTGATTTTCATAATTCTTATTCTTATGTGGTTTCCAGGGGAGTCTCAACCACGGATGCCGTGTGTCTCTGCTAAAAGAGCAGCTGAGCTCGAGCTTGCTCGTAAGGGCAAGGAGCAGAGGCAGAAGCTTATGTCCGATGGTCCAGATGTTCCGAAGAAGACGCAGACGACGATTCCGAGGGAACCGTCTTCGGGAGTTCACGACTCGTCTATAGTCGTTACGCCTGAGAAGACGAAGGTCGCATTGCCCAAGAAGTCGTCTTCTGATGCGATCGCTGCGACACCTATTAGTTCTGCGCCTCCGGCGGAAACAGCGAAGTCCCCGTCAGCCACGTCGGATCCTTTGTCGGTCGGCAAGGGCAAGGATCAGCCGACGAGAGGGGCTAAGGTCACGATGGTTAATTTTACATTGCCGTCGTACTTTATGACCAGCAGTGTCCTGGACGGGACGAACCTATTTTCTCACCTGGGGAAATATCTGCTCCCTTCTTTCAGGGAGCGTTTTGTGGGATTTCCTATCGAGGAGACGGGAGCTCATGTCGCCGGGCTGGCTTTCATGGTAAGTCTTTCTTTCAAGATTTGGTTCGTTTGTCGGTGTCGTTGTTCGTTGTCGTATGTTTATTTACAATATTTGTTTTATGATTTTCTAGGCGTTCCAGGATTCCCTAGCTTTGCGGGGTGAGACAATGAAGATAAAGGATCTAATGTCTGATGCGCACGAGAGGGAGAACGTGGCGTTGGATAGGGCGAAGGTCGCCGCAGAGCGTGAAGAGGCTCTGTCAAAACGTCTCGATGACGCCTTGAAACATCTAGAGGCCGTCGGACGTGCAAAGGATGAGGCCAATCATCGCTTGACATAGACCCTGTCCATGGTTGCCGATCAGAGGGAGGAGATAGACAAGGGTAAGGAATCCTTGGCTGTGATTACAAAGGAAGCCGAGGATTCTAAGTCCAAGGTGGAGAGTCTGGAGAAAGAGGTGCAAGCTGCTAAGGACGAGGGTAAGTCCATTTTTTTCTATAGCTCGCCTGACTGCTAGGGCAGCGATCATGAGGCGACATCTGTTGGGGAAGGATCCTCTTGCTTCGGCGTCGGAAGAGCTCGATATTTACTTGAAGGGCGTCGGGACTGAGAGAGACCTTGATTCGGATGACGAGAAGGACGTCGAGGAGGAGGTGGTAGACGAAGGTCTTCAGGGCGGGACCTCAGGAAAGGATGCGACTGATGCCCCTCCTCAAATCTAACCGCAAAAATTCTTTACTTTTGTTTTTATCGATCGACCGTTGGTGGTCGAGATGTAATTGACGGTTTATTCGGTGAATGAAATTTGGGCTTCTTTTGAACTTGCGCTTTATAAAATATCACATCGACTGTCAAATTCATAAAAAATATACAAGGAATCATGCGACTTAGGCGTCTATTGTAACAGAATAACTGGAACGTAAGCCAATAGACTTTTAAATCGTCTATATAAATATAAGCACATGCGACTAAAGCATACATTCGGAGTATGAAAAATTTTTCTAAGTCAAGAAACTTAGATCATGAGATTGCCAGACCTCGCGATCGTACGACTAAGTCGTGCGATTAATTCGAATCGTGTGCCCCTGTAGAAGGATGATCAAGTCATAGACCTGATCGTTTATGTCGTGCGACCTTGCAAAACTAGAGTCGTTTAATTATTGTCGTGCGATTCTGCGGAATAAACAATGTCAGAGGTCTCCGATGCTTAAGTGTAACGTCCCAAAAATTACAATAAATTTTGACTTTTAAAAGAAAGCATTTTTATAAATAAAACCTCATTAAATATCCAACACCGTTTCGTTTGCAAACTTATTAATAAATACTCTCATTAATAATAAACAACGGAAATAAATCGTTTGAATAATAATACTAATTTCATAATTAAAATAACTCTTCACGCGCGTCAGTGTGTACCCGTCACGCCTTGGAGCCACTAGTACCTGAAACCACATTAAATAGGAAGGGGTAAGCACAAGGCTTAGCGAATTCCATCACATGCGCAGGTAGAAATTATATACATATCACTCCTATTCGCACATGAGCAACAACACCACAGTTACATAATGTAAGTAAACACATACAAGGAATTATGTACCCAACTCCTCGGTCCCACCGAGTTCCCGGTCTCACCGAGTTCACACAACATTTCCATCCACTTCCCCGGTCCCACTGAGTCCTCGGTCCCACCGAGTTGTAATGTAACACACTCGTCCCACCGAGTTCCCACAACATTTCTATCCACTTCCTCGGTCCCACCGAGTCCTCGGTCCCACCGAGATGTAATGTAACACACTCATCCCACCGAGTTCCCACAACGTTTCTATCCACTTCCTCGGTCCCACCGAGTTGTAATGTAACACACATTTATACTAAGCATTTAACCCAAGCAAATATTACGCACCACAAACAACTAGTTCACACCACAAGTACTGTAGTACATACAAACTACCATAACATGCATACAATTCCTATCTACACAGTGAGAGAACTCACCTCAAAAGCAAAGTAGATGTCCTCAACAGCAAGACGAGCCGGCCAACTCCAACTCACCTCTTTCCACCTAAATAAGTGATATCAACGTCAAAGCGAAGTCCTAACCCAAAGTCACAACTATGAGCCCACACATGCAATTTTCCAGCTTTTACTCTAAGATTTACAGGTCTGTTCGGGACCTGTTTAGCCCTTCTTAAACTCATCAACCCAGAATTATTATTCCATAATCAGTTAGTTCTATGGCTTAGGGTTCCAGGGACATATCGTACGCGTTCTAACGATTTTCCTACAATTTACTATGAATTTTCTAAAAACAGGACACATAATCAGTTAGTTCTATGTCTTAGGGTTCCAGGGACATATCGTACGCGTTCTAACGATTTTCCTACAATTTACTATGAATTTTCTAAAAACAGGACACGAAGCTGTCATGTGCAGACCTGCTGTGAAAATAGCCATTTTACGCCTAGTTAGAGGCCGAACCAGACTTCCGCTAAAACACGAAACGTGTGCCCGGTACAGAATGTGAACCGTGGGCACCAGATTCGCCTCAATCCGAGCTACGAAGGAAAAGTTATGGCCGTCGCAAAACAGTGACAGATTCATACTTTCCACATAAAATGACGATTTTTATAAAAACGGTTTAAACGATTCGGGTTTGCAACTAGGGTTCACCCGATCAGGGTTTTAGGTTACAAGGGGCTGGACACAACCGTGCACCAACCGCTGCCACCTCCGGCAGTGGTGGTCGCCGGCGGCGGTTTACGAAAATCCGGCGACGACAAAGAAAACGAAACAAAAGGACGAGACGAGACGGGCTTACCATCCTATTCCATCTCGTCATACACACCACACCCACACCACCAATGGGCTGGTGGTTTCCCGGCGGCAACAGCCTACAGCCGCCATGGCCGCCAACAGCGGCGGCGGTGGTGGTTTTCCGGTTGATCGACGACGACGAGAAAGAAAGGAAAACAACAAGAAGAAGAAGATGATTACCTCTCGGCGACGACAACACAGCACCACACAACGATTCCGGCAGAAACGGCGACGACGGCAGCGGCGGTTTCCTCCCGGCTGCTCCCTCTTTCTCTCTCACGGCGGTCTCCCTCTCTCTCTCTCTCTCGACAACCTCTCTCTCTCTCTCTCGGCAGTCTCTCTCACTCTCGGCAGTCTCTCTCACTCTCGGCCGTCTCTCTCTCGCTACTCTCTCTCTCTCGCCGGCGGACAGCAGCGCCGGCTGCACTTTCCGGCGGCAGCAGGGGGAAGAAGGTGTTTGGCGGAGTAGCAGCAGAAAAGGGGAAGGAAGGGCGTAGGGTTTGCTATCTCGTGGGTTTTGTTGCCGCAAAAGAAAACGAGAAGGGAGATGGGGGAAGGGTTTTTGTTTTCTTTTCATTCTTAATCCACTACACCAATCAAAACACAAGGAAGGGATGGGGCTCGGTTGTGCATGGGCCGACCCCATGGCATGACTTTGGCCCCTTAAACATTTTTGGTCCCTCAACAATCACAACGCTCTCTATACCTCCTACTAGAAAATTACACTTAGGGTCAACGGTGCTAACTCTCGATAACTAAAAAAAATCCCGAAAGGAAATCATTGAACTTTTATTATTTAAGCAACGAGAAAGATTTAAAGGGAGAATATTTATACGTACCGGGACACGGGCTTTACAACTCTCCCCCACTTGGATTAGACTTCGTCCTCGAAGTCCACGCCCGTGAAGAGCTCAGGATAGTTCTCCCTCATCTCAACCTCAGGTTCCCAAGTTCACTCGAAACCCTTTCGGTGTTTCCACTGGACTATCACTAACTGGAATCTAAGATTTTTCACACTGCTTAAAAATCTCTCGAATACTTTTCTTACCACAAAACTCCTTCAAGTACACCGAAAATATGCTCGGAAGAACACTCCAACAACTGGATTCATTCCTAGTCAAACGACTTCGGTTGTCTCCCAACCATAGATAATCCATACATCCCGATTCAAATTTCTAGCTCTAACCATTCTAAAGGTGCTCACCAATATACCCTACAGGATACTCAAAACCGATCATTCTTACCATTAACTGTCGATTAAGTTCTACGAGTTCTAATAGACTCCCAAAATTTACCTTACACGAATCATCAAACCAGTAAATTTATAATCACCCACGAAGGTCATTCCACCACAACCATTCATCACAAGTAAGCATCTCAGGGTTACTACTACCATCACCACAATTACCTTAAAATCAACTACAATTCATCGATTACACTAAAGGTGTTTGGCCTCAAGCCCAAAAGTCGACACCTAAATATACTACTACCTCAACAAGGTTAATGTGCATTCATTCTCTTAAACACAAAGGTCATCATACCCTTAGCCGATACTATTCGGCCTACAGTACCAGCACGCGTGGAACCCATCCTTCCACCGTCTACTTATCCTCCACACTCGCTCTACGAAGCCTAGTTACACCGAATCGAGGATACACCTTGACGTCTACCTCCCAGGTAACGCCTTAAAGCCTGGCACATCGGATCTACCTCCCAGGTAAGTGCTCAAGACTATATGTTAGTGCAATATGTCTTCAAGGTTTAAATGTAGAAAGTCAAATGTCAAAGTCAATGTTATTGTGTTGTTAGTGTGTTGTTTACACCTTGTAATGTGTTTGTATAAATATCCTTTGTGTAGGTTAGTTTAGGACTCTTAGAAACACTCTCATTATTCATAACTTATATCTTAGAGAGAGAAAGGGCTAAACTCATATCTTGTATACAATGTTCTTGATGAATGAGATGACGAATTCATATCTTCTCTATCTTGATTAGATCTTTAGGGATTAACAATTGGTATCAGAGCAGGATCAAGATTTTGAGAAGGATTTTCTTTGATCAAACACTAGATTTTGAGGATTTTTCAAGAAATTTTGATTGATTTTCTTGATTTTTCAAGAAATCTCGTTTTTCTTGAGATTTTTTCAAAATTTCTTTGTTTGTGATCGAATTGCTTCATATTTGGTATCATTGGATTCGTGATTGGATTTAGAACGTGATTAAAGAAGGTTTCGAAGGCCAATTTCATCGATTTGAGGTTCAATTTTGAAGATTTGTGAATTTTTGGGTTTTGATATCGATATACTGTTCGATCGTCAAGGATAATTTTTCAGTGATTTTCAGAGGTTTTTGTTCAAAGATAAAGTGTTCAGACTGCTATTTCGAGCATATCTGTGAAATTTCGTGCAGAGATATTCAGATTTCAGACGTTTTTGAGGATTTTTGTGAACTTTTCGCAAGATTTGAAGTTTTCGCAATACTCATCGTGGTTTTCGCAAGATTCATATTACTTTTCGCAAGATTCATCATCCTTTGAAGGTTTTCAGAATCCAAGTATAGTTTTCGCATCTCAAAGGCACGAGAACAGGAACTTTTCGCAAGCTTCATTCACGAGAACAGTGACTTTTCGCAATCCACTGTCACGCAAACCTCTCTTCAAGAATTCTCAAGTCAACTTTTCGCAACCATCTAACTTTTCGCAACCGTTGATTGCGAAAACCTTGACTTCTCGTTTATTCAGCTTACGAAAACTGGTAGTTTTCGCATCTGTTGCTTGCGAAAACTGACACTTAGTCGATTTAAAAAAAATTGAGAAAAAATTTTATATTGAAATTTTTTCTATAGTGTATTTCATACATTTTAAGAGTTTTTCAAGAAAAAGTTTTATATAAGTTTTTCTGATCTGTTCTGGTTAAGCATTTTTGTTTAGATCACGATGGCTTATCAAGTTTCAGTTAATCTTCCTCCGATGCTTAACAAGAATTCGGATTTTGTGAAATGGACGGTCGACTTCATGGATTTCATTTCGAGAAGAGAAAATGGAGATTCAATGATAAAATCTTTCACCGAAGGCCCGTTGATCCTTTATAAACGAAAAGAAGATTTTAGTAAAGAAGAGATATATCGGAAGAGAGCTGATAAAGATGCAACATTATATTTGATCCTTGTTATTTCTAAACTTCCACATCACATTTATAAACGCGTTGAAGCTTTCAAAAACAATCCAATGCTTTTGTGGAATGAATTAACGAAGCTTATGCATGGATCAAAGGTTGAATTCAAGAGAAAGGAAGAAGAAAAGAAAGCTGAAAAGGAGGATGTGGAACAGAAATTATCAGATGCTGAAAATGAAGAACTCAAGGAAAAGATTATCGAGCTTACAAAGAAGTTGCAAGAAATGGAAAATCTTTTGAATATGGAAAGAGAAGATTTCAAGAAAGAAAGAATGAGTCTTGCTAAAAGGGTTTCGGAACTTGAAATGGCGTTGAAGTCAAAGTCTAAAGAAGTTGATGACAAGAAAGATGTTGAACTCAAATGTCTAAGACTTTCCAAGCAGAACTCAGATTTTCAGAAAGTCTTATTTTTAGAGAAAGAAAAATTGGAGAAGGAAAGACTTGTGTTTGAAGGGAAAAGGAAAGATTTTGAAACTATAAATGGAAAGCTGTCAGAGAAAATTTCTGAGCTTCAAAAAGAGTTAGATAAGGAAAGTGAAGAGCTTGAAAAGATGAAGAAAGCTTATTTTCAGGCTAGGTGTATTAAAGACGATTTTTCTAAAGAGAGGAAGATATTTCAGCAAGAAATTCAGAACCCACGAAGAATTTGGCGGGTTTATCTACAGATATCATGAAGGAAAAGAGGGTGAATTGTGATATTTGGAAGAAGCTCGAGTTGATGACAAAGGAACGAAATGCCTTAAAAGACAAAGTGAGGTCGTTCAACAACTCCGAGTGTTTTTCAGAATGTCCGATGCGTCCTTCTAACATTTTCTACGAGCATTCTGTGGATATGTCTTCCAAATACTATGTTGATCTTCCTTCCTACAAAAGAGTCAACATGCAATGGAAGGTAAAAGGTAAATTTCCTGGAAAAGATGTACCACAATCATCATTTCCAAATAAGAATTTTACAACGAAAGTTAATTCTTTTGTTAATTCTTATTGTGGAAATTATGATTTTGTTAATAATAATAGTGTTCAATATTTGTATGGTACTTACCATTTTCCTTCTTATAGAGCTCCGCTTAACGTGTCAGGACCCAAGACTCGTTGGGTACCAAAATCTACTTAATCTGGTTTGCAGATTTAGAGACAAGTGTTAAACTCTCGGAAGATGAAGTACTTGTGCATTCAAGAAGAAATTGAATATCACATATTTTCAGGGAGTTTATTATTTTTTTATATACATGTGATTAATGACAAATCTTTTGGTATTTTGTAGGGGGAGAAAGATAAAAGACATTGGTTTCTGAATACATCAGTTCAGGACCTGTGCCACAACGCTTATGGCTTTTGAACACATCAGTTCAAAACCCGCACTTCAATGGTAATGGCTTTTGAACTCATCAGTTCAAAACCCGCAATTCAATGGTAATGGCTTCTGAACAATTCAGTTCAGGACCCGTACTTCAAAGGCTATGACTTCTAAACAAATCAGTTTAGAACTCGTACTTATCAGGTGATATCTTTTTGAACTTTAACTGCCATATCTTTTTGTTTCTCAAATCAAGTAATAAAAAGGTAACATTGTGTTATATTTTATGTCTACTAACGTTGAAAGTTTGAACTTTCACAAATTTAATTCAATGAAGTGAAATTCTTCAATATTTCATTCAATGAATAAAATGTGTGTTAAGGATGATTTTACGAGCATTTTTGTATCGTCGAAGTTATATTTGTTTCTACTTTCGCTTCTGAAATAAGTCGAAAGGTCAGCGAAACATGTTTGAGATTTTGATACAAGTGCAAAATTGTGTAAATCTAGACTTATTTAGAATACAATGCTCACAAAGCCTATTCGTCTTAATCATGAATGGAAACGAAAATATGGGAGAAGCACTACATTTTTGAACCAAGTGATTGAGATGCTATAATAATAATAAATAAATAAATAAATAAAAATTATATATATATATATATAATAAAATCATTCAGTTTGATAGTCTGTGCCTGTGGCCTATCTGGTTTGGGAGATTAAGTCCCAAGGGGTACTCGTTACCTAGCCCCTAAGATCAACTGATCTGGGATTGGCTGACCCAAATCCTGCTATAGAACCAGGTAGAAAGCCATGTTTTACTGGTACAGATGAGATTAAGGTATATCGATGTAGCCTTTCTGGTTCGGGAGAGTAAGTTCCAAGGGGTGCTTGTCACCTAGCCCCTAAGGCCAACTGGTCTGGGATCGGCTGACCCAAATCCTGCTATAGGACCAGTTAGAAAGTTACATTTACGGTGTATCTTAGTCTTAATAAACTGTTTGATTATAAAAGATGCCAATGAGCACATAATAAAAGTTCCCAATGTGCACAATATGAAAAGATGCCTAAGAGCACACATCTTGAAACTTGGGGAAAATACAAAGTCGCGATAAACCTGTAAATTTGTGAAAATTCTGGTTTTGGACAAATAGTGTGAGTAAGAGCAAAGTATTCTTATAGGTTTTAGAGGTGCATTTGCTTGTTGCTAATCATATTTCGCATGCTAGTTCACCAAATAGATTTTATAAAGGGGTTGAAATTGAACTTTTGTAACTCGATATGCGATGATGTCTTGTTTTTTAATCCAAACGCATGCATTTGATTTCACTTGATGGAAATATCTGTTACATTTCATTAAGTTGAATTTCTTTTGTTTGGTGTTCAAATGATTAAATGTTGTTAGTTATAAAATGTTGTTCAATGAATTCTATTTTCCTTATATAAGTTTGGTAAATTGTGCGCTGATGAAATTTTATGCAAATTTTCAGGTGGAGAAAATGAATTTGCTCTATAATTCTTATTTTTAGGGGGAGCAAGATCATTCGTTTATGGGAAGATTGTTTGTGATTTTCAAGAGGGATAATTGTTTGAGTCGGGGGAGATTGTTCATAACTGAAATTGAAAAGATTTTCGATGCTCGTGATGCTCACTTTCATCGAAAAAGGGGGAGAATGTCTACATCAATTTCATGTCAAAGAAAGTTTAAAATCAAAGATTCGTTTTAATGTCAACGGGGAGATTTGTAGAAAGAAGACGTCGTTTCAAGAAATGATAGGGGGAGTTTTATTCTTCAAGAGTTTTTAAGAAATCGATTGATCATTTATGTGATCTCTTTCTTTTGAACTCGCGCGTTTATGAAGATCGACACTGAAGAATGAAATTCTCAAGTCAATGGAAATGGGGAGAATTCTTCAAGAGTTTGAGAAAAATCGATTGATCATTTTGTGATCTCTTTTTCTTGAACTTGTGCTTAAGGTGTTAAAAAGCTTTGTGTGAAGATTCTTATTCTCCTGTTCGAAGAAAGAAGTTCATTATTTGCTGTTTGAAGATTGGATGACGTTTTGACTTTGACAAGCTTTGATGAAGACCGAAGATTCAAGAAAGCTAAAGCTTGCTGATCGCATTTGTTTAAACCTTGAATCCAAGGGGGAGATTGTTAGTGCAATATGTCTTCAAGGTTTAAATGTAGAAAGTCAAATGTCAAAGTCAATGTTATTGTGTTGTTAGTGTGTTGTTTACACCTTGTAATGTGTTTGTATAAATAGCCTTTGTGTAGGTTAGTTTAGGACTCTTAGAAACACTCTCATTATTCATAACTCATATCTTAGAGAGAGAAAGGGCTAAACTCATATCTTGTATACAATGTTCTTGATGAATGAGATGACGAATTCATATCTTCTCTATCTTGATTAGATCTTTAGGGATTAACACTATATCCTCCCAGTACCTACTGGAAAGTCAATGTCATAACACATGAATACCGGGGTCCCACCCCGAGATACCCAACCGACCATTACCAATGACTGACTAACATGTCTAAGGATCTAATGCAAAATAGTCTACCAACAACATGCCTATCTCGGAATGACTCACTTACCCAAACATGTAAATACTCACCATGCCATAAATACAAAACTGTGCAACAAAAACAACCCATCAACAAGACTCCACATCGAGCCATTAAAACCGTGCAATTGACCCATGACTATCTCAAAGTTAAAACCGAGCAAAATGCTCCACGCTTGCTAGACCCATAAGTCGTTCAAAAACACGTTTAAATAAAGTTTAAGCAAGCAATACTCTAAAATCAACATTAGTCCTAAACTCAACACGGGTTAAACAAAAGGGTTTTCCAAAAGGACTCACACCCTTAAAATTCTCAAAATGACACATAACACTTAAAAGCGCATTTCCCAAATGGTTTACAAAATCATTTACAAAATATTTTCAACGTCAAGATTTTTCATCTCAAAATATCGTATGCAATAAAACTACTATTACCAGGTCGGTAGTTACGCAAAAATGGACACGCTCGTCTCACATAGTAAAAATCATGTTGAAAATCATTCCATTGCCGTTCAGTTTACTTACAAAACACAAAGCGTAATGAATAATTTCTTTTAAAAATGAACCGTCACAGTTCTGGTATGGATTGACTCATGACATGTACTTAAAGTAACCGCTCGACCTTACATCGGGTGCGACAAATGTGTGCACATAATTTCAAAACCAGTCCCACGACATTTGACCCCAAAATTTCTCTTTTTTAAACATAAAATGTCGTGGCACATGGTTTACCAACAAATTTTTACGCGCGTCGGCTAGTCATACAAAACGATGAAACGGTTTACAAATATATTTTTGATAAAACACAACGGTCTCGTGCAAGTTTCAAACTTAAATATAGAAACCAATCCGTTTCCATCATTTGCAAATATCGACTAAAACCTCATAAAATCTCAAAAGGTGGGATTCTTTAAATTGATTTCCAAGATTTCCCCAAATGGTCACATAAACAAATAAGATATGCACCTCGTGAAATTAAACCCACACGACTCAACATGCCGTAAAACAAAACTCATTTTACCCAAATCACTCAAATAGTTTTATACAGACATCGTGGAATGTAACTTTCCGTCTCAACTCTAACATATGTGGAGGAGTTCCAATGTTAAAGTCACAAGCCGTAGTCACTTGCCCAACATTTTAAACACCACAAAACACGGATATCATCTTACCCGAAAGAACCGTTGGAAAATTACGAAATGAAACAAATTCTAACAAAGTTTGCAACTCCCGTGATAAAACGATTTCATCTACTTTCAAAACCATAATTCGAGATTTCGTGTGTGCTGAACATTTCCCAAAATTCCAAAACACAATCCATAAAAGGATTGGATACACAAGAATTAGTTAATGCAATTTATTTTCAAAATGAACTTTGTGCATGACTTAGTCGGCATTCGACGTCTCGACTCGTACCCCTCCAAATCTCTCCGGTCCACTATCGTGTAACACCCCGAAATTTCCGTTGTAAATTAATATTAGATAAATCGTATTTTGGTACGATTTATTTATGAGAAAATTAACTTAGAGGGTTGATTAGTCCTTATTTGAAAGTTTGAGGTGTATGTTGGAAATTGGGTTTGTGACTCATGTTATGACATGAGGTGTCAAGTGGAGATTAATCAGTATTTTAAATACTGGTTTCTTTGGTTAATTTGTTTAACAAAAGGAAATTGAAATTAGAGCAGTGAGATATATAGAAATCGAGACAGAGAAATAGAGGTCGAAAGAGGAAAGGAAAAAGGAGAAATCGTTTGGTGATTCTGTGATAAGAGTTTGTTTTCTCTGTTATTATCATTCATCTCCATAGATTTAAATGGTAGTATTTTGTCCAGATTGTGATTAAGCTGTGATTAAGCCACTGAATTGGAAGAACACTGTGTTCAGAAAATATCCAGGTGAGTTATTCAACTTTCTTTAAAATTAAGCAATGAGAATGTTAATAGATGTGTTGTATTGGTATTTGAATCACTTAGAATGCTTAATAGTTAAGAAAAATCGAGACTGGCTTATTAAATGAAAGTGACGATGAACAGTAGAACTTTTCGCAATAGTGGGTTGCGAAAAGTATAGTTTTCGCAACAGTGAGTTGCGATAAGTATAGTTTTCGTAACAGAGGGTTGCGAGTTCTGGGGTTTTCGCAACAGTGAGTTGCGAATAGTGGACTTTTCGCAGCTTTGGCTTGCGAAAAGTGTAGCTTTTCGCTACAGTAGCTTGCGAAAAGTTTTGACATTCAGTAGTAGTTTGAGGCTGTTATGTGGCATGCAATCTGATATGTATATGCTATTTGTTATATGTTTATAACTCTGTTATTGATGTAAAAATCATGCTATGTGAAATTATAAGGACTTATTTATGAGTCCGGAGCTGTGATCAATTATTGAGATGATAATCCCCGATGCTAAATGGCAAAGTAGGGATAACCGTTGAGATTAATATTTTGTACTTAGAGATATAGAATATATGTTGAAATTGTATAGCTTTAGTATACAATAGAATGAGTGTTGATACACATTTATTGTGTGGCGTTGGCTAGAAATTTACATCTGGTCTAGTGGGCATAAAGTACGGTGTAATGAGAACCGTTTACTAGCCAGGGACTGTTGAGATGTATTTCTAGTTGTTGAAGTGAATCTTGAATCATCTGTGAGGGTCTCTGGTGGTTGTTGATCGCGATAAAATAAAATCTCATTTGAGAGACCAGTGATTCTAGATGGGGAGGAAATGAAATGAGGAATGGCAGACTTGGAGTTGTAATTCCCATTTCAAACGAAAGATAAGATATCTTTATTGTTGAGAAATTGTAATCTTAATTCAGAAAGAAGCAGGTTTGGAAACTGCAATTTCTGGGAGTTAGAGTTATTTATAAGTCCGGTGGGATTTATAGTAATTCTCGTCGGTAGTATGATGACTAGATGAGTTAGTCATAAGTAAGGGAATAGGTGAACTCCAATGGTTGATAAGAGCTTGGTATGGTGAGATGGCTGATAACAAGTTTGATATATCTGTTAATATTTAGTTGTTAAATTTTAATTTAATTTGGATAATCTCACTAGGCGAAAGCCTAATGTTTCAAATTAAACTGTCTTACCAGGTACAGGCTCTGGGAAATAGTTTGGGAAGTGAGACTTCAGTTGGAGGAAATCAGACTTGGCGATAACAAAGGATCAGGATATTCTTTTGACGACTTTTTGGGACAATCCTTAGATAATCTAGTTGATCTTATTGTGATGTATAATTAGATTGATCAGATTATTTAAGTTAATTTATCTCGTGTATATATAGAAACTTACTTATGATCCTTTGGTTTATAAAAGTCTGATATTTTGATGATCATAACGCATGTATTTTGAGGTTTAAATTGGCCCTGAATTTTAGGGTGTTACAGTATGGTATCAGAGCCGGTCACCGGGTCGATGTGTCAGCGAGGACGCTGATCCCACTTAGGTGGGTGGATTGTGAGATCCCACATCGGCTAGGAGGGGGAACGAAGTCCTCCTTATAAGAGTGGATGTATACCTTCCTTGCATGAGGCCTTTTGCCTGTCACAAGGTGCAGTCTGGGTGCGTCCCGCGTATGCGTGTGCGGGCAGGAACAAAACCGTGAGAGGTACCGACATGCTGTTATGCAGAGGGTATGCGCAAAGCGGACACTATCGTGTACGGTGGACTGGGGATGTTACAGAATGGTATCAGAGCTTTAGTTTAAGCGAACTAGGTATGAATTTGATATGCCTAGACTTAAGTTGTGATGAAATTAAGTTATGATCTACGAGAGATGGGTAGAATTGCTAAGACGGGGTAGTCTTAGGGTGGACGGAAATACACTAATTTAGTATTGTAACGATGGGGACGAGAATTCTCATGTATAATATGTTCGCAATTTCAATTAGCTACTGTTATTATGGATATATTGTTACATAAGCATGCTTGTTTCTCAATTGTTACAAGGGTTAATTAGTGATAAAGTACGTTTAGTATGTTAGAATTCTGTTTAACCATTTATATGGTTATTTGTGTTTGATCAGAGCAATGGTGAATACGCCACCTAGAGAAAGAGTTGGAACCGAAGAGGCAGAAGTGAGTAATATGCATAATGCACCGAGAGATTTTCTTTCTTTGGGAGGTATGCATACTTCAGCTCCGATGGTGGGTACTAGCAATGTTAGTCAGACGGCAGATTCTAATATGAAGGCAAGAATAATGGAGAACGTGTCAAGAATGATGAATGCTTCGGTAGAAAGACAAGCTGAATTGATGAACGCCTCCATGGAAAGACAAACCGAAATGTTTACAAAGCTATTCAATGACAGAAATATAGAACCAAGACGTCCAGTGATTGATACTGGGGTGATAAATCTGATAGGTAATCCAAGGTTAGAGGCGGAACGAAGGGTAGACAGAATTTGTTCTTACAAAACATTTCTAAGCTGCAAGCCGCCTGAATTTAAAGGGGAAGACAGTCCAGTTGCGTGTATGAATTGGCTGCGGGAGATAGAGCAAGCTTTCCGAGCCTGTGAATGTCAGGAAGGATCAAAAGTCAGATTTGCTTCTCAGATGTTAAGAGGTAATGCTTTGAACTGGTGGAATGTTTTGACAGCTTCATTGACGACAACTGTGTTAGATGCTATGACTTGGGGAACATTTAAAGAGAAGATACTGAAAGAATATTGTAATGAACATGAGATGGATCGGATAGAAGAACAGTTTAGAAATCTCAAAAAGGGTAACATGTCAGTGAGAAGATATACGGAGTTATTTATGGAAAAATTGAACTTGGTAGGACACGTGGCTCCTGCTGAGAAAGATAAAGTGAAAGCCTATCTGAAAAGGGTTGCCGGCCGAAATGATGTCCCGAGTGCGGAATTCAAAGGCTGTAACGCTCAGGGAAATGATTGAAGAGGCCAAGTTGATAGAGGAGATGTATGCTAGAGATAGAGAAGAGAAAGCTTATGTTGGAGATAAAAGAAAGTGGGAAGGTCGCTCTGATTCTTCTCAGAAACTCAGGCTGTTTGGTAAAAATATACGTTCTGATTCGCGAAGAGAACCCAACTGGTGTCCGAAGTGTAAGAATAAGCATTTTGGGCCATGTCGAACAAGCGGGCCAGAGTGTTTTAAATGTGGGAAGACGGGGCACTTTGCATTTAACTGTTTATTACCCGGTGCGGTGTGTTTTGAATGTAAACAGCCAGGGCATATTCGAAAGGATTGTCCAAAGTTGAAAAAGGAGGGAGAACAGGGAAGGAAGGCAATTATACCTAAACCCACAGGACGAGCGTTTAATATGACAGTGGAAGAAGCGAGAGGATCCAAAGATGTCGTCTCTGGTACATTCTTAATAAATTCCATACCTGCTCGTGTGTTATTTGATAGTGGTGCAAATTATTCGTTTGTATCCAAAGTGTTCTATGGAAAATTAGCTATGCCTGTCACTACTCTAGAAGATGCCTTAGTAGTAGAGATAGCTAATGGGGGTTTAGCTTTGGTTGGTGAAAGGATAGATGGTTGTACGATTCAGATAGAAGATACAAAATTTCCAATTAGCATGTTGTTAATGGAAATTGGAGGATTTGATGTTATTATGGGAATGGATTGGTTGTCTGATAACCAAGCCGAAATAATGTGTGCTAAGAAGTTGATCCGAATTCCGATGGTTGATCAAGATGATGTAATAATTTATGGGGAGAAGCAGAAAGGAGAAGTACAGTTGATTTCAGTCATAAAGGCACGTAAGTGTTTAGCAAAAGGATGTTTGTCATATTTGGCATATGTTCTGGACGCTAAGTCAGAAAAGAAGGAGATACAAGACATTAAAGTGGTACGTGATTTTCCAGATGTATTCCCAGATGATCTTCCAGGTTTACCTTTGGAAAGGCAAGTAGAGTTCCGTATTGATCTAATTCCTGGAGCGGCACCAATAGCTCGTGCGCCGTATCGTTTAGCACCAGCAGAAATGAAAGAAATGATGTCACAATTGCAAGAGTTATTAGACAAAGGTTATATCAGACCGAGTTCTTCACCTTGGGGAGCTCCGGTGCTGTTTGTTAAGATGAAAGATGGAAGTATGAGGATGTGTATAGATTATCGAGAATTGAATAAGGTGACAATCAAGAACAAGTATCTGTTGCCATGAATTGATGACTTGTTTGATCAATTGCAAGGTGCAGGATGTTTTTCTAAGATTGATCTGAGGTCGGGGTATCATCAAATACGAGTAAGGGATGAAGATGTTCCGAAGACTGCTTTCAGAACGAGATATGGACATTATGAATTTCTTGTGATGCCATTTGGTTTGACTAACGCTCCAGGTATATTCATGGATCTGATGAATAGAGTGTGTCGGTCATTCCTGGACAAGTTTGTCATTGTGTTTATTGATGATATACTAGTCTATTCAAAGAATGAAAATGATCACGAGGGTCATCTTCAGGAAGTTTTGGAAGT
The DNA here is from genome assembly GCA_033807775.1 of Saussurea involucrata. Classification (NCBI taxonomy): domain Eukaryota; kingdom Viridiplantae; phylum Streptophyta; class Magnoliopsida; order Asterales; family Asteraceae; genus Saussurea; species Saussurea involucrata. The sequence continues at coordinate 62,544,635 of CM066326.1, forward strand.
ACCAAGAAAAGAGAAGTTGTATGCAAAATTATCAAAATGTGAATTTTGGCTAAAAGAAGTACAATTTCTGGGTCATGTAATTTCAGCTGAAGGTGTGAAAGTGGATCCAGCCAAAATAGAAGCAATGATGAATTGGGAAACTCCAAAGAATGCATCTGAAATAAGAAGTTTCTTAGGTTTGGCCGGGTATTATCGGAGGTTTATTCAAGATTTCTCAAAGATTGCTTCTGCTTTGATAGTGTTAACTCGAAAGAATGTAAAGTTTGGTTGGACTGAAAAGCAAGAATCAGCTTTCAAGACTTTAAGACAAAAGTTATGTGAAGCCCCTATTTTAGCACTGCCTGAAGGTACAGATGATTTTGTAGTATATAGTGATGCTTCAAAGATAGGTCTAGGATGTGTATTGATGCAAAGAGGCAAGGTGATTGCTTATGCATCAAGGCAGTTGAAAGAGCATGAGAAGAATTATCCTACCCATGATTTGGAGTTAGCAGCGGTGGTTTTTGCTTTGAAGCTATGGCGTCATTATTTGTACGGTACGAAGTGTACTCTCTATACTGATCACAAGAGTTTAAAGCATGTCTTTGATCAGAAGGAGTTAAATATGAGGCAGAGAAGGTGGTTGGAACTACTTAAAGACTACGATTGTGAATTGCATTACCATCCTGGTAAAGCAAATGTAGTGGCTGACGCTTTAAGCAGAAAGGAGTATAGTGGTTGTCTGAAGTCAACCAATGCTCGGATTGATGTGATGTCAAGTTTGATTGAACGAATAAAGACTGCTCAGATGGAAGCTCTTTTGGAAGAAAACTTAAAAGATGAAGTTATGGTCAAACAACGGTTTCAACTGACGGAAGATAGTCGTGGAGTGAAGTTGTTTCGAGGCCGTGTTTGGGTACCAAGAGTAGGTGAGAATAGAGAGTTGATTATGGAAGATGCTCACAAATCTAAGTATTCCATTCACCCCGGAAGCACTAAAATGTATAGAGACCTGAAGCTACATTATTGGTGGCCAACCATGAAGTTAGATGTGGCTCGATGTGTAGAAAAGTGTGGAACCTGTTCTTTTGTTAAAGCTGAACATCAAAAGCCATACGGAAGTTTTCAATCTTTGGAAATTCCGGAATGGAAATGGGATAAGATTACCATGGATTTCGTGACGAAGTTACCAAAGACACAAAGAGGTAACGACACTATATGGGTAATAGTTGACAGGTTGACAAAGAGTGCTCATTTCTTGGCAATGAAGGAAGCTTCACCAATATAAAAGCTGGCAAACATATATATTGATGAAGTGGTGTCAAGACATGGGATACCAATGTCTATTGTTTCTGATCGTGATAGTCGGTTTACATCAAGATTTTGGCGGTCACTTCAAGAAGAGTTGGGTACAAAATTGAATTTGAGTACCGCATATCATCCACAAACGGACGGTCAGAGTGAAAGAACTATTCAGACATTGGAAGATATGCTTAGAGCATGTATACTAGATTTTGGAGGTAATTGGGATACGCATTTGCCATTAGTGGAATTTGCGTATAACAATAGTTATCATTCTAGTATCGGAAGAGCACCATTCGAAGCCTTGTATGGTAGAAAGTGTAGAACTCCAGTGTGTTGGCTAGAAGCTGGAGAGAAACAGTTTGCTGGACCAGAAATGGTGCAACAAACGGCTGATAAAATAAAAGAAACCCGACAACACATGAAAGCGGCTCAGGACAGACAAAAGAGTTATGCTGATTTAAAAAGAAGACCAGTAGAATTTCAAGTTGGGGAGCGCGTCATGCTAAAAGTATCTCCATGGAAAGGTGTAATTCGTTTCGAAAAGCGTGGGAAGTTAAGTCCTCGTTTTCTAAGACCTTTCGTTATCACTAAAAGAATTGGGCAACAGGCTTATCAGCTAGATCTTCCACCAGAATTGGAAGGATTTCACAATGTGTTTCATGTATGTTATCTTCGGAAGTGTTTGGCCGAAGAACAAGATGTGATTCCGATAACTGATGTTAAGGTGGACGAGAAGAGTCAATGTGTTGAAGAACCGGAAGCAATTCTAGAAAGATCGGTTCAGAAGTTAAGAAACGGCAAAGAGGTGCCTATGTTGAAAGTTCAATGGAAACATCACCGGGGCAGTAACGTAACTTTAGAGTCAGAGGAAGAAATGAAGAAACGATACCCTCAACTGTTTGCTTAGTTTGATTTCGGGGACGAAATCCTTTTAAGTTGGGGAGTATTGTAACACGCCGAAATTTCCGTTGTAAATTAGTATTAGATAAATCGTATTTTGGTATGATTTATTTATGAGAAAATTAACTTAGAGGGTTGATTAGTCCTTATTTGAAAGTTTGAGGTGTATGTTGGAAATTGGGTTTGTGACTCATGTTATGACATGAGGTGTCAAGTGGAGATTAATCAGTATTTTAAATACTGGTTTCTTTGGTTAATTTGTTTAACAAAAGGAAATTGAAATTAGAGCAGTGAGATATATAGAAATCGAGACAGAGAAATAGAGGTCGAAAGAGGAAAGGAAAAAGGAGAAATCGTTTGGTGATTCTGTGGTAAGAGTTTGTTTTCTCTGTTATTATCATTCATCTCCATAGATTTAAATGGTAGTATTTTGTCCAGATTGTGATTAAGCTGTGATTAAGCCACTGAATTGGAAGAACACTGTGTTCAGAAAATATCCAGGTGAGTTATTCAACTTTCTTTAAAATTAAGCAATGAGAATGTTAATAGATGTGTTGTATTGGTATTTGAATCACTTAGAATGCTTAATAGTTAAGAGAAATCGAGACTGGCTTATTAAATGAAAGTGACGATGAACAGTAGAACTTTTCGCAATAGTGGGTTGCGAAAAGTATAGTTTTCGCAACAGTGAGTTGCGATAAGTATAGTTTTCGTAACAGAGGGTTGCGAGTTCTGGGGTTTTCGCAACAATGAGTTGCGAATAGTGGACTTTTCGCAGCTTTGGCTTGCAAAAAGTGTAGCTTTTCGCTACAGTAGCTTGCGAAAAGTTTTGACATTCAGTAGTAGTTTGAGGCTGTTATGTGGCATGCAATCTGATATGTATATGCTATTTGTTATATGTTTATAACTCTGTTATTGATGTAAAAATCATGATATGTGAAATTATAAGGACTTATTTATGAGTCCGGAGCTGTGATCAATTATTGAGATGATAATCCCCGATGCTAAATGGCAAAGTAGGGATAACCGTTGAGATTAATATTTTGTACTTAGAGATATAGAATATATGTTGAAATTGTATAGCTTTAGTATACAATAGAATGAGTGTTGATACACATTTATTGTGTGGCGTTGGCTAGAAATTTACATCTGGTCTAGTGGGCATAAAGTACGGTGTAATGAGAACCGTTTACTAGCCAGGGACTGTTGAGATGTATTTCTAGTTGTTGGAGTGAATCTTGAATCATCTGTGAGGGTCTCTAGTGGTTGTTGATCGCGATAAAATAAAATCTCATTTGAGAGACCAGTGATTCTAGATGGGGAGGAAATGAAATGAGGAATGGCAGACTTGGAGTTGTAATTCCCATTTCAAACGAAAGATAAGATATTTATAAGTCCGGTGGGATTTATAGTAATTCTCGTCGGTAGTATGATGACTAGATGAGTTAGTCATAAGTAAGGGAATAGATGAACTCCAATGGTTGATAAGAGCTTGGTATGGTGAGATGGCTGATAACAGGTTTGATATATCTGTTAATATTTAGTTGTTAAATTTTAATTTAATTTGGATAATCTCACTAGGCGAAAGCCTAATGTTTCAAATTAAACTGTCTTACCAGGTACAGGCTCTGGGAAATAGTTTGGGAAGTGAGACTTCAGTTGGAGGAAATCAGACTTGGCGATAACAAAGGATCAGGATATTCTTTTGACGACTTTTTGGGACAATCCTTAGATAATCTAGTTGATCTTATTGTGATGTATAATTAGATTGATCAGACTATTTAAGTTAATCTATCTCGTGTATATATAGAAACTTACTTATGATCCTTTGGTTTATAAAAGTATGATATTTTGATGATCATAACGCATGTATTTTGAGGTTTAAATTGGCCCTGAATTTTAGGGTGTTACAGTATGGTATCAGAGCCGGTCACCGGGTCGATGTGTCAGCGAGGACGCTGATCCCACTTAGGTGGGTGGATTGTGAGATCCCACATCGGCTAGGAGGGGGAACGAAGTCCTCTTTATAAGGGTGGATGGATACCTTCCTTGCATGAGGCCTTTTGCCTGTCACAAGGTGCGGTCTGGGTGCGTCTCGCGTATGCGTGTGCGGGCAGGAACAAAACCGTGAGCGGTACTGGCATGCTGTTATGCAGAGGGTATGCGCAAAGCGGACAATATCGTGTACGATGGACTGGGGATGTTACAGAATGGTATCAGAGCTTTAGTTTAAGCGAACTAGGTATGAATTTGATATGCCTAGACTTAAGCTGTGATGAAATTAAGTTATGATCTACGAGAGATGGGTAGAATTGCTAAGACGGGGTAGTCTTAGGGTGGACGGAAATACACTAATTTAGTATTGTAACGATGGGGACGAGAATTCTCATGTATAATATGTTCGCAATTTCAATTAGCTACTGTTATTATGGATATATTGTTACATAAGCATGCTTGTTTCTCAATTATTACAAGGGTTAATTAGTGATAAAGTACGTTTAGTATGTTAGAATTCTGTTTAACCATTTATATGGTTATTTGTGTTTGATCAGAGCAATGGTGAATACGCCACCTAGAGAAAGAGTTGGAACCGAAGAGGCAGAAGTGAGTAATATGCATAATGCACCAAGAGATTTTCTTTCTTTGGGAGGTATGCATACTTCAGCTCCGAGGGTGGGTACTAGCAATGTTAGTCAGACGGAAGATTCTAATATGGAGGCAAGAATAATGGAGAACGTGTCAAGAATGATGAATGCTTCGGTAGAAAGACAAGCTGAATTGATGAACGCCTCCATGGAAAGACAAACCGAAATGTTTACAAAGCTATTCAATGACAGAAATATAGAACCAAGACGTCCAATGATTGATACTGGGGTGATAAATCCGATAGGTAATCCAAGGTAAGAGGCGGAACGAAGGGTAGACATAATTTGTTCTTACAAAACATTTCTAAGCTGCAAGCCGCCTGAATTTAAAGGGGAAGACAGTCCAGTTGCATGTATGAATTGGCTGCGGGATATAGAGCAAGCTTTCCGAGCCTGTGAATGTCAGGAAGGATCAAAAGTCAGATTTGCTTCTCAGATGTTAAGAGGTAATGCTTTGAACTGGTGGAATGTTTTGACAGCTTCATTGACGACAACTGTGTTAGATGCTATGACTTGGGGAACATTTAAAGAGAAGATACTGAAAGAATATTGTAATGAACATGAGATGGATCGGATAGAAGAACAGTTTAGAAATCTCAAAAAGGGTAACATGTCAGTGAGAAGATATACGGAGTTATTTATGGAAAAACTGAACTTGGTAGGACACGTGGCTCCTGCTGAGAAAGATAAAGTGAAAGCCTATCTGAAAGGGTTGCCGGCCGAAATGATGTCCCGAGTGCGGAATTCAAAGGTTGTAACGCTCAGGGAAATGATTGAAGAGGCCAAGTTGATAGAAGAGATGTATGCTAGAGATAGAGAAGAGAAAGCTCATGTTGGAGATAAAAGAAAGTGGGAAGGTCGCTCTGATTCTTCTCAGAAACTCAGGTTGTTTGGTAAAAATATACGTTCTGATTCGCGAAGAGAACCCAACTGGTGTCCGAAGTGTATGAATAAGCATTTTGGGCCATGTCGAACAAGCGGGCCAGAGTGTTTTAAATGTGGGAAGACGGGGCACTTTGCATTTAACTGTTTATTACCCGGTGCGGTGTGTTTTGAATGTAAACAGCCAGGGCATATTCGAAAGGATTGTCCAAAGTTGAAAAAGGAGGGAGAACAGGGAAGGAAGGCAATTATACCTAAACCCACAGGACGAGCGTTTAATATGACAGTGGAAGAAGCGAGAGGATCCAAAGATGTCGTCTCTGGTACATTCTTTATAAATTCCATACCTGCTCGTGTGTTATTTGATAGTGGTGCAAATTATTCGTTTGTATCCAAAGTGTTATATGGAAAATTAGCTATGCCTGTCACTACTCTAGAAGATGCCTTAGTAGTAGAGATAGCTAATGGGGGTTTAGCTTTGATTGGTGAAATGATAGATGGTTGTACGATTCAGATAGAAGATACAAAATTTCCAATTAGCATGTTGTTAATGGAAATTGGAGGATTTGATGTTATTATGGGAATGGATTGGTTGTCTGATAACCAAGCCGAAATAATGTGTGCTAAGAAGTTGATCCGAATTCCGATGGTTGATCAAGATGATGTAATAATTTATGGGGAGAAGCAGAAAGGAGAAGTACAGTTGATTTCAGTCATAAAGGCACGTAAGTGTTTAGCAAATGGATGTTTGTCATATTTGGCATATGTTCTGGACGCTAAGTCAGAAAAGATAGAGATACAAGACATTAAAGTGGTACGTGATTTTCCAGATGTATTCCCAGATGATCTTCCAGGTTTACCTTTGGAAAGGCAAGTAGAGTTCCGTATTGATCTAATTCCTGGAGCGGCACCAATAGCTCGTGCGCCGTATCGTTTAGCACCAGCAGAAATGAAAGAAATGATGTCACAATTGCAGGAGTTATTAGACAAAGGTTATATCAGACCGAGTTCTTCACCTTGGGGAGCTCCGGTGCTGTTTGTTAAGAAGAAAGATGGAAGTATGAGGATGTGTATAGATTATCGAGAATTGAATAAGGTGACAATCAAGAACAAGTATTCGTTGCCATGAATTGATGACTTGTTTGATCAATTGCAAGGTGCAGGATGTTTTTCTAAGATTGATCTGAGGTCGGGGTATCATAAAATACGAGTAAGGGATGAAGATGTTCCGAAGACTGCTTTCAGAACGAGATATGGACATTATGAATTTCTTGTGATGCCATTTGGTTTGACTAACGCTCCAGCTATATTCATGGATCTGATGAATAGAGTGTGTCGGTCATTCCTGGACAAGTTTGTCATTGTGTTTATTGATGATATACTAGTCTATTCAAAGAATGAAAATGATCACGAGGGTCATCTTCAGGAAGTTTTGGAAGTACCAAGAAAAGAGAAGTTGTATGCAAAATTATCGAAATGTGAGTTTTGGCTAAAAGAAGTACAATTTCTGGGTCATGTAATTTCAGCTGAAGGTGTGAAAGTGGATCCAGCCAAAATAGAAGCAATGATAAATTGGGAAACTCCAAAGAATGCATCTGAAATAAGAAGTTTCTTAGGTTTGGCCGGGTATTATCGGAGGTTTATTCAAGATTTCTCAAAGATTGCTTCTGCTTTGATAGTGTTAACTCGAAAGAATGTAAAGTTTGGTTGGACTGAAAAGCAAGAATCAGCTTTCAAGACTTTAAGACAAAAGTTATGTGAAGCCCCTATTTTAGCACTGCCTGAAGGTACAGATGATTTTGTAGTATATAGTGATGCTTCAAAGATAGGTCTAGGATGTGTATTGATGCAAAGAGGCAAGGTGATTGCTTATGCATCAAGGCAGTTGAAAGAGCATGAGAAGAATTATCCTACCCATGATTTGGAGTTAGCAGCGGTGGTTTTTGCTTTGAAGCTATGGCGTCATTATTTGTACGGTACGAAGTGTACTCTCTATACTGATCACAAGAGTTTAAAGCATGTCTTTGATCAGAAGGAGTTAAATATGAGGCAGAGAAGGTGGTTGGAACTACTTAAAGACTACGATTGTGAATTGCATTACCATCCTGGTAAAGCAAATGTAGTGGCTGACGCTTTAAGCAGAAAGGAGTATAGTGGTTGTCTGAAGTCAACCAATGCTCGGATTGATGTGATGTCAAGTTTGATTGAACGAATAAAGACTGCTCAGATGGAAGCTCTTTTGGAAGAAAACTTAAAAGATGAAGTTATGGTCAAACAACGGTTTCAACTGACGGAAGATAGTCGTGGAGTGAAGTTGTTTCGAGGCCGTGTTTGGGTACCAAGAGTAGGTGAGAATAGAGAGTTGATTATGGAAGATGCTCACAAATCTAAGTATTCCATTCACCCCGGAAGCACTAAAATGTATAGAGACCTGAAGCTACATTATTGGTGGCCAACCATGAAGTTAGATGTGGCTCGATGTGTAGAAAAGTGTGGAACCTGTTCTTTTGTTAAAGCTGAACATCAAAAGCCATACGGAAGTTTTCAATCTTTGGAAATTCCGGAATGGAAATGGGATAAGATTACCATGGATTTCGTGACGAAGTTACCAAAGACACAAAGAGGTAACGACACTATATGGGTAATAGTTGACAGGTTGACAAAGAGTGCTCATTTCTTGGCAATGAAGGAAGCTTCACCAATAGAAAAGCTGGCAAACTTATATATTGATGAAGTGGTGTCAAGACATGGGATACCAATGTCTATTGTTTCTGATCGTGATAGTCGGTTTACATCAAGATTTTGGGAGTCACTTCAAGAAGAGTTGGGTACAAATTTGAATTTGAGTACCGCATATCATCCACAAACGGACGGTCAGAGTGAAAGAACTATTCAGACATTGGAAGATATGCTTAGAGCATGTATACTAGATTTTGGAGGTAATTGGGATACGCATTTGCCATTAGTGGAATTTGCGTATAACAATAGTTATCATTCTAGTATCGGAAGAGCACCATTCGAAGCCTTGTATGGTAGAAAGTGTAGAACTCCAGTGTGTTGGCTAGAAGCTGGAGAGAAACAGTTTGCTGGACCAGAAATGGTGCAACAAACGGCTGATAAAATAAAAGAAACCCGACAACACATGAAAGCGGCTCAGGACAGACAAAAGAGTTATGCTGATTTAAAAAGAAGACCAGTAGAAGTTCAAGTTGGGGAGCGCGTCATGCTAAAAGTATCTCCATGGAAAGGTGTAATTCGTTTCGAAAAGCGTGGGAAGTTAAGTCCTCGTTTTCTAGGACCTTTCGTTATCACTAAAAGAATTGGGCAACAGGCTTATCAGCTAGATCTTCCACCAGAATTGGAAGGAATTCACAATGTGTTTCATGTATGTTATCTTCGGAAGTGTTTGGCCGAAGAATAAGATGTGATTCCGATAACTGATGTTAAGGTGGACGAGAAGAGTCAATGTGTTGAAGAACCAGAAGCAAATCTAGAAAGATCGGTTTGGAAGTTAAGAAACGGCAAAGAGGTGCCTATGTTGAAAGTTCAATGGAAACATCACTGGGGCAGTAACGTGACTTTAGAGTCAGAGTAAGAAATGAAGAAATGATACCCTCAATTGTTTGCTTAGTTTGATTTCGAGGACGAAATCCTTTTAAGTTGGGGAGTATTGTAACACCCCGAAATTTCCGTTGTAAATTAATATTAGATAAATCGTATTTTGGTATGATTTATTTATGAGAAAATTAACTTAGAGGGTTGATTAGTCCTTATTTGAAAGTTTGAGGTGTATGTTGGAAATTGGGTTTGTGACTCATGTTATGACATGAGGTGTCAAGTGGAGATTAATCAGTATTTTAAATACTGGTTTCTTTGGTTAATTTGTTTAACAAAAGGAAATTGAAATTAGAGCAGTGAGATATATAGAAATCGAGACAGAGAAATAGAGGTCGAAAGAGGAAAGGAAAAAGGAGAAATCGTTTGGTGATTCTGTGGTAAGAGTTTGTTTTCTCTGTTATTATCATTCATCTCCATAGATTTAAATGGTAGTATTTTGTCCAGATTGTGATTAAGCTGTGATTAAGCCACTGAATTGGAAGAACACTGTGTTCAGAAAATATCCAGGTGAGTTATTCAACTTTCTTTAAAATTAAGCAATGAGAATGTTAATAGATGTGTTGTATTGGTATTTGAATCACTTAGAATGCTTAATAGTTAAGAGAAATCGAGACTGGCTTATTAAATGAAAGTGACGATGAACAGTAGAACTTTTCGCAATAGTGGGTTGCGAAAAGTATAGTTTTCGCAACAGTGAGTTGCGATAAGTATAGTTTTCGTAACAGAGGGTTGCGAGTTCTGGGGTTTTCGCAACAGTGAGTTGCGAATAGTGGACTTTTCGCAGCTTTGGCTTGCAAAAAGTGTAGCTTTTCGCTACAGTAGCTTGCGAAAAGTTTTGACATTCAGTAGTAGTTTGAGGCTGTTATGTGGCATGCAATCTGATATGTATATGCTATTTGTTATATGTTTATAACTCTGTTATTGATGTAAAAATCATGTTATGTGAAATTATAAGGACTTATTTATGAGTCCGGAGCTGTGATCAATTATTGAGATGATAATCCCCGATGCTAAATGGCAAAGTAGGGATAACCGTTGAGATTAATATTATGTACTTAGAGATATAGAATATATGTTGAAATTGTATAGCTTTAGTATACAATAGAATGAGTGTTGATACACATTTATTGTGTGGCGTTGGCTAGAAATTTACATCTGGTCTAGTGGGCATAAAGTACGGTGTAATGAGAACCGTTTACTAGCCAGGGACTGTTGAGATGTATTTCTAGTTGTTGGAGTGAATCTTGAATCATCTGTGAGGGTCTCTAGTGGTTGTTGATCGCGATAAAATAAAATCTCATTTGAGAGACCAGTGATTCTAGATGGGGAGGAAATGAAATGAGGAATGGCAGACTTGGAGTTGTAATTCCCATTTCAAACGAAAGATAAGATATCTTTATTGTTGAGAAATTGTAATCTTAATTCAGAAAGAAACAGGTTTGAAAACTGCAATTTCTGGGAGTTAGAGTTATTTATAAGTCCGGTGGGATTTATAGTAATTCTCGTCGGTAGTATGATGACTAGATGAGTTAGTCATAAGTAAGAGAATAGATGAACTCCAATGGTTGATAAGAGCTTGGTATGGTGAGATGGCTGATAACAGGTTTGATATATCTGTTAATATTTAGTTGTTAAATTTTAATTTAATTTGGATAATCTCACTAGGCGAAAGCCTAATGTTTCAAATTAAACTGTCTTACCAGGTACAGGCTCTGGGAAATAGTTTGGGAAGTGAGACTTCAGTTGGAGGAAATCAGACTTGGCGATAACAAAGGATCAGGATATTCTTTTGACGACTTTTTGGGACAATCCTTAGATAATCTAGTTGATCTTATTGTGATGTATAATTAGATTGATCAGATTATTTAAGTTAATCTATCTCGTGTATATATAGAAACTTACTTATGATCCTTTGGTTTATAAAAGTCTGATATTTTGATGATCATAACGCATGTATTTTGAGGTTTAAATTTGTCACACCCCGCTAAAGCGGAAACACGGGATGTCACAGTTAATGTTTCAAAAGCAATAGGTAGAAGACAACACCAACTCATCACATCAAAATAGTACCAATACAACGAGTTTTAAAAGAAAATACAACTTGTCCATAAAAACGTAAAGTACAATGACATGATGAAATAATTTGATGACGCTAAAGTGATGCCTTCTAAAGTGCGTCCTTACTTGCTATTTCCTGAAAAGCATGTAAAAGAGAGTGTCAACTAAAAATAGTTGGTGAGTTCATAGGTGTTGGTATACGCAAAAATGTAGTATAAGTTGTACGGTATTGTTTTGTAACGCATGCTCATGGTATATATAAAAAAAATGTAATGTAATGTGTAATGCCTCAGAGGTAGCAAACTAAGCCATTACTAAGCCTCATGACCTTGTATTCATTTGCCCCGAGTCATCATGTCCTATCATTAACATGGCAGTGTAGTAATTAATGCACCCTGTTTTTATCGTAGGTGGGTGGTCAACCAAATAACGTTATCCATAATTACCATGGCTCACACGCATGTGAGTTAATAAGTAATGTTAAGAGTGTTGGGGACTTTTTGTATATGATAGTTGCAAACTTAGAAGCTTTCACATGTGCATATGTACCATAAAGAGCGTTAATCATGCGTAAAAGTTCGGAAATAAAACAATTTATTTCGAATAAAGTTTTGAATCATGTTCTTCACCCCAAAATATGTAAAACAGTAAAAAGGGTTACGAAGACTGATAATGTTGAAATAATAGTAACATGCTTTTCACCCCAAAATGTATAAAACAGTAAAAAGGGGCTATGAATACTCACGGTGGTTTGCGTAGGTGTTTCCCGAATGCGTAATGTGATTCCGAAATGAGATCCTACTTCGATCCTACGAATGTAAGGACACTAGTAAGATTCTAGGTTCTAGACTTTGTCACTTAAATCTCCATCTCATCATAAAATGCCTTTGTTGTTAAATTTGTATGTTGTTAAATGTTCTTTAATAGTTCATACTTAGAAAGAACGTTACATGTGATGGTTTTAAAATTACCGAAGTGTTGTAGAGGTAATAACGAAAATAAATGTTTTAGGTCCATATGTAAATATGGTTTGGTGTTAGGTCATGTGTATTATGTATGTATGTACCACAATTCCATCATAAAAGATAAGAAAAGTTAGTAGTTAGATGTTAGATGTTAGATGTTAGATGCGTAAATGAAATGCGTAAATAAATACGTATAGGTATATTCCACAATTCCACCATGCAAATGGTGAAACGGGTAGAGTTAGATTAGTAATTATGTCTAAGTAATATATGTATAATATACCACAATTTCATCACCAAAGGTGAGGAAAAGGATCAAGAGATAGCATATAGCTAGTATACAATATAGTTGTTAGTAGTTAGAATTTGTTAGTCACTTTCGGTTACTGTTTGGATAACTTCCAGAGATTGTTAGGTTCTGATATTTTGTAGTCGGGTACTTCCATGTGTTAGGAAACTTTTGACATAAGATTCATGATTTTTGGATCAACATAAGTACATAAAATAACACTTGACAAAAACAGTGACAGAAACACGTAGCTGTTGCACACTGTTTTTGTAAAAACTGTTTGAGGGTTCAAAACTTAATATTTTTCGGTGATTCCAGTGGGGTTTGATTCCCAACTCATAAAAGTAAATTCCAGAAAAAGAATCACTGTATTTGGACCATTTTTGAGAGAGATAAGGGCATGCAAAGTCAGTAGAAATTTCTGACAGCAAGCTGATGAAAAAGGTCTTTTATATAAAAGCTATTTTCTAATTGGTTCTTCAAAAGATTTTGTTCTTTTTGTCAAGACACGATTTTTACTCAACTAAATCACATATTTTCAGATGAAATCTTTGCTTTTTAATCATCCCAAGCAACATGCAAGGAACTTTAGAAAATCATCTTGCCAAAATACTTTCAAAACTTGTTGTTTTTGAGCTTTTGTAAACACATGCATACCAAACATTCTTAGGTCACTAATATGGGTTTGATTATGGATTCATCACCCTTTTTTTTAATAACATGCAAGATGTCATGGTGATAGATCTACAAACATTAGTTTACCAAGAGTTGGATTTAGCAAGAAAAAGATGAAAACTTAGAGTTTTTAGAAGTTGAACTTTGAAAGAGAAGAGAAAGTTGTAGGAGGATGATTAAAGAAAGTTACTAAAATGTTTTTACCTTGGTTTCTTGAAGATATGTGGCTGATCTTGGAAGCCTTGGAGAGGAGAATTCTTGAGAGAATATGGAGGTTTTGAGAGGAGGGTTTGTGAAGTGAGTGAAGAGTGAAAATGGAGAGGGAGAGGGGGTATTTATGGAGTGAGAAAGAGGTTAGGGTGGTGGTGGTGTGTGTGGCCGGTTTTGGGAGAGGGGAAAGGGAGTGTGTGGAGTGTGGTTTTGTATAAAATGATTGTGTTTGTATTTAAATTAAATTTTTATTTAAATCTTTTAATTAATTAAATTATTAAACATTTTTAATTAGTTGTTATTAATAATAATACTAGTTTAATTTGCTAGTATTTATTTTGTAAGGTATATGTATATAAGTATATATATATTTAAGTGTATTCATGTTTTTAATTGGCATTTTATGAGATGTATGGATAATTTCCTAAATTGAGGGATTTTAGACTGGATTTCTAAATTTTCCCTACTGTGTCGGGTTTACTGCTAAAACTAGACAGTGTGACATAGAATAACTGTATCTGACATAACTAGTGCAGTTCTAACCTGAACGCAATTTTGACGGTTGTCACAATCTCCCCCGGTTAAAAGAATTTCGTCCCGAAATTCAAGAACTTTCGTCCGTAACCGGTTGTTTAGCAAATAAGTGAGGATACTTATGTTTCATGTAATCCTCTCGTTCCCATGTGTACTCAGGTCCACGCCTTGTGTTCCAATGAACTTTCACTATTGGAATCTTGCTTCGCCTAATACGCTTGACCTCTCGGTCAAGTATTTCGGTTGGTTTTTCTACCATGCACAGTTTCTCATTGATTTGGACTTCCTCCAAAGGTACGGTTATTTCCTCGTTGACTAGGCATTTCTTCAGATTGGATACGTGAAAGGTGTTGTGAATTGCACTTAGTTCTTTTGGCAATTCCAGCCTGTATGCTACTGGTCCGATTCTTTCGGGGATTTTGAAGGGTCCAATGTATCGAGGGCTCAACTTTCCTCGTTTTCCAAATCGGACGGTTCCCTTCCAAGGGGATACTTTCAGAAATACTCTATCTCCAATCTGAAACTCTAACGGTTTCCTACGGTTGTCAGCATAACTCTTTTGACGATCTTGAGCTGCTTTGAGTCTATCCCTGATGATTGCGATCTTGTCGGTGGTTTCTTGCACAATGTCTGGACTAGACAATTGTCTATCTCCAATCTCCAACCAACAAAGAGGTGATCGACACTTGCGTCCATACAGTGCTTCATATGGCGCACACTTGATACTGGTGTGATAGCTATTGTTGTAGGAGAACTCAACTAATGGCAAGTGGTTATCCCAACTTCCTCCGAAGTCTAACACGCATGCTCGAAGCATGTCTTCCAACGTTTGAATGGTTCGCTCGCTCTGGCCGTCTGTTTGGGGATGATAGGCGGTACTTAAATTCAACTGCGTTCCCAATGCTCTTTGAAGTGACTGCCAAAATCGAGACGTGAAACGGCTATCTCTATCTGAGATGATAGAAATCGGGACTCCATGTCGCGTAACAATTTCCTTGATGTAGATCTGAGCCAGTTTTTCCATCTTGTAGTCTTCTCGAATCGGTAGGAAATGTGCAGATTTCGTGAACCGATCGACTATAACCCAAATTGAGTCGTGCCCTCGGGCAGTTCTTGGCAATTTGGTTATAAAATCCATGGTTATTTGTTCCCATTTCCACTGGGGAATCTCTGGTTGTTGAAGCAAACCAGATGGTTTCTGATATACAGCTTTGACTTTTGAGCAAGTTACACATTTTCCTACGTACACAGCAATATCCTTTTTCATTCCTGGCCACCAATAATATTCCCTTAAATCCTTATACATCTTATCCGCACCAGGATGAATTGAATATCGTGACTTGTGAGCTTCGTGCAGGATTATCTCCCGTACGTCGTTAGCTTTTGGGATCCAAACTCTATCCTTGAAATAACGTACTCCATCCACCTTAGTCTCAAATCTGCTTTCTATGCCGTGAAGGGTTTTGTCCTTCAAGTTTTCCGTTTTCATTGCTTCGGTCTGAGCTTCAAGAATTCGAGTCTTTAAGCTTGTTTGTACCAGTGCTCCCATTGCTCGTATACGTGACGGTTTTGTCCTTTCCTTCCTACTCAAGGCATCAGCCACTACATTGGCTTTACCTGGATGATAACGAATATCACAATCGTAATCACTGAGTAGTTCTACCCATCTTCTTTGTCTCATGTTTAGCATTTTCTGGTCTAGAATATGCTGAAGACTTTTATGATCGGTGAAGATGGTACACTTGGTGCCGTACAAATAATGTCTCCAAATCTTTAGAGCAAAAACCACAGCTCCGAGCTCTAAATCGTGTGTGGTATAGTTCTTCTCATGAACTTTCAGTTGTCGCGAAGCGTATGCTATCACCTTGTCCTTTTGCATTAATACGCAACCTAATCCTTGATGAGACGCGTCACAATATACCACAAAGTTATCGGTTCCTTCCGGTAACGCCAGAATTGGTGCATTGCACAACTTCTTCTTCAATAACTGAAAGGCCTTTTCTTGTGATTCTCCCCAAATAAATTTACTATCCTTTTGGGTCAGTGTTGTGAGTGGTTTAGCGATTTTGGAGAAATTTTCAATAAATCGTCTGTAATACCCTGCCAATCCCAGAAATTGACGAATTTCTGTTGGCGTTTTGGGAGCTTCCCATTTCTTAACGGCTTCTACTTTGGCTGGATCTACGTGAATTCCTTTTTCTCCAATTACGTGCCCAAGAAAGTGTACTTCTCTAATCCAAAATTCGCACTTAGAGAATTTGGCGTACAATTTCTGTTCCTTAAGGAGTTCTAGAATTACGCTTAAATGCTGCTCATGATCCTCCTTACTTCGAGAGTAAATCAGAATGTCATCTATAAACACTATCACAAACTTGTCAAGGTATGGTCGGCATACCCTGTTCATTAAATCCATGAATACTGCTGGAGCATTGGTTAAACCGAAAGGCATAACCAAAAACTCGTAGTGTCCATAACGGGTCCTAAAGGCTGTCTTAGGAATGTCCTCCTCTCGAACTCTTAATTGATGATAACCTGATCGAAGATCAATCTTAGAAAAATACGTTGCGCCTTGCAACTGGTCAAATAAATCGTCTATTCGAGGTAGAGGATATCGGTTCTTGATCGTTAACTTGTTCAATTCCCTATAGTCGATGCACATTCGAAACGATCCATCCTTTTTCTTAACGAACAGAACTGGAGCTCCCCAAGGTGAATAACTTGGTCTAATAAAGTCCTTGTCCAACAGTTCCTGAAGTTGGCTTGACAACTCTTGCATTTCGGCGGGTGCTAAGCGATAGGGTGCCTTAGCTATAGGTGCTGCTCCGGGTATAAGGTCAATTTGAAATTCAACTTGTCTAAACGGGGGCAGTCCAGGCAATTCGTCAGGAAACACTTCCGGGTGATCTTTTACCACGGGAATGTCTTGAATTCGCCTTTCCTTGGACTTCTTCTCGTCTATGAGTGCCAAAAATGCAACACATTCCTTCCTCAGATACTTACGAGCCTTAATACTTGACACCAGCTCTACGCTTCTTCCAACTTTGTGTCCTTGTATTACTAGGGTTCCTCCGTCTTGCAAAGGTATTCTAACCGACTTATCAAAACAGCAAATCTCCGCTCGATTCTTAGATAACCAGTCCATTCCTATAACTATGTCAAAACTCCCCAATTCGATAGGAATAAGATCAACGCTAAACAATTTATCGGCTAGATTTAAAGTACAATCTAAGATTACATCCTTAGCCTCGAATTTGTGACCATTAGCAACCTCAATAACATAAGCATTCGACATTCTCCTAGATTCCAAGTTAATTAGTGGTCTAAACTCCAATGAAATAAAACTTCTATCCGCTCCAGTGTCAAATAATACTGATGCGTAGTGGTTGTTTATGAGAAACGTACCTGTCACCACATTAGGGTCGCGACGTGCTTCGTCAGCTCCAATGACAAATGCCCGTCCTCGAGCCTGTCCTCCTTGGTTTCCCTGATTGACTTGTCTCGCCTGATTCCCCTTGTAGTTATTGTTCGGTTTCCTTCCAAACTTTGGGCAGGTATTCCGGTAGTGATCCGGACTTCCACATTCATAACATGCCCTCCTTCCTTCTATAGGGCCCTTTCCGCTTTTACAGAACTTAGCGGGATGACCTAGCCGCTTACAGTTATCACAGATGACGCAGGCTCCTTCGTGATGGTAGTTACACTTGTTACACTTAGGAAATGATCCCTTGTACTGACCTGGTTCCTCTGTGCTTAGTCCGAAATTCCTTACAATACTCCTATCCTTACTTGCACTACCAAGGGATTTCTTCGCTGACTGGTACTCCGGCTTCCTCTTATGGCTAGCACTACCCGATGATAGAGTTCCAGCTCTCACAGCATCGTTTGTTAGGGTAGTTGCCATTGCTACAACCTCTTGAATTGTGGTCAATTTTGCCGAGGTAACCATTCCTCGAATTCCCGGTGCTAGTCCCCATAAGTATCGGTCAATTCTCTTACTCTCGGGAGTGACCATGTGAGGTACCAGTTTCGCAAGTTCGTGGAAACGAGCTGTGTATCGATCTATGTCAGCTCCGATCATAGTATGGTTCCAAAACTCAACTTCCAGCTTCTGAATTTCACTCTTAGGGCAGTACTCCTCCATGAGCAATTCTTTGAATTCCTCCCATGTGAGCTTGTAGGCATCCTCCCTTCCACGGGTTTGAACCTGGATATTCCACCAAGTTAGTGCCCTACCTTGGAGTTGACATGTAGCATATTCCACCTTGCGGTCCTCCGAACACTTGCTAATATGGAGCACCGACTCCATGCTATCAATCCATGTAAGCAATCCTACGACGCCTTCCTTTCCATGGAATTCTTTGGGCTTACAAGACATAAAGGTCTTGTAGTTACATCCGGTGTCGTTATTTCCCGAGCTTCCTCCGCTACCTCCTTGATTCCTTGGGATTGCATTGAGGCCGGTGGTTACTTGTGAGACGATGTTAGGTATGGCTTCTTGAATGCGTTGTGCAATGATTCGTGCGATGTCGGGCGTTTGGTTTTCGGGGGTATCTTCTGTGTGACGTGTAGACCTTCTTGGAGGCATGATTCTAAAACATATTTGTAGAAGAAATTTGTTTTAGTATAGTTTGTAAAGTCTTTGAATTCGTATTTTCAAAAAGTTTAAGATCAACAAGTTTTCATTCGGATATTTGAGCAATAAGTAAAGTGTAGAGTAATTAGACAATTTAACTAAAAACTTCCCAGACATTTTCATTAATTTTTGGTGGTTTTACAAAATTTCCGGCGTGTATCATATACCGGTACAATTTTAAATGGAAGTACAACTTAAAATAAATGATAAGTAATAAAATATTTTCTCCAAAAGATCATTCCCCATGCCAAACCCGTTCATACTATGCCAAGTATGCTCCTAGCACGAGTAGAAACAACAACAACATTAGCGCCATTCCTACAACCAAGCTTGTAGCTTGAGCCCTTGATGCCATCTCTCTCGCCATCTTTGCACTATCCCTTGCTTGCGTAGACACGACGGTTAGTTGGTGCGTGAGTTCTACTAGCTCCGTTAGAACTTGGGCTTGATGAGTCACTCTGACTTGACATCCATGCAACTCGGTTGTCATGGCCCGAATGTGTTGATCCCTTGCTATTCCTAACTCAGTCAAGCGTCCAATCGGTACGCCGGGGGAAACCCTTGATGGTTCTGGCGCCTCGGGACGAGGAGTTGCTAGCGTGACTCTCCTAGGGATCGGAACACTTTTCCTAGCCGTTTGACGGATACGAAGCCCTCCGGACGACGGTTGTACGATTATTGGAGTGGGTCTTGGTAGAACCGTGTTGGGTGATACTCTCGGTCCATCGTATGGGTCTCGTTCGCTCGACACCTCGGGTTCCGAGTCCGTGCTATTGTAGGGGTCATCTTCTTGTCGGTTGCTAGACGGGATATCTTGCGATCGCCCCGTTTTGTGGCCCGATGCATTGGTTGAGTATGACGTGGGAGTGTAAGAAGGATTTGATGACGACGACATAGTGAAACTGAAGCAAAAGTGTACTTAGTAACCTATCGCATAAAGGATGTATCCTATCCTACGCCATGTCTATGTTCTAAGCATGCTCCTAACGAGTGTATGTAAAAATCGACATACTCCTACTATAACCATTTCTAGTCTCGCATTAACCTACCTTAATCAAACATAGGTGATCAGGCTATGTTTAATTGAAGTCTGTTAATGCCATTCTAGACTTAGTTATACTAGTAGTAAGTTTAAATGTTTTCATGTCAGTTTTTGGACAATTGGTTATAGTTGGGTTCTTCCGATGAAAGACCAATGTTCTCTATAACCTTTGGCTCTGATACCACTTCTGTCACACCCCGCTAAAGCGGAAACACGGGATGTCACAGTTAATGTTTCAAAAGCAATAGGTAGAAGACAACACCAACTCATCACATCAAAATAGTACCAATACAACGAGTTTTAAAAGAAAATACAACTTGTCCATAAAAACGTAAAGTACAATGACATGATGAAATAATTTGATGACGCTAAAGTGATGCCTTCTAAAGTGCGTCCTTACTTGCTATTTCCTGAAAAGCATGTAAAAGAGAGTGTCAACTAAAAATAGTTGGTGAGTTCATAGGTGTTGGTATACGCAAAAATGTAGTATAAGTTGTACGGTATTGTTTTGTAACGCATGCTCATGGTATATATAAAAAAAATGTAATGTAATGTGTAATGCCTCAGAGGTAGCAAACTAAGCCATTACTAAGCCTCATGACCTTGTATTCATTTGCCCCGAGTCATCATGTCCTATCATTAACATGGCAGTGTAGTAATTAATGCACCCTGTTTTTATCGTAGGTGGGTGGTCAACCAAATAACGTTATCCATAATTACCATGGCTCACACGCATGTGAGTTAATAAGTAATGTTAAGAGTGTTGGGGACTTTTTGTATATGATAGTTGCAAACTTAGAAGCTTTCACATGTGCATATGTACCATAAAGAGCGTTAATCATGCGTAAAAGTTCGGAAATAAAACAATTTATTTCGAATAAAGTTTTGAATCATGTTCTTCACCCCAAAATATGTAAAACAGTAAAAAGGGTTACGAAGACTGATAATGTTGAAATAATAGTAACATGCTTTTCACCCCAAAATGTATAAAACAGTAAAAAGGGGCTATGAATACTCACGGTGGTTTGCGTAGGTGTTTCCCGAATGCGTAATGTGATTCCGAAATGAGATCCTACTTCGATCCTACGAATGTAAGGACACTAGTAAGATTCTAGGTTCTAGACTTTGTCACTTAAATCTCCATCTCATCATAAAATGCCTTTGTTGTTAAATTTGTATGTTGTTAAATGTTCTTTAATAGTTCATACTTAGAAAGAACGTTACATGTGATGGTTTTGAAATTACCGAAGTGTTGTAGAGGTAATAACGAAAATAAATGTTTTAGGTCCATATGTAAATATGGTTTGGTGTTAGGTCATGTGTATTATGTATGTATGTACCACAATTCCATCATAAAAGATAAGAAAAGTTAGTAGTTAGATGTTAGATGTTAGATGTTAGATGCGTAAATGAAATGCGTAAATAAATACGTATAGGTATATTCCACAATTCCACCATGCAAATGGTGAAACGGGTAGAGTTAGATTAGTAATTATGTCTAAGT
The DNA here is from genome assembly GCA_033807775.1 of Saussurea involucrata. Classification (NCBI taxonomy): domain Eukaryota; kingdom Viridiplantae; phylum Streptophyta; class Magnoliopsida; order Asterales; family Asteraceae; genus Saussurea; species Saussurea involucrata. The sequence goes on from CM066326.1 coordinate 62,565,874, forward strand.
AATATATGTATAATATACCACAATTTCATCACCAAAGGTGAGGAAAAGGATCAAGAGATAGCATATAGCTAGTATACAATATAGTTGTTAGTAGTTAGAATTTGTTAGTCACTTTCGGTTACTGTTTGGATAACTTCCAGAGATTGTTAGGTTCTGATATTTTGTAGTCGGGTACTTCCATGTGTTAGGAAACTTTTGACATAAGATTCATGATTTTTGGATCAACATAAGTACATAAAATAACACTTGACAAAAACAGTGACAGAAACACGTAGCTGTTGCACACTGTTTTTGTAAAAACTGTTTGAGGGTTCAAAACTTAATATTTTTCGGTGATTCCAGTGGGGTTTGATTCCCAACTCATAAAAGTAAATTCCAGAAAAAGAATCACTGTATTTGGACCATTTTTGAGAGAGATAAGGGCATGCAAAGTCAGTAGAAATTTCTGACAGCAAGCTGATGAAAAAGGTCTTTTATATAAAAGCTATTTTCTAATTGGTTCTTCAAAAGATTTTGTTCTTTTTGTCAAGACACGATTTTTACTCAACTAAATCACATATTTTCAGATGAAATCTTTGCTTTTTAATCATCCCAAGCAACATGCAAGGAACTTTAGAAAATCATCTTGCCAAAATACTTTCAAAACTTGTTGTTTTTGAGCTTTTGTAAACACATGCATACCAAACATTCTTAGGTCACTAATATGGGTTTGATTATGGATTCATCACCCTTTTTTTTAATAACATGCAAGATGTCATGGTGATAGATCTACAAACATTAGTTTACCAAGAGTTGGATTTAGCAAGAAAAAGATGAAAACTTAGAGTTTTTAGAAGTTGAACTTTGAAAGAGAAGAGAAAGTTGTAGGAGGATGATTAAAGAAAGTTACTAAAATGTTTTTACCTTGGTTTCTTGAAGATATGTGGCTGATCTTGGAAGCCTTGGAGAGGAGAATTCTTGAGAGAATATGGAGGTTTTGAGAGGAGGGTTTGTGAAGTGAGTGAAGAGTGAAAATGGAGAGGGAGAGGGGGTATTTATGGAGTGAGAAAGAGGTTAGGGTGGTGGTGGTGTGTGTGGCCGGTTTTGGGAGAGGGGAAAGGGAGTGTGTGGAGTGTGGTTTTGTATAAAATGATTGTGTTTGTATTTAAATTAAATTTTTATTTAAATCTTTTAATTAATTAAATTATTAAACATTTTTAATTAGTTGTTATTAATAATAATACTAGTTTAATTTGCTAGTATTTATTTTGTAAGGTATATGTATATAAGTATATATATATTTAAGTGTATTCATGTTTTTAATTGGCATTTTATGAGATGTATGGATAATTTCCTAAATTGAGGGATTTTAGACTGGATTTCTAAATTTTCCCTACTGTGTCGGGTTTACTGCTAAAACTAGACAGTGTGACATAGAATAACTGTATCTGACATAATTAGTGCAGTTCTAACCTGAACGCAATTTTGACGGTTGTCACAAAATTGGCCCTGAATTTTAGGGTGTTACAGTATGGTATCAGAGCCGGTCACCGGGTCGATGTGTCAGCGAGGACGCTGATCCCACTTAGGTGGGTGGATTGTGAGATCCCACATCGGCTAGGAGGGGGAACGAAGTCCTCTTTATAAGGGTGGATGGATACCTTCCTTGCATGAGGCCTTTTGCCTGTCACAAGGTGCGGTCTGGGTGCCTCCCGCGTATGCGTGTGCGGGCAGGAACAAAACCGTGAGCGGTACCGGCATGCTGTTATGTAGAGGGTATGCGCAAAGCGGACAATATCGTGTACGATGGACTGGGGATGTTACAGAATGGTATCAGAGCTTTAGTTTAAGCGAACTAGGTATGAATTTGATATGCCTAGACTTAAGCTGTGATGAAATTAAGTTATGATCTACGAGAGATGGGTACTAGCAATGTTAGTCAGACGGCAGATTCTAATATGGAGGCAAGAATAATGGAGAATGTGTCAAGAATGATGAATGCTTTGGTAGAAAGACAAGCTGAATTGATGAACGCCTCCATGGAAAGACAAACCGAAATGTTTACAAAGCTATTCAATGACAGAAATATAGAACCAAGACGTCCAGTGATTGATACTAGGGTGATAAATCCGATAGGTAATCCAAGGTTAGAGGCGGAACGAAGGGTAGACATAATTTGTTCTTACAAAACATTTCTAAGCTGCAAGCCGCCTGAATTTAAAGGGGAAGACAGTCCAGTTGCGTGTATGAATTGGCTGCGGGAGATAGAGCAAGCTTTCCGAGCCTGTGAATGTCAGGAAGGATCAAAAGTCAGATTTGCTTCTCAGATGTTAAGAGGTAATGCTTTGAACTGGTGGAATGTTTTGACATCTTCATTGACGACAACTGTGTTAGATGCTATGACTTGGGGAACATTTAAAGAGAAGATACTAAAAGAATATTGTAATGAACATGAGATGGATCGGATAGAAGAACAGTTTAGAAATCTCAAAAAGGGTAACATGTCAGTGAGAAGATATACGGAGTTATTTATGGAAAAACTGAACTTGGTAGGACACGTGGCTCCTGCTGAGAAAGATAAAGTGAAATCCTATCTGAAAGGGTTGCCGGCCGAAATGATGTCCCGAGTGCGGAATTCAAAGGCTGTAACGCTCAGGGAAATGATTGAAGAGGCCAAGTTGATAGAGGAGATGTATGCTAGAGATAGAGAAGAGAAAGCTCATGTTGGAGATAAAAGAAAGTGGGAAGGTCGCTCTGATTCTTCTCAGAAACTCAGGCTGTTTGGTAAAAATATACGTTCTGATTCGCGAAGAGAACCCAACTGGTGTCCGAAGTGTAAGAATAGGCATTTTGGGCCATGTCGAACAAGCGGGCCAGAGTGTTTTAAATGTGGGAAGACGGGGCACTTTGCATTTAATTGTTTATTACCCGGTGCGGTGTGTTTTGAATGTAAACAGCCAGGGCATATTTGAAAGGATTGTCCAAAGTTGAAAAAGGAGGGAGAACAGGGAAGGAAGGCAATTATACCTAAACCCACATGACGAGCGTTTAATATGACAGTGGAAGAAGCGAGAGGATCCAAAGATGTCGTCTCTGGTACATTCTTTATATATTCCATACCTGCTCGTGTGTTATTTGATAGTGGTGCAAATTATTCGTTTGTATCCAAAGTGTTATATGTAAAATTAGCTATGCCTGTCACTACTCTAGAAGATGCCTTAGTAGTAGAGATAGCTAATGGGGGTTTAGCTTTGGTTGGTGAAAGGATAGATGGTTGTACGATTCAGATAGAAGATACAAAATTTCCAATTAGCATGTTGTTAATGGAAATTGGAGGATTTGATGTTATTATGGGAATGGATTGGTTGTCTGATAACCAAGTCGAAATAATGTGTGCTAAGAAGTTGATCCGAATTCCGATGGTTGATCAAGATGATGTAATAATTTATGGGGAGAAGCAGAAAGGAGAAGTACAGTTGATTTCAGTCATAAAGGCACGTAAGTGTTTAGCAAAAGGATGTTTGTCATATTTGGCATATGTTCTGGACGGTAAGTCAGAAAAGAAGGAGATACAAGACATTAAAGTGGTACGTGATTTTCCAGATGTATTCCAAGATGATCTTCCAGGTTTACCTTTGGAAAGGCAAGTAGAGTTCCGTATTGATCTAATTTCTGGAGCGGCACCAATAGCTCGTGCGCCGTATCGTTTAGCACCGGCAGAAATGAAAGAAATGATGTCACAATTGCAGGAGTTATTAGACAAAGGTTATATCAGACCGAGTTCTTCACCTTGGGGAGCTCCGGTGCTGTTTGTTAAGAAGAAAGATGGAAGTATGAGGATGTGTATAGATTATCGAGAATTGAATAAGGTGACAATCAAGAACAAGTATTCGTTGCCACGAATTGATGACTTGTTTGATCAATTGCAAGGTGCAGGATGTTTTTCTAAGATTGATCTGAGGTCGGGGTATCATCAAATACGAGTAAGGGATGAAGATGTTCCGAAGACTGCTTTCAGAACGAGATATGGACATTATGAATTTCTTGTGATGCCATTTGGTTTGACTAACGCTCCAGCTATATTCATGGATCTGATGAATAGAGTGTGTCGGTCATTCCTGGACAAGTTTGTCATTGTGTTTATTGATGATATACTAGTCTATTCAAAGAATGAAAATGATCACGAGGGTCATCTTCAGGAAGTTTTGGAAGTACCAAGAAAAGAGAAGTTGTATGCAAAATTATCGAAATGTGAATTTTGGCTAAAAGAAGTACAATTTCTGGGTCATGTAATTTCAGCTGAAGGTGTGAAAGTGGATCCAGCCAAAATAGAAGCAATGATGAATTGGGAAACTCCAAAGAATGCATCTGAAATAAGAAGTTTCTTAGGTTTGGTCGGGTATTATCGGAGGTTTATTCAAGATTTCTCAAAGATTGGTTCTGCTTTGATAGTGTTAACTCGAAAGAATGTAAAGTTTGGTTGGACTGAAAAGCAAGAATCAGCTTTCAAGACTTTAAGACAAAAGTTATGTGAAGCCCCTATTTTAGCACTGCCTGAAGGTACAGATGATTTTGTAGTATATAGTGATGCTTCAAAGATAGGTCTAGGATGTGTATTGATGCAAAGAGGCAAGGTGATTGCTTATGCATCAAGGCAGTTGAAAGAGCATGAGAAGAATTATCCTACCCATGATTTGGAGTTAGCAGCGGTGGTTTTTGCTTTGAAGTTATGGCGTCATTATTTGTACGGTACGAAGTGTACTCTCTATACTGATCACAAGAGTTTAAAGCATGTCTTTGATCAGAAGGAGTTAAATATGAGGCAGAGAAGGTGGTTGGAACTACTTAAAGACTACGATTGTGAATTGCATTACCATCCTGGTAAAGCAAATGTAGTGGCTGACGCTTTAAGTAGAAAGGAGTATAGTGGTTGTCTGAAGTCAACCAATGCTCGGATTGATGTGATGTCAAGTTTGATTGAACGAATAAAGACTGCTCAGATGGAAGCTCTTTTGGAAGAAAACTTAAAAGATGAAGTTATGGTCAAACAACGGTTTCAACTGACGGAAGATAGTCGTGGAGTGAAGTTGTTTCGAGGCCGTGTTTGGGTACCAAGAGTAGGTGAGAATAGAGAGTTGATTATGGAAGATGCTCACAAATCTAAGTATTCCATTCACCCCGGAAGCACTAAAATGTATAGAGACCTGAAGCTACATTATTGGTGGCCAACCATGAAGTTAGATGTGGCTCGATGTGTAGAAAAGTGTGGAACCTGTTCTTTAGTTAAAGCTGAACATCAAAAGCCATACGGAAGTTTTCAATCTTTGGAAATTCCGGAATGGAAATGGGATAAGATTACCATGGATTTCGTGACGAAGTTACCAAAGACACAAAGAATTAACGACACTATATGGGTAATAGTTGACAGGTTGACAAAGAGTGCTCATTTCTTGGCAATGAAGGAAGCTTCACCAATAGAAAAGCTGGCAAAGTTATATATTGATGAAGTGGTGTCAAGACATGGGATACCAATGTCTATTGTTTCTGATCGTGATAGTCGGTTTACATCAAGATTTTGGCGGTCACTTCAAGAAGAGTTGGGTACAAAATTGAATTTGAGTACCGCATATCATCCACAAACGGACGGTCAGAGTGAAAGAACTATTCAGACATTGGAAGATATGCTTAGAGCATGTATACTAGATTTTGGAGGTAATTGGGATACGCATTTACCATTAGTGGAATTTGCGTATAACAATAGTTATCATTCTAGTATCGGAAGAGCACCATTCGAAGCCTTGTATGGTAGAAAGTGTAGAACTCCAGTGTGTTGGCTAGAAGCTGGAGAGAAACAGTTTGCTGGACCAGAAATGGTGCAACAAACGGCTGATAAAATAAAAGAAACCCGACAACACATGAAAGCGGCTCAGGACAGACAAAAGAGTTATGCTGATTTAAAAAGAAGACTAGTAGAATTTCAAGTTGGGGAGCGCGTCATGCTAAAAGTATCTCCATGGAAAGGTGTAATTCGTTTCGAAAAGCGTAGGAAGTTAAGTCCTCGTTTTCTAGGACCTTTCGTTATCACTAAAAGAATTGGGCAACAGGCTTATCAGCTAGATCTTCCACCAGAATTGGAAGGAATTCACAATGTGTTTCATGTATGTTATCTTCGGAAGTGTTTGGTCGAAGAACAAGATGTGATTCCGATAACTGATGTTAAGGTGGACTAGAAGAGTCAATGTGTTGAAGAACCGGAAGCAATTCTAGAAAGATCGGTTCGGAAGTTAAGAAACGGCAAAGAGGTGCCTATGTTGAAAGTTCAATGGAAACATCACCGGGGCAGTAACGTGACTTTAGAGTCAGAGGAAGAAATGAAGAAACGATACCCTCAATTGTTTGCTTAGTTTGATTTCGGGGACGAAATCCTTTTAAGTTGGGGAGTATTGTAACACCCCGAAATTTCCGTTGTAAATTAATATTAGATAAATCGTATTTTGGTACGATTTATTTATGAGAAAATTAACTTAGAGGGTTGATTAGTCCTTATTTGAAAGTTTGAGGTGTATGTTGGAAATTGGGTTTGTGACTCATGTTATGACATGAGGTGTCAAGTGGAGATTAATCAGTATTTTAAATACTGGTTTCTTTGGTTAATTTGTTTAACAAAAGGAAATTGAAATTAGAGCAGTGAGATATATAGAAATCGAGACAGAGAAATAGAGGTCGAAAGAGGAAAGGAAAAAGGAGAAATCGTTTGGTGATTCTGTGGTAAGAGTTTGTTTTCTCTGTTATTATCATTCATCTCCATAGATTTAAATGGTAGTATTTTGTCCAGATTGTGATTAAGCTGTGATTAAGCCACTGAATTGGAAGAACACTGTGTTCAGAAAATATCCAGGTGAGTTATTCAACTTTCTTTAAAATTAAGCAATGAGAATGTTAATAGATGTGTTGTATTGGTATTTGAATCACTTAGAATGCTTAATAGTTAAGAAAAATCGAGACTGGCTTATTAAATGAAAGTGACGATGAACAGTAGAACTTTTCGCAATAGTGGGTTGCGAAAAGTATAGTTTTCGCAACAGTGAGTTGCGATAAGTATAGTTTTCGTAACAGAGGGTTGCGAGTTCTGGGGTTTTCGCAACAGTGAGTTGCGAATAGTGGACTTTTCGCAGCTTTGGCTTGCGAAAAGTGTAGCTTTTCGCTACAGTAGCTTGCGAAAAGTTTTGACATTCAGTAGTAGTTTGAGGCTGTTATGTGGCATGCAATCTGATATGTATATGCTATTTGTTATATGTTTATAACTCTGTTATTGATGTAAAAATCATGCTATGTGAAATTATAAGGACTTATTTATGAGTCCGGAGCTGTGATCAATTATTGAGATGATAATCCCCGATGCTAAATGGCAAAGTAGGGATAACCGTTGAGATTAATATTCTGTACTTAGAGATATAGAATATATGTTGAAATTGTATAGCTTTAGTATACAATAGAATGAGTGTTGATACACATTTATTGTGTGGCGTTGGCTAGAAATTTACATCTGGTCTAGTGGGCATAAAGTACGGTGTAATGAGAACCGTTTACTAGCCAGGGACTGTTGTGATGTATTTCTAGTTGTTGGAGTGAATCTTGAATCATCTGTGAGGGTCTCTGGTGGTTGTTGATCGCGATAAAATAAAATCTCATTTGAGAGACCAGTGATTCTAGATGGGGAGGAAATGAAATGAGGAATGGCAGACTTGGAGTTGTAATTCCCATTTCAAACGAAAGATAAGATATCTTTATTGTTGAGAAATTGTAATCTTAATTCAGAAAGAAGTAGGTTTGGAAACTGCAATTTCTGGGAGTTAGAGTTATTTATAAGTCCGGTGGGATTTATAGTAATTCTCGTTGGTAGTATGATGACTAGATGAGTTAGTCATAAGTAAGGGAATAGGTAAACTCCAATGGTTGATAAGAGCTTGGTATGGTGAGATGGCTGATAACAGGTTTGATATATCTGTTAATATTTAGTTGTTAAATTTTAATTTAATTTGGATAATCTCACTAGGCGAAAGCCTAATGTTTCAAATTAAACTGTCTTACCAGGTACAGGCTCTGGGAAATAGTTTGGGAAGTGAGACTTCAGTTGGAGGAAATCAGACTTGGCGATAACAAAGGATCAGGATATTCTTTTGACGACTTTTTGGGACAATCCTTAGATAATCTAGTTGATCTTATTGGGATGTATAATTAGATTGATCAGATTATTTAAGTTAATCTATCTCGTGTATATATAGAAACTTACTTATGATCCTTTGGTTTATAAAAGTCTGATATTTTGATGATCATAACGCATGTATTTTGAGGTTTAAATTGGCCCTGAATTTTAGGGTGTTACATATCGTCATCCGGACATTTACACCTCTTAGGCAAGTTGGGAAATTACGTCCAATAATCCTTACGGTTTTTCCTCAATTCAAAGTCGGCTCCAAAAGCCCATGATTCTAGCAAAATCATCAATCTTGACCCGAAATGGCCTACTTAAAACAAACCTCATCCTTATCGTCACTCCAAGGGATTAATACTAGAATCGTCTTTCTATTCCAACGACTACTAGTTTAGAACCTTCATCACTACCCCAACGATCATCTCCTCAAGCAAATCAAGTACACACCTGTACTAGTAGGTTCACTATTGTTGTTCCTCCTTGTGATGGTCATCCTAGGTAATTAATACAACGAGCTAATAGCACATAATAACTCATACTAACAACGCTCACACTCAACTCCTCGGATTCCTCGTGACTTTCCTCGATCCGAGCATTGATCCTGTGTTTCCGATAGTAGGAGCTATACTACTACCTTCCACACCTATCATCACTCGTTCCGAGTTCCATCCGATGTGTCCAAGTAGTTTCTCGCCGATAACTACACCCATATGCCCGTACCAGCATATGTACGCACTCTTCCTAGCTCCCTAGGAATTCCACTTCGAAACACTACCCTTGCTACAACGAAATCCCTACTAGTCATCACGAGTTGCCTCGCGAATACCCCGTCACATGCAGCGTGAAACAAATAGACAGTCGAATACAAGATTCTATCCTAGAACGGTTGCACTCAAACAAGAGCTGTGCAATAGAACTAAATCAAATATTCTAAGGCTATATGATTCTTACTGCATACAACCTATAGGGCATTCACTTAACAACCTACCATGACTAGCATAAATTCCTACTAGCAAGCAATGATCATGCAGCACAGTGTAAATAGTACAAGCAATCTAGCATGCATACTCCTATGATCTAGAAAGCAGTAAATACACTAAGTACTGTACCTTTTCCCTTGGCTCCGGCTGGCTGTACACACTGCGTCCTCGATCACCGTTTCCCAAACGGGTTTTCCTTTCTTTTATTTTTCCAAAAAAATTTTAAGAGAAGAATTTAATAGCCGCAACTTGAGATCAAACACACCGAGATGCGTTTGATTCACTCAAGCTGTGCTCTGATACCAAGTTGTAACGTCCCAAAAATTACAATAAATTTTGACTTTTAAAAGAAAGCATTTTTATAAATAAAACCTCATTAAATATCCAACACCGTTTCGTTTGCAAACTTATTAATAAATACTCTCATTAATAATAAACAGCGGAAATAAATCGTTTGAATAATAATACTAATTTCATAATTAAAATAACTCTTCACGCGCGTCAGTGTGTACCCGTCACGCCTTGGAGCCACTAGTACCTGAAACCACATTAAATAGGAAGGGGTAAGCACAAGGCTTAGCGAATTCCATCACATGCACAGGTAGAAATTATATACATATCACTCCTATTCGCACATGAGCAACAACACCACAGTTACATAATGTAAGTAAACACATACAAGGAATTATGTACCCAACTCCTCGGTCCCACCGAGTTCCCGGTCTCACCGAGTTCATACAACATTTCCATCCACTTCCCCGGTCCCACCGAGTCCTCGGTCCCACCGAGTTGTAATGTAACACACTCGTCCCACCGAGTTCCCACAACGTTTCTATCCACTTCCTCGGTCCCACCGAGTCCTCGGTCCCACCGAGATGTAATGTAACACACTCGTCCCACCGAGTTCCCACAACGTTTCTATCCACTTCCTCGGTCCCACCGAGTTGTAATGTAACACACATTTATACTAAGCATTTAATCCAAGCAAATATTACGCACCACAAACAACTAGTTCACACCACAAGTACTGTAGTACATACAAACTACCATAACATGCATACAATTCCTATCTACACAGTGAGAGAACTCACCTCAAAAGCAAAGTAGATGTCCTCAACAGCAAGACGATCCGGCCAACTCCAACTCACCTCTTTCCACCTAAATAAGTGATATCAACGTCAAAGCGAAGTCCTAACCCAAAGTCACAACTATGAGCCCACACATGCAATTTTCCAGCTTTTACTCTAAGATTTACAGGTCTGTTCGGGACCCGATTAGCCCCTCTTAAGCTCATCAACCCCGAATTATTATTCCATAATCAGTTAGTTCTATGTCTTAGGGTTCCAGGGACATATCGTACGCGTTCTAACGATTTTCCTACAATTTACTATGAATTTTCTAAAAACAGGACACGAAGCTGTCATGTGCAGACCTGCTGTGAAAGCAGCCATCTTACGCCTAGTTAGAGGCCGAACCAGACTTCCGCTAAAACACGAAAAGTGTGCCCGGTACAGAATGTGAACCATGGGCACCGGATTCGTCTCAATCCGAGCTACGACGGAATAGTTATGGCCGTCGCAAAACAGTGACAGATTCATACTTTCCACATAAAATGACAATTTTTATAAAAGCGGTTTAAACGATTCGGGTTTGCAACTAGGGTTCACCCGATCAGGGTTTTAGGTTACAAGGGGCTGGACACAACCGTGCACCACCCGCTGCCACCTCCGGAAGTGGTGGTCGCCGGCGGCGGTTTACGAAAATCCGGCGACGACAAAGAAAACGAAACAAAAGGACGAGACGAGTAGGGCTTACCATCCTATTCCATCTCGTCACACACACCACACCCACACCACCACTGTGCTGGTGGTTTCCCGGCGGCAACAGCCTACATCCGCCATGGCCGCCAGCGGCGGCGGTGGCGGTGGTTTTCCGGTTGATCGACGACGACGAGAAAGAAAGGAAAACAATAAGAAGAAGAAGATGATTACCTCTCGGCGACGACAACACAGCACCACACAACGATTCCGGCAGAAACGGCGACGACGGCAGTGGCGGTCTCCCTCCCGGCTGCTCCCTCTTTCTCTCTCACGGCGGTCTCCCTCTCTCTCTCTCGACAGCCTCTCTCTCTCGGCAGTCTCTCTCACTCTCGGCAGTCTCTCTCTCGCTACTCTCTCTCTCGCCGGCGGACAGCAGCGCCGGCTGCACTTTCCGGCGGCAGCAGGGGGGAAGAAGGTGTTCGGCGGAGTAGCAGCAGAAAAGGGGAAGGAAGGGTTTGCTATCTCGTGGGTTTTGTTGCCGCAAAAGAAAACGAGAAGGGAGATGGGGGAAGGGTTTTTGTTTTCTTTTCATTCTTAATCCACTACACCAATCAAAACACAAGGAAGGGATGGGGCTCGGTTGTGCATGGGCCGACCCCATGGCATGACTTTGGCCCCTTAAACATTTTTGGTCCCTCAACAATCACAACGCTCTCTATACCTCCTACTAGAAAATTACACTTAGGGTCAACGGTGCTAACTCTCGATAACTAAAAAAAATCCCGAAAGGAAATCAATGAACTTTTATTATTTAAGCAACGAGAAAGATTTAAAGGGAGAATATTTATACGTACCGGGACACGGGCTTTACATTAAGTCAGTAACCGTCGTTGTTAAAAAATCGTATGAAAAAATAGAAAAGGGTTTAGAAGTCGTACATTTTCTGACGCGTCATGCCCAACTACGTGGGATGTCTTGATTATTGCTACCATCTTACCTCCTTGTGGTGATTTTAAGACGATACACTAAATGTCGTCGTGAATCGCCACAATAGAAGGTCTATTTTCGCGGCTTCAAGGTGGTTTTATAGCAATCACGAGCGACTTTCGGCTCACTTTTTATCTCCTGGATTCCCCACGACGTAGGGAACTTCAGAGTCTGATGATACGTCGAGGGAACGACCTTCATCTCATGGATCCATGGTCGGCCTAAGATGATGTTATAGGCCGACGCACAGTCGATGACGCTGAACTTGGTCTGCTTGTTGATTCCTCCGGCGTAGACTGGCAAGACGATATCTCCATAGGTGCTCGTCGCTTCTCCATTGAAATCGACCAAAGTTGTCGAACGTCGGGTGATTTCCGAGCGATCGATTCCCATGGCCTTGATGGTGCCAAGGAAGATGACGTTCGCTGAACTGCCCCCATCGACCAAGACTCGTAGGGTTAAACAATTACCAACCGTGAGTTGAATGATCAACCCGTAATGATGCTTCTGATACGAGTCGCCGAGGTCGTCTTGGTCGAATACGATCTTCATAGTTTCCAACTCCAGATCTCCTTTAGGCCTTGATGAACGCGGAATAGGCCGATCGTCAGGCGCTTGACTGGCGTGACGTTTGGCCGCGGAGTACGTCAGACCACATACGTCGGAACCACCGGTGATACAATTGACGACTTTCGCATGCTCGGGGGTTGATGGTCGATGGTCGCTAGTTGGAGTAACGACGTCATCGATGATATCTTTGAGATTTCCTTTCGGGACATGATACGCTAGTTCCTTTTTGAGAGCTATGCAATCATCTGTCGTGTGACCACGATCGACATGAAAGTCGCACCATTTAGATTTGTCTTTCTTAGCGTCGTCCTGATCGTACTTCTTTGGCCATCGAATAGTCGCCTGGGCGGTTTTCAGTTCTTCGAACAAATCTTTAGTGGATCCTTTGAATCCATAAGAGGATATCTTGGGGTACTGAGAAAATTTGGTCGCGGTTTTAGTCTCTGCTTTCGTCTTGAATCGGACGTTCGAGATCTGGCGCGCGGGCTTTATTTAGGAAATTGCTTTTGTCTTGGACTCGGGCTTTTTCACACCTAACGACCTTTTGTCGTCGGTATGCTTGCGATGAAAGGCAGCGTCGTCCTCTACTCTCATGTACGCTAGGATTCGAGCTCGGACGTCTTCAAAATTCTCCGGAGGATACTTGGTCAGGTCAGTATATAAACCTGAGCTGTCGTCCAGACCACGCTTATAGGCTTCAATTGCAGTATTGACGTCACAATTGCGAGTGCAGATCATCTCCGCATTGAATCGATTGAAATAACTGCGGATAAACTCACTGGTCTTCTGCACGACGTAATACAGGTAACTGGTCTGCTTCTCCATATTGCGACTGCTGGCGTCCACATGATCTGCTTATATTGCGCGACGTGCTCTATTGGATCGGTCACTCCCGAATACTTGGGCGTAAAGGCGGGGACGTTGTACTTCTTTGGGACCTTGACAATCGTGATCTCATCGATGAAGGGTGACGCCTGAAATCTTGATCGAGGTTCGACATCAACGGGCACGGCTTCCCCAGGTAGCTTGGCGAGTAAAGATAGGACGCGCTCGTTCTGATCTTCTAGCATTTTCAATCGCTGGGCGACGGGGTCATTGGGGTCGAGATTTGCCCCTGCTAGCGGATTGATTCCTGAACTGGTGCCATTGCCATGCGACGAGCCATTGGCGTCTCCATTGAAAGGAACAAAATACGGCTGCGACCCATTCTGAAACGGCTGCGACCCATTCTGAAACGGCTGCGACCCATTCTGAAATGGCTGCGATCCATTTTGAAACGGCAGCGACCCATTCTGAAATGGCTGCGATCCATTCTGAAATGGTTGCGATCCATTCTGCATGGGTGGTGGCCTTATATACTGAGTAGGAACCGTTCCGAACAGGGGATTTGGATTAAACGATCCCGGCTGCTGGTTCTGCATGAACGGACCTGGATGCTGATTCTGAGCGAACGGACCTGATCCTGGACCTGGATTATGTGCGAATGGTCGAGGACCATTCTGACCGAACGATCCTTGGCCTGGATTCTGAACGAATGGCCTAGGATCATTTTGAGGTCCAAAGGGATTCCTTAGTCGTGCGATCTCCTCAGCTGCTCTGCGACTTTGCTCTGCCATGGCGTTGATTTGATTTCGAGCGACTTCGAGCTCCTGGTACATCTGGGCAATGACATGCTGCTGATCTCCAGGGGCTGCAATTTTCCTGAAACAGAGAACAAAGAAAACTCCAAGAAACCGTTAGCAAGACGCACGTTTGTCGAATATTTTCTCTAGATGGGGTCCCACGGATGGCGCCAAACTGTTAATGCCAAAAATCGCACCAAAGGGACAACTTAAGGTCGATGTGGACTTTAACAACAAAACAAAGGAATCGTTCAACAAAGGCGTGCGACAAAGACAAAAATGTAAATGAGACAGAGGATTTGATGACGCAGGAAAAACCTCAACGAGGAAAAAACCTGCGGACGACAGTGGATGTCGTCGCTGCACTATGGTCGCCAATCAGGGGCGATGTCCTTGGTGTTCCGGGTGTCGATCGTACAGAGATTACAATACAAATGAAGGGCAAGACTTCGAAATGTAAAGTACAAGTGTTTGAAATGTAAAAACAGTGTGTGTCGTGTGTGAAAACAACGTGTAAACTGTTGGTCGAGAGTGAGAGTCGTGCGTCGAGAGCGATCTTCTATGAATGATCTCTTTGCTTCGAATGAATATTCTTCGAGTGTATATGTTTGCTTCTGTTTTTCTATGTCCGATCCTCTTGTTCTATCTCTCTCCCTGTGTTATTCGATGTCCTGAAACTGAGGATTGAACTTGGGATTTATAGTCTTCGGATGATTTTAATTGAATCATTATGATCTTTGATGATTGTTGTAATGGTCGTCGTCTTCAATGTGGGATTAGATGCTCATAACTGATTTCGTCGGTTATAGTCGTTGTCCATTAATGACTTTGACTCCTGCATTAATCACTGAACAAATATAACAGTCGTATAACGCGTTAGTCGGCCGAGGTCGCATGATTCTACGCGACGGTCGTGCGAAGTAGGCGACGTCGAGGTCGAGTGTCGTGAGGAACTCTCGACTTACCTTTTAGGAGGGACGACAGAGGTTTTTAGGTCTTTGTCGGGACCTTATCTTAATACAAGATATAGCTCATAATATGTGTCTTACCTTTTCTGGTCGTGGTCGAGACCTGTGAAATTTTGCCCAAACAATACTATCGATTGGTCTCGCGATTTTTGCTGACCAAGTCGGTTTTCTTCTAATGATCCAATTAGTAGAAATGACACGACTCATCATTTTACTTTGGTGCGAGATCTGAAACTCAAATGGTTTTGAAATTCAGATCTCGGGGGGCTAACTGTTTGGGTAAAAAATCACACCCTCGACCGACTTGAGAAATTTCCCCGACCGACAAAGGTAACACCCATTATTTCCATATCCCGACACATGATAATTGGTTATTAAAAGACATATTGGGTCAATAGTCATTTTACATCTAATGATTGCACGTCACGTGTCGCACATCATGTTTCGCACGTCGCATATCGCTAGCCTTACGTCACTAGTCTTATGCTACTAGTCTTACGTTATTAGTCTTACGTCACTAGTCTTACGTCGCCAGTTACGTGTCGCTAGTTACGACTCGTCGGTCTTACGTTGACAGTCTCCTATCATCGGTCTTATATCGCTCTGGTCTTACGACCTAATCCTGCGACATCGTCATCCTGGTCTAAACGACTTAGTGATTTTACGACCTAATCTTACGACATTTTCATAAGACCATTCCTATACTAAGATAAGGTCTTACAAGATATTTACAGTCATATACATGGTCTTATATTCCGGCGACGGTCGTATGCTTCGTAAGACCAACGTCCAGCACTTAAGACGGTCTTACGATTTCACTAACCCTTAATGGTCGACAGCCGTTTCCTTTGTTCATTAATGCAGGTCTACGAGCATTCATGGCACAAACGGTTAGTAACGGACGAGCTCTTAATGACATTAAAGGGTCGACGACAGTTACAAAACCAATCATCAAAGCGCATTTAAGGCCCGACAGTGGTTATAAAATCAAGCCATCAAGACACGTTAATGACCGGTGAAACCTATATAAAGGCATACTCCGACCTCGAGCAAAGGGATGAATTCATCTAGCTATACAACTGCATTCTCATCTAATTCTACATTTTCTCTCTCGCATTCGAGCTCACATCGCTAACGCAAGTACCGCACGACAACAATTCAAACCGCACGACAACAGTTCAAACCGCACGACAACAGCTTGTTTCACACGTTTAACACACGACACACACTTTTTACACACGACTAAGTGTATTTTTACTTCATTTGTAACCTATTGTACACATATTGTTTGGGCAAAATTTCACAGGTCTCGACCACGACCAGAAAAGGTAAGACACGTGTTATGAGCTATATCTTGTATTAAGATAAGGTCCCGACAAAGACCAAAAAAACCTCCGTCGTCCCTCCTAACAGGTAAGTCGAGAGTTCCTCACGACACTCGACCTCGACGTCGCCTACTTCGCACGACCGTCGCGTAGAATCATGCGACCTCAACCTTGACTAACTCGATATACGACTGTTACGTTTGTTCGATGATTAATGCAGGAGTCAAAGTCATTAATGGGCAACGGTCATAACCGACGAAGAGCAATTATGAAGAGTTACAACTGACGACCGTTACAACAATCATCAAAGATCTTAATGATTCAATTAAAATCATCTGAAGACTATAAATCCCAAGTTCAATCCTCAGTTTCAGGACATCGAATGACACATGAAGAGAGATAGAACACTGAACGATCGAACATCGAACAACAGAAGCAAACGCAAACACTCGAAGAATATTCATTCGAAGCAAAGAGATCATTCATAGAAGATCGCTCTCGACGCAAGACTTTCACTCTCGACCAACAGTTTACATATTGTTTTCACACACGACGCACATAGTTTTTACATTCCAAACACTTGTACTTTACATTTTGAAGTCTTTCCCTTCATTTGTATTGTAATCTCTGTACGATTGACACCCGGAACACCAAGGACATCGCCCCTGATTGGCGACCATAGTTTAGCGACGACTTCCACAGTTGTCCGCAGGTTTTTTCCTCGTTGAGGTTTTTCCTGCGTCATCAAATCCTCTGTCTCATTTTCATTTTTGTCTTTGTCGCACGCCTTTGTCGAACGATTACTTTCTTTAGTTGTTAAAGTCTACGTCGACCTTAAGTTGTCCCTTTGGTGCGATTTTTGGCATTAACACATATCATCTGTCACAAAAGGACTTTCGCCCCTGTTTGGCGAACCATAGTGCACTATCGACTCTCACAAAGTCGACCGCGGTTTTTTCCCTCGTTTTTGGGTTTTCCGCGTCACCAAATCTCTCATCTTATTTACTTTTTCCTCGCAATTGTGTTATTTGGCTTGAGATACGTTTCTTTAGTTGTCAAATGTCCACATCGACCTTAAGTTGTACTATTGTGTGATTTTTGGCATTAACAACAACTCTAATGAAAGACGCACAAATGTCCAAAAAGTCGATCTCAGAACGGAATCAAGTAGCAAGACATGGAATATTGGTAAAGGTGGTCGTATACCCTAATCACATTTTCCAGAAGATCATCCAGGTCTTTACAAGGGTTTTAACGGGGCTAGGGTCATGGCAAAAAAAATGAAGGGTCAGCGGATCAAAAATCCTCAATGTGTCAACCATTAGCAGTTCTGAACTTCCTGACTTTATTTACTATTATTTGGCCCTCTTTGTCATTGCTGGAGTCGCTTTGACTCTCTTATTTTCTGCTGTACATACTATTTAAACTAACTGGGTTTTTTTTGGTGGGGCATCATTGGCCCTCTTTATTTGATTGGGGCTGCATTGGCCCTCTTTTCTATCTATTATTTATTTTCATGACTGGCCCGTACTCTTTTTTTTTCGCTCTATCTTCTGCTATTCATTACCGCTTTTGATTGACACACTTTCGGATAAGGGTTGGCTAGGGTTTAATGGTGGTTATGGGATGAACAAGTGGTGAGTGTTTGGCTACAAAATGGGTTGTGGGTACACACATAATGGGTTAAAAGGGACGATATATAAAAACGGGTTAAAAGTGCACACAATGTCTGGAATCAACTCTTAAGGTCCACACGATATGGTCTACTATACCCTTACCCAATATCCCGATGGTCGTCTTTGCTACTCAATGCAATATTATAGCGAGATCACTCTATAATCACGACAAGGAATTCGAAAAGGTGTATACGAATTAAGTGTTTAAATCCCTCGCAATGAAATATGTCATTTAGGGTCAAATCTCGCTATTGGGTGGTCTCCACTAATGTCCCTAGTCATGTCTTTTCCCGGTCCTTCCCTAATGGTCATGTTACTATCACGAGATTCTTCCCACAATGGTTGGTCTCAATCATCCAAAACAAAAATTTAGCTAAGGTGATCTAGACATTCAGATGTGTAGGAAATCTGCGTGCATAAACGTGGGCCCGATTGGGCAACCCCAAACCTTACCCACCCATTGTCCCCAATGTGTAAGTGTCGGTGCAGGCGATACACAGGTGTGACACATATCATTGTCCAGTTATTGCAGTTATCAGACAGGAAAGACGAAGTATTAACACGAAACATCAAAGAGCTAGCCCAAAGTTATTCAGATATGGCAACCCCAAACCTAGGCCATGGCCTAGGTTTGTCAAATAGAGCCAACCCCAAACCTCGGTAAGACCGAGGTTTGCACAGGGGTACATGTGAGCGTATAGATGTGGAAGAGTAAGGCACCCCAAACCTAATTTAAACTTAGGTTTGTTGCATCTCGTTCAACTAATAAGGACACAAAGCATCACACACTATCATTAGAACATACAGAGTTAGTACATACCTGTCTGGCCGGAAGGAGGTGAGTCTCTTGAAACATTTGTTAGCTTCAATCTTCCTAATCATAGAAGTATTTAGAAGTAGTGAAAAATAGGCTAAGTGAAGAAAGCCTCTTACAGAGGCTCTGCCGACATTACCGAGAAATCAAGGTCAAGAAGCTACAGAAGCAGCAGAGGCTTCCTACAGAAGCTCTGTCATACGCACAAAGAAGACCAAAGACTCAGAATCCGGCGAATACTGCTCCACAGAGGACCAGACCGCAGAACCTCTGTAACTCATTACAGAGCCTCTGTGGTCCTCACTGAGACTTGAAGATATTTATAATATCTTGCTACTGTTACAGGACTCGTACATCAACTTGCATGGTAGCATGCCCTGTCCAACATCGACGTGTCAAACTCTGATTGGACTCAGTAGGGCTTAGTACATATTAGACGTCTGCTGCATTAAATGCAATACAGCACGTCTGACTGTTCATGCCATCCTTGCAACTGTTCACGACATCCTCTCAACTATTCATACGTACCTTTTGAATAGTAGCATATGCTTTATGGTCCCCTTTAGAGTAGTATATAAGGAAGACTCATGTTGAGTTCTTCCTTACACAAAATACACACAAAACACAACACTTCAATCGAACATCAAGAACACAAAAGCTTATTCACCTTAAGAGTCATATCTGTTTTAAAGCTTTTTCTTACTCACGGTTCATAAACCTGTTCTTGATATATATTCAGTAAACTTTGAGATATAATATTTTGTTCACTGTTTATTTATAGTTTGTTCTAAATCTATCAAACTTATCTGTTAGTTCTTTAAATACGCTTCCGCATCAAACCTTAAACCTGAACTAATAGATCTGATAATCTTGTTTAAAGCAAAACGGGAACCAACAATTGGTATCAGAGCCTTCCTTGATTTTCAATATCAAGTGATCCACTTATCAAGATTCGTGATAGATATTATTGAGATTTAAAATTGTGTCTGGAAACTGCTTAAACCCAGAAAATCTTCAAGTTCATCGAAGTAACTCTTTAGTCATACTTTATTTCTAAAATCTTCAAAAATGACAAATACAAATAATTTCTTTACTACTGGTTCTCTCACTAAACCTCCTACTCTCCTTCGAGATGAGTATCCTCAGTGGAAAATAAGAATGGTCCATTTTTTCGAGGGCACTGAAAGAAATCTAGTACAATATCTGTACAATCCTCCTCCTATTCCCATGACAGTAGTACCTCGTGTACCTGCTACTGCTGAATCTGCCGAAATCCCCGAACATCAAAAACCAAAGCCAAAAGGGGAGTGGTCAACCGAAGATAAAGCAGAAGATGAAGTTGCTCAGAAAACCAAGAGGACATTAATTATGGAAATACCTAACGAACTCTTTCAATCCTTGGATTCATGTGAAACAGCGCATGATCTGTGGAAAGAACTGGAAAGACAGTTGGAAGGAGGTGCTAAAACACAAAAAAAACCGAAGAGCACAGTACATCAATGAATATCATGCATTCAGAGCCTCTGCAACAGAATCTCTGCAAACAACATACGACAGATTCAACTCTCTAATCAACAAGTGCAGAAAATCAGGCATTGACAGAACTTCTGAAGAAAACAATGTCATGTTTTTAAAAAGTCTAAATGAAGAATGGCTCCAGCTGTCTATGTCCCTACAGACAAATCAGGATCTAGACACCTGGACTCTCTCTGATCTTTACGGAACATTAGCCGCACAAGAACCTCAGATAGCACAGGCTAAAACACTAACCATTGCACCATATGCATTGGTTAGTAAAACTAAAGAGGATGCACAGAGACCAAGAAATGATAAAGCCACAGAGGAGAAGAAGAAGGAGAAGAAGAAGATGGTGATAATTGATAGTGAAGAAGAAGAGCAAGCAGAAAAGGAAATAACTCTTGCGTCACTAGCTAAATCTTTAGCTCTATTGACAAAAGAGTTCAGAGGAAACAGAAGAGGTTCCGGAAATGAAAGATATGATAGAGACAACCAGGATGACAGAAGAGACAACAGAAGAGATGACAGAAGAGGAGAAGAATCAAGTGGCCGACAGAGGTCAAGCGATAGAAATTACAGAGGGAATGACCGACAGAGGTCAGATGACTCGGTAAGCCACAAGCAGCAAGAATGCTACAAGTGCGGCAAACCTGGTCACTATGCAAATGAATGTAGATCAGAGAAAGGCGGAGACCTACAGAAGTCCAATGATCGAACAGGAAACACTCCTCAAGGGTGTTTTAACTGCGGAAAACCAGGCCATTTTGCGAATGAATGCAGAAGCAGATAAAATCGCCCATAGAGGGACTCTGCTTTCTATAAAAAGAAAGCCAAATATTATGCTCAAAAATCCTTAATGGCAAAAGGACATTCTGAGGAGAACACAGAAGACTTCCAATCAGACTCTACTTCTGACGATGAACATACCGCCAATGCCCTCTTCTGTGGCATGGCAGAAGTCGACTCCTGCACTGACTCTGAGGTATCTACTTCAAATTCCAACTCTTGTATTACCTCTGTAGATGATAATACACTTAGAATTAACATTGAATTAATTGAACTGAAAGAGATAAATCAAAGTATTCAGAAAAGACTCACTTTCAATGAGAGAGAAGTACGGCTTCTCACTCAAGAAAAAGCAAAGATTTTTGAGGAAAAAGAGAGAATATAAAAGAAATGGAACAAAACTCTAGATCCTTTAAAAAAACAAATTTCTGAATTAACCAATACTTTAAAAGATAAAACAAAAGAACTTTCAGTTTCAAGGAGCGAAACTACTGACATAAGAGCTCTTAAAGAATACTTTCAAAGAGAAAGATAGGTATTATGGCAAGATTTACTCAGAAGAGAAGTTTTGCTTAAAAACTATAAAGATGCACAGAAAGTTTATGAAAAAATAAACTCACAAATAGGGAGACGAGGTATAGGGTATGATGATATCACCCTAGGTGTTGAAGGCAAAAGAAACAAACCTCTGTCCTCGTTATTTGTGATTGGAAAAACAAACAAACCAAATTTTCCAAATCTAATCTCTGTAAGCAAACGGGCGAAAATCTCTGTGGATCCTTACTTGAAGAAACATAAGAAGATGATTAACGTGTGGTTTGAAAACACAGACTCATCATCTTCAACCTCTGTCAATAGAGGTATCAAAACAAAGAAATATCTGAAAACACAAGATCAGATAGGTATCTTCAAGTTTGGTAAACCAGAGACCCAAACACAGGTTGCTTTTGTCTGTTTGATAAACGTTGAAAAGAAGTTATCAGCAGAAGCTCCTGAGTTTAAACCCATTTTTTCAGAAGAAAACTTTAAAAACTTAATTGAAAAAGAAATTTTGGAAATATGGAAATCAAGCGTTTTAGAAAAATTCTGTACATCTTCTATAGATAAATCTCTCACTGAATAAATCTTATTAGAAACCTCTGCAATCTATGAAAACTATTCTACAGAGGAAGAAAGCTTGTATGATGCATGTTCGGAAAATTCAACCTCTATTGAAAGAATTGACTCAACCTCTGTATACGAGGACGACTCATCTTCTGACGATTCAGAGACAGATGTTACATCTGGGATAACTCTCTATGACACAGAGGATGTTAAATACTCCTCTGAAGTTCCTCACAGAACTATTTCTCCAAAAGAGGAACTCACAGAGATTCCAATCTGCCAAGATTTTCTAAATTTGAATCTACATGTCAAAACCTCTGCTGAGCTTAAAATGTTACAGAAGACCTCTATTGATCCTATAAGTTCTAGATTTTCAAAACCCAAGGTTAATAAATCTTTTTCTTCTGTGACAGTGATAAAGGAAGCTCACCACAGAAGCAACCCACAGAAGGCAGGTCCTAAACAGAGCTTTTGCAAACAACATTCGAGTATTCATAGATCTTCTAGTAATAGGAAATCTAATGTAAAGAAAGAATGTAATGCCTCTGTGGCTGAGTTTAAAAAGTTCAATGAAAAGTTCAAACAAACTACATCTCATATTCAATACTGTCATTGCTTTGATCTCTTGTCTAAACTTAATAATCATTTTTCAAATCAAGATTGTCTACTCTCTACGCCAATTCAAAAGTCAAATCCCACAAAGAAACAATCTGACTTTTCTGCAGAAAACAAAATGTATTTCAAGAATGCCAAAGCAAACTTGAAAAACTCTAACAATATTGGACCCATATGGATATGGGTACCTAAATCTCTGTGATTGTCCTGCAGAAGAAGTATTTGCCAATCTGGTATCTAGACTCCGGATGCTCAAGGCACATGACTGGTGACAGAAGTGCACTATCCACGTACAAAGAAACACAAGATGGTGGATCTGTGACTTTTGGAGACAACAAGAAAGGACACATAAAAGGCTATGGAGTCATAAGGAAAGAAGACGTTTCTGTATACAAAGTTGCATATGTGGATGGCCTTAAGCACAACCTACTCAGTGTAAGTCAACTTTGTGATACATGATTCAATGTGTTGTTCAAAAGAAATTTCTGCTATCTACAAAGTGAAGAAACAAGTATGGAACTTCTGCGAGCTGAAAGAATAGGTGATCTATATCTAATGAACTTCAACTCAAAGAACAAGGACAAAGTTTGCCTTGTTGCCTGCAAAAGTGAAGAAGCCTGGTTATGGCACAACAGGTTCTGTCACTTGAATTTTCACACATTGGAAAAACTGGTCAAACTTGATCTAGTTAAAGGTTTGCCAAATGTTAAATTCAATAAGGATCATTTATGGTCTGCCTGTGAGATGGGAAAACTCAAAAGAGCTTCCCACAAAGGCAAAACAGATGTGTCTTGCACCAGGCCTCTGTACATGCTTCATGTCGACCTCTGCGGTCCCATTGCAATACAGAGCCTAGGTGGCAAAAAATATATACTTGTCTTAGTTGATGAGTATTCACGTTTCACATGGGTTGAATTTATCAGAAAGAAATCAGATGTTCCAATTATATTGATAAATCTAATGAAAAGAATCCAAGTTCTTTATGACTGCAAAATACAGAAGTTAAGAAGTGACAACGGCACAGAATTCAAAAACTGTGTCATTGAAACTTATCTTTCAACAGAAGGAATTTCACAGAACTTCTCTGCAGCTCGCACTCCACAACAGAACGGTGTTGTCGAAAGAAAGAATCGAACACTTGTGGAAGCCGCAAGAACTATGATGTCAGCATGCGGATTATCAATGAACTTTTGGGCAGAAGCAATTTCTACTGCATGTTATACTCAAAATCGATCAACCATTGTGAAAAGACACCTCAAGACGCCTTACGAATTGCTTAACAAACGGCGGCCAAACATCAAATTTTTCCATGTATTCGGATGCAAATGCTTCGTCTTAAACGACAGAGATTCAAGAGGAAAGTTTGATGTAAAAGCAGATGAAGGCAAATTCATTGGATACTCTGCCACTTCCAAAGCCTACAGAACATTCCTTACAAAGTCTCACAAGATTGTAGAAAGCATCAATGTTTCTTTTGATGATTCATTCCAAATGACTTCTGAGCAAATAAGTTCAGAACTCGGAATTAAAGGGAAATTCTTTGACATCTCAAGAACAAAAGAAGATTTGAATCTTCTATTTTTGGAGATGTTCCACAATGACATTGATCCTTCTGTCGGAACCATCAGAGTTTCTGAAGAACCATCCTCTGTCGGACAAAATCCTACAGGTATGACTCTAACTGGTCCAAATAATGCTTCATCTTCTTCTATAAATACTACAGATGCAATTGCCGAAGCAGAAGAAAGTGCAGAAGATGAAACATCAAGAAAAACGACCACAGAAGCTGCACAAACCACAGAAGAACCAATTACAGAGGAGATCGAGGACCAAGACTATACATCCTCAGAGGAACAAACTCCACCACCACTCGTACCAATCATTCCACAAATGGTAGAATCAACTACCAAGGCACGAAGAACATCAGAGGCTGCACAAGAAGAAACACAAGAAGCCTCTGAAGAAAGTTTTGATGACATTGATGATCATCTTCCACGCACAACTCAGTGGACAAAAAGCCATCCTCCAAGCCAAATAATTGGAGAACCTTCTGACTCAGTAAAAACAAGGTCTGCCACTGCTAATTTTTGTTTCTTTACAAATTTTATTAGTGTTATAGAACCAAAGAAGATTTCTGAAGCCCTAGATGACCCAAACTGGGTAGACGCCATGCAAGAAGAACTTCTGCAATTTGAGCGTAACAGAGTATGGACTTTAGTACCTCTGCCAAGAGGGAAACAGGCCATTGGGACTAAATGGGTCTACAGAAACAAGAAGGATGAAGATGGAGTGGTCGTCAGAAACAAAGCAAGATTAGTAGCAAAAGGATATAGACAAGAAGAAGGCATAGACTACGATGAGACTTTTGCCCCTGTCGCACGTCTCGAAGCAATAAGAATATTCTTAGCCTTCGCAGCCCACAGAGGTTTTAAAGTCTATCAGATGGACGTAAAATCAGCTTTTCTAAACGGTGAAATCCAAGAAGAGGTTTACGTAAATCAGCCACCAGGTTTTGAAAGCTCAAAGTTTCCAAGGCATGTATACTACCTTGAAAAGGCTCTATACGGACTGAAACAGGCTCCAAGAGCATGGTACGAACGACTTTCTACCTTCCTTCTAGTCAATGGCTACAACAGAGGTACAACAGATACTACCTTATTCTATAAACGCAAAAATAGTGAGATAATGCTTGTACAAATATACGTAGATGACATAATTTTTGGGTCTACAAATTCAGAAGAGTGCAAAATTTTTGAAAAACTCATGCAGAGTGAGTTTGAAATGAGTATGATGGGAGAATTAACATTCTTCCTCGGACTTCAAGTCAAACAATCTTCAGAGGGAATTTTTATAAATCAAGCCAAATATGTCTATGACATACTTTTAAAATATAATCTCTCTGATACCTCTGCAATGAAGACTCCAATGGCCACTGGAAATAAGTTATTCTTAGATCCAAATGGTATTTCTGTAGAATGTACTCTCTACAGAGGCATGATTGGATATCTGTTATACTTAACAACAAGCAGACCTGACATTATGCATGCCACATGTCTTTGTGCACGTTATCAAGCTAATCCAAAGAAATCACATTATGATGCTGTAAAAAGAATCTTTAGATACCTGAAGGGGACCAACAATCTTGGTCTCTGGTATCCACAAAACTCTGGTTTTAGTCTTAAAGCTTATACAGATTCAGACTATGGAGGATGCATGCTCGACAGAAAGAGTACCTCTGGGAGTTGTCAATTCCTAGGTGGTAAATTAGTCAGTTGGACCTCCAAGAAGCAGAATTGTGTCTCCACATCCACTGCAGAAGCTGAATATGTTGCTGCCGCTAGCTGTTGTTCTCAGGTTCTATGGATGAAGACTCAGCTAAAAGACTACGGCCACATTCTGTTCAAAATACCCATCTTCTGTGATTCCAAAAGTGCTATTGCTATCTCTGCCAACCCTGTGCAACACTAAAAAACCAAGCATGTCGATATAAGGTATCATTTCTTGAAACATCATATTGAATACGGTACAATCGAAATGCATTTCGTGCCCACAGAATATCAACTCGCTGACTTATTCACCAAAGCATTAGACGAGAAAAGATTCAACTTCTTGGTGGGTAAGATAGGAATGATTAACATGGTGTGAAAATCCTCTGTAAGTATAGCTTTATCTTCTGTAAATGAGTATAAATATCTATTATTACTAAGTTATTGCGTTGATAAATTTATTTCAGTTTATATTTTTTATATATATAAAATAAATTGTTTACAGAGCCTCTGTGGGTCCGCTCAGATCTTCTGATAACCCTTACAGAACCTCTGGTAAACATAATCTATGCTCAATACAAATCTTACCATTCTTTGAACCAAGCATAGATCAAGGGGGAGAAAAAGGAAAATTCTTGATCTACAGAAGCGATTAGATCAAGGGGGAGCGAAAGGGACCCTGAAATGATCTACAAAGGTAAATCCTTCAAAGGAAAGCCAAAGAAGAATGTCGATAATTCTCCATCGACAGAAGAAAGACAAAACTGCCGAGAACAGAAGAACCAAAAGGTATGTCTCTTGCACGAAAGGTTTTTAGAAAACAGTTTTCTAGGACAAGAATTGTCAAATATGTCCTAAATATACTATGAATAACATTTCAAAAATCAAAAGTTCAAAAGGTTTAACAAAATTCGAAATAGGAGAAATTTAAGGTCATAGAGCTTCTGCTGAGCTCAACAGAGCTTCTGCAGGAAATATGCTCTGTGATCACAAATTAACCTTCTGTCGATCTTTTGGAATGTTATCTCGGAAACCGACAACACACACCATGACCTTCTCGAACAAAACGTTTATCAAAATAGTTTTCTCGGACACCAACCTTCAAAAATGTGCGAAAAACATCTCTTAACACAGATCAAAAATTGGATGATCAGAAAGTTAATAGAATTCAAGTTATAAGATTTTTTCTCTCATAGAGCTTCTGCTGGTTCTCGCAGAGCTTCTGCAAGTTCCATCAGAGCTACAAAACCTCTGCGAGTAAAATTTCTTGACAATATCCTATTGATCCTCTCCAATGTCTTTACAAACGTTTTCGTTCAAAGAAGAACCTTCAGAGTCATGACAACAATGAGATATATGAGAAAAGGTTAAAACTCAAGATTTTCAAAATCACAGAGCTTCTGTAAAACACAAAAGTTCGGCCATTTTGTTATCTGTGGTAATAACGGTTACTGTTACTGCGAGTGAAACTCATATGGCTAAAATCAACCTCACGCGCCTAGCATTAATGGGCCGCGCACGACGTCCTGTCATATTCTGACATGGCCTACGTGTCCCATTTTCATTGGGCGTACATGGAACGTTTTTATTTGGAAAGTTGAACCCGCCGCTCAAACTCGAGTGCGGATTCCAAACTTTAATCCATTGCCATATATTTTACTCTTTCGAATTCTACCGTTTTACCATCCTATAAAAACAAAGCTTACCCTCTCATAAAACATTTTACAAACTCTCATCTTCTTCTCCGGCGAAACCCTGCAAAAAGCTTGCAAAAATCTTATTCTTAAAATCAAATGGCTTCATCTTCTCGAGCTACATCCTCTGAACTCTCTCCGGCGAACTCACCGGAACACTCCCCTGCACATTCAGAACATTCTGAAAACCCCAGCCTTGCAAGAAATATTGAACAACAAGATTCTGGGGACTCAGCAGACTTTGCTCCGACGACACACTTGCAAAACTTTATAGCAAAGGATCATTTCGAAGCCATTCTTCCTATCAAATCCAACAACTGCTATTTGGTCCCCTCACCCACTACTTTCGGCGAAGCCCATGCCATACTTCTGAACATCATGGAGAATCATGTCCTCTTCCCTCTACTATCAAGAACCCCGAACAAAATTCCAGTCCGTTATTTGAACCAATTTTGGCAAAGCTGCCGATTTGATAAAGACGATTCTCTTATCAAAGGGTACATTTCAAGACCTGATAAATCTGAGCATCTTGAAATCAAGTTCAACAGAACAATGTTCTCACTTGAATTCAACCTACCAACAAGGGGTCTTCTGGGATTGAAGAGTTATGCAGAGCAACCAACAGACGAAGAGCTCTGTCGATTCGTGGAAATGCTTGGGTACAACACCCAACTACGGAAGAGAAATGACTTCCGCAGAGGCCGATTACCACCTCTGTGGAACACTTTGTTCTCTATTCTTAACAGATGCCTGACAGGAAAGATAGGCAGTATTGACCAGAGCTCACATCAAATCTTGAGCATCATGTATGGGGTTTACTATGATCTTCCACTAGATTATGCGACCATAATGATGCAAGAGATCATAAACACCATCGACAGAAAGAACAACTCGAAAAGGGTCAAAGAGAACGATCCAAACTTTCTACCACCTCTGCAATTCCAAAGAATATTAGGAGTACTGTTCGAACCTCTGCTGCTAATCCAAAATTGGCCAATGGAAGGGCCAACTCCCAAACAGTTCCCGATGAACAAGAATACCCCCACTGATCATGCTGATGGCTACTCACACTGCAGACCTCTGTCAAAGAAGCTTCTGCAATACGCATCGAATAAATCCCTTAAGAAAGAGTATATACGCGATCATAGAACTCCTAAACCGAGTCCTATGACACCCCCGCGTTTAGGTGTCCCCCTAGGAACAATGATAGCAAAACCTTTTTCCACTCAAGAAGAAAAGGATCAGAAGTTAGCAAAGCACATGGCTATTCAACTCAGCTTTATAGCCAAACGTGCAGAACTAATGGGAAAGAAGTCTTCATCAAGAACCTCTGCATCTACTCCAAAAGCTAAGAAGAGGAAAACTGCAGAAGGCACCTCAACAAGCGCTGCAGAAGATCAACCCTCACCTCCTCATGCCACAGAAATTGGCTCCTCTGCTCCTCCCTCCTCCCCAAAAATGAAGAAGAAAAGATCAAAATCAACAGAAGAAGGGGCACCAAATCCTAAGAGGAGGAAAACCAAAAAGAGGCATGGTAAATCACTTGCAAAGTTGGTAACCATTGCAGAAGAGGAAACTGCTGAAGAAGAAGTTACAGAAGAAGAAATGGCTACAGAAAGGTATCAATCACCCTATCAATCTCCAGATAGATTTGCTCACCAAGGAGACCTGAACGACTTCTTACAGAACCCTGAAATTGCCAACACCCTAAATACAGCAGGGTGGACGGCACAACCTCTCGACCACCACTCTCCAGAAGAACAAGATTTCTTCATTTCTGGCATTGACACACATCTGCAAGAAGATGACACAACATCCAGAAATCAACCAGCCGAAACCCCTGTTATTTTACAAAACCCTTTCATTCAAGGATTGGATGTCCACATAAGAAGTCCAAACCCAGCTTCAGAAGAAATAGAACAAACTGAAGCTGAATGGAACAGAGGTGAAATTACAGAGGCTTCTGAGAACATGATGGAAGAAGAGAAAGAAAAAGGGGCCGAAGTTGTACAAAAAGAGGGATTAGCAACAACGGAGACAGAAATAGAGATCTTAGAGACAGATTCAGATGAAGAAGAAGCTGTCTGGATACATAAGGGTCTTTATCATCCACATGTCATGAGATTATTTGGATCTCATCAAATGTATGACTTCTTACGACCAGAGCAAGGAACTTCCACAGAACTTAGGGAAGAAGCACCAAGCCATAGGATAGTTACAGAGGATGATATGATAGAAAATGAAGTAGTGCTTGGATGCTTAACAGAGGAAGAAGCAAGAAAAGATGCCTGGATAAATAGAGGCACACAACCAAAACCAACTCCCAGTGCAACCCACATTTCTAACTCCGCAGGTCTAGCTGCAGAAGGAGTTATTGAAAAAGAGCAGCACAGCTCGATCCTAACCCAACCCATCCAGCCAGAGGTTACTCTTTCAACCTCTGTGCCCACAGAAACCGGGGAATCCATTCCTAGGGAGTCTCCTCAAAGAGACTCAACTATTGTTCGTGATCAGTCGCCCCAGATCACCCTATAACACCCTACAGAGGAATTCGTTTCCTCTGCCACGCACACATTAGGACCAAAACTTCTTTCAGAGAGAAGTAGTGAGCACAGAGACGAAGAGACTCTAGACAAGTCTCCCAGTCAACAGAAGGACATTCCAATAACCACCTCTGGAGTGGATTTGGACACTGTTCTTCACAGAACTTCTGTAGAGATCGAAACTCAGGTTTCTTCTCAAGGATCAGAAGGAAATCCTTCCACCCCCATCGTACAAACAAGGGTGAACGAAGGTGTCCCAGGAACAGGGACTCACTCTGGAGACGAATGTGTTCCTCCAGAGGTTACACAAGGAACACAAGTATCAAGGGATGAGTTCCAAACCCTTGTCACCTCTGTGAACCAAACATTGAAAGAGTTTCAAAGCTCTTTCAAATCCTTTACAGAGACAACATCTACGGCTATCCTGAAACTGAACACCAAAATGGACAATCTGTCCACAGAGGTAAAAACCGCCATCTCAGAGATGAAGTCTTCTGCCGAAACTACTGCCAAAGCAACAGCCACTTCTGCAGCTCAGGAATTCGGAACAACTGCAACTTCTGCTTTCAGGGACTCTGTCAAAGATTTCCTTAAACAAATGAATACGCAATCCCACAGAGCAGAGGGCATCACTCCTGCAGACTTACAGAATGCCCTATCACAAGTACAAGCAGAGGCAATACGCAACTCGACAATAATGCAACCAAAAGACTATATGACCAGAGCACAGCTTACAGAGCTCGGACAGAACGTCATTAACCAGGTCACAGAAGTCATTGTCTCCTTCACAACTGCAAATGGCAACTATGTCAAGGATTTCAGAAAGAGTGTCTGCAGAATGCGTTTCAAAACAGAAGCAGAGCTTGCGACATTGATTGGCCTCTGCGATGATGTCTGTGAAAAGTTGATGGCAGCAGGAGCTGAATTACCGAAGAAGCCCAACACTTCTTGCAGAGCAGAGGGTACTTCTGATAAAAGTCAGGATGATTCTGATGATGACCAACCTGGTCCATCAGATAATCCTAAGGGGGAGAATCTAAGAGAGAAAGCTACGAGCAGAGGAATACAAAGTCCACCAATCGCAGCAGAACTAATCAACCAAGCCCCTCCAGAAGAAACCCAACAACAAACCCAAAAGACCACAGAGACAACACCCATCTCTGTGGAATCATCTCCTGACGAAACCAAAACTCCAGAAGCAGATCAGCAAGCCACAGAGGCAACAAACGCCCCTGAGGTAATCATTTTGGAAGAAACAGATGAACAAACCACAGAGAAAACACCCACCTCTGTGGAAACACCCCAAACCATACCCAGAAGAAAGTCGATTGCCACCAAACCAAAAAGAGCAACGACCTCTGCTTCTGATGTTCTGAAAAGAATGCACACAACAATGAGTGATCGAATGGCACAGAGAGAAGAAGAAAGGAACAAGTTCACTTTAGCTTTCAAAATGGCAAGAAGATTTGATGTCAATACTTCATCAACAGAAACTGAGCTCGCAGAAGAAGTCATCAAACAACCTCCAACAGAGGTTACAGAGCAAGTCAAGCCAACAGAACCATCGCCACAAAAGTCCTCTAAATCACAATCGTCAAAATCCACAGAGGCAACCTCCATCAAACCAACAGAAGTGCCAACCTCAAAACCCACAGAAGCAACAGGTTCTGCCACGACAATAGCAAAAGATAAGGGCAAAGGGATACTGACAGAAGAGCCAAAGAAGAAGAAAACATTGCCAAAGCCAACAGAAAAACTAATGAAGAGTGCGTTTGACGCCTTTCAAACCCCAAAACCCGAAGAAGTTGACTGGGCACATGGATTGAAGCCTCTGTCAGAAATTCCTCTAACTGGTAGAGCTGCAGAAGTTGTTCAACAGATGGAGAGTCTCAGAAGACAAATTCCACGACCTGGTCCAACACATGAAGAGATGGAAGAAGTGGTATACAAATACCTCTACAAACAATCCTATCAGATAAATCCTCCAGTAGATCATGTGACAGATCCAAGGATCAGAGAAGAATTTGAGAACATCTTCACAAGAACAAAGCCAAGAACCAAAGCAGATGTCTTCTCAATTCACAAAATCAAAAAGGTGATCTTCTGCATATTCTCCTTCACAAGAACCTATCCAAGGGTCAGGTACAATCTTTACAAAGTCAGAAGAGAGAACAATTCAGAATCTACCTTCGCTGATGCTGACTTAAGAAACATCAATCCTTACGATCTACCTGACCTTCTGCAATGGACAAAAGACAAATACAACACAGAGCCTAATACCAGAGCCTATCAAGTGTTGAGAAAAGCGATGAGGGAAAAGCTTCTGCTATACAGCATGATAGATTTTCAGCTGGGAAAGGATCTTGGTCTCAAACATCTAGATCTACGACCACCAGAAGATCGCTGCCTACCAGACGCTGTGCCCAACTCAATCATCAGAGAACCAAGATTTGGGTTAGTATTTCAAAACCCACAACACCAGGTTAAACTTTTTGTACTCATGGATTGTCAGAAGTACGCAACCAGTACTCTGAGCAAATTCAGAGCAAGCCTTGTAAAATACAGAGGTACAGAGAAAATGGATAGAGATGATGCAGATACTTTCATCAGAGAAATAGACTCAACAATCCGCCTAAGAGAACTCTGCATCAGATTCTACAAAGAGATCAGAAAAGTCGGCAGAGACAACAGAAGCTACAACGATTTCAAAGATGCCAAAATCTGATTCTCAGACCTCCAATCTCTGCAAACAAAGTTAAAGTTTATCTTTCATTGTACTCAAATGTAAAATGCCTCTGGCATATTTCTAAATGAAAGAAATTTCGAGGTATTGTTTAACCTCTGTCTTATCTAACTTAGCCAAACTTAACTCAAGTTCAATTTTTTTTTATTTTTCACTACTTAGGGGGAGATTGTTAGCTTCAATCTTCCTAATCATAGAAGTATTTAGAAGTAGTGAAAAATAGGCTAAGTGAAGAAAGCCTCTTACAGAGGCTCTGCCGACATTACCGAGAAATCAAGGTCAAGAAGCTACAGAAGCAGCAGAGGCTTCCTACAGAAGCTCTGTAATACGCACAAAGAAGACCAAAGACTCAGAATCCGGCGAAGACTGCTCCACAGAGGACCAGACCACAGAACCTCTGTAACTCATTACAGAGCCTCTGTGATCCTCACTAAGACTTGAAGATATTTATAATATCTTGCTACTGTTACAGGACTCGTATATCAACTTGCATGGTAGCATGTCATGTCCAACATCGACGTGTCAAACTCTGATTGGACTCAGTAGGGCTTAGTACATATTAGACGTCTGCTGCATTAAATGCAATACAGCACGTCTGACTGTTCATGCCATCCTTGCAACTGTTCACGACATCCTCTCAACTATTCATACGTACCTTTTGAATAGTAGCATATGCTTTATGGTCCCCTTTAGTGTAGTATATAAGGAAGACTCATGTTGAGTTCTTCCTTACACAAAATACACACAAAACACAACACTTCAATCGAACATCAAGAACACAAAAGCTTATTCACCTTAAGAGTCATATCTGTTTTAAAGCTTTTTCTTACTCACGATTCATAAACCTGTTCTTGATATATATTCAGTAAACTTTGAGATATAATATTCTGTTCACTGTTTATTTATAGTTTGTTCTAAATCTATCAAACTTATCTGTTAGTTCTTTAAATACGCTTCCGCATCAAACCTTAAACCTGAACTAATAGATCTGATAATCTTGTTTAAAGCAAAACGGGAACCAACAACATTGGAGAGAATAGCTGGGAGAAACCGGAAGAGATGGAGAAGAGGCACAAAAAAACATAAAGAAAGCAAAAGAAGAAAGAAAGCAAAGAAACAAAACGACACAAAGCAAGAAAGGGACAAACACTGCACGAGAACACCTTAGACGCGTCAGGGGAGCCGCGCGGTTTAGGCCGCGGCCTGAGCCCGCGTGGCATCCCGCGTAACTCCCTGTTTCGCAAAAACCTCCAGAGGTTTGCGCAGCTTGGGCCGCGGCCTGAGGCCGCGCCCAAACCCACGTATGTCTCTGTCCATCCGTTCTTTTTTTTTGTAAATCAAAACACACCAAACGTAACTTGAAAAAGAAAGAAAACAAACCTCGGTGGGTTGCCTCCCACCCAACGCCTCAGTTAATGTCGTGGCACGACTGTGTGGTTCTCAATGTGGCTCGGTATTTGCGGAGTTGGATCGCCCACACCTACGGTCGTTCCCGATTGTCCCATTCTCGCCAATTTCTGATCCAATCTGTCCCGTTTTCGGTTCACCTCTATCTTCTATTCTTTTGAGAACATGGAATGTTACCTTTTCGTTCCCAACTCTGAAAGTCATCACACCTTCCTCCATATCTATCAGAGCCTTGCTTGTGGCTAAGAATGGTCTTCCCAAAATCAATGGTACTTCAACATCGTCTTCCACATCTAGGACTATGAACTCAACGGGAAAATAGAGTCTTCCCAAAATCAATGATCTTGAACGTGTTGCAAATCCTCTCAAATGCACGGAGATGTGCATGAGGATCTTCTGTTGGGGCTCCTCCATACTAATTTTGTTGTACCATAACAATGGTACTCGGTTTAATCTCAAAGTAGTTCGCCCTAGTAGTGGGCGGTTGGACGCCTATACGTGCGGCTGCCACATTAGGATTGGCAAACGATCGCATAGGACGTCTCTCAGGAGGAGCTTCGTCACCCATCTTCAATTGCCTTTGAGCTTTGGATGCTTTTCGTAATTGACGGGTTGTCCTTTCGATTTACGGATCGATCGGTTCGATTTCCTTCCCTCGGGTCTTCCTTGGCATAAACCAGTTAGTACCTGAAACTGAAAGTAATAAGACGAAAAATAAAATAAAATAAATATGTTCAATGTAATAGCGCTTATAGATGGAAGTGCTATCAGTTGCAACTAGTTCCACGGCAACGGCGCCAAAAACCTGATAGGCGGATTTACACCCCCCTAAATCTAACCGCAAGTGTACGGTGTTGAAATCAAGTAATAGTACAAAGGTACGAGTATCGAACACAGGGAACTAGGAACTAAGTATCACAATAACTATAAGATCTATTAACTGAACGGTCGTAAGTTTGAGTTGTTGGTATTAACTAATCGAATGCAAAATAAATCAAGAACAAGACAGTATATAACTTAAGGACTTCGGCTAGATAAAACAGTTGAGGGTTGGAAATCCTAAGTTTTTCTCATATAAACACTTGATTCACAATAATTACCAGCTATTCCCTTTAATGAATACCCAATCTCTAAAATCACCGTTGTTCTTTCTCAAGCAACAACGGGTTTTATCTTGAAAGCACAAGTTTTATCTCTCGATCTCAACCTATGGAATTCAAAACACATTAAACTCAAGATTTCAACGGGACTAAGGCTTACTTGGTATATCTCTATCCAATTTCTCACCTTAGGCGTGCAATTCTAGTTCTAGTTAACAATTAACTCTCTCGAACTTAATTGATAACAAACAAAACAGATGAAAGTTGGCCAAACTCACAAAAGCATTAAAACCCAAATCACAGGCTTCATTAAATAGGAAAAAATGATAAAAATCTCAAATCACATGTTCATAAGCTTAAACCAAATTCAAACCAACCCCCAACATCTAAAGATTAGTTCATGTTGGTGGTGGACAAAAACAAAAGAAAAGGGAAGGAAATAGTGTGCGTAAACATAGTAATTGTAAACGTGAAGAATGTACTGATGAACTCCCTTCTCTCGACTCTAATCCATTTTGCGTAGTGAACTTCCCTTCAATCGGTCCTCTATCGTGGCTCAAAAGTACTCAAAATACCTCTGAAAATCTCCCCCTCATAGCCTACCGTCGCACGTCGAGAACTTCTGACCTAAATTACGGAAAACACAAAATATAGCAAACGAACAAAGGGTTGCGCGACTTGGCATGCAGCCTCAGGCCGTGGCGCAAGCAGCGCGGTTTTCTGAGTGCTTCGGGTCAGGTCCTGGGTCATGGTTTGGGCACGGGTCTCGGGCTTGGATCTTGGGCTTTGTTTTGGCTCTCTTTTAGACTCTTTTCTGCTTCTTTTCTCGATGATTGCCGTCTTTTAGATTACCTGTACATTTCACTCGATAAACCATAAAATTCCGCCTCTTTGATCAACACAAGCCAATCTCATTGGTTTGTGGACCAAAAATAACGCCAAAAAGTGGCGTTATCAACATACCTTTGGTTAAAGCCATTGAACAAATGCCAAGTTATGCAAAGTTTTTAAAAGATATTTTAAGTAAAAAAAAAAATTGAATGAGTATGAGACTGTAGCTTTGACTGAAGGTTGTAGTGCTATGTTGTCTAACAGGATCCCTCCAAAAATTAAAGATCCTGGAAGTTTTACCATCCCATGTTCCATAGGAGGTAAAGAAGTAGGACAAGCTTTATGTGACTTAGGCGCAAGTGTGAACCTTATGCCTTTATCTGTATTCAATACCCTAGGCATAGGTGAAGCTAGACCCACAACTGTATCTCTCTTATTAGCTGATAAGTCCATAGCTTGGCCTAAAGGTAAAATTGAGGATGTCCTAGTCCAGGTTGATAAGTTTATTTTCCCTGCAGATTTTATTATCTTAGACTTTGAAGATGACAAAGACATTCCCATCATTTTAGAAAGACCTTTCCTAGCCACTAGAAGAACTTTGATAGATGTCCAAAAGGGTGAACTCAGAATGAGAGTTCAGGACCAACAAGTGACCTTTAATGTGTTGGACTCCCTTAAGTATCCTGAAGAGAGAGAGGAATGTTCTACCTTAAGTTTGATTGAATCTTGGTGTCTAGATCAAAATTTTAGGGAGGGGATGGAAATGGAAGGATATGATAGTGAAGAAGATAGAGCAGGGTTTGATGACTTAGAAGACCTACAGGTCACCTCATCTGTTGAAGTTTTAGAAAATAAGGACAGGAAGACCCTTGTGCCTTCCTTAGAATGTGATCCAGACATAGAGTTAAAGCAACTTCCCTCACATTTGAAATATGCCTTTTTAGGAGATCCAGGGAAATTGCCAGTCATTATTTCATCATCCTTAGAATCTGACCAAGAGGAAAAATTGGTGAGCATGTTGAAGCAACACACCAAGGCCATAGGATGGACCATTGCTGATTTGAAAGGCATAAGCCCCACTATTTGCCAACATAAAATCATTTTAGAAAACCAAGATTTTATCTCAGTTGAACCGCAGAGAAGACTCAACCCTATGATGAAAGAGGTTGTTAAAAAGGAAATTTTAAAATGGTTGGATGCTGGCATAATTTATCCTATTGCCAGTAGTACTTGTGTCAGTCATGTGCAGTGTGTACCCAAAAAGGGTGGAGTTACTGTGGTAACTATTGAGAAGAATGAACTTATACCAACTAGAGTAGCATCAGGATGGAGGATATGTATGGACTACATGAAGCTTAACCAAGCTACCCAGAAAGACCATTTCCCATTACCTTTCATTGACCAGAGGTTAGACAGACTAGCTGGAAAGGAGTTATATTGTTTCATAGACGGTTACTCCGGTTACAATCAAATTGCCATTGCACCTGAAGATCAGGAGAAAACCACATTCACATGCCCTTATGGCACTTTTGCCTTTAGAAGAATGCCTTTTGAACTTTGTAATGCACCTGCCACTTTCCAAAGATATATGATGTCTATTTTCTCAGATATGCTTGAACAGTCCATGGAAATCTTCATGGATGATTTTTCAGTTTATGGGACATCATATGATCGATGTTTACAAAACCTTGAAAACAGTCTTAAAAGATGTGAAGAAACAGATTTGATTTTAAATTGGGAAAAATGCCACTTTATGGTTAAAGAGGGCACTGTGTTAGGTCATCTCATTTATAATAGAGGTATTGACGTTGATAAAGCAAAATTAGAAGTAATTGCAAAATTACCTGAACCAACCACTGTTAAAGGTCTTAGAAGTTTCTTAGGACATGCAGGTTTTTACCGGCGGTTTATCAAATATTTTTCTAAAATATCCAAACCTCTATGTTCACTATTACAGTATGACCATGCTTTTAACTTTGATGATGATTGTAAAAAAGCTTTTAAAATTTTGAAAGAAGCATTGGTTACTGCTCCTGTAATAGTAACTCCTGATTGGTCTTTACCTTTTGAAATAATGAGTGATGCTAGTGACTGGGCTGTTGGAGCTGTTCTAGGACAAAGAAAAAATAAAGATTTTCACTCTATTTACTATGCTAGTAAAACTCTCAATGAACCTCAAATCAATTACACCACTACTGAAAAAGAATGTTTAGCTGTGGTTTTTGCTTTTGAAAAATTCAGATCATATTTGATGGGTGCCAAAGTAATTGTGCATATTGATCATGCAACCATCAAATATCTTATTTCTAAAAAGATGCAAAACCTAGGCTAATAAGGTGGGTCTTGTTACTACAAGAATTTGATTTGGAAATCATAGACAGGAAGGGTGTGAACAATAAAGTGGCTGACCACTTGTCAAGACTGGAAAAACAAGAACACACGGAACACACAAATGATATAAGTGATGTTTTTCC
Source organism: Saussurea involucrata (assembly GCA_033807775.1). Classification (NCBI taxonomy): domain Eukaryota; kingdom Viridiplantae; phylum Streptophyta; class Magnoliopsida; order Asterales; family Asteraceae; genus Saussurea; species Saussurea involucrata. The sequence continues at coordinate 62,604,851 of CM066326.1, forward strand.
TGATGAAAGGATCTTAGCTGTGCAACATACTGCAATACCTTGGTTTGCAGATATTGTTAATTATTTTGCTTGTGGGATCATTCCCAAGGAATTCAATAAACTTCAAAGAAATAAACTTATATTTGATTCCAAGAAGTTTCTTTGGGATGATCCATTTTTGTTTAAGATTTGTGCAGATCAGGTGATCAGAATGTCCTATATCACTTTCATACAGGACCTTGTAGAGGACTTTTTGGAGGAAGCAAAACAGCTGCAAAGGTATTACAATCGGGTTTGTACTGGCCTACCCTAAATAATGATGCCTACAACCTTGCAAAAGGTTGGAAATATTTCTCAGAGGAATCAAATGCCTTTAAATGGGATTTTAGAAGTAGAATTATTTGACATTTGGGGCATTGACTTTATGGGACCATTTCCACTGTCAAACAACTGTGCCTACATCCTGGTAGTTATTGACTATGTGTCTAAATGGGTAGAGGCTATGGTACGTCACTCTAATGATGCTAAGACGGTTATCAAATTTCTCCAAAAGCACATCTTCACTAGATTTGGCACACCTCGTGCCTTGATTAGTGATGAGGGAACTCATTTCATCAACAACCTATTAGAGGAAGTCCTAGACTAGTACATCATTCAGCATAGGGTGGCTACTGCATATCACCCTCAAACCAATGGTTTGGCTGAGTTGTCCAATAGGGAAATCAAAGGAATCTTGGCCAAGGTAGTCAAGCCACACAGAAAAGACTGGGCATCCAAACTGGATGATGCCTTGTGGGCCTACCGGACCGCTTACAAAACCCCTATTGGTATGTCCCCATATAAACTAGTCTTTGGGAAAGCCTGTCACCTGCCTGTAGAATTGGAACATAAGGCCTATTGGGCCATAAAGGAACTCAACATGAGTTTGGATGAGGCAGGAAAAAGAAGAATTTTGCAACTTTGTGAATTGGAAGAACATAGGAATCTTTCTAATGAAAATGCCAAACTTTATAAAGAAAATACAAAGAAATGGCATGATAAGAAAATCAGCCCAAAAGAGTTCTTTACAGGACAACATGTCCTACTGTTCAACTCCAGACTCAGGTTATTTCCAGGAAAACTAAACTTTAGATGGACAGGACCATTTCAGATTGCAAAAGTGTACCCCTACGGTGTAATAGAATTGATTGACCCAGAAAAACGGACCACTTTTAAGGTAAACGGACAAAGAGTAAAACCATTTATCGAACCTTCTGCGGTGATACAACAACCAGTGGAGGTTGTCCATTTTCTAGAGTAATAAAAACAAAAAAAAATTATGTATATATTTATATATTAAATAAATAATATCTAATAAAAACAAAAAAATAACAATATATATAGACTTAATGATATAGCAATATAAAAACAAAAATAAATATTAAGTATAACTAAAATAAGTAATATAGTTAAACGCAGTAATAAAAAGGGTTGATTGTTAAACTAAGCAAAATTTTTGAGAAAATGCTCGGATTGATGATAAAGGTTGGAATTAAGAGATGAATAAAAAAATTCGGTCGTAGGCCAAATTTTTGTGAAACAGAAGTAACGTGACCGCACGCCAAAATTGTAGACTGATCAACCCACGTTCCAATTCAGATTAAAAATCAGTTTTGGGCCGGTTATACAATTCTTTTTTTCTGTTATTGGATTTGTAGGTCTACATGCAATTGGGCTTGAAATTCATTTTAAAAACAAAGCATGTGGGCCGAGAGTGTGTTCGGCCCAAGAGCAGAAAGATTAAACGTGAGAGGTCCAAATCGGTAAGTTAAGGAGTGTATTTGAGGTGTACAAACTGCAAGCATTTAATGCTTGTACTCGATTAAGGTTAGAGCATGCAGAAAACATATGCAAAACAAGCACACACCACTCCCTGCTTCTCTCTCGATCGCCGGATACACCACCTGCCACCACCGGATTTCCTGTCATCTCAATCGGTCATCTCTCTCTTTTCCTATCTACGTCACTCTTCTCTACCCCTCCCAATCTCCCGTCACCCACGCTATAAGACCCACAACCCTTCGGTTCCCCATGGCTATTACACGAATCCAATCGACACCCCTTAAACCCTCTTATCGACGAAACACCCGAAGCTAAACAGACCACTCGGAGTTCGCGATAAACATCAAAAAGGAACTTTCAGCTAACCCACCACCCAAAAATCCGACCACCGGACCGACCGCCGGAAATACTCCGAGAACCACACTTGATACGTTAGCTACTGACGTTGAGTGGTTCATCCGAGATTCCTCCTTTTCTCTTGAAAAACCCACTGATAATCATTCATCAACACATAAAATGGAGGAAAAATCAAAGTTTTACACTCTAAACTCCTTGGGTGCGGGAAGCTCAACTATAAGAGAAAACATACAAGTGGGAGCCGATCGAACATACCTCGCAACAAACCGATTTCTACAAAGGTATGAACCTCAATCGGTGTATCTCCGACCTAACCTTCGACCCACTGTTCGATCACCGCCGGGATACCCATACCCACAGTTTGCTCCGAGTAGTGTCCGACCGCAAAACCCTAGACCTAATCTGCCACGTGCTATTGTCTTGAACTCTCGAGGTGAGCCAATCTCGAGTAGACCATCCACGTTCAAACCATTTCGGCCGATTAGCCTCCTATAGCAAACCCTCCGATTGCGTCGACGGCGGTACCTGTTGATCATCGTAACACTCCTCAACCATCTGAGTTCTTTTCATCGACTCACCTCACCTCCGGACCCACTACCATTTATGTCAACACCCTACCTAAACTAAACCCTCTTCCAACCGTTTACCAATACTTAGAGTTCCAGATTCGTGCAACAATCGTAATAGAAATCAATATATGAATAACAGGTCGATATGATATCAACTGGTCATCCAATTCACTTTCAAATTGCAGAGAGTTTACAATAAAGCTTAGGAATGTAAAATGACAACTAGCTTATTTTTCTAAGCTAAACAACATTATATATGTTGGGCCCGTGGTAACAAGCCCACGACCCGTTCACAATAAAGGCTCAAATTAAAGATTAACAAAACAGCCCTTGAACTTCTATTCAACCAAATATTGCCGTAACAATCTCCCCCTTTGAATTGAAGTTCGAGTTCGCGCCAGTTATCAACGTATCCCTTTTGGAGCGCAAAGTGTATCTCGAACGTTCTGATGGCTCGGCGGTAGTCGATGCGTTCTTCAATCACTTCTAAGGCTTCTCGTGCAGTTGTCTCATTAGGGTTTGGAACATATGAAACCTTTTGATTTTCTGATTCATAAGTGATGATGTTTCGAAGAGCATCTTGGACTTTGAAGTGCGTGCCATCGCAGAATCTGTCGACCTGGATGAAGCATAGGAACCTCTTTTCTTTCTGTTCGTTGAGGTAGACTATCCCAAATTTGGGTTCTAAAAGCAGTGCGTTCTCGGGATACATCTTCAGTTCGGCCGCTTTCAAATTCGGTTGCAGCAGGTTTACCTTCTTTGCCCTGTTCTCAATTCCCATTTGGAAGTCAGTGAGATAGGACATCATGATTGAGTGAATCATGAATCGACGAACAGCTTCGAGCACCTTTGTTACTTGAAGCGGACAGATGGTTCTGGTTCGGAGGTCTTTCAGTATAGCAAGTATGTCGAATATTCTAAGGTTCTTAAAGTCAACTTCAGAAATTTTCCATTCATTACCGTCTTCTCGTCGGACAGTGAAAACAGGAAACATAACTCTAAGGATTCGGCCGGTTTGGATGTTCAACACTTCAGTGATCTTGTGCTTGGTTCGGACTTGGCTAACTGGCAGACACCGCTTCATGGCATTTATGTATTGACCTTGGTATTCTTTGTCGAAGTGAGAAATCCCAAGGCAAAAAGTCGGCTCGATAGGGCGTAACCTGTGTACGTACAACTTCTTCAGAGATTCCTCTAGGTGAGGAATAAAGATCATGATTTTCTCCCATCGGATTTGTTGTTGTTGAAGAGGAGGATGATCTGAAGTTGTCGGTTGTTGAGGAGATGTCGGATTTTCAGCAGTTGTCGTTTTGGGTCTTGTAGAAGTCTTGGCGGCTTGAGCAGAGTGAACGGGTGTACCATATAGGTTTTGCAGCAGAAACTGGTCGTAGTCAACATTGTCGTCTTCATCAGTAGGAAAGATCAGGTTTACCTGGAGATTTACAGCACTGGCGGCTTTTTCGTACCATGCGTTTTCGGTCTCTGGGTCGATCTGGGAATCTGGATCTATCAGTTGTAGTTCGGTCCTACCTGATGCTTCATATGTGACCAATTCCTGTGTTGCTCGCTCGGGCTTTTCAACCGTTGGGTCTTCATCGTCAGAGATGTCCATATCAATAACCATCTCGACTAAGCTCAACTCGGCTTCAGGTTGTTCTTCAGTTGTAGTTGCCGCAGTTGATGGTTCCAGTTGAACCACAGTAGATTCAGTAATGATCGGTGCGGTCTTGGCTAATTTTTGTCTTTTATTCTCCCCCTCACGGTAATCAGGATCATCCTGATCATCGTGTCTTCGCTTTAGACTGCCGACTTGACTTTTGCAGGTTTCTTCCATGGAGGAGACTCTCTCGGATAGCGTTTTGAGCGCTTGTTGAACGTATTTGAGAGTCGTGTCAAGCTGGTCCATTCTGGTGGTTATGGACGACGAAGGAGCAGATACCTGTGATCGTAGAACGGAGATCAGGTCTGCTTCGGTAGAGGCGTCGGTTTCGGATTGTTGGAGCAGCTGAGCTAAGAGCATACTCTTCAAAGTGTCCACCGAGTAAGTTGGCTGAACGGGAGCCGGTGGAGGTGTTGGTGCGGTTTCAGCTTCGACTACCTTCTCTTTTCGTTTGATCAGGCTTTTCAGTTTATCGAGCTCTGCGGTGAGGCGCTGCTCCATTGCCTCGCGGACAGCCTTTAGGGTGCTGTCTAGAGACCCTTGTGACACAAAGTCGGGTAAAGTAACTCCGGGATCACTTAGATTACCCGTTGAGGCATCTACCTTAGAGGTAGAGCCACCTACGTTCACGGTTGGCGAAGGTGTGTCCGTGGTAGGATTTCCTTCCGATCCTCGTATTCCACATAAAGGCGGAGATCCTACGGAAGTTCCGATCGGGTCACTAAGAGCACCGATGTTCGTTTCCTCATCTTGTGTCCTAGCCGAAGAATGTTCAATAACAAGTGGCTCTAGACTCGATGGTGCTCTGAAAGAAGGCGAGACCGGGGGCTGCTGGTCTCTTATTTCAATACCAATACTCTTCGAGTGAGAGATCGGTAGAAGTTGTGCTATATCCCCGTGCAAAAGTGAAACATCCGTCTTTTGAGAGACGGATGAGTGGCTAGGAAGGTTGTGCACTTGCGCCGCTAGGTCCACGGCGGCTTCTTCAATACCCTGTCCCAACGGATGAGACGGGATAGCAGATGTCGCTACCTAGATGACGCTGGTTTGGGGTCGCTCAGAAGCATCTTTATCTTTACGGCTTAATCTTTCTGGTTCGCTTTCGACCTCAATTCCCTCCGTCTCACATGGTCTAATTGTTCAACTAATACTCCCTCCTCTCTCCTTGTATCTCCCGTATCAGGCTGGGTAGTGGGGATGAGTGGGGATGTCGGTGAGTCAGAAGGGATTCCTTCGGTAAAGTCTGGGTTTGGTCCGATACGGGTAGGTATCAAGGATGCGCGTATATCACGATCCGTATCGGATTCGGTGGAGTCGGATTCCACCTGTTCAACCTGTCTGTGTGGTGAAGGGTCAGATATGTAGGCTTCCGTGTCACGATGAAGTTCCAGCTTTAGTCGTCGTTCGGGTGATGGAAGGTTGTCCGGCTTGGGTAGTACTGGCTCGCGGATCCAATGCACCTCCCACGCTTGTTCCCCTCCCACGTACCCTCAACACACCCCTCCCGGGAGGCCCTGCTGCCCGGGCCCTTCCTCCTCTTGTCCTAGGACCCTCACGTCCCTCAGTTCTATGTCCCGGGGGAGGTCCCTCCGGCGCTGTGATAACTCTATTTTTAGAGTTATTATTTCCTTTTATTTTACATTTTATTTTGTCAATTTTAGCCATTTCACCTCTTAAAAAACCCCATTCTTGGCATATTTTTATAAAAAGGGCAAACGAGGTGAGTTTTAGTGTCAAACAAATTATTTGGTGGATTTTGGGTGGTTTTCACATTTTATTCGCAGTGAGATGAACAGTGCCCACTCCAACTGCCCACTGCCGATACTGGATAAAGACAAAAAGAAGGTTTTGATGAAAAGGATGGTTGCAAAAGCATGGAAGCTTCAGGGGCAGGTTAAAAGAATGGGAATATTTTAATCTAGGCATGCAAAGGAAAAGCATGACAAAAAGAATAAACAAATCAAACCTACATGCCTAGAGACCAACTTTTTGGAAGAACTATTGGGTAAAGATGGAGGTCAAGGGTTAAGGAGCTAAGCATAGGATTTTGTGTTCCCTTAACCTCCAGATTTGCAAAGAAGAAGTCAATACCCAAGATGCCAAATTTCAGCTATAAAAGAAGACCATGGGCATTCATTGAAAGAATCATCTTCATCTCTTGGATCTATCATCTTAGAGCTTGTCATTACCGTTTTCTTAGTGTAACACTCTAAATTTCGTAGTCTAGCTTTGTGATAGTTAACTTTTCTTTTTCTGCAGTAATTTAGATTTAAATTCACGTATTGTTTTCAGTTGTAGTTCGAACAGTGGGCAACTTACGTTCCCCACTGTGAGGATAATTTCAATTCACTCCTAGTTATCTTATGCAAACGTTTTCATCTTTCGTTCTTATATTTTCAGTAATGGTAGGCTAAACACCCTTTGGGATGTAGGAACGAGAGGTACCTGGATTTTAGAAAAAATGCTTGAGTAATCTTTATTTTTGAAGTAGTTATCGTTTTGGTCATTCATTCTCGATTTTGCCCAAGGATGAGAACAAGTTGATCACTTGCAAGGATTTAAAGTCTAGTTCTTAACTTAGAAATAAGTAGAACGCAGTGACACGAGCTTGGATGATGCTAGGGAGTTCGAAAGAATTCTTACGACACTTACGAAAGTGAGGTCAGCACAGTGAGCTCTTCTCTCCCCACTGGAGTAGTTGGCAAGCTAGTTGGTGTATTAAAAACACTTAGAGTATTTGTCTCTACACATTCCATCGAGGCTCGAAAGAGTCCATTTGAGAGACTCATTGACAAAATGATAATTACCAATAAAATGGATTTTTAGTCTAAGATTGTGAGTATTTTGTAACCGGGCTTTTCCAAAGACCGGTCTCAATTACAAGGATCATCTTAGGATCAAGTATTTAGCATAAAATCTAGGGAAAATCCGACTTGCATCCCTCTTTTTAAATCATTTTAATTCCAAATTAGCTTTTCGCAAACCAACTCAAAATATTGTTTCCTCTCTAATTGAAACTCGTGAAAGGAACTCATAAAAGCCGTATTGTCTTGATAGCCCAGTCTCTGTGGATACGATTCCGGTATTTTACCGATTATTACTTGCCGTGACGATCATAGTGGACAGTGTACACTTGCGCTGCCCACTGTGGACAGATTACAACCCGCTGTGGTTTATTTTGCATGTACCATTCACACGTGTCAAGTTTTTGGCGCCGTTGCCGGGGACTGGCGTGATTTTTAAATCTCAAGACATTAGTTTTTGTTCGAGCCCGAGTAACTCGTTTTTCTAGCACCGTTCGTGTTGTATGCCAAGGCAACAACACGGACCTTTGGAACCAATCGATCTTGAAATAGAAAGGACTTTTCGAAAAAGACGTAAAAACAAGAAGAAAAATCAACAACTCCCTGTGAACCCACCACAATTATGGCAGGAGTGGGCGGTCAACCACCACCACCTCCGTTAGTGGAAACCACAATGACGATTGCTGATAACAAAGATCGAGGGATAAGGGACTATGCAACTACTGGAGTTAGTGATTTAAGCTCCGGGATTCTAAGACCCAACCTTCAAACACCACACTTTGAACTCAAACCGGTGATGTTTCAAATGATCCAAGCCATGGGTCAGTTTGGAGGATCACCATCTGAGGATCCGCATTCGCACTTAAAATCATTTTTGGAAATGACCGACTCTTTTCAGCTACAAGGTGTGAGTGAGGAAGCTTTAAGGCTAAGACTTTTTCCTTTTACTTTAAGGGACAAGGCTAAGTCATGGCTAAATGCGCATGCACCTCATTCAATAACCATGTGGCAAGAGCTTGCGGATAAATTTTTACAAAAGTATTTTCCTCCAACCAAAAACATGAGGCTGAGAAATGATATTGTTTTGTTTAGACAAGAAGAAGACGAGGCTGTTTCGGATGCATGGGAGCGGTTTAAAGATTTACTCCGAAAGTGCCCACACCATGGCATCCCACATTGCATTCAGTTGGAGACCTTTTACAATGGTCTTTCCAACGCAGCCAAAATCATCTTAGATGCAACAGCAGGAGGAACTTTTACAAGCAAAACCTATAATGAAGGATATCAGATTTTAGAAAAAGTGTCCAATAACAACACCGACTGGTCCAACCCGAGAACTCCTACACCAAAGACCACCAACATTGTTAATGAGGCACTTAAAACCATGAATGCACAGTTAGTAGCCTTAACAAAAATAGTGTTGAACCAAAATCGAGGACAACTTAATCCCACAGTGGGCACTGCACATCTCACTGAGAGCTGCTCTTACTGTGGGGACGAGCATGTTTTTGATTTTTGTCCAGCAAATCCAGAGGCTGTTAACGTCATAGGAACTAACCCACGAAACAACCCATACTCGCAGACCTATAATCCAAGTTGGAGGAATCATCCAAATTTCTCGTGGTCTGGAAACCAAGGACTCCAACCCCACGGGGCGAGTCATGCTCAAAGACCACATAACCCCCCTGGATTTCAGCATCATCACAGTGGGCATTCCCCACAAAACTTTCACCAAGGTCAATCCTCCCAACAATTCCAACCACGACCATCTCATAATGCTGAGGCTCAACCATCACTCGAATCAATGCTCAAGGGATTCATGAACCAAACTCAAGCGGCCATTAGGAACATAGAAACTCAAGTAGGACAACTAGCCGTCGAAGTCAAGAATAGACCACCGGGGACATTACCTAGTGATACCGAAAATGCTAGGGTAATAGGAAAGGGACCAGAACAAATCAAAGCCATACCACTTAGGAGTGGAAAGGGTCTGAAAGATATCGTTTTCGATTCTGAAGACTCGCCTCAAATCACCACTGTACCTCATCCCACAGTGGGCACTCCTCAAGTCATTGTGATCCCCACAGTGGGGACGGAAGTCCCTGAACTCCCCACTTTTGGTCCATTGCCTAAACCTGCCATTCCAAAGTTAACTCCGTTTCAGACTCACATCGACCCAAAAAGTGTACCTTTTCCTGAAAGAATGAAGCCTAAGAATGTTGATGTTCAATTTAAAAAGTTTTTAGACATTTTTAAACAGCTTCACATTAACATACCCTTGGTAGATGCTCTTGAGCAAATGCCAAGCTATGTTAAGTTTTTAAAAGATATTTTGAACAAAAAACGAAAGTTGGGTGAGTTTGAAACTGTGGCTTTGACCGAAGAATGTAGTGCCCTTCTCACAAGCAAGATTCCCCCTAAGTTGAAAGACCCGGGTAGTTTCACAATTCCATGCACGATAGGAGGGAAAGAAGTAGGTCAAGCACTTTGTGATTTAGGCGCTAGTATAAATTTGATGCCTTTGTCAATTTTTAAGAGATTAGGTATTGGAGAGGCTAGACCCACCACCGTGACCTTACAATTAGCCGATCGATCCATTGCCTACCCAAGAGGGAAGATTGAAGATGTTTTGGTCCAAGTAGACAAATTCATCTTCCCTGCCGACTTTCTGATTTTAGACTATGAGGCCGACAAAGACATCCCAATCATTCTAGGACGTCCTTTCCTTGCGACAGGACGAACTTTGATTGATGTGCACAAAGGTGAACTCACCATGAGAGTCAATGACCAAGAGGTAAAGTTTAATGTTTTCAAATCCCTTAAGTACATCGACACCGAGGACTGCCTTGCTGTAAGTACGATTTATGGATCCCACTGTTTCGACTCAATGTCCACAGTGGGCAGTGAGAGTGAGCACTCTGACTCAGAAAATAATGACACTTTTGAGGATGAGTATAACGAAATGGTGGCAGCTTTTGAGCCTTTGGACTTTAAGGATAGGACGATCCAACCACCATCCATCGAACAACCTCCTGAGTTAGAGCTTAAACCATTGCTTCCTCATTTGAAATATGCTTATCTCGCTGAGAATAACAAGCTTCCTGTTATCATCTCATCCAAACTCAGCGAAAATCAAGAACAACTTTTGATCGAATTGTTGATGAAGCATAAGAAGGCAATTGGTTGGACCATAGCAGACATTAGAGGAATTAGCCCCTCTTTATGTCAACATAAGATTAACTTAGAGAGTGACCACCCGGGGAAAGTACAACCTCAAAGAAGGTTGAACCCCATCATGAAGGAAGTAGTTAAGAAAGAGATTTTGAAGTGGTTAGATGCTGGTATTATCTATCCCATTGCCAGTAGTAATTGGGTGAGCCCCGTTCAATGCGTCCCTAAAAAGGGAGGAACAACAGTGGTCACAAATGAAAAGAACGAACTCATTCCAACTAGGACTGTTACGGGATGGAGAATATGCATGGATTATAGGCAACTGAATCTAGCAACAAAGAAAGACCATTTCCCGTTACCTTTTATTGATCAAATGCTTGATAGATTAGCGGGAAAGGAATTTTATTGTTTTCTAGATGGATACTCCGGATATAACCAAATCCACATCGCACCCGAAGACCAAGAAAAGACCACCTTTACTTGTCCATGTGGTACTTTTGCATTCCGGAGAATGCCTTTTGGTTTATGTAATGCTCCCGCTACTTTTCAACGTTGTATGATGGCCATTTTCACCGATATGATAGAAGACACCATAGAAGTTTTTATGGACGATTTTTCTGTGATAGGCACATCATTTGATAACTGTTTGAGGAATCTAGAAAAAAGTCTGGTGAGATGTGAAACCCACGACCTTATACTTAATTGGGAGAAATGTCATTTCATGGTCGAAGAGGGTATTGTTTTGGGTCATCTTGTGTCGAAAAAGGGTTTGGAAGTTGACAAGGCAAAATTAGAAGTAATCTCCCAACTTCCCGAGCCCACAACGGTAAAAGGCATTCGCAGTTTTTTAGGTCACGCAGGTTTTTATAGGAGGTTCATAAAAGATTTTTCCAAAATAACTAAACCCCTATGTAACCTGCTGCAACATGAAAGAGAGTTTGTTTTTACCAAAGAATGTAGAGACGCATTTGAAATAATCAAAAGTGCCTTAGTTACTGCACCCATAGTGACCACTCCTGACTGGTCACTCCCATTTGAAGTCATGTGTGACGCCAGCGATTGGGCTGTAGGTGCAGTACTATGCCAACGAAAAGATAAGATTTTTCATCCGATATACTATGCAAGCAAGACTTTGATCGAAGCTCAAATCAACTACACGGTAACTGAAAAAGAATTACTTGCAGTAGTTTTTGCTTTTGATCGTTTCAGGTCTTACTTAATTGGAGCAAAGGTCATAGTGCACACCGATCATGCAGCCATCAAGTATTTGATCAACAAAGCTGACTCTAAACCAAGGTTGATCAGATGGGTGCTGTTGCTGCAGGAATTCGACCTTGAGATCGTCGATAGAAAAGGAACAAGCAATCAGATCGCTGATCATCTTTCCAGACTTGAGCCCACAGTGGGCACTGTAGATCCCACTCCGGTAAAAGAAAATTTTCCTGATGAACAATTGTTAGTCGCCCAACATCATGATATTCCTTGGTATGCTGACATTGCTAACTTTTTAGCAAGTGGATTACGACCCCATGGGATGAGTGGACAGCCTTTTAAAAAATTCTTGCATGATACTCATCAATACATTTGGGATGATCCTTTCTTATACAAGATAGGAACAGACCAAGTGTTGAGGCGATGTGTTCATGGGAGTGAGCAACAACATTTACTCCAGGGTTGTCATGCATCCCACTATGGAGGTCATTTCGGAGGAACACGCATTGCTGCGAAAATTTTGCAGAGTGGGTTCTTTTGGCCCACTGTGTTCAAAGACTCTCACGAGTTTGTTCGTCACTGTGAGCAGTGTCAGCGCACTGGGAATATATCGCAACAAAATGAAATGCCCCTCAACAATATCCTTGAGGTGGAAATTTTTGATGTATGGGGAATAGATTTTATGGGACCCTTTCCAAATTCCAACAACAATTTTTACATCTTAGTGGCGGTAGATTATGTTTCGAAATGGGTAGAAGCTGCCGCTTGTCACACTAATGACGCTAACACTGTGGTGAAGTTTTTGCAAAAAAATATTTTCACTCGTTTTGGAACACCACGAGCCATAATTAGTGATGAAGGATCCCATTTTGTTAACAAAGTCATGAGCTCGGTTCTTGCTAAATATGATATTCATCATAGGGTAGCAACCGCCTACCACCCCCAAACTAATGGTTTGGCGGAACTCTCAAACCGAGAGATCAAGGGAATTTTGGAAAAGGTGGTGACACCCCATCGAAAAGATTGGTCCATCAAGCTTGATGACGCTCTTTGGGCGTATCGCACGGCGTATAAGACCCCATTGGGAATGTCTCCATTTAAGTTGATATTTGGCAAAGCTTGCCATTTACCAATCGAATTGGAACATAAAGCCCTTTGGGCTTTAAAAGAACTCAACATGAGTGAAGATGCTGCGGGAATTAAAAGAACCTTGTAATTGCATGAACTTGAGGAAATGCGCTATCACGCATATGAAAATGCAAAGTTATACAAGGAAAAGACCAAGATGTGGCATGACCGAAGGATCAATCATCGGGAATTTTTTGAAGGACAGCAGGTATTATTGTTCAACTCTCGTCTAAAACTTTTTCCGGGAAAGCTCAAGTCAAGATGGACTGGACCATACACCATAGTGAGTGTGAGCCCATTCGGAACAGTGGAATTGCGATCCCCGCAATCGGGACAAACTTTTAAGGTCAATGGGCAAAGGGTGAAACACTTTCTGCATGAGAGTGCCCACATCCCTGTCCACTCCTCATCTCACTCTGGTTAGGAAAGTCCGGGATCTTTTGTAAATAATTTTATTTTAACTTTTTGATGATTTTTAGTTATTTTAGTGCTTTTTAATTCTGCATGGTTGTTAGTTTTGATATGTGTAGGACGCATGGCAGCCCTTTTAGCAGGAAAACCAAGAAAAAGGCGCAGTGGGGAAGCCACTCGTCACTCCGTTCCCCACTCCTTTGCCTGACGAATTAAGTGACTCGGGTGGGGCCCAATGACTTCCAAGCCATCACTTTCTCTTACACATAGCCGCCTACTTTTCTGACACATGTCATTCACCCCCAATTTTCAAGGCTTAACCATCATTTCTTCCTTTTTCCCTCAATAACCGTTCCCTCTCTCTCTCCTTAATTCAAATTACACCAAATTAAACCCTTGGATTTCCTCTTTATCCAAGTGCACAAAACCACCGATTTTCCTTCCAAAATCTTTCAGCCAAGTCTTTACTCTCATAACACTCTCTCTCTCGGTTGTCTTTCACCCAAGAACAACTTCCCAAACCCTAATGGCACGAAGCAAACGACCGATAACCTTTCCGGAGGGACCCCAACGCCCACAAATCCGACGTCGGACTGCCGAAGATCCACCACCGGAGGTTGTCACCAGCGATCTTAACGAGCCCCCACCACTTTCCGGCGAACCACTGATTGCCACTAACACTACCGATTCTGCCTCGTCAAAGCAACCCAGCCCGAAGGCCGTCTCTTCCTCGAAAGGTGTCGACTCCAGTGCGAACCTTTTTGAGGAGGAAGCAATGCAAGCCGACGAGGAGGAGCGTCGTTTGGCTGAAGAATATCAGATGAAACTTTTGGCCATAAAGAAGAAAAAAGAGGAAGCCGAACGTCGCCGAAAAGGGGAAGAAGAAAGGGTACGACGGGAGGAAGAGGAACGATTGAAACAAGAAGAGGAGGAGAGAATCCGAAAAGAGCAAGAGGAACAGGAAAGGTTAAGGAAAGAAAAGGAGGAAATCGAAAAACAAGAAAAGGAGGAAATCGAAAAACAAGAAAGGGAGAGGAAAGAAATCGAGGAAAAGAGGAAAGCCGAAGAAGAGGTCAGGGCTGTGGAGGAAGAAATGGGAAAGAAGCAAGAGGAGGACAAGGCAGAGGAGCAGGTTCAGACTGTAGGAAAATCAACCCAGGTTAGTATCAATCCCACGCAGACTTCTGCCCACAGTGGGGAAGTGCCCAGACTAAGGACTCTCCGGAGTCAAGGTGCAACTACTCGGCCTGGAATAACGCGAAAAACACCCACCAAGAAGCCTGCCAAGAAACTCTCAGGAAAAGGTAAAGCTATTGTACCCTCTTCTAGTGATTCATCTTTTGAATTGGAAAGTGAGCAACCTGCAGCTGAGCACCCCCATCAGTCCACTATGGGGACAGATCATGCCCCCAGTCGGGTGCCTCGGCAGTTCACCACTCCTGGTGCTGCCGAGCATTTCACTTTTATTGCTGGTCACAAACTGAACCTAGAGAGGGGGTTTGATCCAGAATTTGTTGAAGCTAACCCTTTTGTGCGGTCAAGGATTGATACGCAAGATTGGTCGACAATAGCCGCGACCAATCGGCGTGCCAATGCCTCCCTTGTTAAGGAATTTTACGCTGAAGCATCCCAGACTAAGGATCCCGTTGTGCGAGTAAGGGGTAAGATTGTGAGGTATACCCCGAGTGAAATAAACAGGGTTTTGGGACGACCAACCACGGGGGTTTGTGCGTTTGCTAAATTTTTAGAAAAGATGACGGAGGGAGATGAGGAGGTAATTTTAAAGGAGATTGCTGCAGTAGGTAAACCATGGGGAAAAGATGGTATTAGGAGATGTTTGCCGGCTGGCTCCCTCACAACAGAAGCTGCGGTTTGGTTCCAGTTCATACGGGTATCAGTGTCCCCAACTACCCATGACACCACTCTATCAATGCACAAGTGTGCTCTGCTCTACTGTGTGCTCACGGGTATAAAAATCAACTTGGGGATAGTTATGCATGCTGCCATCCATACGGCCCGGACTCGAAAGAAGGTAATTCTTCCACTCCCTTGTACTATTACCACATTACTAATAGATGCGGGAGTGCCCACTGCTGCAGATGACCAATGGTTGACCTCCACACGCAACATCAGCGTGCAAACGATTAAGAAGATGGGGAGGGCCATCCGAGGCCCGTCTGAAGAACCTGAGGAGCAGCAACCCAATGTGTTTATTGCTGAAGAGCACGTAGTGGGAAATATCATGCCCACTGCGGGGAAGAAGGAGACACCATCCCGCCAGCCCACTGCAGGACCAAGTTCAACCCCAACCAACCAACTTTCGGAAATACTGAAGGTCGTCAAAACACTTACATACAAAGTGGATCTGTTAACTGCTCAGCAACAGCATGCCACACATGATCAGGAGAGAGTATGGATGTACATGCGCGATCGAGATGAAGTGATCAATCAGATGTATATGGCGGCTAACCCATTGCTCGCAGCACAGATCCCAAATTTCCCCGAAGGTGTTTGTCCAACATTGGACAGTGAAGACGAGGTGGAAGATGATGATGAGGGTGGTTCATCCCCTGCAACCCCAACTCATTGAATGGTTTGTGAAACATTAATCTCACTCTTTGATTTGCCGCAAAAACATTTTTTTTGTGTATGGTGATGCCTTTGGCTAGGCTTTTGACACTTTGCTGAATTCTTATTTTGGTTCGTAATGCATGAAATCCTACCGCTAGGTAGGTACTTTTGGGTACTAACGTAATTGTTGTTTGAATGCTTGTTTGATCTCGTTTCCATTTCAAGGTACAACTTTCGGCTTCCGACTTAAAAAGGTCCCTTTTGTAAGTACGAATCTCAACTTGATACCATGAAATGATATAGGCCGTTTTTCGCATCCAAAACACGATCCTTTTTGTACCCCAAACCACCACCTTTGTTCGTTAATTCAATGTCACAGTGGGGACACTGTGAGATCTTAAGTTTGAGGTGGGGATTTCCAGAGTGACTACCAGTCTGCCTACAGTGGGGACACTGTGAAGTCCAAGTTTGAGGTGGGTAAGCCATACCCCCTCCCAAAAAAAAAAGAACACAAAAATACAAAAACAGAAGAAAATCGGAGTGTCATTGTCAAAATTGATGGTGTGCCTTTTCTGGACCATCAAAGTGCCCACTCCTAGAAAAAGATGGTGTGCCCATTCTGGACCATCAGAAGAAAAAATAGCCATACCCAAATAAAGCCTGAAAGGTACGTACTTATCATTGCAAAATACTAAACACCCACTTCTTAAAATAAAAATCTCAAAGCGAGATCTTCGATCCATGGTTGGAAATTCTTGCCAAAACCCTTGGGAAAAGATTCAAAGCCATAAACCCTTCAAACCCAAGAAAGCCCTATTGATCAAATGGTAAACAAGAGAAAGATTTCGTCAAGTACAAAAGTGAAGTTTTTAAGTTTGGGACCGAAGGAAGTATCGAAGGAAGGAGATCAACGCCCATTCAAGTCAAGAAGTATGTAAGTCCCCCAAGGTTCAAATGCATTGTTTTTCATTTTATTTCTTTTTTTTATTACTTGGGGACAAGTAATGATTTAAGTTTGAGGTTGTGATAACTCTATTTTTAGAGTTATTATTTCCTTTTATTTTACATTTTATTTTGTCAATTTTAGCCATTTCACCTCTTAAAAACCCCCATTCTTGGCATATTTTTATAAAAAGGGCAAACGAGGTGAGTTTTAGTGTCAAACAAATTATTTGGTGGATTTTGGGTGGTTTTCACATTTTATTCGCAGTGAGATGAACAGTGCCCACTCCAACTGCCCACTGCCGATACTGGATAAAGACAAAAAGAAGGTTTTGATGAAAAGCATGGTTGCAAAAGCATGGAAGCTTCAGGGGCAGGTTAAAAGAATGGGAATATTTTAATCTAGGCATGCAAAGGAAAAGCATGACAAAAAGAATAAACAAATCAAACCTACATGCCTAGAGACCAACTTTTTGGAAGAACTATTGGGTAAAGATGGAGGTCAAGGGTTAAGGAGCTAAGCATAGGATTTTGTGTTCCCTTAACCTCCAGATTTGCAAAGAAGATGTCAATACCCAAGATGCCAAATTTCAGCTATAAAAGAAGACCATGGGCATTCATTGAAAGAATCATCTTCATCTCTTGGATCTATCATCTTAGAGCTTGTCATTACCGTTTTCTTAGTGTAACACTCTAAATTTCGTAGTCTAGCTTTGTGATAGTTAACTTTTCTTTTTCTGCAGTAATTTAGATTTAAATTCACGTATTGTTTTCAGTTGTAGTTCGAACAGTGGGCAACTTACGTTCCCCACTGTGAGGATAATTTCAATTCACTCCTAGTTATCTTATGCAAACTTTTTCATCTTTCGTTCTTATATTTTCAGTAATGGTAGGCTAAACACCCTTTGGGATGTAGGAACGAGAGGTACCTGGATTTTAGAAAAAATGCTTGAGTAATCTTTATTTTTGAAGTAGGTATCGTTTTGGTCATTCATTCTCGATTTTGCCCAAGGATGCGAACAAGCTGATCACTTGCAAGGATTTAAAGTCTAGTTTCTAACTTAGAGATAAGTAGAACGCAGTGACACGAGCTTGGATGATGCTAGGGAGTTCGAAAGAATTCTTACGACACTTACTAAAGTGAGGTCAGCACAGTGAGCTCTTCTCTCCCCACTGGAGTAGTTGGCAAGCTAGTTGGTGTATTAAAAACACTTAGAGTATTTGTCTCTACACATTCCATCGAGGCTCGAAATAGTCCATTTGAGAGACTCATTGACAAAATGATAATTACCAATAAATTGGATTTTTAGTCTAAGATTGTGAGTATTTTGTAACCGGGCTTTTCCAAAGACCGGTCTCAATTACAAGGATCATCTTAGGATCAAGTATTTAGCATAAAATCTAGGGAAAATCCGACTTGCATCCCTCTTTTTAAATCATTGTAATTCCAAATTAGCTTTTCGCAAACCAACTCAAAATATTGTTTCCTCTCTAGTTGAAACTCGTGAAAGGAACTCATAAAAGTCGTATTGTCTTGATAGCCCAGTCTCTGTGGATACGATTCCGGTATTTTACCGATTATTACTTGCCGTGACGATCATAGTGGACAGTGTACACTTGCGCTGCCCACTGTGGACAGATTACAACCCGCTGTGGTTTATTTTGCATGTACCATTCACACGTGTCACGCTGGCTGGACCATGGGATTCCCTAACTCTCGTCTATATTCTACTACACTCGGTGCAGTGGGGTCCGCGTGTGCCAGTAAAGGTTCCGGTATAGGCATGGCTGGAGTGTTGGGTGGGTTACGAATCACCAAATATTGTAAATTATGATGAGGACATACCGGATGGTTGATTCGTCGTGGGATCAGCGGGTTCGCACCCATATGTTGTCGAACGGCTAGAGCAAAGAACCGTGGAAACGGGAGGAACTTCTTTTTGGTTCCGCCGGTCAGTCTGATGGCTTGTACCATTTCACGCCAAACGACTACTGTGTAGTCTATGTGCCGATTGTAGCACACTGCGTGAAATAAGCGCGGGAAGTCTACGGTGCACTGGTCTATCCCCTTCCATCGGGAGGATAGACACCGGTTTAAGATAGAGAATAGAGTGTACCAGACTGGGGCGATGTGTTTTCGGGTGAATGCGGATGGACGGTCTAGGTCGTGGCGATATCCAAGCGCATGAACTTCAGCACACAGTGTGACATCATCGATGGTGGGTGCGTATGCGGTATGGCCTCCGGCATTCGGTTCCGAAAGGGACAGTAGTCGGCGGAAGGACTCCAGTGTGAGAGTGAATGGGTGGTGATCGATGTTGGCAGAGATGGACTAGACGTTGTTGACTGTGACTACCCTCGCCGTGTGCCATACTTGATGTACATATATGAGAGGCACATCTGTTGTTGCGGTCAGTGCTCGACGAAGCGGGTGGCCGAGCATTATGTCAAACTCGGTGATCGGGTCGTAATGTGGCAGCATCTAGGAGGTGGTTGTTTGGATTGATCTCAATTTCCTGATCCACGGGAACCAAGGCATTGTCGGCCTCGTCGTCTATGACATCCTCAGGAGGAGGGATGTTTTGATGTTGCTGCTCTTGTTGTTCCGCCATCTATAATACCTGTAAATTACAGTGTCAGATTATGGACGGGATAAGTTTAACTTCAATGCGTACCTTGGCATATGAATGGCTCAATCAGCGGTGGATTGAGGACTGACTGTAAAAATAGGGCATTGGGATTGCCAATGGGTGATAAGTGCAGAGGTATTGGACTCGAGCAGTGTCCGGATAAACAGGGTATCCGGACAAGCAAAACTGACCTGACAGATAGGGGTTACCGGGTAACATAGAGGTTACCGGGTACATTATGGTTACCGGATTGAGATGACATACCGGGTTTAAAAAAAGGTTACCGGATCTTGATCTTACCGAATGTCGAACTTACCGGATACGAGAGTATCCGGACGACATGTGTTACCGGGGATCAAGGTGTCTGGATCATATGAAAATAGTAACTTACCGGGTGTCTTGGATGATACCGGATAACTTGCTAGTTATCGGGTAACATGAATGTTACCGGGTAACTAGGGTTTCCGGGTATGCGACTGTGGGACTCAAATCAACCCACAACATATACCAAAAAGAAATCTACACGGTGTAAATTATTCTATAGGAAATATAAGCCACATACCAAGAGATATATCCTCCAAATCTAATCGAATGCGAATCGATGCACGTAAAGGAGTTTTGGAAACCCGTGTCGGTCATTGTACCGATTGAATCAACATCGATACGTGAATGTGTGCATGTTATAGTGATCGAAAAGGGTTACCTGTGAGTATGGATTCTGAAAATGGGGATCTGATCGAAAAGCACGAGTGACTGATAGGATTTATATCAACCCTAAACCGGATCTTTAAGCTCAAGAATGATTAGTTCTAGATCATGGAATAAACATATACAAATCACAACATGAACAGCGGAATTAAACGACAGATTTGTATAGCTAACAAGGTTCATTAATTTAAACATACTGATTACATACTCACGCCCCAATTTGTTGACCTAAGTTATCAACAAACGAATACTTCTTCTCAAGTATTAGGATTAAGAACCTTGGGGCTCATGCACACACATCTACACGTTTTTGTTTAAACGTGGGTTTCAAGAACGTCTAATTCTATATCTCTAGGTTTCTTTATATACTAGAAACCTAGATAAACTAGAAACTAGATAAATACCAATCCTAGATAAACTAGGAATCCTAGATAAACTAGAATTTACAAGGATAACTATAAAATAAACATATTACAATTCGAACCCTTGTAAGTTGAAGTTTTGACACATCAAATCTATATGAAATATTCCTAACAATCTTCCCCTATTTGATGATGACAAAACTTAGCATTAGAATCTTCAAGTAGCTCTTCCCCTTTTTGACATAATCAAATCCAAAACTTATCAAACTTGAATCTTCCCCTTGAATGATCAACACTTCTTCTTCCCCTGAATTTGTGTTAACCATCCTTGTGTCTTCGAGGTTATATCAATTACGTTGTAAAGAAAATCAACCATTATCTATTTAAAGTTGAAGTAAAAAACCAAACCTTGAGTCTTATATCCCGTAGAAACCAAGTGAACAACAACGTCATTCTCATGAATGAGGGGATCCCTGTCCTTCGACCAATCTTCTTCTCTAAGATTTCGTCAAATTGAAGTCACATTCTTCGAACAATTACGTTAATAATCTTCATAATATCACGGGTTATCTTTAACAGGTGAAGGATACCTTTAAAGATATGATAAGAACACAAACTCTAACTTTCACTTCTTCAAACAAACTCTAATTAATCTTCCTTTTTGTAATCAACTGATGACGATCAAAGGGTAGTCATTTAAGCATTCTTCCTCTATCGTTCATCAAACCTTCATACCTTGTGTGTGTGAATTTTCTTGAAACAAACAAAAATCATCCTCCTTTTGTCGAGCATGATCCTAACATGGTGTGTGACATGTATTCTCCATTGCATCGCGGCTTTGATTTCATGGCTTTGAGGAATTCTGAGTGAAGAACAATTTTTATCAAGAAAAAAAAACTGCTGGATTTCGAGAATTTCTGGGAGTGTTCTGGACGTCGTACGGCCAATCCAACCAGACATAATGTTAAACAATGTGTCCCGAAGCTTCTGTCCAAAAATCGCGACGATCCGACGGTTCAATCTCCGGGAATAGGCGAAACGGCCGGCTGTGATTTTCCAGAAAATTTCTGCGAAAAATCTGATTTTTCTTTCTTTCGTTCGTCTTCTTTCGTCTCTTCAAATCTTCCATTAAACCTTGTTTTTCTTCCAGATCAGAGAGCACCATGTGCTCTGATACCACCTGATAGGATTTATATCAACCCTAAACCGGATCTTTAAGCTCAAGAATGATTAGTTCTAGATCATGGAATAAACATATACAAATCACAACATGAACAGCGGAATTAAACGACAGATTTGTATAGCTAACCAGGTTCATTAATTTAAACATACTGATTACATACTCACGCCCCAATTTGTTGATCTAAGTTATCAACAAACGAATACTTCTTCTCAAGTATTAGGATTAAGAACCTTGGGGCTCATGCACACACATCTACACGTTTTTGTTTAAACGTGGGTTTCAAGAACGTCTAATTCTATATCTCTAGGTTTCTTTATATACTAGAAACCTAGATAAACTAGAAACTAGATAAATACCAATCCTAGATAAACTAGGAATCCTAGATAAACTAGAATTTACAAGGATAACTATAAAATAAACATATTACAATTCGAACCCTTGTAAGTTGAAGTTTTGACACATCAAATCTATATGAAATATTCCTAACAGTGACCGAGTGGGAGAGGTCGAGAGAGTTTTAAGGAGGGTTTAAGGAGTTTCCGGGTGAGTATGAAACAAATGAAGGTTCCCGGATTCTTCATTATATAGGGGGATACTTCCCGGGTTGATGCCCGGTAACTTGCTCTGACCGGTAAGTTCACCCGGTAACCTTAGTTACTGGGTCTCTTACCGGGTAAGTGTCCGGATCCTTGAAAATGTTTGAAATTGGATCCGTTCGTAAGAAATTTTCCCACTCCCCCTCGACCTTTGCATGAGGATTACCCTACTCTCCCTCGGAACAAGAATGGGATTACTTGGTAGACGTCGACACACAATGATTTTGCTCCCCCTCAGAAAGTGCACGATGCGTGATGTGAAGTGCACTCGGGAATGTCCTTACACAAAAAAATGTTTCTGGCAGTGAAAGAAAAACCGTGTGTGACACTCCCCCTCAACAGTAGAATAACTTACCTGATAGCTGGCCATGCTCCCCCTGAACACATGAACACTTGTGAAAGCACAGATAAAAGCCAAATAAACTAGACGACGGTATTAAATCAAAGAAACACACGTAAAAAGAAAGTAAACAAACGAAATCTACCTAATAAATACAGAGACTCAATCTAACTGTGTAACTGATACAAGTAGAATACAGATGAGAGAAAGTGTATGCTCAATCATCAGGAGTGTGAACAACGGATGATGAGTAGACAGTTTCTCGTAGATGTATGGAACTTGTATCGGGCACACAATCAGATCAAGTCGTCAAATATAGCATACCTAACCTGGACACAAGATAGTTAAAGCGTTTTTCGTCCAGGGGTTTTGTAAACAGGTCTGCTATCTGATGTTTTGTATTTACAAAATAGAGTTCGACTGTACCTCTTTCGACGTGATCCTTGATAACCGGGCGCATAGAAAAGTTGAAAACATGATGTCCGGTCTACTTGCGGTTAAGTACATCAAAGAACCAATCATACCCCGGTACGTTTTAGTGTCCACATCCTTTCCGTTAGGATCGGCGTGTAACTTTGTACCGGGTGCCATGGGAGTTTTCATCGGTGAGGACTGTTCTATCTGGAATTTCTTAAGAATATCCTGGATGTACTTAGCCTGGTTTATGAATATCCCGGTCGACAGTTTTTTAACTTGAAGACCGAGAAAGAAATTCATCTCACAAAGCATACTCATTTTAAAAAATTGTCCCATTAGCTTGGAAAAGTTCTTTGCATACTAAGGATTAGTAGAACCGAAAATTATTTCATCGACATACACTTGAACTAAGACAATATGACCCTTTTCGTTTTTGATAAACAGAGTTGAATCAATTTTACCTCGTGTGAATTTTGATTTTATCAAAAAACGTTGTTAACGTATCATAACAGGCCCGTGGAGCTTGCTTCAATCCGTAGAGCGCCTTGTCTAGTTTTTAGACATGATCAGGCTTCTTCTCGTCCACGAACCCGTCCGGTTGTGACACATACACTTTTTCCTTGAGTTTGCCGTTGAGGAATGCGGTCTTCACATCCATTTGGAAGACCGTGAAATTCTTGTGCGCGGTGTATGCAAGGAACATACGTATAGCTTCTATTCTCGCCACCGGAGCGTATGTCTCGTCATATTCAATCCCTTCTTGCTGACGGTATCCCTTAGCCACGAGACGCACCTTGTTGCGGACTACGATGTCGTCCTTGTCCTTCTTGTTCTTGAAGATCCACTTGGTTCCGATCACCGTCTTGTGGGTTGGACGTGGGACAAGTCGTCATACCTTTAGAGCCTCAAATTGGTTGAGCTCTTCTTGCATGGCCATGACCCAGTTCGAATCCTCGAGTGCTTCACGAACGGTAGTAGGCTCGATCTTGCTTAAGAATCCGGATAAGAGGCATAAATTAGATGATGCGCCTCATGTTTGGACTGGAGTAGAGGGATCACCGATGATTTGGTGCAGGGGATGAGCTTTCGTCCACTTGGTGGTGTGTGGAAGCGGCTGCTGAGTTGAGTGTGAGGCGTCCGGATCCAGGTAGTCGTTCACCGTCTGATTCTTGAATTCCTTCCCGTTGTCGGTCCTGATAGTCTGAACTGGACTTTGAAGGTTCAGTTGGATGGTCTTCAAATGATTGATGATCAGCTCCGGAGTTTCATCCTTCGTGCATAGGAACTTGACCCATGTGTAGCGTGAGAAGTCATCCACCATCACCAGGACATACTTGCGCTTGTTGATGCTCTGAACACGCATCGGTCCACACAAATCCATATGGATAAGTTCAAGGGACCGGGATGTGCTCGGAGCTGCCTTCGGCTTATGCGTCGCCTGTTTCATCTTTCCCATCTCGCATGCCCCGCAGAGTCGATCCTTCACGAATTGAAGATCGGGCATGCCTTTCACGTGTCCGCCCAGCACCAGTTTGTTGATACTCTTGAAGTTCAGGTGCGAAAGACGTCGATGCCAAATCCATGCTTGTTCGGAATTAGCCTTTGACAATAGGCAGACAGGGTTATCGGTCTTCAGGGCTGCGAGGTCGATGGTGTAGAGGTTGGTCTTGCGCTTTCCAACCAGTAGCTCCGTTCCGTCGTCGGTGAGAATGCTACACCTTTTGGCTTTGAACCGGACCTCGAGATCTTTGTCGCAAAATTGGCCGATACTGAACAGATTGTGTCCCAATCCCGCGACGTGTGACACTTTCTTGATAGTGATCTTGTCTTGGACAATGTCGCCGTAGCCCAAAATCGGCGCCTTGTCATCGTTCCCAAATCTCACGTCTCCGCCATATTGTTTTTTGTAGTTCGTGAGAAGCTCCCTCCTTCCGGTCATGTGCTTGGAGCATCCAGAGTCTAAGTACCACACATGACCGTCCTGCAAAAACAAGTTTAGCGGACTTTAGGTACCCATATTTGCATGGGTCCTGGAGGGTTAGGTTTGACACCTTTCGGAGGAACTTGCTTTGAAACAGTTTGCCTCTTGGGTGTAGCGTTTACACCTTTTGGAGGAGCTTGTTTTGGAGCAGGTTGCCTCTTAGATGTAGGTTTACCCTTAGTAGGAGGAACCTGTTTTGGAGTGGGTTTCCTTTCCTGCGTAGGTTTAACCTCTGATTGGGGACCCCGTTGTTTATGGTGTTTCTTTTTGTTTTTACGGGGTTTGCTTTTGGGTGTATGATTATATAGATATGACCCAAACCAATCATTACTATTAATATCATCAAAGTCATTCCAACCACAACTAGAACAACACAAACAATCATGCGATAATTGAATCAATTGCTGAATGGAATAAAGCTTAATTGGAAAATTAACATCTCGTTTAAGAAAATCATTCCTATGATTCCAAGCACAATCGTTTTTGTTCATTCTAGGGTAAAAACAGTATTGAAAGACTTTGATGCAGCATCCTCGACAGATTCCTTAGCTAGCCACTTTTGTTTATCCTTTTTAGCGCGACCATTTTTATTTGAAACAACATGGACAGCATGGTCAGTGGCTTTTGAGGAAGCAGGATTTTTGACAGGCAATCGCTCGGTCTTTTGCCTCAGCTGCGATTGATTTTGAGAAACAGGTTTTGCTTTATAAATCTTAATCACAGCTGGGGTCTTTGTTTAGAACAGTCACCCTTTAGAAAATTGACCGGTCGATTGACAACTGGTGACAGAAAATCAGTATGGCTTGGAAGAGGTTTGTCGAAGGGGAACGACTCAAACTCTTCATCAGAATTGCCTTCGGAGTTCATGAATTCTGAAAAATCGACATCCGGAATTACAGGACTTGGATCGGTCGAGGAAGGCGAGGAACACTTAGTGTCAGTATGCTTTGGGGAATTTGGTGCGGAAGCTAGGAAAAAATCAGAGTTCAAATTCCTTAAAAGACTCTCATCTTGAGAATCTTTACCTTCTTGTGTAGAAGATATTTTGCCTATGAAAGCTTTACACGAAGACGTATCAGATGAGCTTGAGGAAAGTTCGGGTGAAATCTGCTTTTCAGATTGGAGTTGGTCAATCCGCTCTTGGAGTTGACCATTTTTCGTATTCTCCTTCATCGCATCGGTTGCCAAGGCAGCCAGTTTTGATGTGAGCTTAGTGATTTAACACCGAAGGATTTCCTGTCCTTCATCAGACACAGCTTCGGTTTTGACCGATTTTCAATTCTCAAGTTCCGTGATTAGTGCTTGCTTTTCCTTTTGAAATTTTGACCTTTCTTTCTCGAGTGACTCCTCCAATTCGACTATCCTTGCTTCCAAGATGAGAGGGGGGACATAGAGCTTGAACTCATCCATCTCAGTCTTGGTTTCGGTTGCTTGGACCTCATCCTTTTTAGAGGAATCCTTGGGCGCTACAACCTTATAGCAGTCAAAGTAGTCATTCGAGAGGTACTTCTTTTGGTTTTTCTCATAATAGTAGTTTAAGGGTGTTGATCCAAACCCTCAGTGATTTGATAATGACTCTTTAAACACTAAGTGAAAATTGTAAGTAAACAATATGTATTAGAGTTTCACTATCGCTGATAAGTACTATGTCTCTACAGTACCGCTGATATGAAACTTATGCTTTTTAGATTAGACACTCAGCGAACACTGTTCACCCATAGAGCTCTGAGTCTGTTCAGTACTTTTAGTGATCGCTGATAGTTTCGTTGTTTACTTATGATCCCTGAAGACAAGTTTCACGTTAAACATGTTCTACGCTGAAGTCGAAGATCAAGCCCAAGAATCAGCGACAAGTCTACTAATGAACTGATGTGGATATCAGCAAAGCCAAGATTTGTCCACTCAACGTGAAGTTACAAGTAGAAGACTTCAGCAATCGCTGAACTTTATCACTCGCTGATAAAGATCTTTTCAGTGGACGCTGATCATGAAGTCTTCCTCTACAAGTTACTTTTGTTTTACCTCCCTTGCACGCCTCCGTACGATAATGTCAGAAAGGATATCCCTTTTGCCTAGGATCGTACTACCAACTCTGATTCTACACTGTACATCATGAGGCTACTAAGGTTGTCTACAAAGGTTAAACCATGCAACCAATCAGCTGATGCCACGTGTAAAGTAATACTGAAATGCATTAAATGCATGCAGTGTATAAGAAGAACCCTACTTCAGAAATGAAGTGCTCGTCCATCTTCTTCTTTCTCTCTTAGTGCTAGAATATTTCTCTTTAATATTCTTATCTTCTTTCTGTCTTAATTCTAGTGCAAGAAACTTAGTATTTCTCATAACTTGTTTAGATTAGGTTTAATCCTTAATCTTGTTCCGCAACATGTTGTAAATTGTTTGATAAATATCAATAAACAATTTAGAAAAGTAAAATATGTGTGCTTGTATTCAACCCCCCCCCCCCTTCTATAAATTTGTATAACCCCTCTGGGACCAACAAAGGGCTCATAACAAAAAGGAAATTGCATTTTAGACGTGTGTGCTCACTTGTATTCCTCAGTTTCCTCTTCCTTTTCAGGTTCAAGAGGACCAGTCCATCTAATCGCATATTCCAGATACTTTTTGTCTAGTCCTAGACAGCCAAAATCATACAGAGTAGGTGTATTGTAAAAACCCTTTTTCAAATAGTGTGGGTTATCATATCCGATTCCCCACTCTTTGTTAAAATAAGTGAACTCCTTGGGTTTATTCATGTGTATGGTCTGATCAGTTTGACCTCTTTTGTGGAGTTTGGTTTTGTAACATCTCGATTTTTTTGGTATAAAGTGTTAAGATGGGTTTTATTGATAAACTTATGATTTATTTGGTGATAGATAAATTTTAGAGTTTAACCCCGAGTAAGTTACATTATTTGTTTTATGGAGTTATAAGTTAAGGGGAAAACTTTAATTTGAATTTATAAGTTGAGGGATGTAAATTGTCATTCGATGATAGTTGAGGGACTAGTTTGGTTAAAGTGATTAAAGATTAAACACTTACACCGGCTCATTTGATTAAGAGGAATGAGGTGTCTTCACATTATCACTTTTGATGTCTAAAGTGTGTGTGTGTGTGTGTGTGTGTGTGTGTGTGTGTGTGTGTGTTGTGTACGTAAAGAGAAAGGGAGAGAGAGCCGAGAAAGAAAGTCAAAGAAGAAGAAGAAAACTGAAATCATTCAGCTGGAAATTTTAGGAACAATCTGAGGAATCAAAGGTAAACTTCTCACATAAATCTTTCATTTTATATGTGTTAAGCTTTCTAATGGTTTAGAAATGGGTTTTGATGTTTTTGAATGTTATGAGAAATCTGGGTTTATGTTTATGTTCTATTGGTAGTCTTAAGCATATCTGCAAATTTATAGATGCATGCATAGCTTAAAAATATCAATTTGGACTTAATTACGTTTTCAGTTGGTTGAGACAGTTATGAACACAGTTAGCTGCGATAAGGTTGATAGCTGCGATAGTTATGAATGTCGAAACTTTGGGTTGCGACAAGATTGATCATATCGCAATCGTTGGTTGCGACAAGTAGTGTATCGCAACAGTTGGTTGCGATAAGTTGTATGTCGCAAGAGTAGGTTGCGATAAAGGAAGATATAGCAACAATGGATTGCGATAAGTGTTGTATCGCAAGTAGTGGGTTGCGACAAGTGTTATCGCAGTTAGTGGGTTGCGATAAGTGTCGAGGATTTTGGTCATTTAGGATTTTAAGAGTCCTAATCAGTTAATTAATACAAGTACATTATGTATTTGGGTATTTCAGACTTTGTGAAGTTTGGAGACAAGAATTCTTACATCATGTTAGGACAATAAATGTCCTACATATTTGAAAGATATATAAATAATTATATAGTGCTTAATTAGTTTAATTATAGAGGTTAATTATTGTAAAAGCCTTAATTATTGTTAAATGAGCTTAGTTACTTGTGTTTAATGGGCTTAGGCCTTATTGTCTAAAGTCTAGGTATTTAAGGTTAATATTAACCTTGAATTAGGCTAGACGATTCATTAGAGAAATTAAAGCTTAATTGTTTTAGAGAGAGATAGTTGTTTTTCATTCAAACATTTGTAAACTATCTTGATTAATGAATATGAGAGGGATGACAAGTTGAAATCATTATCTGTTCTTGTTATTCCTCTTTGAATCGTTGTTACCTGTTAAATCTGGGTCTAACAATTGGTATCAGAGCCGAATCGGTGATTTTAAGACACGAAAGAAATCGAACGAAAACGAGAAAATGCAAGAAAATTCGCAGAAAATTTTCTGGAAAATCGCAGCGAGCCGTTTCGCCTATTCCCAGAGTTTGAAACGTCGGATCGTCTTGATTTTTGGTCAGTAGCTTCATGACAGTCTCTTTTACATTCTGACCGGTTGGATTAGTCGTTCGAGGTCCAGAAAGCATCCAGAATAATTTCGTAATAGTGCAGTAAGTTTGTGGTTAAATCGTTTTTCATTCGGGTTTGCAAAGTTCTTTCATCGATTAAATACTTTTCTGTTATATCTCGTTTGTTTAATTGATTTAATCTAGTCTTTATCTGCGATTACAAGAACTCAAAGGTATTAATTTTTCAAGTTAAAAATCAAATCTTGAGTTTTTGGTGTTCTTCAACTTTTTGTGGTGGTTTGTGAAAAATAGGATATATTTTGCTTAGAAATCGATTTGGGTGTGTTTGTTTTTGTGTTTTTGGTCAAAATCTAACCCTACAGGAGTGAAATCAAGCAACCCTATCGATTCCAGATCAGAATTGCAACCACAGCCGCAATTTCCGGGTAAGTCTCTTTTCTCTCAACTTTCCGGTTAACTCAAAGTTACCGGATAGAAATTTGAGTTACCGGATAAAATATTTTTTTCCAAAGAGTCCGGATACTTTATTTTCCCCGTAACCACATATTATCCGGACACCTCAATTTTTTTTTGGCCAAATCATTACTTTACGGTTGAATCATACTTTCCGGTTGAATCATTTTTTTTCTGGCCAAATCATTACTTTCCGGACAATTGTTTTTAGACTTGAATGTGATTGGTTGCTGTGTGTAAGCATTTAATTATCATAGCATATTAATATATCCATATTGCATACACGTAAGTTTGACATACATAGTTGGATTTTTTTTTGTTTGCTTTATTTTTTCTTGGTTTGATTTTGATTGGTAGTCAAATTTCTTCCGGAAAGAACCTTCATCCGGTAAGTTCACTTGATCCGGAAACCAAGTTTGTCCGGTAAGTGTGTTCATCTGGTAAGTTAATTTTTGCGAGAATCTTTTTAACCCGGTAGGTATCACCCGGACTCTCTCACGCCCGGTCACCTCAGACTTCACCCGGTAAGCTCTTGTTTGTGCGGAAAGTAATTCTTCCGGTAAGTTCTTTTTTTATCCGGTAAGCTTTTGATTGGTAAACCAACTTCAACCGGTAAGTGCCATTTTTGCGAGAACATCATCATCCGGTAAGTCTCAATTCTCTTTATCCGGTAAGTCACAACTTAATTGTCCGGTAAGTTGTGTTTGGTAAGTTTTTGGTTGGTTAGTTCTCGTCGGTACCCGAGTTACCGCACGTCTCGTGATTGAGAATTTTTAACGAAAGTTGCGATTTTTCTTAACGATCGATTTGCAATTTTTTTTGTGACGCTTGAGATTATTTGCGACGATTTGCAATTATTAGCGACTATTATTATTTTTGTGATTTATTTTCGTCGTTCTTGATCTAACTTGGTTTGGTTTTCTTGCAGATTTCACTCTCGAAGAGTAATTTCGTTCGTTCGAATTCGATAATAATCAAATCTTAATTTTTGGAAACGAATTTATTTTTAGATTTGTTTTTCAAATTTAATTTTTTGATTTTTCTTCCGCAATTTTTTGATTCTTCAAAATAACACCGATTAACGATCAAATTTTCAGGTAACAATGTCGTATTGCTTTAATGTGGAGTGCCAAGCAAATCAAAGACTACATCAAACGCATATCGAGAAGAAAGATGATTTGATCTACAAGTACATCAAAGAACTGAAGCAACATAAATCTCAACTCTGGAATTGTTCTGACAAGTTGGCTAAATCTGAAGAAAAGGCAACAACATTAGAGTCTAAAAACTCTGAGCTGAAAAGGAAGTTGTCTGATCTATCATCACGAGGTGATATCAAGGAGACTGAGAAAGAGAAAGCAAAGCTACATGAAAAGAATATCAAGCGATCAGATGACTTGTGCAATAAGTACATCAAAGAACTGAAGGAGCTCAAATCTCAAATCTGGAATAGTTCTGAGAACCTGGCGAAAGAAGAAGAGAGAGGTAAACTCCTGAACTGTGAAAACCTTGAGCTTAAAAGTAAACTAAATACTCTTGAAAAGGTTTTTGAAAAGGAAAAGGAAAGTTTTGAAAAAGAAAGACAAATGCTTAATCAAAAGCAATCTAGTATTTTGTAACACCCCAAAACAGGGATTAACAAAAACTTCCATAAAACGGAAGAGTGGTACTCATTACTAAAGTAAAAGTATACATAATTATCATTACATAACCATTAATACAAAGATTTAGTTATTTATAACTACTAATGGACCACTAGCTTATTTGATCACTACTATAGCAATCAAATATCAAAAGGATGTCGTAAAGTTCTATCATCAATCTTCCAATCTTTAACTCTCCAACAATAATGCCATGCTCACAACCCCGTTCTAGACCTTCTTGTGTCCGGAACCACTAATATCTGTATCACATAAAACGCATAACAAGTGTTAGGCTTTTAAAGCCTAAGTGAGGTTTACACATTGTACATTGAGTATAAGCATAGCATGTAGGAATAACAATTCGATATAGTCACAAATTGGATTCCATGGAGAAGGCCCATAATGCTACCCAGTTACATCATAATCGAAGATATACCTTGATCGGCACCCCACGGTAGCGTCACAAGGCATAACCCAACGGAAAACCCCACGGTATTTTAGGGTATGAATCAATTACACTTACCCCACGGTGTGTAAGAATATATCCTCCAATGCCTACTAGGTGCTCCTCCAATTATGTGAATACCAAATATGTTAATCCAAGTAATATTTAAAGCATATTAATCACTTAACAATGGTCCAACCATTTAACATAATCAATACTACTTCCATGTAGTTCATATACATCCATATGTATAAAATCATATTCTATATGCTATCAATAATAAACATCCATGTTTACAATTCAATAATAGGTCCATTTTGACCATTAAGCCATCTTTGCTTCATTAAGACATAAATTAAGCCATCATCATAATCACATACCAATGATGTATAATCAAACCCAAACCTTTAACACTAACATTTACCATGGCATTCTAAGAAGTAAAACACAATTAATCCACCATAACTTACTTGAACTCTTCTTGTTTCCCTCTTAACCATTAAGAGCTTATACATCAAGATTTCTCATTAACCATACCAAAATCAAGATAAAGAATGGTAGATGAGTGTAATACAATCAATTAATTACAAGTTACTCACCTTAATTCTTCAATTGGTATAACCCCAACTTGATGATTTAAACTCAAACACTCCAAGAAGAAAGATGAAGATATATTGCCCTAAATCAAATTTAATTGGTGAGCTTCATGTAAAATTGAACTAGGATTAAGAGAAGTGGATTTACCTTAGTTTAGATGGAGAAAATCGTATGAAGCAGAGCAAACAATCTCATTTTTGAGTTCTAAGATGAAAGGATAAGTGACAAGGACCAAGAGGTGTGTTTTAACCCCCTTTCAACACGTCAGGTGCTCGGAGCCAGCGCCCGTGCCAGTGCATCGGCGCCACCATCCGCGCCAACCTCTGTTTGTTTGCTTCTCATTTTCCACTAACTTGGCCGTAACTTCTTCGTTAGAACTCCGTTTTTGCTCCGGAAAGAACCGTTGGACTCGTATTCAAATTACCCATCCAACTAATCCATAAAATCTAATATTTAACTTTATCATCTATTTTTCATTAATTTCCTTAAGAAATAAACTTACGAATTTCTATCGGAAGTTCTCAAATAACAAGTAACAATCACGGTAATTACTTAGGAAATCAATTATAATTTAAGAAGTCAAAATATAAAGAAATATTAGGACTATTATTACTCACAAGGATTTTCCGGGTGTTACAATTCTCCCAACCTTAAAACGATTTCGTCCTCGAAATCTATATCCTTTACAACCCAAAGTCAACCGACTCACTGTCGACCAAAATTCAACAATTCCTAACGGGAATCTAAATTCCATCCACACGGTCTATAAAGACAATTCCTCGAACAATTGTTTATTAACAAAGCCCCTACACATACGTTGTACTTATGTACAAAAAAACGTTCTAACCATAGAGAAACTCCCAACCATACGACTTCAGTCATCTCCCAACCTTAAAATGTTCTATACATATTGATTTCAGTTTCAAACTCCAAATCAATTTAAGGCTCAATTAATACTGAGACCAACCGAATCTCTAATTTCAATTGTCCCTATCGTTAACGACCATTCTCATCCAAAGAGCTCTAATAGACTCCAAAATCCATCTCAATAATTAATCATCAATCGGACAGGTTCACTAACCATACACAAAGATTAGTTCACTAAAACCACTCATCACAAATGAGTATCTTAAGGTTACTACTACCATCACCATCATTTTTTTTAAAATCGGCTACAATTCCCCGATTACACTAAAGGTGTTTGGCCTTAAGCCCAAAAGTTGACACCTAATTATCACCAACCTTTGCACTCTAACCAAACCCACACATGAATTCCATTCACAAATAAAAATCTAGAAGGAACAAGGATTCATCTTTCATATTTCCTGAACCTTACTTCTTTCCTCATTATCCACTCCCCAACTTAGATTTGTAAGCCTCCTTAAAGTAACCGTTTATCATTAAACCTTTATCCGACTATTGCTTGGTCTTCAATACCGTCATCATTCACATCTCAATCTCTAGGTCTCAAAATAACATTAACGTATACCGCTTGAAAATCTATACTCACTTTAAATTGAGCATACTCACCACTTCCTCACATCAATATCGCACTACGCGACCACATTGCAACCAAGCACTAAAATATTATATAACAAAGGTGATATTTCCATTGAACCTGTAGTATAACTACATTCTTAGGTCCGACCTTTCTATCATTACTTCCTACATTAGCATGGAGTACTACCCTCCAATCATTATTTGTCTCTTTCTCCCAACTTTTCCACATACCGATAACACTTTCTCATCTTTATTAAACTTCATATGATTCAAAATCATAAACTTATTTAGCGACTCACACAACCACAATCACTTTGGATAAACTCACACTACCGCTCGACATTCTATTCCAATAATAGCCAAATCACTACACCATCTTACAACCACAAATTCCAACAACTTTATTGACAACTAGTACTATTCACCTGGAATCCCCGAAAAGACTTTCATCTAATGTTCCCTCTTTATAACTTCTTATTACTGGTTGACACATTTATCTTGACAATTAATGCCACTACTCGTTCGTACATTCTCCACTCATAACATCTCACAGCAGACCAGATTCCTCATGGTCATTCGTACACAATTCAAATTTACCTTCATGCTCTCCCGCACAATTAACCGAATCTATTTCATTACTTTATTCCTCCCCAACTTTAGTTTGAACTACAACTCACGAGTTTCTAATTAATTTAAACATACTCACTTCTTACTAATTCTTTGTGACTCCAAACCGTTATATATACAGTGCACGCTCCACCACAAATCGACATAGTCCATACCCTTACCATGTTCGTGCCTAATTCTTAATTCTATATAAACCATCTACATCATAAGTAGAATGTTCATCTACAACAATAGTCTTTTACTATCCTAACACCCCCCACAAGGTGATCCTTCAACTTTTAATCTTCCGATTCTAACTTTAACATTCATACATGATCTCCAAAGAAAAAAATCAATGTATTCACATTACGTAAACTTTAATTATAATACAATTCCTGTAATTCCAACCCCCAAGCCTATGTCAAGTTAATTAAACCGATGAATACCCTTAAGACTCAACCGAGTCCAAAACCAAGCCATTTGCTCAAAGGGTCTATTGATCATTTATCAATATCAACTCATGAAATTTAAAATACATCAAATCCCACATCATGCAACACACACTTCGAGACATGAAAATCTCACGACCCCTTCATTGCTACTTTCCCCATGAAGTCAATTCATAAATGTATCTATATGTACACGTATATACAACTCTATATACTCCACAATATATATATATATATATATATATATATATATATATATATATATATATATATATATATATATATATATTATTTTGCCAAAGTTCATTAGTCCCAAAGGTACTAAAATACAAGGTCATCAAACGGTCCTCACTCATAAGACCAATAGTTAAACCGACACTTTTTTTTTAAAAAAAATTGCGATTAAGCATATAACACACCAAAATTATTGCACAACCACAATAAACTTTTAAAAGCGTATTTTGACCACCTAACTTTCACTTATGTAATAATTTAACCAAAACCTCTTCCACTCGTGATTTATTCTTCAATCACTCAAAATCCCTACATGTGGTGTTTCACGAGATATGTATTGTCCGTATTCTATAGCATTCTATAACATCCCAGTTCACCGTACACGATATTGTCCGCTTTGCGGATACCCTCTGCATAACAGCATACCGGCACTGCTCACGGTTTTGTTCCTGCCCGCACAGGCATACGCGGGACGCACCCAGACCGCACCCTGTGACAGGCAAAAGGCCTCATACATCTTACACAACTGCCGACTTCAATGTCAATAGTCGACCTATCGATACTTCTTTAATCTCTTCATTAACAAGGACTGAACCTAATCCTTTCAACATAACATAATTCAATTTAGATCTCATCGTCTTCATTTCAAACTTATTCGTGCAATACTAATATCACAAAATCACCATAAATTCTTATTTAACGTCGAGGGTATTTCCTTACTGTCTCACCACACTACTCATAGCAATTTGCTAATTCCATCACCTTGATGACTACTAATCCTTCCTCCGGACACAACCGTCCCTTGCCAACTGTATTTCTAGTTACCAAACAAGGGTATAGACCTTCTTACAACCGACACTAAAGTCCACTTTCAACTCTCCCACTATTCACCTTCCTCTTGAACACAATTACCAAAACTACAAACATTCTCCCATGATTTATCCAACACCTCTCCATTCTCAGAGTTCTTTCTTAGCTTATAGTAATATTTTACGACTTAGTTCGTTCATAGCCTTCATACATAACAATGTATTAAATATATTATTTCGCACATTTCCTCATTTTAAAGAACAACACTTGGAGCAACTTGGGTACACATGACCCCAAAATTCTTATAACTTCAGTGTACTGCACAACGATCACGAGAATCGTTTGCATACTACTTTCCGAAAAACTTAATCTTTTTCAACCAAAACGATGTTGTTATGACCGTAATATATTTAATGAAAATCTTTTCATACGACAAAAGTTGAAAGAAATTACCGACACGAAGTAAGCTAGTCGGTTCTCACGCTCATTTATATTTAACTTTTCTTGTAAAGTATGAAGTATTTTGCAAAATGCTAAACTCAAAATTTCGCTGTGCGACGTAAATGGTATTGCCTTTTTCTTTAAATACCCACGTGCACATACTGACTCATCATCGACTAAATTTCTATTTATGCCTTTGTTTTGAAATCACAAAAACCCCTGTAACACACACTCGAGGTCACCATGCATAAAACTCTACTTGAAATTGAAGGCTATTCACTCAAACAAGGTCTATTGTTTAACTCACACAACTTATCATTGACGCTCTATTTCCAACCAGTGGTTACCCTCTCAGCCTTCTAACTCTTGTTATACATGCCTTCCAAGGCTCACTTACTCAACCATTTCATACTATTCCCGTCTTGATCAAACATCTTACATTCTATTTCCTCACATTTTAATCCACTTATTTAAGGTTGTCTCGGCGGACTTTCCTGAGTCCCGCCAGTTCCAGGTTGTCCTTCCAATCCTCAATCATTTACCGATCTGTCCTCCAAAGGATTGAAAGACCTTGGTGGCATTTTTTTACCATCATTATGCTATAAAACAAAAGATAACCCTGAGAAATGGTTATATGAATATAGACACACGAAACGTACTTTACCGATCATTAGTCACTGGAACAATTTAGAAACAAGTATGCTTATGTAACAATATATTCATAATAACAGTAGCTAATTGAGATTGTGAATATATCATACATGAGAATCCTCATTACCGTCGTTACCGTACTAATTTCACATATTTCTGTTGACCCTAAGGCCATCCCGTCTTAATACTTCTACCCAATCTCACGATTCATAACTTAATTCATCTCAGCTTAAGTCTAAGTACCTCCTCATCATACTTAGTTCACTTAAACTAAAGCTCTGATACCAACTTGTAACACCCCAAAACAGGGGTTAACAAAAACTTCCATAAAACGGAAGAGTGGTACTCATTACTAAAGTAAAAGTATACATAATTATCATTACATAACCATTAATACAAAGATTTAGTTATTTATAACTACTAATGGACCACTAGCTTATTTGATCACTACTATAGCAATCAAATATCAAAAGGATGTCGGAAAGTTCTATCATCAATCTTCCAATCTTTAACTCTCCAACAATAATGCCATGCTCACAACCCCGTTCTAGACCTTCTTGTGTCCGGAACCACTAATATATGTATCACATAAAACGCATAACAAGTGTTAGGCTTTTAAAGCCTAAGTGAGGTTTACACATTGTACATTGAGTATAAGCATAGCATGTAGGAATAACAAATCGATATAGTCACAAATTGGATTCCATGGAGAAGGCCCATAATGCTACCCAGTTACATCATAATCGAAGATATACCTTGATCGGCACCCCACGGTAGCGTCACAAGGCATAACCCAACGGAAAACCCCACGGTATCCGAGGGTATGAATCAATTACACTTACCCCACGGTGTGTAAGAATATATCCTCCAATGCCTACTAGGTGCTCCTCCAATTATGTGAATACCAAATATGTTAATCCAAGTAATATTTAAAGCATATTAATCACTTAACAATGGTCCAACCATTTAACATAATCAATACTACTTCCATGTAGTTCATATACATCCATATGTATAAAATCATATTCTATATGCTATCAATAATAAACATCCATGTTTACAATTCAATAATAGGTCCATTTTGACCATTAAGCCATCTTTGCTTCATTAAGACATAAATTAAGCCATCATCATAATCACATACCAATGATGTATAATCAAACCCAAACCTTTAACACTAACATTTACCATGGCATTCTAAGAAGTAAAACACAATTAATCCACCATAACTTACTTGAACTCTTCTTGTTTCCCTCTTAACCATTAAGAGCTTATACATCAAGATTTCTCATTAACCATACCAAAATCAAGATAAAGAATGGTAGATGAGTGTAATACAATCAATTAATTACAAGTTACTCACCTTAATTCTTCAATTGGTATAACCCCAACTTGATGATTTAAACTCAAACACTCCAAGAAGAAAGATGAAGATATATTGCCCTAAATCAAATTTAATTGGTGAGATTCATCTAATTGTTGTTTGAATTGAACTAGGATTAAGAGAAGTGGATTTACCTTAGTTTAGATGGAGAAAATCGTATGAAGCAGAGCAAACAATCTCATTTTTGAGTTCTAAGATGAAAGGATAAGTGACAAGGACCAAGAGGTGGGTTTTAACCCCCTTTCAACACGTCAGGTGCTCGGAGCCAGCGCCCGTGCCAGTGCATCGGCGCCACCATCCGCGCCAACCTCTGTTTGTTTGCTTCTCATTTTCCACTAATTTGACCGTAACTTCTTCGTTAGAACTCCGTTTTTGCTCCGGAAAGAACCGTTGGACTCGTATTCAAATTACCCATCCAACTAATCCATAAAATCTAATATTTAACATTATCATCTATTTTTCATTAATTTCCTTAAGAAATAAACTTACGAATTTCTATCGGAAGTTCTCAAATAACAAGTAACAATCACGGAAATTACTTAGGAAATCAATTATAATTTAAGAAGTCAAAATATAAAGCAATATTAGGACTATTATTACTCACAAGGATTTTCCGGGTGTTACATATTTCAACCAAATCTCTTGAAGAAAAGAAGAGACTTGAACTTATGTGTTTAAAACTTTCAAAACAGATCTCCGACTTTGAAAAAGTTTTGATTTCAGAAAGAGAGAATTTTGAATTAGAACGCCAATCTTTCTCTAAAAAGAATGGAGAACTTTCATTGAAAATATCCGATTTGGAAAACGAATTAGACGTTCTAATCAAAGAGTCTGAGAAAGGGAAGGTTGAATGTTTTAGGGCTAAATGTTTGACAGATGATTTTGCAAAAGAGAGAAAGATTTTTCAGTCCGAGATTACTAAACTTACAAAGAGATTATCTGGATTAGCAACCGAGATTTTGAAAGAACAAATGGTTAAATCTAATTTACAAAAGATATTTGATTTAATTCTCGAAGAACGAAATGCCTTAGAAAGCAAGATCAAAGGTGGTCAACCTTCTTATGCTTCAAGTTCATTTTCTACAATTCGATCTTCAAAGAATTTTGTCAAATCAAATGATTGTTCAAAAGATCAGATTCGACCTTCCAATCTTTTCTATAATTCTCGTGTTGACAAATCAGATAATCAATTTTTCAAGAGAGTAAAAATGGAGTGGAGAGTTAAAGGAACCACTCCTGCTCCAAAGCCATTTGTCCCTGTTAAGAGTGAAAAGAACAACACAACTTTCCACGCTAAACCTTTTGTGAAAACTGATCGAGTTTACTCTGTTGATAAACTGATCAGCTTATCTACACAGAAACTGTGTTGCTCTTATTGTGGAACAAGTGAGTTTGTGAATAAAGATCATGCCAACTATTGGTATGGTACTTATAGTATCCCCGGTCCTCACTATAATAGGGCATCTAACCGTCAGGGATCCATCAATGGATGGATACCAAAATCTGTCTAATCTGTTTTGCAGGTATGTCATGTGCGCTCAGTTATGAACATTTTTTCACATGACATCATTCAAAGGTTATGCCAATTTTGAGGGGGAGTACTATCGTATGAAAGGTAAGTGAACTTCTAACTGAATTCAAAGACATTGGCAATTCATTCTGAATAACTTACTTGCGTTTGTTATTATCTAAGTTTAACTTCCATGATTGCCATGTTCAAAACTCTCTTCATTTAGTTATTTCCATGTCTCAAATGTTTGTTGATTTTTCGATGGAAATACACTCGTTTTTTAATTCCACTTTGTGTTCATAGTTCATCAGTTCACATCAATGATTCAATTCTTATCTGATATGTTAATTGTGACTTGTTCTTCACAATTAAACTTTCTAATCATTGTTTCATTTTTGCAAATACTGTGCTTACTGAGTCATTCTGTTTTGCGCTTGATCTTGTTCATTGAAATTCTGTTATTTCAAACTATGACTTCTGATCAACTCAGATCAGGACTCGTTCTTAAATGCGATGACTTCTAAACACTTCAGTTTAGAACTCGTACTTCAACTGTTTTACTAAAATGTTATACTCGATGCATGAAAGGAGTGTTGGGTCTTACATTGTTTCTATGGTCAAGCCAGAACCGGAAGGACCTACCCAAGAAACACATCCTTTATAGACAACAGTGAGGGGTCTAGATTGTTAGATAAGTTTGGAGAGAAAAGAATATGGTGAGGTTGTGACAGGACTTAAAAGAATTAATTGGTCCTTACCAAACCGAGTCAGTTATCCGGGTAACCACACAATCTATTCATTCTCGTTCTTTGGAGATGAATATTGAAACAGACATGGACCCAGTGTCGATAACTTGTGTCACCCCACCCAGCCACTCAAGTATCTCCCAACAGATGCCTGTTTCATATATTCACGGAGATTAACACATAATCTATCTATTCCTCACTCGGAGGTCTTAGATATTGAAACAGGAAGACATCAGCTCCGGTCTTCGAACTTCATATTCTTATCACTGTGTCAATTGATTTTAACTTGCGTCCCAGGTTAAGTCAATCTTTGAGCCTAATAGATAGAATTTATTCTTTCACACATGCACGAGTCTTTGTGATTCCCATCGCATATCTTTGTGATATTGCCGGAACAGTTTGAGAGGTAATTTTTTATATTTTACTTCAGTGATAACTGGAAGTCCTATCAGAGATTCACCATTGCCAACTCTGAACATAGGCCACATAATTTTTTAAATTGTTGTGATAACAGTTACTAACGTGTTTCTGTGTTAGTTGATTACCCCGTTCTGGTTACTTAATGGGTTGATCTGGATTTTTTGCTACTCGCTACTATTGTCTTTGATCATACATGATGCTTCAGATTCTCCTACTCATCATGAGGGGGAGAAAGGGTATAGATTCAAAGACACTGGATTATCAAGTTGAGGGGGAGTTAGCAAAAGCCGAGGGGGAGTAAAGAAGTCCCCATGCAAAAGCCGAGGGGGAGTAACTGTTATTTGATCAGTTCCGAGATTTTATCAAAGCGAAAAGACTTCAAAGTGCCTACAAGTGGTAAATTTTCTCATCCTTCATCAAGTGGTGTTCGCTACAAATCTCTATTTCCTCCATCGAGCATATTGGTTCTACAAGCTGAAGCTGAAAGCAAAGTCAACTCGCGGTTCAAAGACAAATTCATTGTTAACCGAATCCGTTTACAAAGTTGAATATATGATGACCAAGAGCTTTATTCAAGGGGGAGCGCTGAAAAGACATGAAGTCAAGCAACTTCAAAGATTCAAGAAGAAGAGAAGATCAAGACCTGAAGGTTTCAAGTCCAATTTTTATTTATATATCTTTAGGGGGAGATTGTTAGGACAATAAATGTCCTACATATTTGAAAGATATATAAATAATTATATAGTGCTTAATTAGTTTAATTATAGAGGTTAATTATTGTAAAAGCCTTAATTATTGTTAAATGGGCTTAGTTAATTGTGTTTAATGGGCTTAGGCCTTATTGTCTAAAGCCTAGGTATTTAAGGTTAATATTAACCTTGAATTAGGCTAGACGATTCATTAGAGAAATTAGAGCTTAATTGTTTTAGAGAGAGATAGTTGTTTTTCATTCAAACATTTGTAAACTATCTTGATTAATGAATATGAGAGGGATGACAAGTTGAAATCATTATCTGTTCTTGTTATTCCTCATTGAATCGTTGTTACCTGTTAAATCTGGGTCTAACACATCAGTTAAGAAGTATTATAAGAGTGACGCTATTGCTGTCAGGTGAGTTCATTCTTACCTTACCCTTTTTATAACGTTTTAAATTATGGTAAGGTACATTTTTATAATGAATTGTTTTGGATGAATTGTGACGAATGATTTTATGAGGTAAAATCGGTGATCTTGATTAATGTTATTTGAATAGGATTTTGTTAAGCAATAACCTGCACGAGTATAAATAAGTGTAATGGATCCATAGGCACTAGTTTTTATACGAACACATGGAATAGGCGTGGATTAATCGTAATTCCAGTGTGTATGATAAACGTGGAATAGGCGTGGACTAATCGTAATTCTCGTTTAGGTGAAATAAGGAATAGGAGTGGATTAATCGTAATTCCTATTTCACATTGATGAGAAATCGTGGGATAGGCGTGGACTAATCGTAATTCCCGATTTCTAAGGAAGAATAGGGATTGACATGTGTAATTGTAATCTCTACTTCCTTTCTAAGAAATTGACATGTGTAATTGTGATTTCTTGGATATGAGTATTAATCTAGAATCCGTGGAGATTCGTAGTGGGCTCTGGAATGTGATACTAAGACTGACTTGGTGTCGGTCATATTCATGGAATCGGATCTAATCCCGTCATCGTAAGATGTTTTTACAAATTGGTAAGAAAGATGGTAAATCAGGTTTGTTATGCTTTGTTTACATTGATTTAAAAGTATCAGTTTGAAACTGAATGTTCTCACTAGGCGTTAGCCTAATCGTTTCAAATTATATTTTCTTACCAGGTACTAGCTCCGGGAAATAATGGGGTATGGGACGAGAGTTTTTGGATTAGCGGAGAAGTTAATGAACATTGAGGTTTTTGATGGATTACTTAGATAACCTAGTTAATCTGATTATAGTGACATGATTAGATTAATAGGTTATTTGGAGAATTCGATATTTGTAAATATGACCTTCATAGTTAATTCTCTGCTTATGTATAAAGTTTAGAAAGTTATGTTAAATCTTGTTATAATTTGAGGTTTAAATTAGCCCTGATTTTTAGGGTGTTACAATATGGTATCAGAGCACTA
Organism: Saussurea involucrata; assembly: GCA_033807775.1. NCBI lineage: Eukaryota > Viridiplantae > Streptophyta > Magnoliopsida > Asterales > Asteraceae > Saussurea > Saussurea involucrata. The sequence continues at coordinate 62,648,113 of CM066326.1, forward strand.
GTTTAAGTGAACTAGGTATGCTAGTGAGATACCTAGACTTAAGCTGAGATGATTTAAGTTATGATATGTGAGAAATGGGTAGAAGTACTAAGACGGGATAGTCTTAGAGTCGACGGAAATACGTGAAATTAGTACTGTAACGATGGTAATGAGGATTCTCATGTATAGTATGTTCGCAATTTCAATTAGCTACTGTTAGTATGGATATATTGTTACATAAGCATACTTGTTTCTAAATTATTATAGTGACTGATGATCGGTAAAGTACGTTTCGTATGTCTAGATATGTGTAACCATTCCTTATGGTTATTTCTTTGTGTTATATCAGAACGATGGTGAATACGCCACCGAGATCCCCTATTTCTTCGATGGATAGGTCCGTGATTGATTGGATAGTAGAAAAGCGACATGGAACAGGTGAAACTCATGAAAATCCGCCGAGATTACCGTTTACGGGAGGAGCTGATAGTCGGGTACATAGAACGAGTATCGGTACCGCCACCCAAGAAACACCGGAATCGACGGTGGAGTCTCGTATGATGGAGAACATGACTCGAATGATGAATGCAGCCATGGCACAACAAACAGAAATGTTTATGAAAGCGCTGAACGATCGAAGTTCGGAGTTACGATGAACGGAGACTAACACTGGAGTATTAAATCAAATTCGTAATCCCGTGGCAGATGCAGAAAGAAGAGTGGAAAGAGTCTGTTCATATAAAACGTTTTTAAGCTGTAAACCGTCAGAGTTTACCGGGGCAGACAATCCAGTGGCTTGCATGAATTGGCTCAGAGAAATGGAACAAGCTTTCCGAGCTTGTGATTGTGATGAAAAGTCGAAGGTCAGATTTGGGTCTCAAATGCTAAGAGGTAACGCGTTCACTTGGTGGAACGTAGTGACGTCTACTGTGACGGCTCCAGTCTTAGCGGTTATGACATGGGAGTCATTCAAGAAAAATATTCTGGAAGAATACTGCAATGAAAATGAAATGGATAGGATTGAGGAAGAATTTCGAAATCTGAAGAAGGATACTTCTACTGTTAGGAAGTATACTTAATCCTTCATGCAGAAACTGAACTTAGTATGGCATGTGGCTCCAACTGAAAAGGATAAGATTAAAGCTTATTTGAAAGGCATACCAGCGGATATGATGTCCGGGTAAGAAATGTCAAGGCTACAACGTTGAGAGAGACAATTGAGGAAGCTAAGGTTATGGAACAGGTCTATGCTAAAGACAAAGAAGAAAAGACGCAAGTGGGAGAGAAAAGGAAATGGGAAGGCCGATCAGAGTCTTCTCATAAATCAAAATCCTTTGGCAAAAGTGTTCGTAATGAATATCGTCGGGAGCCGAATTGGTGCCCGAAGTGTCGGAGTAAGCACTTTGGTCCGTGTCGGGTTACCACACCAGAATGTTATAAGTGTGGTAAAAGTGGGCATACTATGAATAACTGTCCTGTTCAAGGATCTACATGCTACGAGTGCAAACAACTCGGTCATTTCCGTCGGGATTGCCTAAAGTTGAAAAAGGGTGGAGACCAAAGCAAGAAATCAATTGTTCCCAAGCCAACGAGTCGGGCATTCCATATGACAGCTGATGAGGCCAAAGAATCGAAAGACGTCGTTTCGGGTACATTCCTAGTTAATTCCCTTCTCGCGCGTATTTTATTTGACTGTGGTGCAAATTTGTCGTTTGTGTCCAAGTCGTTCTATCACAAGTTAGTTATGCCTGTCACTACCTTGGAAGATGCCTTAGTAGTCGAGATAGCTAACGGAGGTCAAGTCTTGGTTCGTGAAAGACTCGAGAGTTGTTTTATTTCAGTAGGGAAAACGAAATTTCCGATCGACTTGTTGTTGATGGAAATTGGGGGATTCGATGTGATTGTGGGTATGGACTGGCTGACAGTCAACCAGGCAGAAATACATTGTGCAAAGAAATTAATTCGGATTCCGATGGCCGATAAGGATGATGTACTCATCTTTGGGGAAAAGCAAAAATGGGAAGTTCCGTTAATTTCTGTTGCTAAAGCGCGTAAGTGTCTGGTTAAAGGATGTTCATCCTATCTAGCGTATGTTCTAGATGTTAAATCAGAAAAGAAACAAGTGGAAGACATTAAGGTGGTACGAGAATTCTCGGACGTATTCCCCGACGATCTTCCAGGTCTACCGGCTGAACGTCAAGTAGAATTTCATATTGATCTTATTCCTGGATCGGCACCAATAGCGAGTGCACCGTATCGCTTAGCGCCGGCTGAAATGAAAGAAATGATGTCTCAGCTACAAGAACTGTTAGACAAGGGTTTTATTAGACCAAGTTCTTCACCTTGGGGAGCTCCGGTATTGTTTGTTAAGAAAAAGGATGGCACTATGAGAATGTGCATCGACTATCGTGAGCTGAATAAGGTGACAATTAAGAACAAGTATCCGCTTCCCAAGATTGATGACCTGTTCGATCAACTCCAAGGTGCGGGATGCTTTTCCAAGATTTATTTGAGGTCGAGGTACCATCAAGTTCGAGAAAGAGATAGAGATATCCCGAAGACAGCGTTCAGAACGAGGTACGGGCATTATGAATTCCTTGTAATGCCATTTGGGTTGACTAATGCTCCAGCCATGTTCATGGATCTGATGAACAGAGTATGTCGACCATTCTTAGATAAGTCTGTCATTGTATTCATTGATGACATACTTATTTATTCAAAGAATGAAGACGATCATGAACGCCATCTTCGTGAAGTCTTAGAAGTGTTGAGAAAAGAGAAATTGTACGCAAAGTTCTCGAAATGTGAATTCTGGTTAAAAGAGGTACAATTTCTAGGGCATGTAATTACTTCGGAAGGAGTCAAAGTAGATCCAGCAAAGATCGAAGCAATGACGAACTGGGAGACACCGAAGAGTGCATCTGAAATAAGAAGTTTCTTTGGTCTAGCAGGTTACTATCGGAGGTTTATCAAAGACTTCTCAAAGATTGCTTCTGCTTTGACCGTGTTGACTCGGAAGAATGTAAAGTTCGTTTGGACTGAAAATCAAGAGTCCGCTTTCAGAACTTTACGTCAGAAATCATGTGGATCTCCTATTCTGGTACTACCGGAAGGAACGGAAGATTTGATTGTATACAGTGACGCATCAAAGATGGGTTTAGGGTATGTGTTGATGCAACGAGGCAAGGTGATTTCTTATGCATCAAGACAACTCCAAGAACATGAGAAGAATTACCCTACCCATGATTTGGAATTAGCAGTGGTCGTGTTTGCATTAAAGTTGTGGCATCATTATTTGTATGGAACAAAGTGCACTCTCTTCACTGATCATAAGAGCTTACAGCATGTCATTGATCAAAAAGAATTAAACATGAGGCAAAGACGTTGGTTAGAACTACTTAAAGACTATGATTGTGAATTGCATTACCATCCCGGTAAGGCAAATGTTGTAGCCGATGCTTTAAGTAGAAAAGAATACAGTGGGTGCTTGAAGACGACTAACGCTAGAATTGACGTGACGTCAAGTTTGATTGAAAGAATAAAGGAGGCACAAGAGGAAGCTTTACTGGAAGAAAGTCTGAAAGATGAAGTTATGAGCACACAACATCTTCAACTGACTGAAGATAGCCGTGGAATTAAACTGTTCCAAGGTCGTGTTTGGGTGCCAAAGATTGGAGGAAATCGAGAGTTGATTCTCGATGACGCTCATAAATCTAAATATTCTATACATCCTGGGAGTACTAAGATGTATAGGGATTTGAAGTTACACTATTGGTGGCCAACTATGAAAGTAGATGTGGGCCGAATTGTAGAAAAGTGTAGGACATGCTCGTTAGTCAAAGCTGAACATCAAAAGCCTTACGGAAGTTTTCAGTATTTGGAAATTCAGAAATGGAAGTGGGAGAAAATTACCATGGACTTTGTGACAAAGTTACCGAGAATGCAAAAGGGTAACAACACTGTATGGGTAATCGTAGATAGATTGACAAAGAGTGCTCACTTTCTGGCTATGAAAGAAGCGTCACCAATAGATAAATTGGCGAAGCTGTATATTGATGAAGTGGTGTCAAGGCATGGTATACTGGTGTCTATAGTGTCGGATCGTGATAGTCGGTTTACCTCGAGGTTTTGGCAGTCACTACAAGAAGAATTGGGTACGAGAGTCAATTTGAGCACTGCGTATCATCCACAAACGGATGGGCAAAGCGAAAGAACTATTCAAATTTTGGAAGATATGCTCAGGTCGTGTGTATTAGATTTTGGAGGTAACTGGGATACGCATCTACCGTTAGTAGAATTTGCGTATAACAATAGTTATCATTCCAGTATCGGAATAGCACCTTTCGAAGCTTTATATGGACGGAAATGCAGAACTCCGGTGTGTTGGTTAGAAGCTGGAGAAAAGCAGTTTGCTGGTCCGGAACTTGTGCAACAAACGGCTGATAAGGTGAAAGAAATTCGGAAGCATATGAAAGCGGCTCAAGATAGACAAAAGAGTTATGTTGATCCGAAAAGAAGACCAAAATAATTCCAAGTTGGGGAGCACGTAATGCTTAAGGTATCCCCGTGGAAAGGTGTGATAAGGTTTGGTAAACGTGGAAAGTTGAGTCCTCGTTTTCCAGGACCTTTCACCATAACAAAGAGAGTTGGATTGCAAGCATATCAGTTGGATCTTCCACCATAATTGGAAGGAATCCACAATACCTTCCATGTTTGCTATCTTCAGAAATGTTTAGCCGAAGATAGATTGATGTGATTCCATTTACTGACGTAAGAGTGGATGAAAAGAGTCGTTGTGTGGAAGAACCGGAGGCCATTTTATTAAGATCGGTTAGGAAGTTACGTAATAATAAGGAAGTAGTTATGTTAAAGGTACAATGGAAACATCATCGAGGTGCTAATGTGACTTTAGAATCGGAAGAGGATATGAAGATTAGATATCCACACTTGTTTACCTAGCTTTGATTTCGAGGACGAAATCATTTTCAAGTTGGGGAGTATTGTAACATCTCGATTTTTGGTATAAAGTGTTAAGATGGGTTTTATTGATAAACTTATGATTTATTTGGTGATAGATTAATTTTAGAGTTTAACCCTGAGTAAGTTACGTTATTTGTTTTATGGAGTTATAAGTTAATGGGTAAACTTTAATTTGAATTTATAAGTTGAGGGATGTAAATTGTCACTCGATGATAGTTGAGGGACTAGTTTGGTTAAAGTGATTAAAGATTAAACACTTACACCGCCTCATTTGATTAAGAGGGGTGAGGTGTCTTCACATTATCACTTTTGATGTCTAAAGAGTGTGCGTGTGTGTGTTGTGTACGTAAAGAGAAAAGGAGAGAGAGCCGAGAAAGAAAGTCAAAGAAGAAGAAGAAAACTGAAATCATTCAGCTGGAAATTTAAGGAACAATCTGAGGAATCAAAGGTAAACTTCTCACATAAATCTTTCATTTTATATGTGTTAAGCTTTCTAGTGGTTTAGAAATGGGTTTTGATGTTTTTGAATGTTATGAGAAATCTGGGTTTATGTTTATGTTCTATTGGTAGTCTTAAGCATATATGCAAATTTATAGATGCATGCATAGCTTAAAAATATCAATTTGGACTTAATTACGTTTTCAGTTGGTTGAGACAGTTATGAACACAGTTAGCTGCGATAAGGTTGATAGCTGCGATAGTTATGAATGTCGCAACTTTGGGTTGCGACAAGATTGATCATATCGCAATCGTTGGTTGCGACAAGTAGTGTATCGCAACAGTTGGTTGCGATAAGTTGTATGTCGCAAGAGTAGGTTGCGATAAGAGGAAGATATCAGAACAATGGATTGCGATAAGTGTTGTATCGCAAGTACTGGGTTACGACAAGTGTTATCGCAATTAGTGGGTTGCGATAAGTGTCGAGGATTTTGGTCATTTAGGATTTTAAGACTCCTAATCAGTTAATTAATACAAGTACATTATGTATTTGGGTATTTCAGACTTTGTGAAGTTTGGAGACAAGAATTCTTACATCAGTTAAGAAGTATTATAAGAGTGTTTCTCAGTTATTCGCTTTTGAACATCTAGCTTTTCAAATAGTGATCTAATCTCAAGTAGTTGTTCATTAGCGGTGGCCTTATTGGAATCTATCCATTCAGCAAGAGGTTGCATTCGGTTAAAGAGATCTAAATAGATAGGTTCACATACCTGACACAGCTTTGTCTTTTCTTCTTCAGTCGGGGAGTGATAGCCCATGAAAGCATCGGCTCCTTCAGATTCGCTTTCACTGTCAGACCGACCCAGCCAGTATTCATCTTCCACAAATAAAGCTTCTCCAGCTTCCTTTTGTTCTGACAGTGCGAGCTTTGACTTGTAGTAATGTGCATTCTTCACAACAGGCTTCCTACAATCTTCCGCAAAGTGACCAAGCTTCCTGCAGTTATAACAAGTCACGGGTTCATCTTTCTTCTTGCGGTCAACTTTCTCTGTTTTCTCCTTCTTATCAGACTGTCGGGCTCATCGACTTTCTTCTTTCCTTCATATTTGTCCCGATAGTCATGGCGCTTGTTGGAGGAGGTGGAGTAGCGTTGATTGTTGGACGTCGGTTTCTTGTAGAACTTTTGTTGTTGAAAGGATCTGTAGATCAAAGCCATAGCATTCTTCAAAGCTGTCAGAATCATCGTTTTCTTCTTCCGCAGGTTCGGGCTCAGAATCACTTGGCTCTTGAGCTTGTTTGGAACGACGACCAGAAGATTTGCCTCGTTTTGAAGACATGAGTGCTAATGGATCAGCAGTTGGCTTGGATACAGACTTCTTCTCGCTTAGAATTTCATTCACTTCATCTTCGTCTTGAAGAAGCGTCTCATAGAGTTCGTGGATGCCAACGTTCTCTATCAAATGGTTGTGCTTGACATGAGATGCAAATACCTTCCATTCAGGCAACAGGTTGTTGAGAAACTTGAGCGCGTTTTCCATGTTGGAGCGAGTGATTTGGTTCTTGTTAAGTTCGTTGAGAAGGAGACAAAAACGTTCATAGGTCTGGGTGAGGAATTCGCCGGTGCGTTGTTTGAACCCATCGAACTTGGTTATGGCGCTGTTGATTTTCAGTTGATTCCCGACATCGCTCCCGCGCATCATTTTCGCCACTTGATCCCATATACCCTTTGCTGTCTTTTTGTAGATGTCGATGGCAGTGTAGATCGTGTTGGTAGAGCTTGAACAAGGTACCTCTTGGCATGCTTTTCTCCCTCTATCATGCCTCTTTCGTAGTCAGTCATCTCGGAGAGTGTCTTTTTCTCGGTACGAGCTTGAGCATTTGCAGTGGCTGGTACTGTCTTCATGGGATCAGGAATTGGCCCGTCTTCTAGAGCTCGCCAGATATACTCGAAGTTTTCCTTTGACTCAATGAAGATAATAAATCTGTCCCGCCACTGGCTGTACTCACCTTGGTAGAGGCAAGGTGGTTTGGAATCGGTGCCGATGGCAAGACCGTCGCGTGAAGACATCTTAAGTTGCACTAGAGTGATCGTCAAACGATTTGTTCGATTCAAAGTGAGAACCTAACACAAGGCACTAAGAGTGGTATCCTAACGCAGGTTCTACGAATGAGTTATACTAGAAATAGGTAAGAAATGATCAAACAGAGCTTACCGGATAGGAATCCGGAAGAAAGCTATCTGATCTGGAGGTGTCCGGATCAGATTATGAAACACAGGTAACTTTGCATAAGGTTACCGGATGATCTTGAGTTACCGGGTAATCAGAGGTTACCGGGTGATACAAGATACCGGATAGATTAAAATTGAGCAAAGAAATGAGACTTACCTGGTGGAAGTGCTTACCGGATGAAAGAGCTTATCGGGTGTAGGTAGTTACCGGATGTGGCAACTGAAATCAAAGGTTACCGATAACAAAGAAACACAAATAATAACCTTACCGGATGAGATGACTTACCGGATTGAAACGTGTATACCGGATGGAAAAGTACTTACCGGATGAGTTTACCGAATGCGAGGGCTTACCGGTATCTAGGGCTTACCGGGAGTTATGTCCGGTAAGTACTGAGATAGTCCATAAGTTATGAGATTATTCGGTAACTATTGGTTTAGGGAATACTCGGTAACAAGAGGGAATAAGGACTTACCCGGTAACAGCTGTATGAACCCAACGGCTGTGGTATCCGGTAACTGCGGCTGGGGTTTCTAATTCGATTGGAAATCGATTAGGGTTACTCAAAATCGTTCCTGAAAGATTAGGAACTCGACCAAACACAAAAATAACAATACCCAAATCGATTTTGAAGCAAAAACAACAAGTTTTGATGGTAAAAATTCAATTTTTAGCAAGAACAAAGATAAAACTTGAAAATTTTGATTTTGCTAATAACACAATCAAACAGTCGAATTAAGGTGTGTAAACTTGCAGATTTGCATATAATGATGATACTAACCAAGTATGATATACGAAATCAATCAATTTTGTCAGAATCAAAATATGAGATTTCCAAGAAAACAAGAACACAGTCGACTTTTGAATAGAAATTCTTACCAGAAATCAAGAATCACTTTGAATCGTTTCGTCCGTCTGCTCTGATACCAATAGAGAGTTCCATATTCGTGCAACAATCGTAATAGAAATCAATATATGAAGAACATGTCGATATGATTTCAACTGGTCATCCAATTCACTTTCAAATTGCAGAGAGTTTACAATAAAGATTAGGAAAGTAAAATGACAACTAGCTTATTTTTCTAAGCTAAACAACATTATATATGTTGGGCCCATGGTAACAAGCCCACGACTCGTTCACAATAAAGGCTCAAATTAAAGAATAACAAAACAGCCCTTGAACTTTTATTCAACCAAATATTGCCCTAACAATACACTCGTAGGGTCAAGCAGGGAATGGAAAACAAGTTGCAACCCATTAAAAAACGAAAGCTTTTAGTGGAAATTGAAGATGGTGAGTTTATTGCATCTGAGGAGGATGTTGATCAAAAGGAAAAAGCAAAGGAATCAGAGAACTCTCAAAGAGTTCATGTTTTGGACAAGGGAAAACAAAAAGTCGGTACTTCGTCAAACCCAAATTTAAATCGCTTTGATTTATTTTCCTGTCACGAGGCATTGATTAAATTTCCTACATTAGCTCGTAAAATTTACCATGCACCACGTGGATTTCATGTCAGGGGCGGAGCTACCTTGTAACAAGGGTTAGCAACCTCTAACCCTCAACTTTTCAAAAAAAATTGATATACTAATTTTTTAATACTTGACAATTCATGGGCTGAATTTACTTCTATTTAAATCCCTCTTTGGGCCCATTAACTTAATACTAATAATTCATGGGGTAAATTTTTTTAAATGGGTACACCACTACACCATAGACCATACACGATTACACGTGACTTTGTTTAAAGTCAACTAAAAAAAAGAAAGTCTTCCAAATTCCCAACTTTAAGTAGAGTTCCTCTCGATATAGCACTTTTAATTATGAACTGAATAATAGATTGTGCTGGATAAACGATTGCTTGATTTCTTATATTAAAAAAAGATACTTTTATTGAGATAGATAATGAAGACATTACAAATAAGTTTTAGAAAATGAAAACTCGTCGAGGTCACTATTGAAATTATATAGGTTGGTGTTTCAACAATATACGATCATCACTTTTGCTTGCTATTTTCAAAAAAAAAATCTTTCTTTAGTTTGTTTTATTTATTTTTGCTGCTCCTCCTAGACCAAAATCCTGGCTCCGCCCCTGTTTCATGTTAATGCATTACTTGCACACCCGCACATTGGTTATGTGATCACCAAATTAGGTTGGGAGATTTTATGTGAACCACCAAGTCAATATAATATTGACTCGGTGAGGGATTTTTACAGCGAATCATCCGTTACGGATGGCGTGGAAATCCAAGTTAGGCAAACCAAGGTTGATTTCTCGGCCACGGCCATAAATAACCTTTTGGGTATTGTCCCACCTAAACGTTCAGAATTGCAACGTTTGATCACCAACTTAACTGATGAGGATCTTGATGATATATTGGACACATATGCACATAAAGGATCTGAGTGGGAATTCACCGGAAACTCACGTATTATTCGCACGCGTTGTTTAAAGCCTGAGGCAAATGTCTGGTTTTTCTTTTTGAGACACGTGTTGTATCCAACAACTCACGACACTTGTCTTTGCATGGTTAGGAATTTGATTTTGTATTGCATCCTAAAAGGCCATAGATTTGATGTTGGACATCTCATCTCCAATAATATACGTGGAGGTGTTGACCGATGCAACGCTAGGATGTCACATCCGTCCATAATCCACGTACTTATGAAAAATGCGAATGTTACTGTTCTATCGACGGATACATTTTCTAAAGAAAAGTTAGTTATGGAAAAACAAAATGTGGATAGATTGATGCGTAACAACATGTACGTTCATTCGGATTCGGACAAATCTGATAGTGATGGAATTGCTTCTTTGGAAGCAAGTGTTGGTCCCGAAGGGTTATACAAGTTTGTAGAAGGGGGTTGAATACAAACACACGATTTTTACTTTTCTAAATTTTTTATTGATAAATCTCAAAACAATTTACAACTTGTTGCGGAACAAGATTAAGGATTAACCTAATCTAAACAAGTTAAGAACACTAAGTTTCTTGCACTAGAATAAAGACAGAAAGGAGATAAGGAAATTACGCGTAATAACCTAACACACAGTAGTAAGGAAGAAGAAGATGGCCCGAGCACTTCATTTCTGAAGTAGGGTTCTTCTTATATACTGCATGCATTTAATGCATGGCAGTATTGCTTTACACGTGGCAGCAGCTGAGTGGTTAAATGTCATTAACCTTTGTAGACAACCTTAGTAGCCGCATGGTGCACAGTGTAGAATCAGAGTTTGTTGTACGATCATAGACAAAAGGGATATCCGTTCTGACAGTTCGTACGGAGACGTGCAAGGGAGGTAAGACAATAGTACTTTGTAAGGAGACTTCATGATTAGCTTTCGTTGAATCAGTACTTTATCAGCGAATGATAAAGCTCAGCGATTGCTGAAGTCTTCTACTTGATACTTCACGTTGAATGGACAATTCTGTGACTTCGTTGATATCCGCATCAGTTCATTAGTAGACTTGTCGCTGGTTCTTGGGCTTGATCTTCGACTTCAGCGTAGAACCTTTGTTGACGTGAAACTTGTCTTCAGGGATCATAAGTAAACAACTAAACTATCAGCGATCATCACAGAGACTGAACAGGCTCAGAGCTACTGGATGAACAGTGTTCGCTGAATGTCTAATCCAAAGAGCAAGAGTTCCTATCAGCGGTACTGTAAAGTCTTAGTACTTATTAGCGATAGTGAAACTCTAATACATATTGTTTACTTACAATTTTCACTAAGTGTTAAAGAGAGGGTCATTATCAAATCACTGAGGGTTTTGATCAACAATCTCCCCCTATTTGATTATGACATAGCAACATAGAAAATTGCTAAGTATGAAAACATAAGGATAAAAAGAACTCATAAAATATTTGTCCCTTTTACTGTTTTCTGGGATCTTTTAAGTACTGATGGAGTAAAGTACATTCGCTGAAATTTTTCTTTTAACTTCGTATAAGATTACAAAGTGTCAGGATCGATTCTTAACAAGAATTAAACTTCTTAGAAACAGAATTTAGAGAATCTTGCGGAATAGAACTCTAAATCAATTAAAGAACAATCAATAGAAATTCAATACACTGTATATATATCAAACAGTATTACTCACAAGCTTTACACAAAACCTCAATCTTGTTGAACAGGCTCAACAAGACGATTTCTACTTCTCTAGAAATAGGATCTATGATCTTGAGGTTAATTCACTCTTGAATGAATATCAAATTCTATTTCACTCGTATATTTTCTTCTATTTTCTTCTCAGTTCTAATAGCTATCTATCAATACTATTTATACAAAAGTAATTACAAGATAACTATCAAAAGTAAATTGATCTTCTGAATCTTCGTTAAACATATCTTGATCAATTCCTTATTTGTCTCCAAAAGCATCGCATACCAAACTTATCAACTCAGCAGTATTAACGATGATTTGGCTCAGCAGCATTAATGATGATTTGGCTCAGCAGCATTAACGATGATTTGGCTCAGCAGCATTAATAACCTTCAGCAGTATTAACCTTCACAGTCTTCAAGCAGTAGTAACTCAGCTCAGCAGTACTAACCATGTCTAGCAGTAGTAATTTGGTCTAGCAGTACTAACTTCGTCTAGCAGTAGTAATTTGGTCTAGCAGTACTAACTTCGTCTAGCAGTAGTAATCTTGCCCAGCAGTAGTAACGAAGAACTGGCAGTAGTAATGTAGACTTAGCAGTACTAACCATACTTAGCATATCTTCAGTTCCCAACAATCTCCCCCTAACTTGACTTTTAGGAAAAGAAGTCAAGTTCTTCAGATGATGCTTCCAAAACTTAGTCATCATGTACACACAGATTAGGACTTAAGCCTAGACTCTGATTTGCAATCCTCCTTACCAAGAATCTTCCCATAGCAGAGTCTTTGTTGCAGACCAACTTTACATGTAGCATCCCTTTCAGTCTTTTCATGCTGTGATTGTATATTTCATCCACCAGATAATACTCCTGATATGTGTTGTCAATTGATATAACATACACTCCACAATTTTCATAGAGCATCCAGTGGGTTACTGCTTGAAAAGGTCTTGCTGTTATGTGCTGAACTACTTCTGGTCTGAACATTAGGCATAGGTATTCTAACACCATCTTTGTGATAGACATACCTCTTTCTGTCAACATGTTGCCATAGATCTGCATGCCTACTTTGAACATCTCTTCCAGGTCAGATCTTGAGCATTTTCTTATGACTTGTCCCCATGTTCTGTAGACTTCAAACTGCCCATCAGCTCTCTTGAGTCTGATATACTCCTTTCTTTCATCTATCAATGTATCCGAGTGACTGATTTCAGGAGGCTTTGAGTCTAATGGAGTCACTTTTATTGGTTCAGCATCAACCATAGTGATGTACAAGTCACACTGTTCATTGCTAAGTGATTGTGCCTTACTGGATTGACCTGTCTTGCTATCTCCTTGTCCTTCATCCTTGGCAACTTCTTCCTTTTCTTTCTCTTCTACCACTGGTTTCTCAACAGGTTCTGCCTTTTGCTTCTTTACACACTTCTTTTTAGTGGCCACAGACTTTGTTCTCTTTCTGCTGAAAACCATCTTTGCATCCTTAGGTTCTTCCTGTTTCTTGGCATTTGGAGGTGTATCATGTTTGGCTTTGATTAAAGCCTCTGCAACCTCCACCTCTTCTACTGTAAGCTTCTCTGTTACTGTTTCTGCTTTCTCTGTAGATTGAGCAGCATTAACTGTTTCTGCTGCTTGCTTAGAGTCAGCAGCATTAATAGTTTCTGCTGCTACTTCAATTTCAGGTTCTTTCTCTGTAAGGTCTTCAGCAGCATTAACTGTTTCTGCTGCTTGTTCAAACTCAGCAGCATTAACAGTTTCTGCTGCTGTGGTTTCTGCTGCTCTTGAAGTTTCTGCTTCTTTAATCATCTCCTCCACCTTTTCTGTCTCCCCCTTATTCTGTGCACTGGACTCCCCCTTAAACTGTGCATAATCCATTTCCATCTCAGTCTCCATGTGAACAGTCTCCCCCTCAATTTGTGGACCCTTCATTTTCAGTTCTGCTTCTGACTCTGACTCCCCCTTTTTGGGAGCATCATCAGTTGAAGTTCTTCTTCTCAGCACAAATCTTGCCTTTTTCTTTCTGTTCAGCAACTTGGTGACCATCTTTTTGAGCTTCTCAATTTGAGACTGTTGGTAGGTGACCACAGTCTTCAGTTGCTCAATCTCTTTCTTTTGTGCCATAACATCCAAGTTGATATTCCCTATGGTTTCCATCAATTCCTCATAGTTATATCTATCCTCACCTTGTTTAGAAGTGTTTACCTTCTTTAAAGGATCCTTGGAAGTTTTAGCAGAAGCCTTCTGCCTAGCAGAAGCACTACCTGCCCCCTTGGTTTCTTGGCACCTGGGTCCTCCTAATGATTTCTCATTTAGAGTTGCCATGGGGAAGGTCTTATTTATGTTACCACTGTCCTTCTCTGTGCTAGCAGAAGTAGTGGCAGCCTTAGCACCCATATGGTCATCCTTCTCCTTAGAGACCACCTTCTTGGGGTTGGGAGACACCCCTGTGGTTTCCCTGTTGATATTCTCAATTGGAGAATGCTCCAACTGAGGGCTTAAAGGCTTAGGGCTCTGAGTAGGTACATCAAGGGAAGGAACCTTGTGCACCTTTCTTCTTTGAAACCTTTTGGTGATTGTGGGAGTGGGTTGTTCAAGAATGGACTGAGGGATGTCTTTTGAGATGGAAGGTTGGGATTGGTCATCAGTGGGTTGATCTAATGAGGGCCTTGATCCTGATGCCATACCTTCAGAGGGGTGGGACACAACCATCATTGTAGAGAACAATGGTGTGTCAACTCCTTCCGAGTCCCTAGGAAGTCTTTTCATATTTGAAAAAACCTTCCCTTTAGGGGATTTGGGTACATATACCTCAGTAAACTGAGGTAAGTCCATCAATTCCTTGTTCAGAACTTCTTGCACAAACCTTGGATACATGTAAAAGCTCTTTTTGGATTCCAAGTTTGATACAAGATCATTAAAGATCATTGCTGAAAAATTGTACTTTCTGGCAGTGGATAAGCAGACCAAGGCATATGCAATGGGACTGCTGAACTCACTCCATCCAGTAGTTTTCTTGGAAATACAGTGCATCAGGGTATGAACAAGAAATCTCCATTGGTTGAAAAATTTTGACTTGTAGAATTTAAAAACACCAATGGGACCTTCATACCCCATTCTTTGTAAAGTAGAAAAGAGTTCTTCATTAGGAATAGAAGATATACCTGAAGCATCATTCAACTGAAGGGAGATGCGAATAACCTCTTCAGTGACTTTCAAGGGTTTATCACAAACCCTTGTTCGAATGGTTTTCTGCCCTTCTTCGAAACTAACAGTGGCATTCTCCCAAAATTGTGTCTGATGTTCGATATAGATTGTTGGGCTCACCGTTAGGGCATAGGAGATGTGCGAGGATTTGAGAAAATCGACTATATCGTGGAATCCCGCAGATTGTTTCGGCTTCTGAAGCATGGCTATTTCATTGTGCTCATCCACAAACTCCATGATTCCTGGGTATTCTTGAAAGAAGAACACAAAGATTCTGGGGAGACTAGGTTAGAACGAGAGAGAAGAAGTAAATACGAAGAGTCGTTATGAACTTGGGCGGGCACACAGGGGTATTTATATGCCCTAGATTATCAAAAGCAGTATTAACTACCTAGCAGTATTAACTACCGAGCAGTATTAACTACTAAGCAGTATTAACTACCAAGCAGTATTAACTACCTAGCAGTATTAACTGCACTAGCAGTATTAACTACTGAGCAGTATTAACTGAGCACTAGCAGTATTAACTACTGAGCAGTGTTAACTGCAAAGCAGTATTAACTACACAAGCAGTATTAACTACTGAGCAGTATTAACTACTGAGCAGTATTAATTGCACTAGCAGTATTAACTACTGAGCAGTATTAACTGCAAAGCAGTATTAACTACACAAGCAGTATTAACTACTGAGCAGTATTAACTACTGAGCAGTATTAACTACTGAGCAGTATTAACTGCACTAGCAGTATTAACTACTGAGCAGTATTAACTGAGCACTAGCAGTATTAACTCCTGAGCAGTATTAACTGCAAAGCAGTATTAACTACACAAGCAGTATTGACTACTGAGCAGTATTAACTGTACAATCAGTATTAACTACTAGAACACAGGCAGTAGTAACTCTGTACTGGCAGTAGTAACGCTGCACAGGCAGTAGTAACTACACTTGCACTTTTCTGCACTTGGTAACCTGAGGGAAACAGAGAATCCTGAGAAAGAAAGTTAGTAGCACCAAATATATGAAGAAATACAGGTATAAAAACAGAAAGTCATAAATTTATTCTAGGTTGATCATGCCCACACTTGTTACCAAAAAGGTGAATCTACCCACATCAAAAGCTTTTGTGAATAGATCAGCAAACTGGTCATTTGTATGAACTTTAGCAACCTGAATTAATTTCTTTTCATTGCAATCTCTTATAAAGTGATACCTTATCTCTATATGCTTTGTTTTTGAGTGTTTGACTGGATTATTAACAATGCTAATAGCACTGTTGTTATCAATGAATATTGGAGTGTGAAGAAATGTTACCCCATAGTCCAACATCTGATTCTGAATCCATAGAACCTGAGAGCAGCAGCTTGCAGCAGCTATGTACTCAGCCTCTGTGGTAGATAAGGACACTGTGGTTTGTTTCTTACACTGCCAAGATACTAGTCTTGTACCCAAAAACTGACATCCACCTGAAGTAGACTTCCTATCCATGTTGGCTCCACCCAAATCACTATCTGAATATGCAAGCAAGTCAAAAGAGGATTCATGAGGATACCAGAGACCTAATCTAGGTTGCCCTTTTAAGTATCTGAATATTCTCTTGACAGCATGAAGGTGTGATTGCTTAGGAGAAACCTGAAATCTGGCACAAACACAGACTGAAAACATAATGTCAGGTCTAGAGGCTGTGAGATACATGAGAGATCCAATCATTGATCTGTAATGATGGACATCCACATCCTCCCCCTCAAGATCTGCAGTGATCTGTTTATGTGTTTCCATTGGTGTGCTTGCTGGCTTTGAGTCTGATAAACCAAACTTGTCCAGGATGTCTTTCACATATTTGGATTGGCTAATAAAAATCCCATCTTTCCTCTGTTTTACCTGAAGCCCAAGAAAGAATGTAAGTTCTCCCATGGAACTCATCTTGAAGCTTTTGTGCATCAATTCTTCAAACTCTTTACACATTTGATCATTGGTGGATCCAAAGATGATGTCATCCACATAGATCTGAACAAGTAGTGTACCTCTCTTTCTCCTCTTGATAAACAGAGTCTTGTCAATTACTCCTCTTTCAAAGTCATTTTTCAAGAGATAGGTAGACAGAGTGTCATACCATGCTCTTGGAGCTTGATGCAAACCATAAAGAGCCTTCTTCAGCTTGTATACTCTGTCAGGGTGCAATGGATTCTCAAATCCAGGGGGTTGACAGACATATACTTCTTCCTCAATACTTCCATACAGAAATGCACTCTTGACATCCATTTGGTACACTTTGAACTTCATGTAGAAGGCATAGGCTAGAAATAACCTGATTGCTTCAATCCTTGCCACAGGAGCAAAGACTTCCTCATAATCTATTCCTTCTTCCTGAGTGTACCCTTGTGCAACCAGTCTAGCTTTGTTTCTGATTACAATCCCTCTGTCATCCTTCTTGTTCCTGAAAATCCACTTGGTGCCAATTGCTCTATGACCTTTTGGAAGGTCTACCAAGTCCCATACATCCTGTAATTTGAACTGTAGCAGCTCCTCTTGCATTGCCTCTATCCAGCTTGGGTCTTTCATAGCATCATAAGCCTTTTTGGGCTCAATCTGGGACAGAAAGCAAGTAAGAACAGTGTTAACTGTATTTTGCTGCTCTTGCAACTCTTGGAGTCTGCTTTGCTTTCTAGTCATCATGGGAGATGCAATATCTCCAATCACCAACTCAGGAGGATGATTTTTCTGAGTTCTTGTTGGATGACCAGCTTCCTCTTGTAAGTCCTCATCCAGATTAGACTCATTTAATTCTGGATTTGTTTCTGCTTCTTCAGTCACCTCAGATTCTCTGGAATTTGAACCTGAAGACTGATTTTCCTCTGCTCTCCTCTCTTCTTCATTCTGAATAGGTTCAGTCTCCTCATGGTGTTCACAGAATTCAACAGGATCAATGGAAGGGATTGGAAATATCACAGATTGAATTCTGTGTTCTGATGTTGGTGTATCCCTTTGTCCTGCATATACATCACCACTGAAACCCAAAGAATTAGTGAGTGAATCAATGTCAAATAGCCAATTAGGACCTGAACCAATAGGATTTGGTGTGTTCTCATTGCATTTGACATTGTCACTTTCTTCAATTATTCTAGAAGAGGTATTAAAAACTCTGTAGGCCTTACTTTGAGATGAATACCCAACAAGAAAACCATCATCTGCTTTGCTATCAAACTTGCCTAAGTGAGATTTGGTATTGAGAATAGTACAAGGACATCCAAATGGTTTGAAAAATACAATATATGGTTTCCTTTTATGGAAAAGCTCATAAGGTGTCTTGTTTTTAGGCTTTACAACTAAAACTCTGTTTTGAACATAGCAGGCAGTATTAACTGCTTCTGCCCAAAAAGTAATTGGTAACTTTGAATCAGCTAACAGAGATCTAGCAGCCTCAATCAGTGTCCTATTCCTTCTCTCAGCAACACCATTTTGTTGTGGAGTCCTAGGAGCACTGTATTGTCTCTCAATTCCTTTTTCTTCACAAAAGGTGTTTAGATCAAAATTTTTAAACTCAGTTCCATTATCTGATCTAATGACTTTCACTCTTTGATTTGATTGGTTTTCAATTTTGAGAATAAAAGATTTGATCAGTCCACTTGTCTCATCTTTAGTTCTCAGAAAATATACCCAAGTAAATCTGGAATAATCATCAACAATAACTAAGCAGTATGATTTCTTGCCAATACTCATCACATTGGTAGGACCAAACAGATCCATATGTAACAGTTGAAGAGGATTTGAGATGGTGTTTATCTGTTTGGTCTTATGAGAAGTTTTGTGTTGTTTGCCTTTGAGACAAGCAACACAATGATCATCACATGAATAGACTTTGGATGGCAAACCCCTTACAAGGTTATTCTTAACAAGTTTATTCATTGTTTTAAAGTTCATGTGACACATCCTTCTGTGCCAAAGTGATGATTCATCTAAAGAAGCTTTTGAAACTAAACAATTTAGAGATGAATCAGATGAAACACTTTCCAAATCTAAACAATAAACATTATCCTTCCTAGGAGTTCTCAGAAGTATCATGTTTTCATCAACCACTTTGTATCCAGGAGCAAGGATAATACATTCAGAATCAGTAAACAATATGCTATGCTTCTTGTCACAAACCTGTGATACACTTAACAGGTTGTATCTCAATTGTTCAACATAGTACACATCTTCAAAGGTCATCTTACCCTTTGAAACATCACCCTTACCACTTATCTTTCCACCAGCAGGATTATCCCCAAATGCAACATGTCCTCCATCAATCTTTTTGAAATTTTTGAGGCAGGCCATGTTACCTGTCATGTGCCTGGAGCAACCACTATCAACATGCCAAATGCTCTTCCCCTTGAGCTGTTGGTTGCCCTGCACATCAAGATAAATCAGTTAGTTTTATTGGGAACCCAAGCCGAAGTGGTCTTGGGTCTCCCTTGCTCATCAAAATACTTGCACTTGGTTTTGATGAGATTTTCAAATTTAGGTACTGCAGTACTGGAGTACTTTGTCAAAATTATTGGTGTAGCAGCACTAGCAGTACTAACAGTGCTAGCAGCAGTATTAACCTCAGAGGTACTAACAGTGCTAGCAGTACTAATACTGGGAACAGCAGTATTAACCTCAGAAGTACTAACAGAGGTAGCAGTATTAACAGAGTTAACACTGCTAGAAGCAGTATTAACAGAGTTAATACTGCTAGCAGCAGTACTATCTGAAGAAGAAGCACTAAAAGTATTAGCAGCACTAACATTGGACTGATTACTAGCAGTATTAACACTGCTAGCAGCACTAACTTTGGAATGATTACTAGCAGTATTAACTTTTGAATGATTACTAGCAGTATTAACACTGCTAGCAGCACTAACTTTTGAAGCAGTACTAACAGTTTTAGCAGTACTAACACTGCTAGCAGCAGTATTGTTTTTAGTGCTTTTTGGAACCCACATAGTATCACATTCCTTTTCAGTCGTTTTCTTTATGTGGCTTTTGGGTTTATCTTGTTTCTTTGCCACATTTTTCTTTGCAGACTTTTTATATCCACCATTCTTTCTGTAACCACCAGGTTTTTGAAAAGATCTTTGAGCATTAAACCTTTGGTTAACTGGATTGAAATAACAGTGTTTGGCTAAGTGATTTAGCTTACCACGGATGAAACAAGGTTTTGGCATGTTAATTCTGTTCAGATCAACTCCTTGTCTCATAGCCCACTGGTTATTCCAGTTCCTTTGATTTCCCCTCTGATTATCATGTTTTTGAGGCTTGTTCTCTTTAGATTTCCTGCAAGAACACTGTTTACAGATATTGGAGTTCACAACTTTGGGCTGTGTGTAATGAACTCCCTTTTTCTCTTCAGTCCTTTTGATCTCAGTGTTCTTGACACATGGACTCTCACATTCCTCATCAGAGTCTACTTTGTCAGTCTCATCCTCAACAACTATTTCTTTTTCACAAGGATCTATATTAATCTTTAATTCAGGTTCCTTTCTATCCTTGGTCTCTAACAAATCAGACTTAGGAGGTATGTAGTTGTTATTGTAGGGTGGAGGTGTGGTATTGTACCCTATCCCTACTTTCATCTTGTCATGGATTTGTGCTTTAATGATGGTGTCCATGGTTTTAGAAGCACAGGTAAACTTTTCAACATCAAGTTTAACCTTTTTAAGCTCTTCTTTTAACTTCTCATTCTCCTCCCCAGACACTTTCAGCTTAATCTCATACTCATTCTTCTCCCACTTCCAATAGTTAGTATCATAGTGGTGTTGAAGTTCATTAGCTTGAAAAGCTCTAATCTGTTCCTCAAACCTTTCTACAATCCTAACATAATCTTTCACATCTTTCTCTAGCCTCTTAAGGTCATCACACATACCCTGATTGTGATCCCTATATCTTTTAACAGCATCAATGCAAGCTTGAGAACAGAGTTTAGATTGTACCTCAGTGGGAATATCTGATACTTCTGCCATAAGAGCTTGATTCTGACAGGCTTCCTCAGCTTGATCACTCCAATCAAATCCCATTCCTTGTTGAGAAACAAGGGCTTGAGAGGAGCTTCTGTTTTGGTTTCCATTTGGAGCCTGTTGTTGTGATCCTCCACTTCTGCATTCTCTGGCAAAGTGTCCCATTTTGTGACACTTATAACATTCAACCTTGGACTTGTCAAAGCCTGCACCATCTTCTCTTCTTTGGGAAAAGTTGTTTCTCCCAGTCCTTTTGATGAATTTCTTCACCCTCATTGATAGCATAGCCATCTGCCACTTGATGTCCATCTCTTCCAGATCATCAGCATTGATCTGCTCTAAATCATCATTGATTAGAGAAGAGTGGACATGACTAGAAAAGAATGCTTCTAGTACAGAATCGGTAGTCTTCTCTTGATTGGTTCCACCAGCAGTATTAACAGAACCTGCAGTATTAACAGAATCAGGATTAGCAGCATTATCAGAGGATGAAGATAATAAAGCAGCATTATAAACAAATCCTGATGGCCTTTTCTTGGCTTCAACTTCAGCCTCAAATACTCTCAGATCATTGTAGAGGTCATCTAGCTCTTTGTCCTCCAATTGGTCATTCTGTCTGAATGAGACTGTGTACATGGTCCATTCTTCTCCCAATGATCTAAGGAACTTTCTATTGACATCATCAGCATCCATGTGTACACCCACAGTTGCTAATTCTCCAATTAACTTGTTAAATCTGTCAAAAGTTTGAGTCATAGACTCATTCTTTGCAGACATAAAGTTTTCATATTGTTGCCTGAGAATAGCCTTTTGATTTCTCTTTGTGCTCTTTGTGCCAGTAAATCTTTTCTCCAGAGCATTCCACAACATCTGTGCATCTGTGCAGTGTTGGAATTGATGTTGGTACTCATTAGGAATAGCCAAAAGCAGAGTGCTTAAGGCCTTCATCTCTGTTTGTCTTACTTTCTTTTCAGCATCTGTCTTGGGAGGAGGTCTCTTTCCATCTGCTCCAATCTTTCCTTCATTACATGGGCCATTTTCTATGATGTCCCATATTGCATAATCAGTAAGAAGAATGTACTGCTTGATTCTTAGTTTTCACATGTCAAATTCATTGGGTTTGAGCATGGGAACCTTTGAAACAAGAGTACTGTGAGAATCCATTGAATTGTCCATAGCTTCTAAGATACCAAGGCTCTGATACCACTTGTCAGGATCGATTCTTAACAAGAATTAAACTTCTTAGAAACAGAATTTAGAGAATCTTGCGGAATAGAACTCTAAATCAATTAAAGAACAATCAATAGAAATTCAATACACTGTATATATATCAAACAGTATTACTCACAAGCTTTACACAAAACCTCAATCTTGTTGAACAGGCTCAACAAGACGATTTCCACTTCTCTAGAAATAGGATCTATGATCTTGAGGTTAATTCACTCTTGAATGAATATCAAATTCTATTTCACTCGTATATTTTCTTCTATTTTCTTCTCAGTTCTAATAGCTATCTATCAATACTATTTATACAAAAGTAATTACAAGATAACTATCAAAAGTAAATTGATCTTCTGAATCTTCGTTAAACATATCTTGATCAATTCCTTATTTGTCTCCAAAAGCATCGCATACCAAACTTATCAACTCAGCAGTATTAACGATGATTTGGCTCAGCAGCATTAATGATGATTTGGCTCAGCAGCATTAACGATGATTTGGCTCAGCAGCATTAATAACCTTCAGCAGTATTAACCTTCACAGTCTTCAAGCAGTAGTAACTCAGCTCAGCAGTACTAACCATGTCTAGCAGTAGTAATTTGGTCTAGCAGTACTAACTTCGTCTAGCAGTAGTAATTTGGTCTAGCAGTACTAACTTCGTCTAGCAGTAGTAATCTTGCCCAACAGTAGTAACGAAGAACTGGCAGTAGTAATGTAGACTTAGCAGTACTAACCATACTTAGCATATCTTCAGTTCCCAACACAAAGGGAAGTGGAAAAATTACAAGTACAACAAATTTAAATTACATGTACAAAAGAGGTAAGCTGATAAGGATAGAAGAAATACAAGGAAATCCTATCAGCTTTCAAAGGGTTCTTCCTTAACGAGAAGTTCATCAAGGGTCTTTGTTGTAGGGATCATCCAGTCAGGGACAGTTTCTCCCTGATTTCTTCTTTCTTGTGCTTCTTTGAAGATCAGAGGCTTGAGATATCGTGCCTGAAGATCGCGTCTAAATTTACACCAATAGATGAGATCCCTGAGCTGTTCAATGGGAGTGATGGGAAGCTCAGAGACACGTTGAAAACGTTGTCCTTCATCGTAGTCGAGAAAGAAGATACCATAAGGTTCGCTTATGACTTTACCAGGGACGAAACGTTCACCAGGTGGTAGAGAGGTATCCAGCGCTGAGAGATCAGGATCAGGACCAAGTACTTCAGCACGTGAAAAACCAATACATGTTTCGTTCCGGATAGGAGGACCTGAATCTGATGGTTTGGACTTTTTCTTTGCAGAGGCCCTTCTTTGTTGAGTCGTAAGAGGAGGAGGAGGAGGAATATCCACAGCAGAAGAAACCAAGTCGATATGAGAATTTATGATTTTCTCGACATGGCTCTTATATTGTGAGGTAGATCGCTGAATGGCTATTCGCATCTCCAACCATTCAGAGAAACTGTACTTATTGATCGTAGCAGCGTAGATGTTTTCCTTGGTACCGTTTTCTCTGAATAGATCGACCTTAACAACTGGAACATCTATGGTCGATTTTCCTCTGATGAATACCTTGTGAATTTTGGCAGCCCGATATCGATAGTGCAGTCTTTCTTTGCACCATTCCAAGGTAGAATCAGATACCTTGGTCTTTTCTTCAATGATCTTCTGGGCGTCTTCCCATAACTGACGTTGGACTTCGATGGGAGCTCTTTTCAGTTTGGGGTCATTCACTGATTCTTGGGCAAGCTGGATGGTGAGGGTCTTATCTTTTTCTTCAGCTTCCTTCTTTTCGGCGAGTAATCTTGTGGCTCTAAGATGATCAACGAACTCTTTCTTTGATAACCTGAACTTTGTGGGAATAGGGACTTTGGAGCGAGGGAGGATGAATCGCTGATCCTCGAACTTCTTGATCATTTCTTCTCTCCTTTTCTGATCCTCTTCACTTAGCTTTTGAGGAGCTAAGGAAGGTCTGTTTTTGTGAGAGAGAAGTTGTTCTTCAGGTTCATCGGTCTCAGTGATTAAATCCAAGACCGGGATTATTTCTTCAGCTCTTGTGGCTGGGATTATTGTTGGTGCAGCAGTGGGGACTTCAGCTGGATCCTCAAGCAGGGGAGAGGATTAGCTGAAACACAGTGATCGTTTATGTAAGATTATGGGAAGAAAGAGATAGAGAAAAGAATGGGGTTTAAGTATATAGAGGTTTTATGGATATAAGGATTGAGATTGAGAAGGGATAGAGAAGGGATGCAGTGTAAGGGAAGAGAAGATATTATACCTGACAAACTGGCTTTATCTGAAGGATGACCAGATTGTCTTCTGCAACGAGGCCTTTGTTTTTGCCTTTGTCAGCTTCAGACGTTGCAGGCTTTGTCTTGGTCGTCTCCCCTGAAGGTTCATTTATCGAAATCCCTTTCTCAGGGACCTTCTTGTGCTCAACGAAGAAGAAGTCATCATCAACATCATCGTCATCATCATCATCATTTTTATGAGTTGATGATGGTTCGTCGTCAGAGATGTCGACAGCTTCATCGTCTTCAACTTCTTCTTCAGACTCGACATCATCAGCATAAGGTTCGGTCACGTCAGCGTCAGCTTCAGTTTCCTCGTCGAGTTTCTCCCCCTCAAGAGCAGAGGGAGTTTTCTCGGTTCCCTCAGGGTTTTCAAATCCCTGAGGTTGTGAAGCAGCAGCAACATTTTCATTTTTCTCCCCCTCCGAATTATGGGGAAGATCTTCAGCTTTCTTCTCCCCCTCTTCCACATTATGAGTGGGGGAGGAAACAGATTGATCAGCAGCAGCAGTCATAGGATTACAGTCTTCCAGGCCAGTAAGTCCCATAAAGGTTTCAATCACAACTATTCTTTCTTCTAGGCCAGAAATAGTAGGACTGATCTTTTGGAGATCCTCTCTATCGGCCTGAGTAAAGTGAGACTTTGGGGCATCCAGGCGATTAAGTATCTGCTGAAGGAGATCTTTGACCGTGGTGACCTCACCCTTAAGAGTACCAACCTCTGTCTTCAATGATGTGACTTCATTGGTCAGAGTGGTGAAGTTTGTTGCGAGGGGTGGTGTTGGTGAGGTTGAGATTGTTGATGTTTGTGGAAGTTTCAGCGAGAGTGGTAGCAAAAGTTCCTATGCTGCCATCCACCTTCTCCATATCAGCTTTGGAGGCTTTCTCATCAACGACCTCAGTTAACTTTTTGAGGTTCTCTCCAGCGTCTGTAACCGCTGAAGAGTTTGTGGAGAGAGTGGTGTTGTAAGATTCCACCTTTGTTTCCAGAGCCTTCAGGGAGGTGTTGATATCCTCCAAATTAGGACCTGAAATAGTTATTAACTTATGAACAGAGGAAAGCTCAGAAGTTTGGGGTTTTAAGGGGTAGGTTGAGTTATGTGTATACCTGCAGGCGGGTTGGCGAAGTTGTCGAAGCCTCGTAACCCTGAATGGTATTCCATGTCGCCTTCGAGATTGCCTTGGCGCATGGAGGTGCCTGCAGATCCTAAGTTTGTTTCTTACTTGTCCAACTCACCAGCTTTCCACCCAGGAGCTGATAGCCTCCTGTGGTGCTTTTCCTATCCAATTTGCAACCTGCAAAATCACTATCTAAATAGGCGATTAGATCAAACCCTGAATCTTTGGGATACCAAAGACCTAGGTTAGGAGTACCCTTAAGGTAACGAAAGATTCGCTTTACAGCGATCATATGAGATTCCTTAGGTTCAGCTTGATATCGTGCACACAAACAGGTTGTGTACATAATATCAGGTCGGCTAGCTGTAAGATATAGAAGAGAGCCAATCATCCCACGGTACGTTGTGACATTAACAGGTATTCCAGAAGAATCCTTATTTAGTGTCAACGGCGGTGCCATAGGGGTTTTCATAGCTGAACTCTGAGTTAAATCAAATTTCTTCAGCATATCTTTAACATACTTTCCCTGATTAATGAAAGTTCCATTTTCATTTTGTTTTATCTGAAGACCAAGGAAATATGTTAGCTCACCCATCATACTCATTTTATACTCTGCTTTCATTCTATCAGCGAAACGATTACAAAGGTCAGGGTTAGTAGAACTAAATATAATGTCATCAACATATATCTGAACTAGAATGACATGACCTTTTACTTTCCTGAAGAATAGAGTCTTATCGATTTTACCACGCTCAAATTGTTCAATATGGAGATAAGTAGAGAGAGTGTCATACCATGCACGAGGAGCTTGCTTTAAGCCGTAAAGTGCCTTATCCAGTTTATAAACATAACCTGGATGCTTAGGATCTGAGAATCCTGGAGGTTGTTCCACATAGACTTCTTCATTCAGCTTTCCATTGAGAAACGCTGACTTAACATCCTTTTGATAAACTTTGAAGTCTTTGTGTACAACGTAGGCTAAGAATAGACGAATAGATTATAGTCTTGCTACTGGAGCAAATGTTTCGTCATAGTCTATACCTTCCTCTTGTCCATATCCCTGAGCAACAAGACGAGCCTTGTTGCGGGTTACAATTCCATGTTCGTCCAACTTGTTTCGATAGACCCATTTAGTGCCTATCACTGTCTTGTCAGTTGGTCTTCGAACAAGCTTCCAAACTTTGTTTCTTTCAAATTCAGTCAGCTCTTCTTGCATAGCGCTGACCCAGTTTGGATCTCTGAGGGCATCATCTAATTTCTTTGGTTCAATCAGAGAAATAAAGTTAACGAATAAATAAATATTACCTGCACTTCGTCGAGTCTGACCACCAGCGTTTGGATCACCAAGAATTTGATCAATAGGGTAATTGACAGTCCATCGCTGAGCCTGAGTATGAATCGCTGACTCAACTTGAACTGGAGGAGCTGAAGATGAGGCTTCAGCAACTTCTGGAATATTAGCCAAGAAAGGAGTATGTGCAGATGTCATTACATTTACTGATTGCTGAGAAGTAGATGGTATGTCTGAGACATTTTGTTCAGAAGCAGGCATAGTGTTTAGAGGAACAACTGAGACCCATGATGTTTCAGCTTCACTATTATGCATGTTTGGGATGATAGTAGGACCATCATCTTCAACGGTATGAGTATGAGGAGTGGGAATGTCTTCTGAATCACCAAGATGAGAAAACATCCATTGATTCAGTTCTTCAGTATCAGCAGAAGGTCTAGAATTCGCTGAACGGTATTCGTCAAAGGTGACGTGAATCGTTTCTTCTACAGTCTGTCTTCTACGATTGAAGACTCTGAAGGCTTTGGAGATTGAAGAATATCCAAGAAAGATTCCATCATCAGCCTTAGGATCAAACTTTACGAGGGCATCTCTGTTGTTCAGTATGAAACACTGACATCCAAAGATGTGAAGAAAGCTAATTGAAGGCTTTCTCCCATGAAAAAGTTCATAGGCTGTCTTTTTGAATCTTTTGACTATCAGCGACCTGTTTTGCGTAAAACAAGCAGTGTTGACAGCTTCTGCCCAAAACTGAGTATGCAGGTGAGAATCGCTGAGCATTGAACGTGCGGCTTCAATGATAGTTCTATTTCTTCTTTCAGCGACTCCATTTTGTTGCGGTGTTCTCACTGAAGAGAAGTTGTGAGAAATACCCTTACTCTCAAAGAAGGAATCAAGAGAACTATTTTTGAATTCAGTCCCATGATCACTCCTTATTGAGCGAACGGTCATATTGTTCAGGACTTCCATTTTCCTGACAAAGGTGATGAGTTCTTTAGGGGTGTCACTCTTAGAACGGATAAACATTACCCAAGTATAGCGAGAGAATTCATCAACTATGACCAGTGTATATTTATTTTCAGCGATGGATTGTTTGTTAACAGGGCCAAAGAAATCCATATGAAGAAGTTATAGAGGAGATGACACTGAGGAAACTTGCTTAGACTTGAACCTTGCTTTGATCTGCTTGCCTTTCTCACACGCTGAACATAAGGACTCTTTGGCGTATGAATGTTGAGGTAGACCAGTGACTAACTCTTTAGAAGAAAGAGTATTCAGTGTCTTGAAGTTGAGATGAGAGAGCCTCTTATGCCATAGCCAGTTGACATCAGATGAGGCTTTTGAGAAGAAACAGGAGTTCTCATTGGTTGTTGAGTCCATGTTTATAACGTAAACATTTTCCAAATGATACCCTACCAGCACAACAAGACGACTACCCCCTGCACGCCACTAAACGGCGCTATTTAACGCTTTGGTTCGCCCAATACAAGAATCGATGAGAGCTATCTACTCCTTTTTGTCAGCGACAAAGCAGGATTCCTTAGTAATGATTACTTTGTTATCCATCTCGCAAAGTTGACTGATGCTTAGAAGATTATGCTTCAGCCCTTCAACATATACGACTCTTCTGAAGGTTGTTGTACCATTAGAGAGTACACTAAACCCTCGGGTATGTCCTTTTCCGTTTCCACCGAAAGTTATAGAGGGACCCTTTTCTTCCTTATATTCAGTGAGCAGGTTCTTCTTACCAGTCATGTGTCTAGAGCATCCGCTATCGAGATACCAGATACCCTTCTTAACCTGCAAACAAAGGAAGATTAGTTTGACTTGGGCACCTATTTCATCATGTGTACACACTTGTCAGTGGAGGTAGATGGAATGGAAGGTTCAACATTCTTCGCAGCATTTGAAGATTCAGCTTTATCAGTCTTCACTTTGGTTAATTTCTTAACCTCAGTGGTCTTCTTTGCCTTGGGGGCAATAATCTTCACCTTAGCTATCTTTTCAGCTTTGGTGGCTGTAGAGCACTTACTAGCAATATGATTTGTGAGTCCACAATGATAACATTTCCTATAACTAAAAGTAGTTCTAGGACCATTTGCATGCTTAGCCGTTAGTTTTAAATGAGCAGGGCTAGCACAAAGTATACCTTTGGTATTGGAAATGGGAGGAATAATCAGTTCTTCAAATTTCTTACCAATTATATCCACTTTAAGTCTAGGAGTAGATCGCTGAATAAATCCAGGGATCTTGTTATTAGAAGTAGAGGGATAAGTCACTGAAGCTTTAGGAGCATTCAGCTTAGGTACACAAGTACCCTTCTGAGGTTTTTGGTTAAAACCAATTCCTTTACCTTTGTCTTTAGAGACTGAGGTAGGTTTTGGATAAACAATTTTCTCTTTACCTTTAGAAGTTAAGGTAGAGATTTCCTCAGGGATGGGAGGTTTTGAAGAGGAACACTGAGATGAGAAAGTGTCAGGGATTGAGGATACAAACATTCCAAACTTAAGCATGGAACGGTCAACGGTTGGTTCTAGAGTATCAGCTTTGTAACCAAGACCACGTTTATCACTCAGGGGAATCTGATACTTTATTATCTCAGTTATCGTTGTTGAGGATTTATACCATCCATCAATAGTAGCTTTTTCAGCTTTTAATGCAGCGATAGTTTATTCGCGCTCGATTTTGACTAGCTGATTGATATGAACTTGATCTTTAAAATCTTCTTCAATTTTAGAAAGCTTTTCTATTTGAAGGTGACATTTTTTAAGCTGTTCAGCGAGATCAAGGTTTTGATTTTCAATAACAGTTTTGCCATTCATAGCTTCAAATAAACTTCTAGTCAAGAGATCGATCTTTCGAAGATTATCAGCTTCATCAATATTTAAAATAATTGTAAAGAAGGAAGGTGATACCTTAGTAGCAGAGGTTGAAGTAGAGGGAATGTCAGAATTTTCTTCCTCATCTTCAAGTTTGGCCATGAGACATAGATTGGTTTCATCATCATCTTCAGAGTCAGATGAGTCTTCTTCGTCCGAGGCAGCCCAATCATAGTCAGCCATCAGGCCTTTGCCTTTCTTCTTAAAGGTTTTCAGCTTTGAATACCTTTCTTTCAGCTTTTTGTATTTTTCATCTCTAGTCCTGGGAGTAAAGTTTTTCTTGCAAAAAGCTGAGGATCTAGAGACTTTCTTTGACCTGCACTCTCTAGCAAAATGTCCTATCTTTTCACAGTTATAGCAAGTAGTAGTAGCCTTATCAACAGGGGTTGATGATCTTGGCTTGTCAGTAATAGCAAGAGGTTTTTTATTTCTGAAATTACTCTTTCTAGCAAATCTCCTAAACTTATTAGCCAGGAATACCAGAGTTTCATCATCATCTGAAGCATCAGAATCTGATGAACGTTCAGAGTTGGTTTCCAACTCAGTGACAGTGATAGTAGATTGCTGATTGGAAGGTAACTCTGAGAGTAAAGCAACAGGGGTGCTTTTGGAATATTTTACAAGATTCTTCTTAAGATAACTCGATTGCTCATGATTAAGCATCGTGCCATATAAGGTAGAAAGAGTCATAGATATTAGATCCTTTGCTAGCTTGAGACACATTGAATAACTGTCCCAGCTTTCAGGTAAACATTCTAAGAATTTTGTCAGTACTTCAAAGTTAGAATATTCCTTACCAACAGTTTTCAGATCTATTATTAAGCAGTTAAAACGTTGGTGTACTTCAGAGAGAGATTCATTCTTACCACAAATGAAGCTTTCGTACTGTCTTACCATGTTGATCTTACGTGAGTCCTGGACTTCAGAAGTACCTTCATACTGAACACAGATTGTGTCCCACATGGCTTTGGAGGTTTTCAGGTTCATGACGGAATGGTAGACTTCGTCAGGAAGAGCCATGGAAAAAATGGATCTGGCTTTAGTGTCGATAGCCACTTTCTTCTTATCTTCATCAGTCCACATATGAATTTCCTTAGGAACCAACCTTTCTGGAATAGCAGCTCTATTCTCAGAGGCTGGAACTTCAGGATCAATTTTTACAGGAATATATGGGCCGTTTTCAAGATAGTAAGGCATAGTAGGGTCTACACCTTCTAAGAAGAGAATCATCCTATTTTTCCACAGATTAAAGTTATCTCTGGAGAATCTAGGGGGTTTTGCAAGAGAACCGTTATCAATATAGTTTGTGTTTGTGTTGGTAGACATTTTAAGAAATAGCAAGGAAGAAGAGATTAGTATAGATAAGATCTTGTTTATGAGATTAAACAAATCCGCTCTGATACCATTTGTTAGTCCCGAAGGGTTATACAAGTTTGTAGAAGGGGGGGTTGAATACAAACACACGATTTCTACTTTTCTAAATTATTTATTGATAAATCTCAAAACAATTTACAACTTGTTGCGGAACAAGATTAAGAATTAACCTAATCTAAACAAGTTAAGAACACTAAGTTTCTTGCACTAGAATAAAGACAGAAAGAAGATAAGGAAATTACGAGTAATAACCTAACACACAGTAGTAAGGAAGAAGAAGATGGCCCGAGCACTTCATTTCTGAAGTAGGGTTCTTCTTATATACTGCATGCATTTAATGCATGGCAGTATTGCTTTAGACGTGGCAGCAGCTGAGTGGTTGAATGTCATTGACCTTTGTCAACAACCTTAGTAGCCGCATGGTGCACAGTGTAGAATCAGAGTTTGTTGTACGATCATAGACAAAAGGAATGTCCGTTCTGACAGTTCGTACGGAGACGTGCAAGGGAGGTAAGACAATAGTACTTTGTAAGGAGACTTCATGATCAGCTTTCATTGAATCAGAACTTTATCAGCGAATGATAAAGTTCAGCGATTGTTGAAGTCTTCTACTTGATACTTCATGTTGAATGGACAATTATGTGACTTCGCTGATATCCGCATCAGTTCATTAGTAGACTTGTCGCTGGTTCTTGGGCTTGATCTTCGACTTCAGCGTAGAACCTTTGTTGACGTGAAACTTGTCTTCAGGGATCATAAGTAAACAACTAAACTATCAGCGATCATCACAGAGACTGAACAGGCTCAGAGCTACTGGATGAACAGTGTTCGCTGAATGTCTAATCCAAAGAGCGAGAGTTCCTATCAGCGGTACTGTAAAGTCTTAGTACTTATCAGCGATAGTGAAACTCTAATACATATTTTTTACTTACAATTTTCACTAAGTGTTAAAGAGAGGGTCATTATCAAATCACTGAGGGTTTGGATCAACAGCAAGTCTCCAGTCACTTAAGATTGAGTTTAGGACAACACTTAAGGAGCATCAAGTGTTGATTGCAAAACAAAT
The DNA here is from genome assembly GCA_033807775.1 of Saussurea involucrata. Lineage (NCBI taxonomy): Eukaryota > Viridiplantae > Streptophyta > Magnoliopsida > Asterales > Asteraceae > Saussurea > Saussurea involucrata. Next base: position 62,680,249 of record CM066326.1, read on the forward strand.
CAAACAGCAGGAATGTGAGATGAGTGAGAAGAAAGATGAGACAGACGCTAGATTGAGGCGAATTGAGGGCATGCTGGTAAGTTGGATGAAATACGAGAAAGTCAAGGACGATGTGATGAGAGAAATCTGGATCAAGAAACACCATGAGTTGATGAAAAACCTCCCGCCTTTTCCCATTCACCTTTTGTGGGAACCAGTTGAGCGTACTCCTACTCATCATGAGTAGGGCAGGTTCAATTTCCCATCCTTACCCTTTTAAATTTTCACGCACTTTAAATAATTTCACTTTAATTTAATTGTCTAGATATGGGAATTTGTGTTGTAAATTTGATTTAATTTGTTCTTGACATTACCATGCGTTGATTTCACACTATGAGGATTGTTGTGTACTTTCCTGTTTGATAGCCAGAGTAAAAAGATTTGTTTTTCTCGTTAGCACATTTCATGTCACTAGAACTAACCCCCGAATTTTTTGCTTCCAATTTTTGTTAGAATCACCTTTGCAACAACGCCATACACCATAGCCAAATTTTCTTGCTTAATTAAAGGTTGTCCAATGAGGACATTAAACCCTTCTAAATTTTGAGGAGGAAAAATGATATGGTAACTCACGTAAATTCAAAACCATATCATTTTAAAGTGCACACCCCTTTGCAAATTGCACCGCACCCACCAAAAATCAACAAAAATTCAAAAAGTGCACAAATAAGGAATTAACAATGCACAAAGGAGCAAAGCTCCGCATTTGTTTCCCTTTGCATCAAGAAAGTGTCAAACCGAAGGGACCAATATGTCTCATTTCAATTCCTCAAATGAGAAAATGCAGAAAAATTGTGCCAAATTTGAAAATTTTTGAAAATTTGGTAAAACCCACCATTTTTACCAAAACAAAAGCCAAACACTCACCCCCGAATCCGGTTGCATTGTGATTTTAATTAAGCATAAAATTTTGTGGCTAGCATATGGGTTGACATTTTTTTGTGGTTTAGTTAAGAGAATTCATTTTACGAAAGGCTATCAATACATGTTTCGTGAATAACGTGAACCAAATGGTGATTGATATGTATGTTGATTGATTGGGAAAATTGTGGCAAATTTACGACAAATAAAGTAGCTCAAAATTAATCTTTCCTAATAAAAGTTGCTTGAGGGCAAGCAATAGTTCGAATTCGTGGTTGTGATAGGGTTATTTTATTAACCCTATTTTAGCCATGTTTTCCCATAATTTTGAGCTAATTCCCACTTTTATCGCTTTATTTACATTTACTTTTAGATAAATGCAACAAAAATAAAGATTGAGTACAATATGTATTCAATCACAAAAATACATCACAAAACCACAAAAATAAGTAAGTTTTATATATGTTTTGTAGGTACGAATATGCGGCCGCTTGAAGTCAAATTTTGGATCTTGAAGAATTTCGGATCACAAAGCTTAAAGTAAAGACTTCAATTTTTGGGCCAATTGTTAGCATCGGTTTTGAGCTTGCGGATTATTAACCATTTTTTGGGCCATTTTGATATTGTATTTACGAACTTTTCGTTGGGCCAAACATCCGAATTCCGCTTGGGCCGAATACAAAATCTTAGCTGGGCCGAAGACTCCTCACGATTGGGCTAAGTTTTGGATCGGTTTCGAACTTCTTTTGGGCCGAATTATGGAGCAAATCGTTTGGGCTGTTTTGATGATTTTCTCTTGGTCTTCGGCCACCTCTCCCATGGGCCCCAATCTCAATGTCTTGTTCACCAAGTTGCTAGATTAGTATAAATATATGTATTATGGTAGTATATTAGGTTTGCTTAGAGTGTCAATTACTTGGTTACTCTTGTTACTTAGAAGACACTATGGTTCGGTTTTGAAGCATGCAGCCGAGCACTTCCATTCATAAGGCGAAAGTTCACGGTTTTGTATCTCAAACATCTTGGTTTGCTACTCTAAGCTTAATCCTTTAATTGCATCTTAAGTTTACTTGAATCTTAGTGTTAAAAGCTCATTTCCTAGTTGTTTGCTAAAACTTGTTTTCACAACTCTTAATTAATCTTTAATTCATAAAACTCATCATCTTTTAAACAAATCTTAGTTAACTTTAATTGCTTTTAAAATTGTGTTTTTAATTAATCTTTCATTAAACAAATCACGGTTCTCTTTCTCCCTCTTATTCTCAGTTTTGGATAAAACTTGGTTTTCGCGTACTCTCACTTGCAATATAAGCCGGAAGTCTGAATTAATCATTTTGGATTCCCAAGTAAAATTGGTTCACGGTTTGGTAAGTGATTGCACAAAAGTTCCATTTTTTCTCGTCTCAAACTCATGTTTTAATTAAGTTCTCATAATTAGTCCGTTAACAAACACGCAAAAGAAATCATCAAGAACTCTTCGTCTTCAAACAACATTTGAAACAAGATTTCTCTCTTAGCTTAATAATCTCATTTTCGTGAACTTTAGTTTTAAATCAGTGGTTAAATTTCTCGTCAACTTTGTAGTAATTAATGTTACATGCTTTAAAAATCACTCAATAATTGTCACGTTAAAATAGTAATTTCTTTCAAAGCTTTGGTAACTTGTGCAACAAGTCACGACGTTCAACTCAAGTAAGTTTAACTTAACTAACGCATTGTCCATTTCCATTATTTGTTTTAAAACCCGTAACTCTTTTGTAATTGGAATCTGAACGATGATGGGCTAATCGCCTTAGTTCGGGTATAAAGAGAAATTAGGACCGAGACTGATAAAAGGATAAAAAGGTGTATCGTATAGTATGATTGTCTGATGTTATTTAAATCAAGGTTATATTTTGTGGTGAATCACAATTGACCAATTGACAACTGGTCTGGTGTATCATAAAATAGTCGACACTTGAGATAACTAAGGAATATTGTCTCGTCTTTTTATCTAATTATTAATCTAATCCCAATGGATCTTTATACCACGTGCTTTCCTCTTATAATTGTTAATTTTTCATTAGTTGTTAGTCACAAACCTCCAACAAAGATTACCTTCGAATTCGCCATCTGAAACCTGCTTTTACAAATTGGACTTTAAAGAGAAACTCCTCCACGTTTCCCTGTGGGATCGATATTCGGTACTTAGTACCATTATTACTTGTTATAAGGCGATAATAAACTGAGATGTATACTTGCGTCATGGTTTATTTCTAACTGATATTGCTGATAATACTCTTGTTTTACAGGGTAGCACAATCAAACAACACTAACCATGGTGTAGGGTTGCCCCCATAAATCGTTTAGCCGACTCGCCATGGGGTTTTCTACAATTTGGAGCTTCATAATCCAGGTACCTTTACCCGAATAAAGACAGATAATACATGACATTTTCATATGTGTTTTGCTACCCTTGGTTGCGCGGTATGTATAATTTTCTTCTAACCTTTTTGTCAGTGTACACTTCCATTATACTATGATATTATAATTTTCTTCTAACCTTTTTTTTCCGGATTCGGTCGTTTCTGGGAGACTTGCGTCATTATAATAGACGACACTCATTTGAAGGGTCCTTACTTAAGCACAATGTTCTTAGCCGTTGTTATGGATGCAAATAACCAAATTGTGCCCATCGCTTTCGGAGTGGGTAGGTCTGACAGTATGGAGGCGTGGACTTGCTTTTTGTCTATGTTGAGGTAATATATTGCCCTAGGAAGGGTCCTCTCCCAACGAACTGCCCTAGGAAGCCTGTCTTGCCTCTTGAAATACTGGGACCCGCCAGGAAAAGTCTCCAAAATCCATATCTACGAATTACAGATTGTTAAAATAGGGAATGCATTAACAATGTATAAATATTTAACTAATAGTAACTAACCTTAAATGCAAATAAGAAGCCCGCCATCATCATCTTCGCTTTCTTATCAACACGTCGACGTATGGCACCATTCATTTGCCTAAAAGTTGGTGCCCAGATATAAGATCCCCAACTCAATTGGTTCCAAAACCGAAGATCCTATATCGCCCTAATCACGGTGTTATAAACAGGCAACTGAGCCTGTCGGCCAAGAAAGAACACTTCAACCATCATTATCAAACACACTCAAACAACATCATCGCCTGTAAGATGCTCTCCCTCGGCTCCCAAGGTGTGAAACAAAGTAGATACCCTGTCGATGACCAACCTCTCGGTGCCAAAAATCCTAGGGTTTAAAGAATCACGCCTAACCGGACGGGTGGTCGACTCTAATCCAAAACGAAGTCCTGTGAGAAACATAACTCATCCCGCCCGTATCTGAGTACGTGCTCTGAAACCTGAAAGAACATATCCTCCCCTTGTACATTATTCGGGAAGACCTGCCTTTATAAAAGTGAATGAACAAGCAAGGTCTGTCGAATAGTCAATAAGCTCCAACTACGACCAAAACAAGTGGTGCGGAAAATGGCTATCCTAGCGGGGTTTAGCCTCTTCTTAATGTCTCTCATAATAGTAATCTTTGACTTCAATGTTAATAAAGCCTTGTAAAAACCACCATGTGTATGTCAAATTTGTAAGTTTACGGAGCTAAAATGTCAAATTTGTAACTTTAGGGACCTAAGTGTCAATTTTCAAACCATAGGGACCAAATCTGTAAAATCTATACAAAAAGTGCCACATATGGTCATGTTATTAGCGTACTTACAAGTTGGCTAAAATCCAAGTTTGGGGACCTAAAGTGTCAAATTTGTAAGTTTAGGGACCTAAAATGTAAATATTCAAACGATAGGGACCAAATCTATAAATTATGTACAAAAGTGGAAAATATGTTCACGTTGTTAGTGTACTTACAATTTGGTCAAAAATCCAAGTTTAAGGACCTAAAGTGTCAAATTTGTAAGTTTAGGGACCTAAAGTGTCACTTTTCAAACCATAGGGACCAGATCTGTAAATTCTATACAAAAGTGCCACATATGTTCATGTTGTTAGTTTACTTACAAGTTGGGCAAAAACCCAAGTTTAAGGACCTAAATTGTCAAATTTGGTACTTTAGGGACCTAAAGTGTCAATTTCCAAACCATAAGGACCAAACCTGTAAATTCTATACAAAAAGTGCCACATATGTTCATGACTTCATGTTGTTAGTATACTTACAGGTTGGGCAAAAATCAAAGTTTAGGAATCTAAAGTGTCAATTTTGGTACTATAGGGACTTTAAGTGTTAATTTTCAAACTAGAGGGACCAAAATCTATAAATTCTAAAAACATAATGCCACATATGTTCATACTTTCAAACAAAATCATTATAAATACATGTATATTGCAAAAAAAATGCCAAAAAACGACATTTTGACTACGTCTGTAATTGTGTTGTTTGGAGGTAACGAAATGATAGGAAACAAACCTCATCAGCTATTGTGGTCTCGTGTGTTTACTTGTGGAAGGCACGTAACGTTCACTCAACAGCAAAGCACGTTACACAGAAGGTGAGATTTATTAATTTTGTGGGGTAAGGAGGTCCTTCACCGTGTCCTCCACCGTGTATTATAAAGAAAGAAGGAAATTGGGAGTTAAGAGGGTAGGTGGTGGGGGTTAGGGTCGGTCATAAACATTAAACAAAAAAAATCAGAAAATTAGTTACCTCCTAAATTGCGAATGCGGACCTGCCACGTGACGCATGACTTTTCTAGGGTTTTTTGTGGAGCGACAGGTGTCGGGTATTAGGGTACGCAATCCGACCCAACCCGACCCAATGCGGTCCGAGACATTTTTTCGTCTTTTTATCGTTTAGCTGTCTGATTGTGGACCGCAATCTGACCCGAACCGACCCATTGTAGAGTCGTTGGCTATTTCGGCTAATACGGGAGATAGTTGGTTAGGAGACCAATTTTGTTATTTGTTTTGGCTATTTGAGTCAATTTCCCTTTAGATTTTGAGTGACGACATGTCGGATGAAATCAACATATATATGGTATGATTTTAGGTTTTTTAATTCGTGTTTATCTTTTTTTTACTTTGTTAAACAATGTTAAAAAAAGGCACTTTATGGCAGGGTGTAAGACGCGTCTTCGTCTTTATGATAACGCCTATAATGTTTTTGTAAAGCATGACTCATGTGATGTGCCTTGAGGCGTGCTATAGCGCGTTGCGGCGTGCTTTTTTTACAAAGCATGACTCTTTTTTAAAAAATGTAGTTTTTTTGTGTTTTATACTTTTAACTTTAGAGTTTATAATTTTATAGTTAATTGATCAAATCACTCACAGTTTCACGAATTCATACGCGACATATACTCACAATTATAACAGAGTTGCAAAATTATTTTTCTTAGTTTCATTTTGAATACTTAATCAAAGACAATTTTTATAATAATAATAATCTATAGGAATATTTTTCCTATTCTAATATGTATAATTTCTTTAATATCATTATCTTATTTAACAATGCATGAAAAAGCATATATACATATATAGAGTCTCATTCATTTGCTAACCAATCCATTTGTATTAACCATGCTAACCAAAAATGGACCAATCAGATGACTCCCTTCTTTTTTGTTTAATTACACGATTTAAATATAGTGGAGGGTAAAATTGGAATTGTTTTTCCATACCACGTTTAAGGTAATTCCTTATTTATCTTCTTATTTATCTCCTAGATAATGATGGTAGTTATTTAATTGTCATTCTTTAATATTATCTTTTTTCAATATTTTCCTAAATAATTTCACTATAATTATCAAAACCCAATAAACCAATATGAATTTGCATACGATTCTCTATTTCAAGTTTTCTTACAAATTGCTCTCACTGTTGGTAATTGTTATGTGCATATATGTGCACATATATATCTTTACATATGTGCATATGTGCATATACATATCTTTATATATGTGCATATGTGCATATCTGTATGTATGTGCATATATGCATATGATGAACTTGATTTTCATTCTGAATTATGTTTCAGGATGTTCTGAATCTGTGACTAAAACCCAGTAAAGCAGTAAGATTGTGCACATGTGCACATCGAATTAAAAGGGTCGTCCTCAAAAGATTTAGTTAAGCTTCTGCAGATTTTTGCTCCTTAATTAAAAGGGTCGTCCTCAAAAGAATCGTCGCCTGATTCCCGATTTTTGCTCCTTGATTTTTGGTGCACGTTGAGACTTTCTTTTTTACTTTTTGTTGTTTTTTGACTTTTTTACCCTTGTGCACATATGCATTCTAACACCAAGCGCGTGAAGTAACTAAGAATTAAAAATGAAATTCCTGATTTATTGTAGGTCGTAGATCTTAATAATCAACAGATGAGATTAGTTAACATGGTTAGGACTAGTGGGTTGGTTAACAAAAGAAGGGAACCTTACATATATATATATATATATATATATATATATATATAGGGTCAGGTTCAAGGGAAAACCTCAAAAAAACGGAAAACTGAATAACACCCTAGGAGCCCTTCATCTGGACGATATGCACTTGTGCATACAGGTTATTTGTAACATGCATTTGTGCATATATGCACAAATGCATAATGCACTTGTGCATAAAACCAAAAAGTCAACTATTTACCTGTATGCACAAGTGCATACCGTCTAGATGAAGGGCCACCAGGGTGTTTTTCAGTTTTCCGTTTTTTGAGGTTTTCCCTTGAACCTCTCTCTCTCTCTCTCTCTCTATATATATATATATATATATATATATAATTTTGTATGTGACATAGAATTAAATATGCCATGTTACATCACGTTTTAATGTGTCTTGCTAACTATGGAAAGTTTTGTTTCTTTATTTGTAAATATTGATCCATTTAATTTAAGATATTAAAGACTATAATTCCTAAACCCAAAAAACATTCCATATCTTAATTAAATGGCTATTATTTTATACACATTTTCAGTTCAAAGTCAAAATGATATATATATATATATATATATATATATATAAACTATTGCATATTATACAAAAACATAGACTACTGATCAGAAATTCCACATGCAAAGTAGTTAAATAAATTAATAAATACAAAAAAAATTGAAATTAAAACACTTAATTAATTAGCTCAAAATTCTCTATGAACTTTTCAACTTGGTTACATAATGCATAAGACAATTCGATCCTATTATTGAAGATTATTTTTAATAAACCATATTTATATATTCGATGGTGAAAACTTAGAACCAGGTATGATGTTCTTCCCATTCCCACAAAGGTAATTGATCATCGGTTTTCACTGTAGAATGAGAATCATTACCAGTCTGGTCATCCGATGAGTTATAGCTATGATCGGATGAGCTTGTCGTTGTCCTCTCCGGTCTCGATGGACCGCTGAGATGACTTGATGCCGTTGCATGATGTTCGTTTACGTTGTTGTGAAAAGGTTGCGGAATTGGTATGTGCTCGTTTATCATAACTCCCGATGGTCTTCTGTCGAATGACCTCAAACAATTTGATTTTACATACACTCGGCACAAACTTAATTCTTCAATCAACTACATTTTTTTATTAAACTTTATGATCAGATAAAGCAGAATATATAAATCAAAACAAAAAGATTAATGATTTAATGAATTGTTGCTTAATGATATATACCTTGGGTTTAGGGTTGGTGTTTGAGGGTTCTTCTTGGAAAGCCTTGTATTCATTCATTTTCCATTTGGTTTTCGTACCGTTGGGAGCTCTACCATTGTAGAAAACTAGGGTTCTCTTGATCCCAATGGCTCGATTATTTGAAAAGTAAACGATTCTTGGGGACCCCGTGGCCTTCCAGTAGCCGGAACTCGTTAGGCGGGATGGTCGTCCTCCTCTTGCTTCTTTCTCCTGTCTTGGAATGAAAAAGAACCATTGTTCGGGGTCTCCTTGACAACGCTCTCCTGCATATTCTGCAAAACCAATACTATTATAGCTTAATCTCAACCGTTGATTTTGTTTATTTTTAAATATTGAGGCGGTTATAAAATGCAGTTAAAGTAAATTTAGGAAGTGATTTAATCCACACCCTTGATTATCTAAATCTAAATGTATGGTTGAGATCAGTTTGCAGAGTTTATAAAAACTACACGGTTTGCAAATGAAACAGATCCTATATATACACACACAAAAAGGAAGCTAAGGTTCTTTTTTTGTTTATTCTTAACATTAAACTGCAACAAATATAAAATATTGTAATCCATGCACCTTATTGCATGAACAACAAGATCAGGGTTCTAACAGTTTTTTACTCCCAAATTAAAAAGTAATAAAAAGACACAAAAGAAATCTTGAAATTTTAAAACAAAAGAAAAAGTCTTTTGCTCAAATTGTATAAGCCAATTCCATAATTGGTTTTATATTAATCATGATTAAAATTAAATTAAACCTTCTTGTTATATATCATGGATCTAAAGAATGCTTAAACCCCATCATATATATACACTTCGTTTCGTTTCGTAGAGTTTTTTGGTTTCTATAATAATCTAAAGAAAAAAAAAAGAAATTAATGAAGAATGGTGGTAGCTAGGGTTTGGGGAATATACTTGGAAGAAAGAAATTATAAAAAGGTAGAATATATAAAATGAAGTACTAACGAGGGAGATCCCAAGGATAGAAATCATAAACATGAAGATGGGGTATGACTCGATCGATATCTTGTTGCAATCTTGGGGTGCCTTCAATCTTATGCTTCAAATAATATGTTATCAATTCTTCTTCTGTTGGGTAGAACCTAAACCCTGGTATCATCTCTCTCTCTCTCTCTCTCTCTCAAGTTATGAAACTAGGGTTCTGCAATGAATATATATTATTTTATATGGAATTATGGTGCATGATTGGGTGGGTGGGTGTGTGTTTGTATATATATATATATATATATATATATATATATATATATATATATATTATACACACAATAGCTGTAGACAGATGTGTGACTGGTGTATGTAATTAAGCCGAGTGAATCGAGAAAAAACATCCAGTGGAAATTTCCATGCATTTGCTTGGAAGCACCATGCTTAAAATTATAGGTACTCGTTCGTCTATTATAATATTATTAATTTACTGTTTGTTTTATTTTCACAAAGTTAGGACGGTTTATTAAGGTGCGTTTGGTACACTAAACAGGACAGAACAGAATAGAACAGGGTTCACTGTCCCACGTTTGGCAAAACCTTTATGTGGAACAGATTAAAACAAAGTGGAACAAACTGGAACAAGCATGTTTCACCCCCACCCCATGGAACAAGGTGGAACAAACTTAGGTTCTACCAATATAACCTCAAAATAAAATTTAATTCTCTTCTAAAACATCAAATAAACCTTCTATTTCATATTTTGTTCATTCTTTAAATTTAGCAAAGGTAAATTGGTCAATGTTATCTTGTTCTGTTCTATCCAGTTCTGTCTTAATTACCAAACGTGGAACAACTGTTCTATCCTGTCATGTTCTGTCTTGTCCCACATTGTCCTGTCCTATCATGTCTGCGTACCAAACACAACCTAAATGCTTAATTATACTGTAAATCATTATCCTATTATTTATTTTATTGTATATAAACATGGCAATGATTGATAATCTACTTGGAACAACAATGATAAGAATGAAACAGGTAAGCGTTTACCGTATAAATTGTTGCATGTGATATTGTTTTGATGGACTACAATTTTACATATTCGGTAATAAAGAAATTTAGAGTGTTGAATCTTATCTGTAAACATTTACCGGGTAAACATTTGGGTAACTGTTCTTAGTTAGGTCATTGTCATATCACCCAGTAAGATTATAGGTCATTATCATGTTCTCCCAAAAGGTAGATGACACCCGGTAAGCATTTTATAAACGTCCCCTTAGTCACAATATTAATGTGGGAGTCATAAAGCAACTTCCATTGTTACATATGTGTCTTTATCGACCTCTTCAATGGCAATCATATTGTTTCCCATAATCAAAATTCAATTTTGACTCTCTAACGACTTGTGTACGGTCTATAACCCGAAAGTTTGTTAAACCTCAACAATTGATTCGTTTTTTAGCACTCTGTCACGTTGGTATCGTCTCTTGAACCGCACATCACGAACAAAGATATTGACCTTTTAACCCACGATCAAGGTTTAAAAATCCTGGTTAGATATGACAAGGATGCAACATGTATGATTGTACGGGATCAGATGGGTTAAAAATTTCAAAACTAAGTTCATATAAACCTCATACAAAAAACTATATATTAGTATGAGACAATAATTGAAATTTCGTTAGGTAATGGTTTAAAATACACTCCCAACATTTTTTCAAATAATTTGACTTGATCATTGACTTTTTGTAACTAAGGTGACAGTTTGGTTCGTTAGAATTCGACATAATATAAGGGAATTGGATGGGACAACTTAATTAATTCTCAGTGTTTAGTTCATTATTTGAGTTTTCGTAAAGAAAATTGTAGAATGTAAATTTCTTGGGTTCTAGCAATGAATCTCAATTCATTCATATCATCTTTATATAAAAAACTATTATATTCTTATATTACTCTATTTTATTCCATCACCATAGATGTTATACCACCATCATTGTTTCCACCGTGCCACCATCATCATCAGTTTCACCGCCACCACCATTCGTCATCGCCGCCGCCACCACCACCACCCGTTATCTCTTCCAATGCCGCCATCATCGTTGTTGCCACCTTCGCCTTCACCCTCAACCCATTACCACTAGTATTGTTGCTAGTTGTCATCACCACCACGTCCGTTTAAGCACCACTGCCACTGTCACCGCTATCACCACTATTGAAAATTTTCATTCTTATATATATAGGGAGAGGTTCAATTGAGAAATAATAAGTGTGTGAGAAATAGAGAAGTAATCTTAGTCGGTCAACATTTGCGGCTTTGACCGGGAAGCAGCGGATAATTCCTCGTGTGGTTTGCGCGTGATCTGCACAAGCTAGATGGGTAGTTTCGTAAAATACGCGGGACAAGTTCATATATGAACTTGTGTGATTCACATATGAACTATACGTTCATATGTGAACCCATGTAATTTACATATGAACTCCTTTTCACTAATTCATATATGAACCTTTGTGATTCATATATGAATCAATTAATTAGTTCATATGTGAATCACAAAGGTTCATATGTGAATCAGTTAATTAATTTAACTGATTCATATATGAACCTACAGTTAATTAGTTCATATATGAATCGGTTAATTAGTTTAAAGATTCATATAGTAGTTGAAAAGAGTTCATATGTGAATTACATGAGTTCACATATGAACAAATAGTTCATATGTGAATCACACAGGTTCATATATGTGATCCCAGAAACAGGTAATCAATCAATGAACATTAAATTGGCCATCTCTATATTCAATAATCTCCAAATAGCTCACAATACAATGAAGAACAAATTACTTGTGTGTGTGGCTAGTGTGTGTAGTAGATGACCTAATTCCCAAAAGGGAAAATAGCAAACTATATATACCTAGGGTATAGAATAGCCCTATTACAAAAACAGTCCCTCTACTTGGTACAATTACATTTAAGCACTAACATTCTCCCCCTTTGTACCAATGTAGAGCAAAAGATTTAGACGTCCACCGGGGTCACATTCTTCTTTCGAATACCAAAGATGATCTCGAATCTTCGCAGTTCAAGGCGGTAGTCTTTCCGGTATGAGATGGCTTCAATCACTTGGTTGATCAAGTTCTTTTCTTTTTCAGTGAGCTTTACCTCTCCATTCGCATCCAGACGAAGCTTACTTTCCAAGTGAAACAAAATAATCTTCAAAGTACCCTCACAGTACTTGTTGAACTCAATAACTCTCATAAATCTTTTCTTTGAGTCATTATCAACGTAGACAACCCCGAGCTCAGGCTTGTTCAGTACAGTGTAGGCGGGGATACCTTGAATATCAGATAAGCGTTTGTTCGGTCTTTTTAAGTTCACATGAGTTTGAAAAGATTCCAAACCCATCTGAAAGTCACTGAGGTATGAATACTTCAGAATATTCTTCATAAACTTCCTCACACTTTGGTAAGCAGCACTGTATGTTATTCTCTTCTCTGGATGGTTCTTCTCTGGATGGACGACAAGGAGGTTGTAAAGACATAGAAGATCATTCAGCTTCAGACTCTTGAAGTCAGCCTCAGAGAATACACATTCAGTACCATCTGATCTCAAAACGCTGAACTCAGGATAAAATACATCATGTATGTTAGGGCAGGTTTTATATGTTGATTTAAAGTTCAAGGGTCAAATTGTATTTGTTCATACTTAGCTTATTAGTGAACGGGCCGTGGGCTTGTTAACCACGGGCCCATAGTATATAATGTTGTATTAGCTTGGAAAAACAAGCTAATCATCTCATTTGCTTTCTAAACTCATTGTAATATTCTCTCTGAAAGCATAATACAGGGATGACCAGTTGAAATCATTGTTGTTCATTGTTCATCTATTTTGATTTCATTATTGTTGCACGGATCTGGATTCTACAATTGGTATCAGAGCAGACGGACGGATTGATTCTAAGGTTTGAATTCATCAAATTCTGGTTAGTTTGACTTTCACTCGTCTGACTTTTCTTGAATTCTTGATTTTTTGATTCAATCGAAATCAGTTGTTTTTGCTTATTGGGTTGTGTTAGCATTATCATTCTAAGAGTTTCTGCAAAATTTCACATCCTAATTCGTTCGTTTGATTGGTCAATTTTGCAAATCAAGTTTAAAACTTTTGGTTGTGTTCTTACTCAAAAATCCGATTTTTGCTACCAAAAAGTGTTGTTTTTGCTCTAAAATCGATTGGGTTAGTGTTAGTTTGTGCTTGGTATTGTTTCTAACCTTTCAGGAACACATTAGAGTAACCCTAGTCGAGTTTCGATCGAAATTAAGCAAAACAGCCGACTTTTCCGGACAAAACAGCCGTGTTTTCCGGACAGATCAAGGTGTCCGGACGTTTGTGGTTCCATCCGGACAAGTCAGCCATCCGGGTAAGTCAATCATCCGGGTAAGTCAATCATCCGGGTAAGTCTTTCAAATCTCTATTTTTCCGGGTAATCTAGTTCCGGACAACTCAAAGTTTCCGGAATCCGTTTTATCCGGAAATCCTTATTTACCCGGAATCATCGTAGTATCCGAACACAACATTCTTTCCGGAAACTTCAAAGTACCCGGAAATTCCTTAATATTCCGGACTCTATTGTGTCCGGTAAAGTCTTGCTTATCCGGTTAATTCCATCCGGTATCCTTAGAGCATCCGGTAACCTTGGTTATCCGGACAACTCAAGATATCCGGACAACTCTGCATTATCCGGACAACTCTGCATTCTTGAACGGTTTTTCGTAAATCTAGTCCAGATACTTCCTGATTAGACCCTTACTTGGATTTCTATCCAGTTAGACCACTGTAGTCCACTTTAGAACCTGCGTTAGGATATCACTCTTAGAATCTTGCGTTAGGTTCTCACTTCGAATCAATATACCCGTCTGACGATCACTCCGTTGCAACCAAAGATGTCTGCTTCTCGTGACGCTCTCGCCATTGGTACCGACACCAAACCTCCATGCCTATACCCAAACGAGTACAGTCAATGGCGCGACAGATTCATGATTTTCATTGAATCGAAGAACAACTATGAGTTCATCAAGCAAGCTCTTGAAGAAGGTCCTATCGCGCCACCAATGAAGGATATTGAAGCCGCTGAAGGTGTTGAACCCAAGAAAGAGAAAAAGACCCTTGCTGAAATGTCAGAGTTTGAAAGAGGGAGGATAGAAGGGGAGAAACGGGCGAAGAGATATTTGGTGCAAGCTCTTCCCAACTCGACCTACACTGCCATCGACAGCTACAAAGACACGGCTAAAGGCATGTGGGACCAGGTAGCCAAAATGATGCGTGGGAGTGCAGTTGGAAACCAGCTGAAGATCAATACTGCTATAACCAAGTTCGATGGTTTCAAGCAGCGTCCTGGCGAGACGCTTACTCAGGCTTATGAACGTTTCTGCTCTCTACTCAATGAGCTGAACAAGAATGGGATAGTTCGGTCAAACACGGAGAATGCTCTCAAATTCCTCAACAACCTCTTACCCGAATGGAAAGTTTTTGCATCTCATGTCAGGCATAACAACCTGATTGAAAGAATCGGCATAAATGAACTCTACGAGACACTTCTTCAAGATGAAGATGAAGTGAATGAGCTACTTGCCGAGAAGAAGACTGAACCCAAGCCTGTAGCTGATCCTATTGCTCTTATTTCCACCAACAAGGGAAGACCTTCGAGCCGACACACCGAACGGGCTCAAAAGCATAATTCTTCTGATTCTGAACCGGAAGAGAAGAAAGATGAAGATTCTGATAGTGAAGTAAACGACTTCATGAAAGCCATTGCCCTCCTGACAAAGACCTTCAAGCAACAACAGTTTTACAAGAAACCAACGTCTAATGGTCAGCGCTACTCCACTTCTGCCAACAAGCGTCATGACTACAAAGACAAATATGAAGGTAAGAAGAAGGTCGATGAGCAAGATCAGACTGAGAAGAAGGACAAGACTGAGAAAGTTGACAGCAAGAAGAAAGATGAGCCCGTGAAATGCTATAATTGCGGGAAACTTGGTCACTTTGCCAAAGATTGTCGTCAGCCTACAGTGAAGAATGTCCACTACTACGAGGCCAAGCTAGCTTTAGCAAAACAAAAGGCGACTGGAGAAGCAATGTTCGTTGAGGATGATTACTGGCTGCAAAGATCTGACAATGAAGATGAAGATGAAGTTGCTAATGCTTTCATGGGATATCATTCCTCCACTGATGAGGAAACCGCAACTGCACTTGCAAATCAGGTATGTGAATCTTGTCAACCAGATTTTTTGAATGCTATGCAATCATTTTATGGTCAGGCTGAATCCTTTAAGGCCACTTCTAAAGAACAAAAGCTTGAAATTAAAACTCTAACAGAAAAGCTTAATGTTCAAATAAAGTTAACTGAGAAGTATAAGTCTGAAAATGCTGATTTAAAAGATAAAAGCAAAATCCTTTCATTAGCACCCAAAGACTTAAGGGCCAGAATATCTGAACTCCAGCGTAAGCTTGATCAGTGCTTGAATGAGAAAGAAGACATTATTTATCAATGTTCTTCCCTTCAAGTTCAACACAAGGAGTATGTGGCTAAAATTCTAAATCTTGAAACCAAACTCCACCAAAGGGGACAAACAGATCAAACCATTTTCCTGAACAAACCCAAAGAGTTCACGTACTTTAACAAAGAGTGGGGAATCGGATATGATAATCCCCACTATTTGAAAAAAGGAAGATGGCATGTACCCATTTTGTATGACTTTGCCTGTTATGGATTATCTACAAAGTACCCGGAGTACAAAATCAAGTGGACTGGTCCTCTAGAACCTGAAAAGGAAGAGGAGACAGAGGAATACAAGCGCACACACAAACTAGGAATTCAACTTCCATTTTGCTATGAACCTCTAAATTACTCGTATCAAAAGAACAAAAAGTACCTTTCCAATGACTACTTCGACCCCTACAAAGTGGCAACACCCAAGGATTCCTCAAAGAAGGATGAGGATGTAACACCAGCAACCAAGACCGAGACGGATGAGTTTAAACTCTATGTTCCCCCTCTCATCTTGGAAGCAAAGATAGTAGAGTTGGAGGAGTCACTGAAAAGGGAAAGGCTGGTTTTTCAAAATGAGAAGAACGATTTAATCAAAGCTCTTGAGAAACTCAAAACTGAGATAACCGATGGTATGACAAGTGAAGAAAAGGAAAATTTTCTGTGGGAAATCAATACGCTTTCATCAAAATTGTCTGAAATGACAAAAGAAAAGCAAGCTTTACTTGACAAACTTGAGAAACAACAACCGGTCAAAACCGAAGTTGTGTTTGATGAAGGACAGGAGATCCTTCGGTGTGAAATCAATCGACTTACATCACAACTGTCTGCTTTGGCAACAGAAAAGATGGAAGAATATGCAAGAAATGGTCAGCTTCAAGAGCAAATTGACCAACTCCAATCTAAAAAGGAGATTTCACCCGAACCTTCCTCAAATTCATCCGACAAGTCTTCGTGCAAAGTTTACTTAGGCAAGATTTCTAGCTCACAAACCGGTCAAGATTCTCAAGACGAGAGTGTTTTAAGGAATTTGAACTCTGATTTTTTCTTAGCTTCCGCACCAAATTCCCCAAAGCACACAAGCACAAAGAGTTCCTCGACTTCCTCAACCAGTCCAAGTCCCGACATTCCTAAAGTGAATTTTTCTGAATTCATGAACTCAGAAGGTGATGATGAGGGAGAGTTTGAGTCGTTCCCTTTCGACAAACCTCTTCCAAGTCACACAGATTTTTTTATCCCCGGTTGTGACTCATAAGGTTAATTTTGAAAAGGGAGCATGTTCAAACTCAAAAGGCCCAGCTGTGATCAAGATTTTAAAATCTAAACCTGTTTCCCAAAATACGTCACAGCCAAGGCAAAAGACTAAACAAGTTTCCTTTAAAGCTCCCACTCCTTCAAAAGTCACTGATCATTCTGCACCTGCTGTTTCAGATAAAAATGGTCAAGCTAAACGAGAAACACCAAAGTGGCTAAAGGAGGATTATGTCAAGAAGGATGCATCAAAGTCATTTCCCCATGCTTTAAATTCTAGAATAAACAAAGACAATAGTGATTGGAATCATCAGTACTATTTTGAAGTTTCTTTTCCTGTTAAAGTGAATTCTCTTCCACAATTGGCTCGATTATTGCATGATTGCGTGTGTTGTTCAAATTGTGGTTGGAATGATTTTGAAGCTAGTTTGGAAAAAGTAGTGTCTTTTCCCGTTAAATTGAACTCTCTTCAACACTTGATTCATTTATCGCATGATTGTCTTTGCTGTTCTAATTGTGGTGGGAATAACTTTTATGATATTCTCAAAAATGACTGGTATGCACCATTTTTTGTACATAATCTGTATGAAAAACGCAGTCCCCGTCATAACAAGAACAATCCATCTCATAAACGGGGTAATCATTCACCGGTTAAACCACGGCGGGAGACCAGACCCAATCCTAGATGGACTGCTCCTGCCAAGGTTAAACCGGCTCCTAAAAGGCAACCTGGCACAAAACATGTTCCTCCCAAGGGTGTACCATCTGCTCCTAAGAGGCGACAAACGCATAAATCCGTACCCCCGAAAGGTGTAAATTCTTCACCTAACGGGAAAGCCGTGCCAAAACAGGTTTCTTCAAAGGGAGCCACGCCTAACCCTCCAGGACCCAATCAAATTTGGGTACCTAAACTTCTCTAATCTTGTTTTGCAGGGCGGTCATGTGTGGTACTTAGATTCAGGATGCTCCAAGCACATGACCGGACGGAGGGAGCTTCTCACGAACTACACAGAAGAATATCAAGGAGACGTGAGATTTGGCAACAACGAGCGTTCGCCGATCGTGGGCTACGGCGACATCGTACATGATAAGATCACCATCAAGAAAGTGTCACACGTCCAAGGATTGGGCCATAATTTATTCAACATAGGCCAATTCTGCGACAAAGATCTCGAGGTCAGCTTCAAAAAGACAAGGTGTAGAATCCTCACCGACGATGGTGAGACCCTACTAGTTGGACATCGCAAGACCAACCTCTACACCATTGACCTCTCAGCCCTCTCAGTTGATAACCCTGTCTGCCTTCTGTCAAAGGCCTCTTCGGACCAAGCTTGGATCTGGCATCGACGACTTTCGCACCTCAACTTCAGAAGCATCAATCAACTGGTGCTCGGCAGACACGTTAGAGGCATGCCCAACCTTCAGTTCGTGAAGGATCATCTGTACGGGGCATGCGAGAAGGGAAAGATGAAGCGTGCATCTCATCCACCGAAGGACACTCCCAGTACATCTCGGACTCTCGAACTACTTCACATGGATTTGTGTGGTCCGATGCGTGTTTCGAGCATCAACAAGCGAAAGTACGTTCTGGTGATAGTGGACGATTACTCACGTTACACCTGGGTGATGTTTCTCCGCTCAAAGGATGAAACTTCTGAGATCATCATCGAGCATCTCAAGACGGTCCAATTGAACAAGCAACAACAAGTTCAGTCCATCAGAACCGACAACGGGACGGAATTCAAGAATTCCAAGATAGACGGTTATCTCTCCTCTGTGGGAATCTCGCACAACTTCTATGCCGCACGCACTCCTCAGCAAAATGGTGTGGTGGAAAGACGTAACCGTACCTTAGTCGAAGCGGCACGCACAATGCTTTCCCAAGCTAATCTACCGCTATATCTTTGGGCTGAAGCGGTGTCTACAGCCTGTTACACGCAAAATCGCACGATTCTGTACAAGCGATTCAACAAGACACCCTACGAGATCATGAATAATCACATTCCGACTATTGGCTACTTTCACACATTCGGATGCACGTGCTACGTACTGAACGACAAAGATGATCTCGGCAAACTAAGCCCCAAAGCGGATAAAGGAGTCTTCATCGGATACTCAATGCAGGCTAAGGCTTATCGCGTTTACAACACACGGACTAAATCCGTTGTTGAGAGCATAAACGTAACATTCGACGAAGCCGCAGATTTGGCTTCTGAACATCGCAGTTCAGAACCCGGTTTAACTGGTGTGTTAGCTTCCGGACCCTCCAGCTCGGGATCTACACAAATGACAGTAAATCCAAATCGTGCATCTTCATCGAATGCAACTTATTCTGATTTAGATTTATTGTTTGAGCATTTTTATGATGACCTATTTAATGCTTCCCCATCTGTCTCAGCTATTCCTAGGATTGAAGCTGCTCGTCTTGAAGACTTGGACAACCTATCTGGTCCACCGCCTTCTACAAGCTCGCCTTCTAACACCTTGGCGACAGATCAGCCGTCATCACCTGCTTCACCTAATCCTGTGATTCCCCCGAAGGACCCGAAACCAGTTCCGGAGATCGCTCCTATAGATTCGTCTTCCTCGACAACCGACGATCAACCTCTGAATTCCTCGGAACCAGAAGTCGTGCAACCATTGGCGAATCCTCCCCCACCTCCTCCGAGAACTCAACCTGCTACTCTCGAAGCTGTACAAGACCTTCCATCTGGTTCGTATGTGGATCCGGACACATCTCATTACACCCAGCAGCCGCTTCCACACACCACTAAATGGATGAAGGCACATCCCCTGCATCAAATCATCGGTGATCCCTCTACACCCGTTCGTACGCGAGGCGCTTCCGCCAACTTCTGTCTCTTCTCCGGCTTCTTAAGCAAGATAGAGCCAACAACCGTATGCGAGGCGCTTGAAGATTCGGACTGGATAATTGCCATGCAAGAAGAGCTCAATCAATTCGAAGCTCTAAAGGTGTGGCGATTGGTTCCACGACCAAAACACAAAACGGTGATCGGCACCAAGTGGATCTTCAAGAACAAGAAGGATGAAGACGGCATTGTTGTCCGCAACAAGGCGCGACTCGTGGCAAAGGGATATCGTCAGCAAGAGGGGATAGACTTTGATGAGACCTACGCACCGGTGGCGCGAATCGAAGCAATCCGTATGTTTCTAGCCTATGCCGCGCACAAGAACTTCACAGTCTTCCAAATGGATGTGAAGACGGCCTTTCTATACGGCGATCTCGAAGAAGAAGTTTATGTGTCACAACCCGACGGCTTTGTGGATGATTCGAAGCCTGACCATGTCTACATTTTAGACAAAGCACTATATGGTCTAAAACAGGCCCCGCGAGCTTGGTACAATACTCTCTCTAAGTTCTTATTAGAGAAAGGCTTCACACGAGGTACAATTGACTCTACTCTTTTCATTAAAAATGAGGAAGGTCATATAGTCTTGGCTCAGGTATATGTTGATGACATCATTTTGGGTTCTACCAATCCTCTATATGCCAAGAACTTTGCCAAACTAATGGGAAAATATTTTAAAATGAGTATGCTTTGTGAGATGAATTTCTTCCTTGGTCTACAAGTTAAACAACTTTCGACCGGAATATTCATTAACCAGTCCAAATATATTCGGGATATTCTTCGGAAATTCCAACTGGACCAGGCCTCACCAATGAAAACTCCCATGGCAATGACTACAAAGCTTCATGCCGATCCCAATGGACCGGATGCGAATCAGAAGCTGTATAGAGGAATGATTGGCTCTTTAATGTACCTAACTGCCAGTAGGCCGGATATAATGTTCTCGAATTTCCTGTGTGCCCGGTATCAATCCAACCCAAAAGAGTCTCACATGACTGCTGTTAAACGAATTTTTCGTTATTTACGTGGTACTGCTGATCTTGGCCTATGGTACCCGAAAGAGACAGGTTTTGGATTATCAGCTTATTCTGACGCCGATCACGCGGGCTGCATGATGGATCGGAAGAGCACATCGGGGCACATTCAGTTCCTGGGTGATAGTCTGGTAAGCTGGGCATCAAAGAAGCAGCAGTGCGTTTCAACGTCAACTGCCGAGGCGGAATATGTGGCCGCCGCAAGCTGCTGTTCCCAAGTCATCTGGATGCGGACACAACTCAAGGACTACGGTTTCACGTATGTCAAGGTCCCGATCTACTGTGACTCGAAGAGTGCTATTCCTATCTCAAGCAACCCGGTCCAGCACACCAAGACGAAGCACATCGACGTTCGGTACCATTTCATTAAGCATCACGTCGAAAGAGGTACTGTCGAACTCTACTTCATAAATACTGAGAATCAGTTAGCAGACCTGTTTACCAAAGCCTTGGACGAAAAGCGTTTTAAAACTCTGGTGTTCAAGCTAGGTATGCTAAACCTGAAAACTTAATCCATTTGTGTACCCTTGTCAAGTTCCATACCTCTACGAGTAACTGTCTACTTATCATCCGGTGTCAACACTCTGGACGATTGAGCAAACACTTCCTCGCACTGGTATTCTACTTGCCTCGGTAACACAGGTAGATTTAGTCTCTGTATTTGTTAGGTAGTTTCGTCTATTTTTCCTCTTTCTTCGTGTGTTTCTTTTATTCAATACCGTCGTTTGCTTGTTAATTTCCCGTTCTCTGTGCTTTCACCATTTGTTAATGTGTTCAGGGGGAGCACACTGTCATATCAGGTAAGTATTCTACTCTGTTGAGGGGGAGCGTCACACACAGTTTTTTCTTACACAATCCAAAAGTTTTTTATGTGTGTGGGCACTCCCAAGTCCACCTTGGTCTACACTTGAGGGGGAGCGACACAACGTTTTCTATTCAACTCTCAAAATTTTGTGTGTCGGGTCCCTCACTTGCACCCTACTGCACAATTCGAGGGGGAGCAGTGCAATTACTCCTCTCAGTTCGCGAGGGAGCCCTGACCCCCCCTGCTAAGTTTGAGGGGGAGCGAGGGTAAGAACCCTGGCAGATCATTTCCCTGGAAATTCTACGAAAACTGCCAAAACAGCTCATCCGGATAAGTCCAACTTATCCGGACTCTTTGGTTATCCGGACTCCTCTAGTATCCGGACACCTCTCGTATCCGGATCGGACACCCCCGGGTGGGACCCGGACAAGATCCGGGTTATAAATACCACCCGGGCCCTCTTGTCCTCTCACTATCCGGAAATCCCTCGAAAAAACCCTAAACCCCCGCAAGTTTCTCTCTCGCTCGGTCTCTTATCAATAACCCGCTCCTTTCACGCATTTCATTCCTAAATCAGGTATGTTGTTCGTCCTTGAATATTGATCATTCTTTTCGGGTCTTAATCCTTATTGCATCTCAATCAAACCACGGTTTGATCGAGATTGATACAACCGAAACCCAATCCTCGGGTCCTCCTGATTTGTGGCTCCCTTGGCGTAAGTTTGATAGGAAATAGCCTAGGGTAGACTAGAATGGTATGTAGTACACTGATTTGCATTTTCACTGGCATTGAAATCGCGATTTGGTCGATTTCTCACCTAGGCGTTTCGTCCGGACACACTCATCGTGTCCGGACACCATCATCGACATGCGCTTCTATCCGGACACACTCAATGTGTTTGATGATACATCCGGACTCTCTCAATCTACCGGAAACCTAGTTGTCCGGAAACCTTATGGTTTCTGGTAAGTTCAACTACCGGATAAGTTTGGAGTCCGGACAACACCTTTATCCGGAATACTCACTTTATCAGGGAACCTTGTCCGGGTAATTCAATTTTACCCGGACACTCGTATAATCATCCGGACTTCTCTGTTATCCGGACAACTCATATTGTCCGGACACCTCATTTTATCCGGAAAAGTGCCCTGTGCTGTCCAGTTCTTGCCTGTTTTTATCAAAACCAGTCCTCGATCTATCTCAGATTGAGGCATTCAAAGCTAAGGTACGCACCTACACTTGTAATTCTAATTATGATCCTAACCGTGTGCTCCTTTGCAGATTTTCAAATGGCGGAACAACAAAACCCGGAAGAACAAATTCCTCAGGAGGAGGAAATTATAGACGAAGTAGCTGATGCTGCACTGGTCGACCCTGACCATGGCATTGAACTAGAGGCGAACAACCACTACCTCGACCCGGCGCTTTTCCGACCAAATCCACAACATCAGGTCATACTCGACATTCTGATGCGCCATCCCATTCATGAGGCACTGACTCGCACCGCCGACGTTCCTTTGCTCTATGTTCTCCAAGTCTGGCTGACGGCGCAAGTCCGTACGATCGGCAACACCCAAACCATCACGGCTCAGATAGACAATCAACCATTCACACTGACGCCCGATTCTTTTCGCCGATTACTATCCCTACCGGAAGCCACGGCCAACAACCATGAACGGTACGATCCTGCCGTTAACGACGCTACTCTGTGCGCCCAAATGCGTGCTCTTGGGTACAACTCCGACCTTCCACGGCCATCGGTCTTCAATCGAAAGTACTTGGCGCCTATTTGGTACACGCTCTTTACAATTCTCAATTGATGCCTATCCGCCCGATGGAAAGGTATTGACCAATGTACCGGCGACTTTCTGCGCCTTGTTCACGCCGTGTGCTACAACCGCCACGTCGACTTCGCCATGATCATCTGGCGTGAACTTGTGACCACCATCCGACATATCGGCGGCACCAAACAGAAGAAGTTCCTTCCCTATCCGCGATTTCTTTCGCTTGCCGTTCGACAACACATGGATGCCAATCCCGCCATTCCACGACGACTCACACATCCGGTATGTCCCATACGCCACCTACAATTCATGGTGATCCGCAACCCCTCCGATGCGGTCGCCTCACCCATTCCTGCCGCCCTACTAGCCATAGCCGATCCCGCTGCACCTGGGGTAGTTGCTTATAGGGGAGAGTTAGGAAATCCCATGGTCCAGCCAGAGCCGGAGGGACCTGCCCAGGGACATAGACCCGAGAGACGTGAGGGTCCAAGAGTGAGAGGTGGAAGGGCCCGACAAGCAGGTGCTGTCGGGCGGGGAACGTTAGTTGTGAGAGGAAGGGGGACGAGCGTAGGTGGTGCAGCGGAATCGCAGCCCGGTTCCAGTTCAGCCCAACCCGGTCCTTCTTCGAGACCACGCCTACATCACACCACCGAACCATATATAACCGAACCCCCTTCTCCAAGTACCCAAGTCGAAGACGTGGAATCCGACTCCACGGACTCCGATACCGACCGCAACATCCGCTTGACGCATATCTTTCACGGTATCGGACCCAACCCAGATTTTACCATTGGCATCCCACTTGACTCCCCTCCACATACTGGAACCGGACCTACCACTAGGACATCTGAGGGAGACACATGTGATGATTTAGATCATGCGAGACGGAGAGAACTGCGTTCAAAGTTGAACCAGGAAAGATCGAGCCGTAAAGATAACGAGGCTCAAGAGCGACCTCAACCGAGTGATATCCGGGTTGCCACATCTGCTATCCCGTCTCATCTGTTGGGACGGGGTATTGAAGAAGCCTCTGTGGACCCAGCGGAGCATTTGCACACCCCCCATAGCCACTCATCCGTCTCAAAACAGACGGATGTTTCAATATCACACGGGGAACATGCACAACTTCCACCGGTCTCTCACTCGGAGAGTGCTGGTGTTGAAATAAGAGACCAGCAGCCCCCGGTCTCGACTTCTTTGTGTGCACCATCGAGTCTAGAGCCTATTGTTACTGACCATTCTTCGCCTAGGACACTTGATGCGGAACAACACCACGTCGCGGCTCTTAGTGACCCGACCGGAACGTCTATAGTGTCTTCGACTGCCGAAACACGAGGATTGGACGAAAATCCTACCACAGTCAACATCACGCCAGCTGTGAACGTAGGTGGCTCTACCTCTACGGTAGACGCCTCAACGGGTACTCTAAGTGAGCCCGGTGTTATTTTACCCGACTTCGTGTCAAAAGGGTCTCTGGACAGTACCCTTGAGGCTGTCCGACAGGTTATGGAGCAACAAATGAAGGAACTTGTAGCCGCTGAGCTTGCCAAAGCGACGCATGCTTACAAAGGAAAGAGCCCCCTCGTCACCACTGAATCTGTGTCTGTGCCTCCACCGCCTCACCCGCGACCTACTTATTCGGTGGACACCCTGAAGACAATGCTCTTAGCCCAACTGCTCCAGGAATCCGACACAACCACCTCTACCGAAGCAGACCTGATCTCAGTTCTTCGATCCCAGGTCACTGCTCCTTCTTCGTCCATCACATCACGTCTTGACGCCATTGACTCAACCCTCAACGACTACAACAAAGCGCTTGCCACGCTGTCTGAGAGGGTCCGCTCACTCGAAGACACCTGTAAGAGTCAAGCCGGCGGTCTTAAACGCAGGCACGATGACCAAGAGGATCCTGATCACCGTGAGGAGGAGAAGCGACAACGTCTAACCGAGACCGCCTCCCTGCTCTACACTGAAGGTACATCTGCGGTTCATCAGGAACCCCCAACTGCGGCAACTACAACAGATGAACCAGAAGCCGAGTTGCCTCTAGCCCAGATGGTCATCGATATGGACATCT
Organism: Saussurea involucrata; assembly: GCA_033807775.1. NCBI lineage: Eukaryota > Viridiplantae > Streptophyta > Magnoliopsida > Asterales > Asteraceae > Saussurea > Saussurea involucrata. Next base: position 62,706,077 of record CM066326.1, read on the forward strand.
CAGATGAAGAAGACCCGACGGTTGAAAAGCCCGAGGGTTCAACACAGGAACTGGTCGAATTTGACTCGTCAGACAGACCGATACTGGACATGATAGATCCAGCGTGTGAGACCAACCCGGAGACCGAAGATGCATGGTACGAAAAAGCTGCCAGTGCCGTAAATCTCTAGGTAAACTTGGTCTTTCCCACTGATGAGGACGACAACATTGATTATGATCAGTTCCTGCTCCAAAATCTATATGGAGCACCCCCCGTTCACTATGCTCAACCCGCCAGAACATCATCAACAAGACCTGAGTCTACTTCTGCCGATCAACCGACAACTACTCCTCCAACGATAGCTCCTGATCTTCTTCCCCCTCCTCAGCAACTAAACCGTTGGGAGAAGATCAAGGTACTTATCCCTCATCTGGAGGAATCTTTGAAAAAGCTGTTCGTCCACAAACTTCGCCCGATCGAGCCAACCTTTTGCCTTGGTATTTACAACCTCGACCCTGAATACCAACGGCGTTATATTCTTGCAATGTAGCGGTGTCTTCCAGTCAGTCAAGTCAGAACAAAGCATCAGATCACAGAGGTTCTTAACATCCGTTCACGCCGCATCATGAGGATCGTCTATCCAGTCTTCACCGTTCGCCGCGAAGATGGTAATGAATGGAGATTCTATGAAGCTGATTTCAAGAACCTCCGACCACTCGACTTTCTGGTATTACTGAAAGACTTACGTTCAAGAACCATTCGACCGCTGGAGATTACAAAGGCACTCGAAGCCGTTCGTCGACACCTGGTACGTACTATCATGATGTCTTACTTAACGGATTTTCAAATGGCTGTCGAGAACAGGGCTAAGAAGGTAAATCTGATAAAACCAAATCTGAAAGCTCCTGAGCTGAAGATGTATCCCGAGAACTCTCTACTGCTCCAACCTGAATTCGGGATAGTCTACAACAACGAACAGAACGAAAAGAAGTTTCTGCGTTTCAGTCAGGTAGACAGATTTTGTAACGACACACTGCTCAAGGTTCAAGATGCTCTTCGAAAAATTATTCAGCACGATTCTGAGAATCCGAAGCATTCGTATGTCCCGAATCCAAACGAAACAACTGCTCGGGAAGCTTTGGAAACGATTGAAGACCGCATCGACTATCGTCGTGCAATCAGATTTTTTGAGGTTCACTTCACTTTGCGCAAACGATACGTATTCAACTGGCAAGAGCTAGAGCGCGAATTCGAACTTCAAATCAAAGGGGGAGATTGTTAGGGCAGGTTTTATATGTTGATTTAAAGTTCAAGGGTCAAATTGTATTTGTTCATACTTAGCTTATTAGTGAACGGGCCGTGGGCTTGTTAACCACGGGCCCATAGTATATAATGTTGTATTAGCTTGGAAAAACAAGCTAATCATCTCATTTGCTTTCTAAACTCATTGTAATATTCTCTCTGAAAGCATAATACAGGGATGACCAGTTGAAATCATTGTTGTTCATTGTTCATCTATTTTGATTTCATTATTGTTGCACGGATCTGGATTCTACAATGTAGTTTTAGAGATTCAACCTTCAGCAGCTTCATAATTATATTGTCTGATTTGACAGCACTTGATCCTCTGTCTTTGTTTCTCATAACATACAGAAACTCGATCTTCCTCAGTGACGGCCAGTCTTCAATCCCATATACTTTCTCCAAGTTGATCCGTTGAACATCCCGTACAAATAATTCTTTCCTCAGGGTCTCTAGATACGGAGTCATGATTGCTACTCTTTCTCCAGTGGCCACGTACCTCGGTTCAGCATCAATGACAGTTTGATAGAAGCGGAGTTCTGCCTCAAGTACTCGATCTCTGATCTTACCATCCGGTATAAGCGGTGCATTTGGAGCTGAAGTACCTGAACTTGGACCTGCGGTTTCTATCAATGGTGGAGCATCATCTTCAGATTCGATTTCCATAACCTGATCCCCAGTGGTATCTAATTCAACATCCAGAGCATCAACCATTTCTTCTTTTATCTTGTGGCTCAAATGCTCTGGCTCTTCCTCAGAATCAACATAGATCATCTCGATAAGCATATCATCAGCCATCCGCACATCTGTTGTTCTATTGTCAACAGCCGAAGGCTTTTCAACCCCGGTTAAGACATCAGCTAGAACAAGTGTTTCTGTATCAACCGTCTGTACCACATCTGTCGCCGTTCCCCCTTCACCTGTATTTCCCCCAGCTTCCTGTTCATTAACATTACCAGTATCAGCTGCTGCACTAGACTCTCCAACCCCTGCTCCCTTCTCCCCCTCATGTTGATCAGGCGGATCCTGATCATCATGTCTTCTTTTCTTAGAGACTTCAGATTCAATACCACATCTGTCTTCTACAACTTTGAGCCGGTTACTGATGTTGGTGAATCCATGCATCACGGCATTAGACATATCTGTGATAGAGTTGGTAAGCTTCTCAAGTTGGTTTGCTAGAAGAAGTTGTGTATCGGTGGATGTTGAAGTTTGAGGTTGGGTTGGAGGTGGTGTATGTTGACGAAGTAGGGAAACTAAGTCAACTTCTTCTGATGTACTGGAGTCGCTTTTGGCTAGCAGGCGGGATAGCAGCTCAGATTTGAGCTGGTCTTCAGGTATAAGGTGTAGTGGGATGATGATGGATGTTGTGAATCTGGTTGAGCTTCTGATGGTCTTTCTTGAGGAGTGGATGATGATTCGGCAACATGTTACCTTTAATGGCACGGTTGACTTCAGATGTTAACTGATCAACTGATCTCTGCATGTGAGCACGGTGTTGCTTGTACGATCTGTCTATTGTACCTAGTGCAGAAGACAGTAATGGTAGAGTAATAAAATGAGGACGTGTCCCGAGCATCTGTACAACCTGTTCATGAGGAAAATTTGGGAAAATAGAGCTAACATCCGGACCACTTAGGTACCCGGTAGAAGTAGCGGTTGTAGCAACCGTACTGCCTGTGTTCATGGCTGGAAAAGTGTTGACCATGACAGGACTTCCACCCTGTCCTCGTGGGGCACCAACGAATGGCGGCCGCACTCTGGGTGTTCCGGTTGGGGCACGAAAGCCCGCAACTTGGTGTTGTTCCAACAATTGTGTCCTAGGAAAGGATGTTCTACCAAATGGTCCTAGACTCAATGTGCGTGGAATAAAAGGCGGTGGCCGGGGCGGGAGCCTACCTGATTCAATACCAGCAGACACCGAGTGTGTCGCCGATAGACTTTGAGCTATATCCCCTGTGGAAAATGAAACATCGGAAAATTGAGATGCCGATGAGTGGCTGAGTGGGACTGTGCTATGCATGGCTGGGTCCACCATGTCTGTTTCAATACGCAACGGCGACGTACGCTCGTTGGTAGAAGATGTGGCTACCCGACTTGGATCGGTGTGGGGAGAATCAGTAGTTAAAACTTTATCTGACTCTATCACAGCTTCACTCATTTCTTTTCTCCCTCCATCCTCACCACTAACTACCTTTTCTACTTCTACTTCTTTTTCTACTTCTTCGTTTGCAGATGAAGGACCCACGGCATCAGCAGCAGTGTCGAGAAGTTCGGTGTTCCGAGTGAAATCAGCATCCGAACTCACAACACGTGGTCTTTTTCCCATATGTCTAGGAATCAAATTTACCAACGGGTCATGACCTGAGTCATCATCGTCATCATCATCGTCATTGACAGGAAAGAAGGGTTCTATCTCATCGTCTTGATTAACTGCATCATCATCAGGAGATGATGCAGCGGCATAAGCTTCATCCCATGAGACATCATCATCAAAGATCTGGGGAGGAGGTCGAGGCGGTGGTTGAGCTTGTTGCGAGGAAGATGCTTGGCCAACAGTCCGTGAACTTCTCCCAACTCTCTTTGTTTTCGTTCTCCTCACCTCTCGTTGTTCAGAAACACCCCCATGTTCCCGAACCCCCTCGACATTCGGACCCTCACCTCCTAATTGGTTTGCATCGCGGGGAGGTCCCTCCGGTTCTGGATTGACCATCAATGCATTATCTATCCTATATTTCCTAACTACCCTGAACTGTTGGTCGGCATATGCAAGTAGATCTTCACGTAGAACGGCGGTGTGAGCAAAGTTGATCTGCTTGGGCATCAGATATAGTACATGTACTGGCTTGGGCCTCTAGGGTGATTCTCTCGTCTTGGAATCTGATCGTTGTCTACCATAGCTTGATGAATCAAGATCTGGAAGAATCGCTGAAATGGTACGAAGTTTCGTCTCATTTTTGGTTTTAACTGATCCGCGACAAGCTCAACGATCTCGTTCCATATCAAGACGCCGTAGTCAATGTTGTGGTTGTAAACGAATGCATGAAACATGCGCAATATGGATAGGTTTGTCTTGTCTAGTCCAGTATGCTTTGAGGTCAAGCAACGGTTGAAGATTGAGCATATGAAGTAGTATATTCTCGGTAGGTAGTTCCGTCTGAAAGTGGATGAGCCAGTAAGTGGGGCATTCGTCGGAGGTTGATAACCCAAACTTCGGATGTCAGCATAGAGCTGAGATTCAGGAACCGGATCCTGAAGATTCTCGCTCGGGAAATTTAGTGAACATCTGAGTCCCCTTAGTGTGAATCGGACATCGAAGTGGTCTAGTTTGGCAGTGAAATGTGGAACTTTGGCGGTTGGATGGTATGTCAGTGTACTCCAGAATTGTTTAAGGTAAAGTGCAGGCACAAGCTCCATTCTGGTCAATGCAGTCAGTAAAGGGTGACCGCGAAGAATCTCGAGTATGACTCCATAGTCAAAAGGAACCGCGAAATCTAGGTGATGGTTGTTGTGAAGAAATTGCACCACATTAGTACTCGGAAAGATTTCTTCGTCCAGATCATGTGCATTGACCGACGGATGTGATGAACGATGTGAATGGATGATGGTGTTGTCATCCGAGTCATTTCCATCATGATCAGCCATCTGGAATAGTACACAGTTAAGAAACCAGCCAAAAACAGTTTTGCCTTGAAAAAATTTCCAAAATATTTCCTAAGTCATGGGCAAATCGCAATCAACAAGAAAGAAGGTGTCGCAGGCCATTGCGATGTCGCAATGCAAAGCATAGACAAGGTGAAGTCGCAACACAAGGTTGCGATTTGGTCCATGTCGCAACAGACCATTGCGACATGGTTGAATGCATGACCACTGCGACATGCTTGAAGGTTTGAATGTCAGTTGGTTGCGACTCAGATGAACACTGAACTAAAACCCTAAGTGTTCAACCCAGATTTCTGCTTTTTCGCTCAAAACATGTTAAAAGTTGTACCACTAGACTCGCAAAACTACCGA